>JBBWSL010000002.1:0-600000 GCA_038088545.1 Diaporthe humulicola | reverse complement strand
ATCGACGAGGCAAGAAGAACGAACGGTCAGTAAGCTTGCCATTCTACGTAGCCTCACCCATTGTCTCCTGGCTGGGGTGGGGCCCCTTCTGCTCTGACCAATCATCACCCCACGTTTCTTCAAGCAGCCAGGCCCATTCCAGCGCTCCTGCAGCCAACTAACTGCCTGCAGGCGTATTAGAGGCTCTTGCGCAATGGGTGCAGCCTCAATTGTCCTGTCACTCAAATGCACGTCTGTCATCACAACCAGTGCTGATTGTTCTCCCAAACCACTAGGAATCAGTTGAATCTGGCTTTTGTGTACCATGGTCAAACGTTTTTGAGGACCTTGTCGAAAACGCTCACGCCATTGAGCCCCAAACCTGTCCCAACGCCCACAATGTTGGCACCGACAGCTTGCATCCTCTTATACCCATTGTGATCCAACACTCCGCCCACGCCAATGATCTGAATGTGAGCCAGCGGCCTTCCTGCCTCGTCTAGCATCCTTCGAATTGTCCTCACGTTGCCCAGAGCCAAGGGATGCAATGGTGCCCCGGCCATTCCTCCGATCCCCAGCGCAGGTAGCGCAGGGTCGCTGGATGCCTTCACCTCCGGGTCGGCGAGGACCAGGCATGACCCGAGGGTATTTGTTGCCGTTATGAACGAGACTGGGCACACGCCGTCCCGGTCCTGCTGTGCTGAGGACTTGAGGGCAGAGAAGAGTTCCACATATTCAGCCGCATGCGTGTACGGTGGAGTCTTCAGACCAAACGGGATGCGCGGAAGATCTGGGTCTGGTACAAGCTTCTGCAAGGCTGTCAAGTAGGACTTAAGAGAGTCGCCGTTGTAGGCCGGGGGTGGCTTGTCCGGGATGTTGGGACAGCTGAGGTTGATCTCCATGGCGAGTGCAAAGGGTACCTGTTTCTGGTGATGTGCGATGACGGAGTAACATTGTGCCACTTCCTCGGGGCTGCCAGTAACCGAGATGATAAACCCTTTGCCTGGTCGAGCAGAAGGCGACTCTGCTATCTGCCCTATAAAACCGAGGTAAACTTCTAGGGTATGTGGGCTATATCCGAGTGTATTGAGACTTGCGTTCTCATGACCCTTCAACTTGTTACGGTCCTGTTCAGCCTGGTGAGTGACAGCGTCGAAGAGGGTGAACTGGTGTCTTGATGAATCGTGTGCAAATCCTGAGATGAGGGATGTCCGCGTAGTGACAGCACCGATGTTAGGGCATTCGTAAAGCGCCCTGAGATCCTCGAGGCTGGTCGCCCAAGGATTCGCCGAGTTGACGAGTGGTGGGCTAATCTCTAGCGGCGGAGGTGAAGTGGTCCCCATGGCCCCTGGTGATACAGTACAAGCTCTCGTCATACACAGCTTGTCACGGAAAGAGAACTTTTCTCGGCTGAGAGACCTAGAGGAGTCAGCGACAGTCTCACAAGAAACTACGTCCAGATGGTAGTAGAGGTTGTTGTCCTGGCGAGGTGTACGGCGGGGTCCGGCACATGATAAGATAAGGACTTTTGGGTGCAGCGAGGTACTTGGTACAGCCCTCTCGACTTAAAAGAGACCGAATGTGAGGGTCTCACCATTGATGTCGCATGTTGAAAAGCTCTATGTCAACTTACTATCTGCATTCGTTCTCGCTGGATCCCATACTCTTCCTTCGCATAAAAGCAAATGAGCACTACCCGCTTAAAACAGGTCGTCTATGGCCTTGTCGGCGTCCTTCCCAATTAACTCCCTCATGCCCTGCCGGCGACCAATCAGTGCTGTGCGATGAATACAAACAAGAAACATGTGTGTGAGCAAACATACCTTGGGCATGATGGGCTCGCCATCTTCTCCCTTGACGTAACGGAATGGCATCTCGGTGCTCTCATGTTCGTTGATTTTCAAGTCAGGATGATCGACGTAGGGGATGTCCTTCAGAGGGGCTGTTCACAAGTCAGCCTCGCTCAGGGCCAGCTCTCACGGTGCTGTTGAGGAGGATTCCGAGGGCGGAAAAGGGCCTAGCACCGACTTTGTTCCTGGATCACAATTCGTGTCACCCGCACGGCCGTGTCGGTAGTCATCTGGACAGGACCAAGTCGACGTCCCGGGAAGCCTTTCTTCCTCAGCTCGGAGGTTCGATCTAGTCACATTCAATATGCGCTCTTGCAGCATTTCACATGCAGTAAATCATGTTTTGAGCATTACCTCGAGGGGGATCATCGCCTTTTACGCTCACAATCGTTAGAATCGAGTCAGAAGACGTGCAGGACTGAAGCGTCTATCGTACCTAGAATTCCACCGAACAGGAAGGTGCCGAATTCCTGAGCATCCTCGGGCGACAGATCCTTCTCTGCTGCTGGGTCCAGCAGGCATACCGTGTTCTTGGTCGCGGCGTAGATATTCTCGACGCTGTTCTGCGTGGCCTTGAAGACGGGGATGGCCTTCAGGGACTCGGGGACCTTGAACCCATCCGGCAGGGACGAGAGTGTGAAACTGCTGCCCGAATCCCGAGACTCCTCAGCGATGGCAATATACTCCAGCTCAGACCAGGGACCGAGCTCGGGATCCAGATGCTCGACAATGTAGACCTTGCCGCCGACGTTGGGTGCCATTCTTGATATCGTGAACAATTTTGTCTAGTTGAAACAAAGAGGAAGCCCTTTCCTGGTAAGATGATGACTGGGTGAAAATAACGAGATTGAAACAGAAACGAACAGAGCTTGGGTTCAAGAAGCTCAAACTGGACAGTCTTGTGAGGACGATTGATAAGGCGTAGACGAATTTTGTCTAATTCCAAGGTTGTCCACCCACATGCCTAGATGGGTTGGTCCTGGAGCCTCCACTCGCTCTAGCGTCCGTCCTTGGCATTCTGGCGTACGGAGTCGTCTAAACAGTCCAGAGGTATGCAGCCACCAGGCCAGGCACGGCTGCAAGCTGAAACGGTTCGCCAGCTCTGCCGGTGCACAGATGTTGGCGAAAGGTTGGCGATCCTCTGGGTTCCAAGAATTTTCTAGTCTGTCGTAGATGTTTTCCATGCGGCTTTCATTTCGCAAATCATGAGCTTTGCTCGGGTGTCGGCTACGCGACCAGACTTGGAGCATCTACAGTACATAGTGCACAAGCTGTGCAGTGCTCACTACCCAACCTCATATAGGATAACCTCCCAACCTCGTGTGGGATAACCTTCAATAGGATTCATGGGGTGGACGAGACCTGCACGTCTGGTAATCTCTAGGACGGGTCTGTCAGCAAAGGAAATCTCATTCTTCAGTCCAGCAGCTGGTTGGATCTTGCGAGGGGACGGGCTCTGCTTTTGGGGTTGAATGGACAGACGGCAAGCTGCATTAGGAGATGCCCAGCCAATTCTAAGAGCCAAACTCAACGTCAATCGATTGACATAATGACACAAGTATGTGCTTGAGTCTCGAGTAAGAATTACAGAATTATTCATCCACCTGGAGGCTACTGCCTGTTGGTTCGTTCCTCCAGGAATCCCATCCGGCATGTTTCAAGCCGTTTCCAAAGCTTACACGGTTCCCTGCCCTCCACCTTCAAAATAGCAGTTTGGGGTCCAGAAATTCTTCTGCCCTTGCGTACCTAAACAGGCCGGCCCCCTTGCAGGGCCACGCCAGCTCCCGAGCGACCCCTGCAACTCTAGAGGCTCAAACACTCGAGTCCCTGCAACTGCATTTGCGGAGTGAGATCTGTCACCACAGACGGCAGTACATCCCGACCCGGCCGTAATTGACCTTCCAAACCATTCAACATCTTTCTTTCAACCAACAACGCCCCATCGACTCTCAACGTCTTCGCCTGCGCGCAACCCCCACCGTCGAAACCGCTGTCTTCGCATTGCCAATGAGTCCTGCGGCGCACAAAGCCTAGCATCAAAGTCGCCCTTCCTCGTCCCTGGACCCGCTTGGGTCAGCCTTCCACCCCGGAAGAGCCATCATGGCTTTCCTCACGCAGCTGAGGGTGCCATCAGCGGCAACCCTCCTCGCTGCGATGGCGTTGCCATGGCTAGATATAGTCAGTGCGCAGAAGAGCGCGGCAGACTACTTTGTCCACGAATTACCCGGCGCTCCCACGACACCCTTCATCAAGATGCATGCTGGGTAAGTACTAGGATCCCAGCCAAGCCCTCTCACCGAGAGGGGATCAAGCCGCTGACCCGCCCGCTACCTGAATAGACACATCGAAGTCACGCCGGAGCACAACGGAAACCTTTTCTTCTGGCACTACCAAAACCAACACATCGCCAATAGACAACGAACAGTCATCTGGCTGAATGGAGGCCCAGGGTGTAGCTCCGAAGACGGCGGTCTGATGGAGATTGGGCCCTACCGTTTGAAAGATGACAAGACTTTGACAATGAACGATGGATCATGGCATGAGTTTGCGAACCTGCTCTTCGTCGACAACCCTGTCGGTACTGGGTTCAGCTATGTTGACACCGACTCCTACGTTGCCGAGCTCGACGAAATGGCCGACCAGTTTGTCACTTTCCTCGAGAAGTGGTTCGCCCTCTTCCCCGAGTACGAACAAGATGACGTAAGACAGCTCGAGAGAAGGGGATGCATCATCAGAGGAGACGCTGACTGGTTTAGATCTATATCGCCGGAGAGTCCTACGCCGGACAGCATATCCCCTATATCGCAAAGCACATGCTTGAACGAAACAAGAAACCAGGTGTCGCTCATGCGTGGGCACTCAAAGGTCTCCTGATCGGCAACGGGTGGATCTCACCGCCGGAACAATACGAAGCGTATCTTGATTTTGCATACGAGAAGGGCATCGTCAAGAAGGGCAGCGAGACGGCCAAGAAGATCGAGGTGCAACATAGGATATGCCAGAAGGACCTTGCCGTCGACAGCAACAAGGTCGACCACGCTTCCTGCGAGAACATCCTGCAGGACATCCTGCAGTTCACGACCACCGGCGGATCTGACGGCAAGCAGCAATGCGTCAATATGTACGACGTGCGTCTCACAGACACCTACCCGTCGTGCGGTATGAACTGGCCGCCGGACCTGGTGCACGTGACCCCTTACCTGCGCAGGAAGGACGTTGTTGAGGCGCTCCATATCGACGAGGCCAAGAACACGGGCTGGTCGGAGTGTAGCGGAGCCGTGGGCAGCCACTTCCGGGCATCCAATTCGGTCCCGGCCGTCAAGTTCCTCCCGGATATTCTGAAGGAGGTCCCCATACTTTTGTTCTCCGGTGCAGAGGATCTGATCTGCAACCACCTTGGTACCGAGGCCTTCATCGGCAACATGGAGTGGAACGGCGGGAAGGGCTTCGAGCTGTCGCCCGGCACGTGGGCGCCACGCAGAGAGTGGACCTTCGAGGGAGAGGTTGCCGGATTCTGGCAGGAGGCCCGAAACCTGACATACGTGCTTTTCTACAACAGCTCCCACATGGTGCCCTTCGACGTGGCGCGCGCGTCGCGGGACATGCTGGACCGTTTCATGGGCGTGGACATTAGCAGCATTGGCGGCAAGCCCACGGATTCCTACCTGGACGGCGAACGGCTGCCCGAGACGTCTGTCGGCGGCACGGCAGGCAACAGCACTGCTGCCCAGGAGGCCGAGAAGGAGAAACTCGAGGCGGCCAAGTGGTCTGCATACCAACGATCGGGCGAGATCCTCCTGGTGATCGTCTCGGTGGCAGCGGCAGCTTGGGGCTACTTTGTCTGGAAGGAGCGCCGGAAGAGAAAGGGCCTGGGATATCTCGGTCTCTCGCAGGGCAGTTCCCTCGGTCTGCAGACCAGTCAGAGGCGGGATTTCCGCAGCCGGGGTTCCACGAATGCCAGAGATCTCGAGGCCGCGGACTTTGACGAGGCGGAACTGGATGACCTGCATGTTGAGTCGCCGACAGTGGAGGGCCATGAAGAGGGCGTTCTCGGGGCTGAGAGGGCGTACAGTCTGGGCGGTGAGAGCGATGAGGAGAGCTCTAGTGGGGCAAGAAAGGAGGCCAGCGGGAAGAGAACGCGTTAATCCTGACCTCGGCAGGAGAGTGGGGGAGCTGTGCAATTATGGTGTTGGTGGTGTTGTACAGTCAAGAACTCAAAACAGAAACACACACATATATATGCGAGCATGAAGGGTTTGGCCACTGGACCCGGAGAGTTGGTGGATTCGCAACGGCGCACAGCGATTTAAGTCATAGGGACTGACTGTTTGAATTAATGCATTCTCAATCTTCTAGACCAAACAGGCGGGCCGTTGCTATGGTGCCTCTGCCTTCACGCTTTCTTCTCTCTCCACATCAGGACCCGAAGCCCACACTCTTGCTCAGCTCCCCTCCCTCCTTTCTCCCTCAGAACACCATCTCAGCTGCGCTATGGCCGAACCATCAGCTGGAAGCTCGTGCTCGTGCTCGTGTCCGCTCTGGCCTGGTGCCATGATTGCGGCTTCCCAACCTTGACCGCTGGCACGGTCATGGGGTTCATATTACCGATGCCGAGACCTGAAGGGCCTCCGATATAGGCGTCTTTTACAGACAAGCCGCTTGATAATGTCTCCCACGGCCGAGGGCGCCGTCTGACATGGCCAACTACCCCTCCGGCCCGCGTGGTCCCGCGTCCCGGGTGGGTAAAGCCATGTAGACGTGATTCGTAGATCGTATTTTTCCGTACACATCCCCAAACATCCTGGGGCCGATCCCCGCCTTTTGTGCTGCTCAGAACTGTGCCACGTTGTTCAGGATGGTGACCTCCTCGCCGGGCTTGAAGGGCGGGAGGCCGATGTAGGGGCAGTCGGAGCAGCGGAAGGCGTCGCCGAGGGAGCAGCTGCCACAGCTGCCCGTCTTGCCCTGCACCGTGAAGTCCAGCTCGTTCAGGTCCTCGGACTTGAGCTTGAGCGTGTCCAGGTCCTTGTCCGCCTTGGCGCGGCGGGCCTTGTCCTGCGCCTCCATGCGCTCCGCCAGGCCGCATGTGCAGTCCTTGCAGGCGCGGCGCTTCTTGCCGGGCTCGGGCTTGCACTCTGGGGCTGTTTAAGTGGGTTAGTTAGCATGTGGGGCCAATGGTGCGTGTGTGTGTGTGTGTATGTATGTGCCCGAGGGATCTGGAATGACGGGGGACGTACGCATTTGCAAAGGCCTATTCATGTCCTCCTCGGTCATGAGCTCATCCTCGTCGATCAAGTCGTCATCATCATCGAGATCATCGCCAAAGTCAAAGCCAACACCCGCGATGGGCTTCACCGCGGGGGGCACCATGTCCAACGTCTTGGGCCTCCCGGCAACGTCGATCGTGACACTGTCCACCGCGGGGCCGGCAGAGCTGTGCACGACACCGTTCCCGTTGTTGAGTTGGGCCGCCGGGGCCGACTTCTTCTTCCCGAACCGCAGCGGCACGACGACCTCCTCCTCCTCGACCTTCTCGTAGCCGCCGTCCTTGTCGACCAGTCCCGCGAGCACCGCCTCCCTGGACTCGGAGGGGTCGAACCGGCCGTCCTGGGTCCTGAGCGAGGCGCCGGACCTCATGGACCCGACGAGTGAGGCGAAGACGTCGCGCGAGAGTAGGCTGGACGCCTCGGCATGCCTGGCGCCGTCCGGGCCGGTCAGGAGCAGGACGAGGTCGTAGGTGGCGGCCGGGAGGGTGACGAGGCCGGCGTGGAGGCGGTCGAGCATTTGCAGGTCTGTCGTGTCGCGGTCGAAGGTGGGGAGGGCGCTGGTGCCCTGGGCGGCTATGGAGGGTGGCGCGAGGAGGAGGGTGCGGTTCTGGGTGGTGTTGCTGGGAGCGATGCCATTCTTGATGGCCTTGGTGGGGGCGGGGTTGAAGTCGGCGGCGAAGTCGATGTCAGGGGTGTTGTCTATTGTGACGAATGAGGGAGACATTTTGTGTGTTGTTTCTGCCTGTTGGCATGAACTGGCGGGAAGTGAGAGGTTGAGTCTGTAGGTGTCGACACTGGTGTTGAAAAGGTGTAGTGTGAGGAAAAAGGGACCAAATAATAGGGAAGAGATGGGTTGGGCGGTAACATGTAATCCCGCCAAGGCGATCTACTTTTCGGCGGAGATGCACTCTTCAGTCCCTGGAAGTGGGCGGAGGTGGTGTTATCTGATAACCACCAATCTCGCACTGTATGACTGCAATGCCCGTGAAGGGTGGATACAGTGCCGGCCGAATCAGCAATGTCGATTACCAAGGCTCAGCGATTGAATTTGCTGCTGAACAATCATTGCACTTGGCTTTCCGATATCGGCGAACCCATCTCCCGTCCGCTGATTACTGAGAGCTAACACGCGTAGAATGGCACAATGGGACCATAAATGACAAACACCCAGACTAGATATAGGCCGGTACCAAGGGCTGTGTGAGTATACGGAGTAGCCTAGGTATGGCAGGCTCACCTATGGGATGTTTACTTATAGGAGGTTCACCTATGGCAGGTCAGCCCACCCACTGAAGCCTAGGCTATGTGTAGTCTTACCTCTTGAGTTTGAGAGGTTCCAACAGTTCACTTATCTAGGCTGAGCGGGTCATTGCATGGGCAACAAGTAGTAGGCTTGACAAACATCGTGGGGCAGTCCCATGGGCCACGGCAACCAGCAGGCACAAACGTTCACGTAGAGAGGACCCCGGGCTTTTTGTGGCGGCCGTTTCGTTTAAGCTTATGCTTCCGACTCGTCAACCAAGAAGTAGCTTCTTCCTCGGCCAGCACTCGCCAGTGTCGGCCAATGGCAGTTACGTGACAACTTGCGGGCCTGCGAGCTTGTGAGTCTTTGGCTGAGAATCTCCTTGAATGACACGTCGGCACTCTGTCTCGGAATTGATAGCCGGGGTCTCTGAGTACGCAGTATATTCCTGGGACCAGAGCACTCTTCCACACGATGCGAGACTGAATAGTCAACCTGGGTGGCCACATTTAGTAACTGTCAAGAACAACCGTCTCGACTGGCCCGGGCCCGCTATAAGTTCTGAACGTTCTGGACGGTGCTCGTCTAAGCCGGCCGTCCCGCTCATGCCTCGATAGTCGCGCTCAGCTTGAGGCTTGGGGACTAGGCGTTGCCCGTGCCCGTGCCCAGTTCTTCGTCCCGTCCGTAAGTGACGAAGGCCCACTTGATCGAAAGCGCATTGCACATTGGCCGCACGGCAGTGATTATACTTGCCAAACTCCCGTTTTCAGTACTCCCCGACAGGTCTGATGCTGATCCCATCGAGATGCTCCTGAGACCCAGCTGGACTGTGTCCATAGGTGGCAGACAAACAGGCAGGCTGTGTAGTGATACCTCGGGTGTCCTTATGCCCAGCCCCAGAATCCGGGGTATCGGTACCTAGAGACGAGGGGCAGGTTAGGGTGGATCCCTCGACGTCAGTCATGCAGACAGGGGTCCCACTCTTCCCTGGTGGATCGACGGATTCTGGGGAAGGCCCTGGGGGCTAGTCACACGACATCTCCAGAGGGAGCTCCAGAGGAGTCGGCGTGCTCTGGTGGGAGCCGTCTGAGAGGCATGGGCAACTGAACACCGTGTGCAGGGCGATTCTATCGGAATCTGTAGTCTCGATTCCGCAAGACAGCCGTCCGCAGCATTGAATCAATGAGGGCTGCAGGTCGACAAATGCAGGCCGGCTGGATTGCGTGATGGGCCCCAAACGGCCAGGGCATCCGACGTCATGCCACCACGTCAAGCCATCGCGTGGTCCACGGTAACGGTACACCGTAAGTCCCCGCCGTGCCCCAACACGGGGAAGACATGGGAGAATAGGGAGGGCAGCTGAAGGCCGGCTCCCGGCACCGTACCTGAAACCATCCTGGGCGTGGGTTAATTGCTCATGTGCCTGGCACTTGATTGAGTTGCTTGGAGCTCAAGCTGGCTGGCAGGCCTGGTGGGCCTCGATTGAACGGAGACCTCACCGAGCAGTTGGCACATGATCACTTTGTAGAACGGCATCGAATCAGCCCATTGGCCCCAGGTAGAGAGACACATCAACAAGCTCTTGCTCCTTTTAAATGCGGATAGAGCTCCCTTTCCCCTCCATACTTTGTGTCTGAAGAGTGTCTGCATTAGACTCTCAGCTCTGTGTTCCAAACCTGTCCCCTCCGCATCCATCAACCCATCCATCTGTCTATCATCCACCCACCACAACCCAACCCAAACCCATCCCTCAGAACTGCCTCTGCCTTTCCAAGATTATCGTCGTCATCTCTGTTTGACCATCCTGCAGCTTGACTGCCAGCCTGCCATCTCAATCAAGTGCCTTCGAGCTCAAGCCATCTGAACCTTTCTCCTTTCTGGTGCATTGACATCACGCGACCTCCCTTTGTACGTACCTCCAATGGGGAAGCTCGCCCTCAAACCTTCGAAGCTCCCTTCGCCGGGACACAACCCCGCATTGACATCTGGTGCTGACTTCACATCATCCAGAAAACGGTCCTGATTCCTTCTAGATCCATCCATCAACCATCAATTCCATCCATCCGCCTCAATCAATAACCAGTGAGTCCTCCTTCTGATCTGGTGTAACCGTAGCAACAACCTGGTGGTCCCATGCCTGGCACAATACCCCCTGGGAAGTAACCACGGGAACATGGTCCATACAGAGAAACCAGCGGTATTTTGTAATTGATGAGGATGCTGACCAGGCCTGAATGATAGTGACTCGTTCTCACAAGCTCAACGACAAGGACCACGCCGGCCTGGCCAATGGTACAGCTGGCCCTGAGGAGCACCTGCCTCGCTATTTCGCGAAGCATGGCCATGTTGGCGAGGACCCCAAGAAGGTCAAGAAGAGTGGTGGAGGAAAGGGCAACTGGTAGGTCTTCGCCTTGAATTCTTCGTTGCCGTTCCCTCGATGGTTGCTACGGTCCCCAAAGCAAGCATCCGGCATTATGGCAGATGTTGTCCTGTCATGATGCTGGCCGCGGATGTGCCGGCTGAGAGGGGGGGGGGGGACGATTTGGAAACCCATATATGTCCACAGGACTTGGGATTGAAGCATGTTCTTCTGTAAACATTGGCTGATCTTTGGTAGGGGCAACCCTGGTGATGAGGTTCTTGACGACCAGTTCAACCTCACTAATGCTCGCCGCCGCTCCAATTCGTCCGGCTACGCCAACAATCTCCAGGACTTCAAGACCAAGTTCGAGTTCAACGAGCCCGAGCCCGTCTTTGAGGAGTCGGTCCACGGCGCTGAGGACCCAGAGCTCACAAAGACCGACACTGCCTCCACTGCCTCCACGGAGCACTCTGCCAAGAGCGCCTAAGTCCCTCATCCACACGATGAGCCACACGATGAGGGTTTTCCATACAAGTCATTCAGGCGTTGCACACAGAACACTCACTTAAGGGTATGGCGAATGGGAAGAGATTGATGAGCTCATGATACGGATACTGTTTTTTCTTTTCGGTGGCATCGGTTGGCTGGTTCTGAGGACACGGTGGATATTTTGGCATCTGGTGGCGTCTGAAATTGGTTTGACTTCTACCCTCATCGCACAACCGTCAATGCTCGCTCGCGGCACATGGCATCTTCTGGTGGCGCGCCGCTCACCAGGCTGTAACTCTAGGTCTCTTTGAAAGCCGCACTCCAGCAATGAAATCACAATTGCACGGCTCCCTGTCCGTATATTTGATCGTGACTGTGACTTGTGTCCCCCTGTTTTACACTCTATCCAATTATACAAATCTGCGCTCGCTCAAGGCAGACAGCCATCTATTCCCACATTTTATTGCTCCAAACCCTCTGGTATTTTTTTATTCGACGAGTTTCGCGATAGTCTCTAGGCCGAAGTCCATTGTCGCGATGTCTCTCATCGTCACATAGGCCTCTTTGAACTCCGAAATGGAGTGGGCGGCAAGCTTGCTGTTCGCGCCCTCGACCTTGATTCTTCTGATCCTGATGGCATCCAGCTGGCCCTTTTCGTGCGCGGGGATCACAAGCCCATCGACGATGCGATATGGCACCTTGATGGGGATGGTGACAGAGGAGTGCATGTCCATCAGGTACGGCACCCTGCACTCAGCCGAATCGTGTGAGCCAAGATAATCCTTCTCTGCGAAGACCGCAGACTGGATCTTTTCCGGTAGCTGCCGACGTTTTGTCTGCTCCACCAGCCACGGCGCCGGCTCTGACAGCTTGGCCTGCGCGATCGTGAGCACCACCTCCCTGAGGCTCTCGGGGCACTCGACGGCCTCGACGTCCTCGAAGATGAGCCTCTTCTCATGCGCGAACCTCTTGGTGACGGCGTGCGTCCACAGGCCCGTGGCCCCCTCGCGGTCGAGCTTGACGCCGACGGCGCGGAACCTCGCCGCCAGGTCGTCGGCGGTCCAGCCGCCCGGGTACAGCGCCTTGTCCCTGCCCCAGCCCCAGCACGCCCAGTCGACCATGGAGTCCATCTTGGTCACCTTGGGCGCGTCGCAGAGGAGCCCGCGCGCCAGGTCGTCGTCCGTGGGCCGCCAGCCCGCGAACTGGAGCGGCGGCACGAAGACGCGCCTCTCCAGCGCGCCGGCGAGGAGCTCGGCGCCCCTCTCGGCGAGCATGTCGTGCAGCTGGCGCACGTCGCAGCCCTCGGGGACGGGCAGGCCGGGCCAGGGCGTCTGGGCGAGGACGGCGCCGCGGTCGTAGTCCCTCTCGTGCAGCGTCTGCAGGGTGACGCCGACGTGGCTGCGGCGGCGCAGCAGGGCGTGCTGCAGCGGCGCCGGCCCGCGCAGGTCGGGCAGCATGGAGGGGTGGACGTTGAGCCCGCCGAAGCGCAGGGAGCGCAGCACGCGCGGCGGCACGAACAGCCCGAAGCTGACGGCCACGGCCAGGTTGAAGGGCTGGCGGTGCGAGTTCTCGTACGCCGCCGGGTGGCGCACCACCTCGCCCGTCTCGTGGTGCCGCACGTGGCCCGCCGGCGGCAGCTCCCACCCCGTGAAGGTGTCGCGCTTGTGCACCGGAAGCCCCAGCTCCTCGGCCAGGTTGAACAGCGGGCCCGTCGCGATCCGCCGCAGACCCCGCCCCGCCGGCTTGCCCGGGCGCACCAGCACGTCGATCGACTTGATGAGCTTTGGCTTGTCGGCCTGCAGCTTGTGCAGCGCCCTGAGGGACGCGCAGCTGAACTCGTCCGAGCCGCAGAAGAGGATGCGCAGGGGTTCGCTCGGGGGCAGCTTGCGCCATGGTCCAAAGGGGCTGCTGCGCGTCTCGTCAGACTCTGGCTGTGGTGCCGTTGTTGATGATGTTGTTGCCGTCTCAGTCGATGATAATGATGATGTTGATGTGTGGCGGGTGTGTGTTGTGAGTGACGGGCTGGCGTGGGTAAGACGTGATATAGAAGCCTTAGCCCATGGACGCTGGAGCACCAGCCTGGGTATTGATGGTGCCATGGTGAGTTGCTCAGCGCGGCTTCAGAGGTTCATGTGAGGAACCAGATGAGCTCGATCACGGCTCATGGCCAGATGGTGGTGGCTCAAGACGATTGTCCTGGCTGTGCAGTTAGCTCAAACAGAAATTGAAGTTAATGAA
Source organism: Diaporthe humulicola (assembly GCA_038088545.1). Lineage (NCBI taxonomy): Eukaryota > Fungi > Ascomycota > Sordariomycetes > Diaporthales > Diaporthaceae > Diaporthe > Diaporthe humulicola. The sequence continues at coordinate 586,575 of JBBWSL010000002.1, read as the reverse complement.
GATGCAAAACAACATGCCATCTGCTAGGTCAATTTCATCTGTTTGCTGTGATGCAGTGTTGACGATTTGATGCGGAAAGTGGTTGGAATTCTTTCGATTGAGATACAAGCTCCTGTAGAAAAATATCAACGTTTGGCTACAGTGATCGTGCTGTAGATAGCGGGGTGGCTAACATCTGCATCGACATTGGCTCATCTCCTTGAACACTCTCACCAACCCTTTCTGGAAATACAACGTAACTCGTGGCAACCGTCCAAAGGGACTCAAATTCGATTTCGTTCATGAGTAGTCGGATTTGGAGGTCGTTAACGAGTCCCATCGCGCCCACTATGTTGGCCGCAGCTTGAGAGATCGTGGCCGTCGCTTGTGCGGGCCAAGCAACGACCGGATACGGCTCAGAGACAGACCGTACTATCCAATGGTCCCCTGGAATTCTTTCAGATGTCCAGAGAAAGTTTCCTACTTATCGATTGAGAGATCTCAGGCTGAACTGCAGCATGCTTGAAGTTTTGCTCAACCCACATCGATTGCTGTTGCACATAGCTTGGAGAGAATGCATCCCGTAGCACTTGCTTGCCTCTGCTTGGGACGAGGACCGTCGATGAACCAACCCACAGCCAGAGATGTCCGAGGATCCAAAATCTCACATATCTGGCAATTCATACTATGTTTCGCCGTGCATCCCAGTTGAGTGAATGGGTCCGCTAGTTCTGCCTATGCGATAACATCTGTGATACCATTCCTTGACTTACGTGGGCATCTCGGGAAGAGGTTAGGACTGGACCAGGCTGAGAGATGAGAATCTCGATTTATTAACCAACACACCTGGGATGGCTCAAAACATTTCAGAGGATCACCACATGGTCATCAGGGTCAGGAATAATGCGATGTTTGAACGACACAGATGCGTCAAATCCCTGACCGTTGCAGCTTCTTTGATTTCCTGCACAGGACGGCAGGTGATGGTCATCGCTTCACTCTCAGCTTCAATTGTGATATCGAGCTACGTAAAGCACAGCTGATTTCTGAAAATGAGGACGACTGGGTATGAGGTCAAAGTGGCCAGAACCATTCATCCTGGGCTGCCCTCGACTGGTATGTTTCGATTTGAATAATTAGCTACAGTTGCTGGAACAGGAAAGTTGCGAAAATTCAGTCATAAAGTCGTAAGAATGTACAGATGTACAGATATACAAGTACAAGCTCATTATTCCAAGGATTACCATTAGGAAAAAAAATGACCGTAAGAAAACTAGGACTTGTTTTAACGACCTGTCAAACGTCGTCGATCAACATCAGCCCGTGAAGACAGGTGGACCAGGCGGCGTGTAATCGGACGGGGCATGCTCTGTGTAAATGTTGAAAACCAAGCCCGGGTCGTCCTTCTTGTACAGCGCCGTCCCAACGACGCCATCGGGGGCCGCGGTGCCGCCGCCCTGGACGTCCAGGCTCACGCACTGGGGGTAGCTCTGGGCCTTGCCGGCCGTCTGGGCCTCGTGTAGGGCGATGGTCTCGTGCCTCAGCACGTACTGGCCGGGGGCGATGGACGCCGGGATCGTCGTCGTCCACGAGAAGTTGCTGGCGATCATCTGGTCGCTGCCCCACGTGCCCGGCGGCTTGGAGCCGTCGACGAGCCCGACCGCGTCGATCTTGAAGAACTTGAGCTGCGTCTTGTCGACGTTTGCGCAGTCGTTGTTGGGGCACGCCGCCAGGTAGTCCAGCATGGGCCCGTGGTGCGACTCGGGCCAGTTGTTGGTCCAGAACAGCGTGACGTTGGACCCGGCCTGTACCGGGGCGGTGATCGGGGCCGGGGTGGCGCCGACGTGGCAGATCACGTCCGGGCTGGTGATGTCCTCGACGAAGCCTGTCGATTGGTCCTGGGGAATAGACCAGCCGACGACCTGAGGTGGGGGGTTCTGGTACTGCTGGTTGGGACTGTACCCTTGGATGCTTCGAGAGAATCAGCTGATGGCGCATTATTGAATCGGCTGTATATCTAAGGGGCCTTACAACTTCCCGTCTATCTCGATCCCTGATACTGTCCCGTGCGCGAGGGCACAGCCGCTGAGAAGCAAGGCCCCGAAGGCCAACTCTGATGATGAGTACATCTATTTGGTAGATGTGTAGTGAATGTTCGAAAGGATCGTGTGATTGTGTATACAATATAGAGAATGGATATCTGTCCCACCAGGGGGATATTCAAGTAATTTGTGCAAAAGAGTGTGGACTGGTCTGGATTCTGTGGGAGGTCGGAAGGGATAGAGGTGGCGCCTGCTTCGGTATATAAGGGCGTGCATTGCCTCACTTGAGCCCCATCGGAGCTGTGAGCCATCGGTATGCCTTGTCGTCCCTAGACTTGCCGTTTTCAGAATGCGCCGAGAGCGAAAGAGGGTCGACCCCTCGATCGCATCACCCGTGGTGAGGAAACGGGCCGTCCGATGTCGAGGTGTCGAGGCTTGGAGTCTAAGTGTTTCGAACTCCACAAGCCCAAGCTTATCACCGATGCTTCTTTTCTGCACCTAACCTGTAAGGGCAAAGTTAAAGCAATTCAGATGATACAAGGCAAGGCTCCTCAGTCGATTCGCATCACGAGATAGAATAGGGATACGGCAGTGGTTGCCAAGACAAGGCCTCGGTCAATTCTTCCACAGCTACAGATTCGTTCAACTCTATCCGCGAGGCCACGGCGTGGTTCAGATGGCCGTTACCATCCTGCAACATGTTCATCTGAGGCTCACAAAGTGTGAGGATTCCGCCTTGCGGTTGGTTGAACCGTTGCCTGATCGTCCCGAGTCCCCTTTCTTTGACTGCCGTTCGTCGAATCGAAAGCACTGAGACCGTCGCGACGCTGCACAATACCGAACGAATTGGATGGCAGCTCAACCTCCAATCCAGCCTCTCAACGGACCTATCATGTGCCCGTGCAGCTGTTTCCAGCATCGCCCTCCTGCATACCTCCGACTGATGGCCGAACCTTGCGAAGATCCACATGTTCAGTAAACATGTCGGTGATCTCCCGTCGTTTCAGTTTGGCGACTGATTGAGCACCTGCTGTCAGTGCTAGAGCCCCCTCCTAAGCTCCTCAGCATGAAACCTATTGTTTCCTGCCGAGTCGTGGGCTCATCAAGGGAGCCGACCCGGAGTTCGGGTGCTCCCATGCCCTTGCACTGCGGCTCACATGTGCGATGAAACCGCACTTAACACGGGTAGTAAGTTCCTCGATGCTTTTCGCGCCCGGCAAGAACATCGTAGGAAAGTCGAACTCTCATCCAAAAATGACGTTGTGCCAAGGATGTCTCTCACAGCAGCTCGAAGTCGTCCAGCTTGTCTCTGTACTGCATGATGTTGCGCTTGATCTTGCTACCGACGGACCACGTCACGAAATCTTCGAGCTGCCGGGTGACCAGGAATGCCGGGTCGGCTACAATACGTCGAGGTCAGTCACGTCGTAAGAAAGCAAAGGTAGCGTGCCAGGTAGTTGTGGAGCATGACTTACTGACAGTCTCCGTTCCGACACGGACATGTCCTTGCTCGATCATTTTTGTGGCAGCTTGGACGGTCTCAGCCATCCTTAAGCGCGTCACTGCCAGACATGTCAGCATGAGGCTCACACGGCGTTGCCAAAGCCGAAGACTAGGGCTTGCTACTTACTGACGACGGGAAGGCGCCGCCGTGCAAAGGCAGACACGGTCGCGCCGTGCTCGACAGAGCTGAGCTTAGAAGTGGAGGACAGGATGCCCATGTCGTAAACCTTTTCCAACAGGAGCTTCTCATGCTTCCTTCGGACCTCGTTCTCTGGCGGCATAAGGGAGAGCCGGTGGGCGAGCTGCCGCAGTGACTGTATAAGTTTTCGTTAGACAGCCGATCTGATGTAATCTGCCGACCAGAGTGCACTCACGCCGCATAGTCTGTTGTACTTGTTATAATCCTCAGGCTTTTGGATCATGTAACGCCGGATGACGTTGTGGTCGCGGTGGCCATTGTCCTGCTTATAGGTGATGAAGTCTGTCTTCTTGAGCAGCTTCTGCTCGTGATGCTTGAGTTTCCTGACCATGGTGGCGGTATTTGAAGCAACACGGTCGGCGATGTGAAACGGGGTGTGATGAGAGAAAGAAGTCGACGATGTTTCCGTGCTGCCAATTTCTGGTGGGTCAACTTTTTCAGCGGGTCGGCACCGACTCGGCCCCACCTAGCTGCACCCCGGCCTGCCGCAGAAAATCCGCTAGAACAACCGCGCCAGAGCGGATGACTTCGAAGTCGCAAGTCGAAAGTCGACCTGCCTCAGTTCCAGCGAGGGCATCAACCAGACAGCCAGAATGCCACCAAGGCTCTCATTACAGCCGCTGTCGCGGCAATTGAAGCCCTGCACCCTCCAACAGAGGGCTGCAATCTCTTCCACAGCCAGAAATGGAGCGGGTACGTTGCAGGAATATCCTCCCCAGAGCCAGCGATTTGAAGACTGACGCCCCGAGCAGTGAAATACACCAGCGCGACGAAGGAGCTCATCGACATGGACGACAGCAGCAGCAGTGCAAGAGCGTTCAACAGATCCTCTCCCGACCAGCCGCACACCACACCCCACGATGCCCTCAGCAGACTGATGCAATCGTCGGGCGCGTATGGCAAGCTCACGATACAGAGCGAGAACACCGCACAGAAAGCGAAGGAAAATGTCAACCGTGAGAACTTAGCGCGGCAGTCGACGCGGAACTGGAAGCCCGGCGACATCTACGCGCCGCACGACCTGTCCCCGCAAGAGATGGTCAAGTGGAAGCAGCCCAAGCAACCGAACAAGGACATTATCGATATGCTCGGGTTGAATCCTTTGGATCACTATAGGGTATGTTGCTGTCCTTTCTAGGTTTAGAGGCTGGCATATCAATCATGGGTGTACCGCATTGAGAGGCGGATGGCTCCAAGCCAGCAAGAACAGGCGTCGACTGATTACTCCATGCCGCTACTTTTTGAGCTGCGCTGACCCAGCTTACAGAACTTCTCCATCATGGGCGAGTTCATGACACACATGGGCCGCATCAAGCACTCGAAGGAGACGGGACTACGACCGGTTAACCAAAGGAAGATGGCCAAGGCCATCAGGAGGTCGATCGGGATGGGACTCCACCCCAGCACCCATGCCCATCCAATGATCCTCTTCCACATGACAGAAAATGCCCCAAGATACCAGAACACCAGGATACCTGATCCCGACAAGCAGAAGATCAAGCCAACATAGTTGGTCCAATGTACAATCAATATCATTGTATTTGTCTCATAGAGATCCACATGATTCACCACTGTGGTGCGCCTTCAGACGTGCTATCGCTGTGCTGCGCGTAGTCTCTTCATCTGCAGTGGTATTCGGTCTGTGCCACGGAGGGTTTTGATCATCTTCTTAGTCCTAGACAAGGCTATCCCGACCTCAGGAAACTCATGTGCAAGCCATTCGCGGTATTGGCTCTGTAACTCTGACTTCGTGAAGGCGTTGAAGATCTCGGCAACTCTGCGCAAATTGTCAGCTTTCAATGTGTCGGGGCCACGCCATAATTCAACGAGTGACTTACGTGTACCAGTCCGGCCCTTTCCCGTAGCTGGCCCCCATGCCAGTCAACAACGTCTTGACCTCCTCCAGACGCCCCTGGCCGGCTTGCATGATGATGTACGAACAGTAGACGTAGATGGGTATATCGATTTCCATCCTGTGCATCTTGTCCCATATGACCTTGGCCTTCTCATCGCCGTACGGCAGAACCTGGCAGGCCCGGAATATAATGTTGAGGCTGTAGTAACTCGGACCCTCTGTCGACATGGTGATCTCCCGCCAGAAGTCAAACGCCTGCGAAGGTTCATCGCACGTGGTGTATGCAATCATGAACGCATTATAGAGCCTCGTCGTCGGCTGTATCTTTGTGTCCATCTTGAACATGTTGTGGATCATATGCACGCTGTCAGCGTCCGGACAGGACCCCAGCCCTTCCAAGCAGGCCACGTAGGTGGCGAGGTCGGGCCGCATGGCGTCGTTGTCGTGCGCGCGCATGTGTCCGAAGACGTAGCATGCCATGTCGGCGCGCTTTCGATCGAAAAAGCTCTCCATGAGGGCCACCCGCTCCTCTCGGCTGGTCTCTGGGAAGAATTGCCGCAGCAGAGAGTAGCAGTCCCATGCACGTGCCGTGCTTACGCTGGGGTCCTGGGAGTACTTGAGCAGGCTGTCCAGAATGATCTGTCGGTCGTCCATGCTGAATTGCTTGACGTGAAGACTGAGTGTGTCAATCACTTCGTGAGCCTTGTCGTTCTTGAGGAACATCAAGCATAGCCCCACAACAGTGTCGGGATCCAGATCCACCTCCCGTCTCTCGACATGGCTCAGGGCGTTCAGAACTTGATTATAGTCCAAGGGAGTAGCATAGCATAATTGCCTGATATACTGATTGATGGCCTTGATGCACTGACCCACCAAGGGAGTACAATGGATCAGGTCATCAAAGGCTGATGCTGCGCCGACAGCATCCTCGCCAGCCGTTCGTGCTTCCAAAAGCAGGGAGTAGGTGGCTGCGTTGGGCCTCAGCCCTAGCTCGAGGGCCAGACTATTTATTCGCTCGGCGAACAGAGGGTTGTCATGCTCGATTGCAGCCGAGAGCAGACCGTTGATTGTGCGAGTGTCTGGCCGGACCGACTCGTTCTGCTCGTTGGTCTGGATCATGACGTCGATCATGCGCCTTATATGGTCGATGTCTTTGCCTTGGTAGATAGCCCACCTCAGGATCACGTCCCACCAGGTCTTGGGAGGGTTGGAATCGCATAGCTCCTGCATGACCTTCTTCATCCAATCCGGCTCAGTTTTCGTCCGCGCTGAAAATTTGACCAGTGTCATGTAGGCGTCCGGCCTTGGCCTCATATTGTCTTGAATAGGTTTTTCGAACCATTTCCGGAGGCCACCTTCGCCGTCCGCGTCGATATCACCATAGAACGCTGTCATGGTTCCATGGAAGTCGGGAGAGTACCCATAGCCGGACTCGAGCAGCTCATTCGCGAATTCCTGCAGTTTGGCCTCGTTACCCTCTTTTGCGAGGCCCTTGAGCACGAGGTAGCGAAGAACATTTAACTGGTTCTCCCCCTTGGGATCGAAATACGGATATAGATCTTGGAAGCCCAAAAGAGTGTCCATTGCCGTCTTCGTAGCATTCTGTCGTATGAGCACCACTATATAGCGTTCCAGATCTTGCGAGTTCAGTTCGTCAACCCTGTCTCTCTCGTCGACAGGCTGACCGGAGTATTTGATGACACTGAGCTGGTGATAGATTTGTGTCGCGAGCTGTACATGATCTTCGGTGCTGCCACGCTCCGGTGGCAAGGAAACAGCAAACAAGGCTTTTTGAAGGTCCTCCTTGGTCAAACTGGATTCAATTGACGTATTCTGAAGATGTGCGATAAGAAGTCCTGCGCAGTAGGCTTGGGTCGGGTTGAGTGGTTTCTTGCGAAACACCTTGTGATTAAAAAAGGTCCGGAATGCCTCGATCAGCTCCTCTCGAGGGGGCAGCGCTGTGTTCTCCACAGATCGAGCTCTAAACTCGACAAAGGTACCGAAACCTGGTTCGAAGCCGCCCTCTTTGACTTCTCTTGGAGCTTTTTTGAAGAGGTTCATCTTCATGAACGTCCGGCGGGGCGGGTTTCTGACGACCACGCTGTTGGAGCATATCGATGTCGGTCGAGAGGAGCTCGGGAGCGCCGGGGCTGGCGCAGAAGACAGGCCATGACGGGCCAGCATTCGTCGGTACACATTGCGCGTCGAGCTCGAGCGCATGGTGGAGGTGATATTCAATCCAGGATTGTTGACCTACGCAGCAGTCAGTACCGTGTCACGACGCAAGAGCTTTACATTAACCATATATTTACCTAAGCATGTTGCAGACTATCAATTGGCTGGTCCCGGACGACGTGGCCCGACGTGTGAGCTTCCTGGCAACTTTGGGGGGAGAATTGTGTGGAGGGGAGGCTCCGGGAGATCTCTAATCTACAGGCGGGCCGATGACTTCAGTCGCGAAGCTCCAAGCTTTCGGAGCCGGGGCGCCAAATTGCGGTACTGACAGGGGTCTCCATTTACGGGATGCAGGGGTACCGTCGGCGGCACTACAGCAGAGCTACTCATCCCAAGCCCAGGAGCAACACCGCGTCTATCCCCTGCTTATTAGACAGAACCTTGACAACCCATCATCACATCACCAGCCAAAACATCCGAACCCCAGCAAAAGTCTACCTGCAGCTCGAAATCTGCCAACCAGAATAGCCATTGCTCGCACCGGAGAACTCACCCCCGAGACACTTTAGAAAAGGCTGTTCAACATGAACGGCCTCAATGGCAGCAACATGCCGGCGTTGGTGAACGGCTACCCCACGCCGGCCGGCTATCAGGCGGAGCTGGCCTACATCTACAACATGGTCGAGGTGTTGAGTCAACAATTGGCCGAGAACAAGCGTGCCTTGGAAGACGTCGTGGCAAGTGTCGGCCGGGTGAGGAACCGGGCAAGGACGCAGTCGCTGGGGAACGAGGAATTGCTGTCCTCGGCCGTTGATGACCTCGGCAGTATGTCACACCCCCCTATTGCTTTCTTCTTACACCAGTGCCAGGATGCTGACTTTAATGCCCCGTCGCAAAGCACAAGAAGCAAACATCGACACCACCATCTCCCTGCTCACCGAGCTGTTCGAGCGTGCCAAGTTCAGCCGCGACGAGTACCGCACCCTCTCGACACACTACGCCTCCGTGATCGCCGCCATGCTGAAGCAGCTGCACGACTACAAGCAAAAACACGTCGCCGACGTCGCCTCGTGGCATCGCTCGTACCGCGCGCAGCTGGCCGAGGAGCGGGCCGAGAACATGAGGCTGCGCGAGCAGATCTGGGAGATGCAGGCGCACGCCGGCAAGGCCAACGAGAACCTCCGGCAGTTCCGCTCCAAGTACGACGAGGACGGGGCGCGATGGGAGCGGCGCGTCGACATGAAGGGGATACGGCAGGAGCTGCGGTTCTGGAAGAGGATGGCCATGCCCGAGATGCCCGACGACGACCCCTACTGGAGCGACGACGACGACCTGGTCGACCACATGGAGAAGCTCAGGCTGCAGGAGCTGGAGAGGAAGGCTGCCGAGGAGGCGCTGGCTGGTGTTGGCGCCATGGACCAGAGCATGGAAGGCCAGGACTCGACGCTGGGCTCGCAGCAAATGGGGGGCGTGGCAATGCAGAGAGAAGATTCGCTTGGGGTTGGAATGCCGGTCTTGCCACCGAGGCCCTCGAGTGCGGCGAGCACTGGGTCGTCTGGACAACAAGGTTGAGAGGAAGTGACTCGGGCAGGAAGGCCTACTATTCATGCCTATGGCCTTGAATCTTCTTACCTACTGCTAATTATGCATGGCAAGGCAGAACCTAAACTCTCTGATACCCCAGGTCTTTGATGAATCGGATCCAATTTATTGAGAGTATTGCAGTCCTGTCAGTGCGAATTGAGAATGACATAATGGAGGGCATGAGCGTTGCACCTCTCGAGGGGAGTACGGCACACTCCTTTTTTGGGCTACAATCTTGACCGTATAATGCCATTAAATACACGAGTAGGACGGAGGAGTGTCTCCTCCAGAAACATAATAGTGAGGACATCCATAACGAAGCATCTTTTTCCGTAAACGGACGCCCGCCTCTTGCGGATTTATCCCAGAATTTCAATCGAATGCACCACATCCGCGTTGTAATGTACAAAGTTCATCAGTCATTATATCTGCTAAGCGGCAGCGAAGCCTGTGTGTCGCGCAGTTGCCCCCCTCCCAAACTTTTTGCTTCATCAATACCCAGCTTGCTCGTGTCGATGGTCTGACTTAGCAGACTCACCGGCCTCTTTGATTGCCTCATCGTCACCGCGCAGCTTCGCAAAGTACTCCTTGATGTCGTCGGCGCTGATGGCCTGCCCGCTGTCCGCAAATTGCTGGAAGAAAGGCTTCAGCTTGTCCTTGAGCTGGTTGTAGGCCATGACGCCCTCGATAGCGCGCACCCGGTCCACGTTGCGCAGGGCACTCTCGCCCCGCTCGTAGAGGCTGCCGCTGCCGTGGGTCGAACCACCGTTCTCGGATCCCTCCTCGGAAACAGGAGGCTCGTATACTTCCTCCTCTTCGAGTAGCTGGGGGTGTGGTGCGAGGTTGGGGAAGCACTTGGCGCATCTGCAGAGCCGGTCCCTAAACGACTCGGCGCAGAACAAGGAGAATGTTCCCTCTGGCGCTGGAGGCAAGGCGTCGAGTTTGCAGGGCTCTGCCTCACTGCTGACCTTGGATTCTGTCACGATCGCGCTGTCATCTTCGGTTTTGGGTTCAGTGACAGCGTTGCTGACGGTCCCTGAGTCGGCCTTGAGCCTCTTTGACTCTTGGGAATCCATGGCCTCGTCGTCCTCAGCCTTGCGCTTCTTATTCAAGTCACTGGAGGCCTCGTCCGCGAGTGACTTCTGTTCGATGTCACCCTCGGGCCTGTGGTGTACCGGGAGGAGGAATCCTGGAGTGCCTGCATATCGCTTGATCCAGGGCGAGGTTTCGACACATTTAAAGCAGATGAGACTCTCGAAGTCGTCATCTGCGGGAAATCCGGTAGGATTCGGTGTTTCCTCCTCATCGTCGTCTCCGGTCGTGGTCGTGGCCGGTACTGGCGCATCGGCTTCTCTCTGACCTTCAGTCTCAGCCGTCTCTGATATTGAAGGCAGTGCACCACCCTGAGAGTTCACAGTCTGCTGGGGCTTCTTTCCCTCCATCTTCTCGTACCACTTGGGGCCGAGACCCATGAGGCATCCGGGATGATACCAGTCCTCGCCACAGCCTCCCGTCTCGTGTGTGCCCAGTCCCAAGCATTGGTACATGGTCCCTTTCTGTTGGAATGGGTCGTAGTCGCACTCGCAGACGCAGAATCTGTTGCGGAAGTTCTGGTTGTATTTATTGTTGGCCGCCGGCTCCTCGGAGTGGACGTCACCCTTGGCATTGGTCGCAGGGTTCAAGCGCAGGGTGCAAGGGCTCGTCGCAGGCAGGCGCGTGGTGCCACAATCGCAGGTGAAGTTTCGCTTGGCAAAGATCTCGACGAGCTGGTGTTCACCGTGACATTGTACCGAGCATGCGTAGCAGATTCCCGCGGCATTGTACGGATCAGTCGGGCTCGCGGGGAGAGGGTTGCATGTGAGGCATGAGTAGACGTTCTGACGAAGCGCCCCGAGGTCCTTGGTGCAATTCGAGATGCTCTGTCATGTGGTTAGGCACCGGGTGTTCTGATGCGAATGCGCCAGGGTCGTGCGAGTGAATGTACTCACGTATGGCAGTGCTTCGCGCGCGTCGGCTTCAAGCTGCTCCTGCTCCCGGAGGATGCTAGATCATGTTAGAAGGCTGGACGGAACGGAACAATCATTGTGTCTGTGGATGGAATGCTCACTCGGCTGCAGTCTGGGAATTGTCGCTACGCTGGGAAGTGCTGTCGCGCCGAGTAAGAGCAGCCGGCGCGGCTTGCTCTGTGTCGCCTGCGCCGGCGTTCTCCATGGCTGTCGCGGAAGGAGAATCCATGTGGTGGGAAAGGCTCTGTTACAGCCTATAGAGCAGATCGAATGTATAAGGTGCTAATGCAGAGGCTTGGGTCAGTAGGAAAGAATTTGGGGTTGGTGATGGTTGCGCTGCTGCTGGTCTCGTGCCGCGCGACCCGCGTCGGAGCTTGCCTGGGTATGATGCTGTTGCTGCTGACGTTTGGTGGGCCAGGGGTGCTACAGTCCCTCGTAGTCTAAGCTGCCTGCCGAGCGTGTCCTGGCGTATGGAGCGCAGCGCGGTGCCAAGTTTCTCAAATGGACTGTCCCAAGTGCAAGCATTAAAGTCGGCGTCCCAATCGAAAACCAAGAAAACGCGCTAAAAATCAATTAAACGCGTCGACGCGTGGGCGCGTAAAGTGTTCCTCTTTTACATGCTTGCTTTTGCCCTTTTGTACCTTGAACCTGCCTGAGACTCCAACCCCACTTCACTTCCCAAACCTCGCCGAAAGTCTCTCTTCTGCATTGCAGTACTTTTCTTGACATCAAGAACCAAACACAGAAAAGAGACGAGCACGCGTAGGCAAGATGAGGTATGTTCACACCAGTCTCGCTACTCGCTCTCCTGACAGGATCAATGTGTGGGCTGAAGCAGCTCGCTAACAAAATGCAAACGCAGCTCACCTCTGCGACCCAACCCGTCGTCGGCAAACCGCGGTACCGCACCTCGTTCTGGCCTTAAGAGGTCTCGAGGCGCCGGCGATGATGTTTCCTCGTCTGTTGCCGCTGCGTCAAGCCCCATGCCCTCCTCACCCCCAGCTTTCAACATCGCCCACGGAGGCGATGACGACGATGATATCGAGGACGAGCCTGAGATTCAGGATGATATTGACGAGCTCGATGAGATGGCCGAAGATGACGTCGATCTGTTCCGTGAGGGGTTCGAGCAGGACTACGCCGAGCGGGATGCCAACGACACCTACGAGGGCGTCGACCTTGACGACGAGGGTGATTACGGAGACATGGATATCCTTGAGCGGCGCAGGCTCGAGGCACAATTGAACCGCAGAGATCGCGAAGTTGCTCGCAGACAGCGCATGCCTGCTGCCTTTCTTCCTAGCGACGGTGCGGAATCCCCCGGAATGGACCTGACTGCGCAGCCTCGCCGACGCCGTCACCGCTACGACGAGGACCCGGATGAGGACATGGACGCCGACATCATGGACGAAGAACTGTCGCTGGAAGCGCTTCGAGACGTCAAGTCGTCAAACATTACGGAGTGGGTGTCTCAATTGAACGTACAGCGCTCCGTCAAGCGAGAGTTCAAGTCGTTCCTCACCGAGTACACCGACGAGAATGGACTGTCCGTCTACGGAAATCGTATTCGCACATTGGGTGAGGTCAATGCTGAGACCCTTGAGGTCTCATACACCGAGCTTGCATCTGAGAAGGCCATCCTGGCCTTCTTCCTGGCCAATGCGCCTACCGAGATGCTCAAATTATTCGACGAAGTGGCCATGGACGTTGTGCTCCTCCACTACCCCGACTATGAGCGCATCCACGCAGAGATTCATGTCAGAATCTATGACTTGCCTTTAAACTACACCCTGCGACAACTTCGACAGCAGCACCTCAACAGCTTGGTTCGAGTCAGCGGTGTCGTCACACGGCGAACCGGTGTATTCCCGCAGCTGAAATATGTCAAATTCGACTGCACCAAGTGCGGAGTCACACTGGGCCCGTTTCAGCAGGAGTCGAATGTTGAGGTCAAGATCACCTACTGTCAGAACTGTCAATCCCGCGGCCCTTTCACCGTGAACTCTGAGAAGACAGTCTATCGCAATTACCAAAAACTGACTCTCCAGGAGTCACCTGGCACAGTCCCCGCTGGTCGTCTGCCGCGCCACAGAGAAGTCGTTCTTCTGTGGGACCTGATCGATAAAGCCAAGCCTGGCGAGGAGATCGAAGTCACCGGCATCTACCGCAACAATTACGATGCGCAGTTGAACAACCGGAATGGCTTTCCAGTGTTTGCCACCATCCTCGAGGCGAACAACGTCGTCAAGGTTCATGATCAGCTTGCTGGGTTCCGGCTCACCGAAGAGGACGAGCAAGAAATCCGCAGACTGTCAAAGGACCCTCAAATCACCGACAAAATCATCAACTCGATCGCTCCCAGCATTTACGGCCATACAGACATCAAGACTGCAGTGACTCTATCCCTCTTCGGCGGTGTAGCGAAGACGACCAAGGGCTCTCACCACGTCCGCGGTGACATCAACGTTCTTCTCCTTGGTGACCCCGGTACCGCGAAATCACAAGTACTGAAGTATGTCGAGAAAACTGCCCATCGCGCCGTGTTCGCGACTGGCCAGGGAGCCAGCGCGGTGGGTCTCACGGCTAGTGTCCGTCGGGATCCTCTGACCAGCGAATGGACTCTGGAGGGTGGCGCGCTCGTGCTCGCCGACCGGGGAACGTGCCTCATCGATGAGTTTGACAAGATGAATGACCAGGATCGAACATCTATCCACGAGGCCATGGAGCAGCAGACTATCTCGATCTCCAAGGCTGGTATTGTCACGACGCTGCAAGCCCGCTGTGGAATTATCGCCGCCGCAAACCCCATCGGTGGCCGCTATAACTCGACTATCCCATTTTCTGCCAACGTGGAGTTGACAGAGCCCATTCTGTCTCGTTTTGATATCCTTTGTGTTGTCCGCGACACCGTGGATCCATCCGAAGATGAGCGCCTCGCCCGCTTCATTGTTGGATCACACAGTCGCAGCCACCCGACCGACACGCAAAAGACCAACGACGACTCCATGGACGTCGAGGGCGAGACCCAAGCAACCGAGACCCAGGCTTCTTCCAGAACAGCCACGGGCGCTACCAAGGAGGGCGAAATCCCGCAAGAGCTTCTCCGCAAGTACATCCTCTGGGCACGGGAGCACTGTTCGCCGAAGCTGGGTAACATGGATGAGGACAAGATCTCGCGACTTTTCGCCGATATGCGCAGGGAGAGTCTAGCCACTGGCGCCTACCCGATCACGGTAAGTCGTCTCTTGACGCTCTAGTACCGAAGCTTGCATAGCTAACGATAATGTTCTCAGGTCCGTCATCTGGAAGCCATCATCCGCATCAGCGAGGCTTTCTGCCGTATGAGACTGGCCGATTACGTTACGTCTCAGGACATCGACCGAGCCATTGCCGTCACCATTGAGAGTTTCGTTGGCAGCCAGAAGGTGAGCTGCAAGAAGGCACTGGCACGCGCCTTCGCCAAGTACACGCTGGCAAGGCCCAATGCCGGGCAGCGAAAGGGTGGCGCAGTTGCTCGTGGAGGCCGGGTAGCGCAGGTGGCTTGATTGTATTATCGTCGGAGAAGATGCTGGTTTTCATCCAATATTGCTGGCGTTTGGTCTTGTTGGGCGCGGTTTCTGTGTGCGTATGTTAGGGAACAATACCTGGTTGAGCTGAGGGTCCCCCAAAGGGGCTACTGATGATGAACACATGCGAGAATAGAGCCTTGAAGCTTTCCATAATAGAGAGGAAATATGAGATGCAGTGACTGCTCCTAGCTCACTTTGCCAGTGATTCCACGTGTATTGAGTAATATTTGATTCCCAAGCAACAGCTTGCAAGTATCCCAAACACATGAACATGACTGTACCAGTAGACTACATGCTCTGTCGCACAGAAAATGTCCATTGGGGATGTTTTGCTGTGAAAGACCGTCGAGTAATGATCTATCTCGTAGATTGCCCGACAAAATAATATCCAGGTGAGTGTTGTTCTGTCCGTACTAGCCGACCTTCGGAATCATTCCAGTTGTAAGTGTGATCCGTACAGTATTTTACCAGTGCGGCGTAGATGTTCCTACCTTGCCAAAGGGAGGCACATTCGGTCGAGCGCAACCCGAATGCGTGGCTACCCGAATGCGTGGCCATCCGAATGCGTGGCCTCAGAGTCATGGCACTTTTCTACGATTTGTTTACTTCGTCGACTGAGTTATGAATAAGATCCGTTGGGACATGCAAGGTTGTTTAGCCACGGAATCCTCTTCCTATGCCACACGGTCTGCAGACCAAACAGCTCTTCAGAACAGCTTCGAGCGGGTCAAGCCAAATGCCCTACCGGATCCAGGACGCTCCAGAGCCGGCATCACGATCGCGTCGGAGGTTTTATGGGAAACAGCCAGATGAAATACCAGACGGAAAGACGGGCAGAAGGTTCCCCCCTAGCGCTCCAAGCTCGGGCCACAATTGGTGTAGGTTCGACCGGTCCAAGTTCGGAACTGGGTAAACCTCGGCTCTGACGATCTTGAGGGGTCTCTTCCAGGTCTCCTCACCCACCCCCCCTGTACGACATTGGGCCTCACACACGCAATACCTGCCATACCCCTCCTAAAGCCTGAGCTCTTGCTTGCCTGTTCTGTTGCCTCTAGGACCCAGCCATTCCGCTCCGCCCCCTGCTGAGGAGATGGGAAATTGATGTGCTGGTCTCAGGCGGAAGCTTGGCCGTTCTTGTCGAGAGCAAACACCGATTCTTGGGCAAGTACGTAACCAAATAGCGGTGCCGGCATGGTGACCGCCGACTCGGGGGCAAAGCTAGGTAACCCCCTTCCCCGTAGCAGCCCATTTGCCCGCTTGTGTGATGCCCGGGAAGCTGTAACTCAGCGCGTGCCGGCTGATGTTCAGGTACGACGCAAGCACTCTGCGCCATGCCATGTGCTGGGCACATGGCTGGGCCCACGCCGAGCGGGCAGGCGTGCAGGCGTGGTGAGCTCGATCGAACCTCGTGAGCTGGAGACGTCAGTCACCTCGTCACGCTATACCCTGATGCTATATTATAAGTGAGGAGGGTTTCCTCTTCTTTATTTCTGTCTCCACTCCCGTTGTGCGCCCCGTCCTCAACACTAGTCAGTGAATGGTTCTATTTGAATCTTCTCCCTTCCTTTACAAACGCCTGCCTCACCAACTGGTCTGTGTAGAGCACATCATAGTTGCTCTCTAACCACTATTCTCTAATTCTGCACAATGGCGGACATCAATGTCGAAGAGGTTCTCAAGAAGCTCACCCCCAGCGAGAAGTGTGAGCTCTTGTCCGGCATCGACTTTTGGCACACCAAGGCCCTTCCTCACCATGGCATTCCTTCATTGCGCACCTCAGATGGACCTAATGGCGTGAGAGGCACCAAGTAAGTCTCATTTACCACTTCCACTTTTCAAAATGACTTGACACATGGGGTACCCGTCTTTATGGCCTAAGCGTCAACTTAATACGATCTAATGCCGTCCCAGATTCTTCAATGGCACCAAGGCAGCTTGCTTCCCCTGTGGAACCGGCTTGGGCGCCACCTTCAACCTCCCCCTGCTCGAGGAAGCAGGGCGCAAGATGGGCGATGAGGCCAAGTCCAAGGGTGCACACGTCATCCTCGGCCCAACCATCAACATGCAGCGCTCGCCTCTAGGCGGCCGCGGCTTCGAGTCTCTAGGCGAGGATCCAGTGCTGGCTGGGCTCGGCGCCTCCGCCCTCATAAACGGCATTCAGAGCAAGGGCATCCAGGCCACTATCAAGCACTTCGTGTGCAACGATTTGGAGCACAAGCGCAACGCCACACAGGCCATCGTGACGGACCGGGCGCTGAGAGAGATCTACACCAAGCCCTTCCAGATCGCCGTGCGGGACTCGAACCCGGCGAGCTTCATGACCGCTTACAACGGTATCAACGGCACGTACTGCAGCGAGAACAAGGAGCTGCTGGATGGGATCCTCCGGGGCGAGTGGGGTTGGAAGGGCCTGGTGATGAGTGACTGGTTCGGTTGCTACAGCACGACCGAGTCTGTGCTCGCAGGACTGGACCTGGAGATGCCCGGTCCCCCGAGGTTCAGGGGCGAGCCTCTGAAGTTCAATGTCTCGACGGACAAGGTGCGGGAGCACATCCTAGATGAGAGGGCTAGAGAGGTGCTGCAGTTCGTCAAGAAGTGTGCCGCGTCTGGCGTGAAGGAGGGCCAGGAGGAGAGGGCAGAGGACACGCCCGAGACGGCTGCGTTGCTGAGGAAGATTGGTGGCGAGTCTCTCGTGCTTCTGAAGAATGAGAAGAACATCTTGCCTCTGAAGAAGGACAAGAAGGTAAGTTGTCGCTCGGCCACTACATGCTTGGGATGTGGTGCTGACTTTGTCCTAGACCGTCGTCATTGGACCTAACGCAAAGATCGCGACCTATCACGGTGGAGGCTCCGCATCACTTGCCGCCTTCTATGCCGTCACACCATTCGACGGTATAAGTGCCAAGCTGGAATCACCACCCGAGTACTCCGTCGGCCACTATGCCCACAAGATGCTCCCTCTCCTTGGGAGCGTGCTCAAGTCCAAGTCTGGCAAGCCTGGAATGACAATGACAGCATACAATGAACACCCGGATGAGAAGGCCGACCGCACGCCCCTCGACGTCATTGAGCTGGACAAGACCGACCTTCTGCTGGTGGACTACTACAACCCCAAGATCACCTCGACAAAGTGGTATGCGGACCTCGAGGGATCTTTTGTCGCCGAGGAGGATGCCAAGTGGGCGCTCTCCCTGGTCGTCATCGGAACAGCCAAGCTTTTCTGCAACGGCAAGATCGTAGTCGACAACGACACTGTGCAGAGACAAGGCGATACTTTCTTCGGACAGGGAACCGTTGAGGAGATTGGCCACTTCAGCATCAAGAAGGGTGAGACGTATAACTTCAAGGTACAATTCGGCAGCGCTGCCACGTCGAAGCTGGCTGGTGGGAATGTTCTATTTGGCGGCGGTGCGCTGCGGGTAGGTGGCTGCAAGATCATTGATGCCGAGAAGGAGATCCAAAGGGCTGCAGCGCTGGCCAAAGACGCGGACCAGGTCATCATCTGCGCGGGTCTCAATGCGGACTGGGAGACGGAGGGCTCAGACAGGGAGAACATGGACCTGCCCCCGGGATTAGATGACCTCATCACAGCGGTTGTGGAGGCCAATCCGGACCACACCGTCGTGGTCAACCAGTCTGGCACCCCCGTCACAATGCCTTGGGCGGACAAGGCCGGCGCGATCGTACAGGCCTGGTACGGTGGCAACGAGACGGGTAACGCGATCGCCGACGTGCTCTTCGGCGACGTCAACCCATCCGGGAAGCTCAGTCTCAGCTGGCCCATCAAGCTGCAGCACAACCCTGCCTTCCTCAACTTCCGCACCGAGGGCGGGAGGACCATCTACGGCGAGGACGTGTACGTCGGGTACAGGTACTACGAGTTCGCGGACAGGCAGGTGCTGTTCCCGTTCGGGCACGGGCTCAGCTACACGACGTTCCAGTTCAGCGGGCTGGAGGTCTCCGAGGCGGAGGGCAAGCTCGGCGTCAGCGTCAAGGTCAAGAACACGGGCGAGGCCAAGGGCGCCGAAGTGGTGCAGGTCTATGTGGCGCCCAAGAAGAAGGCCAAGGTCAACAGGCCGGTCAAGGAGCTGCAGGGCTTCGCGAAGGTCGAGCTCGAGGCTGGTGAGGAGAAGACGGTCAAGGTCAACATCGAGACCAAGTATGCTGCCAGCTACTTTGATGAGGAGAGGAGCAAGTGGATCGTCGAGGAGGGCGAGTACGAAGTGATTGTCAGCAACAGCAGTGAGGTGAAAGAGGACAAGGCCGTCAAGGGCAGCTTCAAGGTCCCCGAGACGTTCTGGTGGAGCGGCATCTAGAGCTACAGCTTTTATCATGAGGGTGTAGAAGTCACTCCATGCGTGATGGCATCAAGAAAGCGAATTCGATAGATGAATAATTTGGATCGAGGATGCTTATGACTTGACTCAAGGCAGTCTCAAGGCAGTCTCAATCATGTAGAGAAGACTTGAAATTTTCCAATTCACCGAGCTTGAGCTTTGTGTCACTCCCACCGTGCTCTAGTCATGAGCCTTCGGCAATGTCATTCTCACTGTAGACGCTCTTTTATGTATGTATGGGAGACCAAGACACTTGCTATCATCACCTTCGGACTGACCTGCTCGTCTCCTTTGGACAGGCAGATGATCCTAATACATCTATTCAAAATCCTGACCAAAACTCTCAGCCAAACTCATCTTCTGGTTACATGTGTCCACTCTCAGGCATACCCTCCTCGGACTGCCACCGAGCGGAATTTGCAAGGAGAGCCAGAGGCTTCAACGACAATGGTCCCTCCTCGCTTGATATCATGCAGTCCCTTACCCCTCCAACCTCCAATTCAACACAGCATCATCGTCCGATCTCAACATAATCAACTCAGTAGCCCAGTGGTCACGGCCGCCAAGCGAAAGAGTTAACAATATGAAATATATATGTATATATTTATATAAAAGGCTCTTATGAGAGCCAGGACGATAGCACACCAACTCGCCAACACCACCTGGGCCGCAAAAGGGACACAATTACATGACACAGACTCACCATTCCCGAAAGGTGATGTATAATTCCAATCAAAATTAAATGAAATGAAATAGTTATAATGATGAGTACAGCATGAGGCCCTTTCATAATACAAAGCAAGTACCACTCCTAACTGAGCTATTGACTTTCTTTTTGCCCTACCATTCTCGTTCGTCTCTCTATGTCTTCACTCTCCTCCCTGTCCTGGCCCCCCAACCGAGGCTGTGCTCCAATGCGAGTTGATGAATACTGAGGTCACTTGATCATGGCCATTCAACCTTTTACAGCCTGATGCCCACCGTGTTAGGCCATTTATGTGCTTCAGGTCCAGCTTGGAGAGTCCAACACAATATCACTAAAGCCCTTTTTGTGGCAACTTGAGGCTGGTCATATCTTCGGGAAAGATTGGATCATTCAAAAACTTCTCTATTTGTTATTGGGGGCGGACCTAGAGCATTGGATAGGCGTTAGATTCCGCTTCTTGACTACCTACCTATGTCAAAGCTCTGCCGGTGTCTTATCGAATTTTGCTATATAGATTAGGCAGTCACAGCACTTCTGTACGCTTTACCATACCTCATTCAGCAGAACCATGGTTTGTTAAGTTTCGATTCATTGTCACATGTGTGGTGCCCAAGGCAGGGAACAGAAATTGACTCAATCGCATCATTATTGCTCCCCTTATGAGTACAACATATGAGCAGGACAGACAGCCCTCAGCAGCTACGTAGCCGCGTACCAATCTTCCTTTTCTTTTTTGCGCTTCCTCCATCTCCCAGGACAGCGTCAAAGCTGCCGCAATGCCGCACCCTAATGTACAAGCCCGTATTACCCAGGCACCTACCCGGCCGACATGCCATCCCGAAACTGCAGGGCTCTCACCTCCAAACTCAAGAAAGCGCAAAATATTGACGTACAAGCAATGCGCAGCACACAGAGTGAGATCGGTCGAACTGACACGCAAGCAAAAGCATTGCAAAAGCAGGCAAGCAGGCGCCGCGCCACGCTCCTCTCAAGAATCAAAGCCTACTCGTCCTCTTCCCGCCAGTCAGATAAAACCACCCCACGGCCAGGGCCAACCACCTCAGCAACGCACCTTTCTTCTCCGCCGTCCCGAGGCCCAGCAGCACCTTGACCCAGTAGCCGAAGCCGCGGACGACGCGGCCCTCGCGGTCGAAGTTGGGCGTCCTCTCGGTCAGCATCTTGAGCATGTTGAGCTGCGACCAGTCGTAGGGCTGGTAGCGGACGCGCAGGGTGGCCTCGGCCCAGGCGGGCGTCTCGGCGATGCTGCGCTGGTGCGTGAAGGTGTCGAAGGAGGCCTTGCCGCGGTAGCTGCCCGTCCCGGACTCGCCCACGCCGCCGAAGGGAACCGTCTGGATCGACGCGTGCATGAAGGAGTCGTTGTAGCTCGCGCCGCCTGAGGTGACTGCCTTGATGACTGGGGGAGGAGCGTTAGCATGGTGAAGAGACTTTATGGATCAAGGCACGGGGGTACATACGTCTGTTGAATTCTTCTCTTGTGCCGAAGCCAAACAGGGCCAGCGGGGTGGGGTCTACGTTGTTGGCAATGTCAATGGCGTCGCCGAGGTTGTCGAATGGGATGATGCAGAAGACAGGCCCGAAGGACTCCTCCTTCATCATGCTGTCGTCTACCGAGTTGACCAGAACGGCCGTAGGCGCGATGAACAGCTCCGACTGGTCCATCTCACCGCCCATCACGATCTTGCCCTTGCTCTCGTCCACCATCTTCTTCATGCGCAGGAAGTGCCTCTCGTTGACGACACGGCACAGGTCAGGGCTCGCCTTGGCGCCGTTGGGGAACGCCGCATTGCTGGCGGCGTTGAGCTGCTTGATGAATTCGTCCACCGCCTCGCGCTCCACCAGCACGTAGTTCTGGGAGAGGCAGACCTGGCCGGCGCAGAGGGTCTTGGCCCAGAGCAGCCGCTTGGCGGCCAGCTTCAGGTCGGCGTTGCGCGTTACGAAGGCCGGGTTGCGGCCGCCGAGCTCGAGCGTGACTGGTGTCAGATTCTCGGCCGCCCTCTTGCAGATGATCCGGGCGACGTTGGCGCTGCCAGTGTAAAAGATCTTGTCCCACTTCTGGTCGAGCAGGGCGGTGGTCTCTGGGACGGCGCCGTTCACGACACGGTAGGCCTCCGGGTCCAGGCAGCTTTCCACGATCGACTTGATGACCATGGCGACGTTTGGGGCGCCCTCGGAGGGCTTAAGCACGGCGGTGCAGCCGGCGGCGATGGCGCCGACCAGGGGCACGACGGTGAGCATGAAGGGGAAGTTGTAAGTGCCGATGATGAGGGCGCTGCCCAATGGCTCCTTGCGGATGCGGACCTTGTTGGGCCTGAAGACGATGGGGACAGGGGGATGTTCATCCTTGGCGAAGTTGTCAAGGTTGTCGAGCATGAACATGCAGTCGTTGGCGGTCCAGTCGATCTCGGCGAACCTGGACTCGTAAGGGGACTTGCGCAAGTCGCGCATCAGGGCCTCCTCCAGCTGGGCGCCATGGTCCTTGATGCCCCAGTACAGCTTGCGGAGCTGCACCTTGCGGTACTCGAGGTCCTTGGTCTTGAGAGAGCGGAAACCGGCGCGCACAGCGGAGCAGGTCTCGGGGATGCTATCGACAGCCGTGGGGGTGAAGGCTGGGATATCAACCTGTGAACTCTTGTCGATGCTGGTACTGGAAGCCATCGTGGTTATATCTGCACACAAAAGCGAGGCAAGGTAATATACGAATGTGAAGGAAAGGGATACTGGTAAATGTATGCTTGAGTTAAAAAGAAGAAAAGAGGGGGCGAAAGGAGAGACTAAGGAGTAACAGGACGAGGGCAACCTTGCAAAGCGAGCAGGGTCGAGATCTGATCCTGGTTGGCGGACGCGCGGGAAACCTTACGCGTTGGGGCAAGCTGAAGTTGATATCTGATGCGCAGCAGTCGGTTGGCTGGGATGGCTGGCGAGAGGTTAAATCGAAGATTGACAAGAAGCGAGCGGACCTGCGGACCCGGGAGCTCGGGACCCAGTTCTTGAGGAGCAGCTCCAGGTCCCCAAACAGCAGCCAGCAGCATGTGAGTGTGGGGATGCCCAATGAAGCTCGGGAGTTGCATGGGCCCCCTCGTTTGGGGTCGCTGAATTAGTGAACATATGGCGTAGAGACAGCGCATCCACACGTTCCTCGGGCGGAGATTAAGTTAGCTTGGCTTCCCCCACAGAGACCGTTCTTGCCGAGGCACGGACAAAGCTGATCTTAGATAGATCCGGCCCCGTCTCGACGACAACGTGCGTCTCTGAGAGTCTGTCCGCCACGCCGTTTCGTAGTAGACAGACTATCGTGCTTCTGTATCTACCTCGAAACGGCTTATAGTAAGCTTGCCGGCAGTGTCATGCATAGATCGGGCACTCGCATGCAGCTGACAGATATATCTGCTTGGCCAGCCCTGATTGGCGGTTGTTTCTGCAGCCCTGCCGCAAGCGAATAGAGGCACAGCTGATGCATCTTATTGAAAGGGTAATTGTTTTCTTTACAAGATTTTACACGCTTCTAACAGGTCCAAATTCTCTGGCACGCCAGCGGCCCGACCATTCTACGTCCGACTCTGCGTATACGCCGGCGGAGGCCTGGCTTCGACAACCGTAGTACTGCCGCTCTTTCTCAGACTTCCCATCTCAAAGGAACCCGCATTACTCTGCTGGTGTAGGCCAGGTGCCATCCACGGTTCGGCCTGATACCCGACAGGGCCCTCCATCCGCCTCTCCTCCTCACGGCGCTGCCGCCGTCTCATGAACACCAGCCTCATCGAGAGCAAGATGAGGATGACCGAGGAGATGGCAATGACGAGACCAAGCAGCGTGTAGTTGTGTCGCGGAGACAGAGCAAGCGGGAATCCACTGCATGATCATGTTAGTCAACCCGTCGGTCAAAAGGCGAGAGGAATTGGCAAGGGTGAGAACATACAGGAAGCCATTGACTATCCCCAAAATAATGACTGCCCTGCCCAGCCAGACGTGGATGGGGGCAAACTTGGTGGGCTTCTGTGTCTTCTTGAACTCTCGGTGGTGCACGACGCCCAACGCGAACTGGCCCAGAATGAATATGAAGACGATAATGCCGATGACCTGGTGGGCCGTGTTGAAGTTCTTGGTCTGTCCCGCCGTTCAGTCAGCAAAGCCACAACTTTTATCCATGTTTCCCAGGACGAAGACTTACCCTATTGTAAAGCGTGCCGGCCTTGATTCCAAGGCCCAGGCCCACAATCACACCAATCATTGCAACGCCCTGATTGACACCGTGCCATCGTACCCAGCCACCCAATCGCACTATCAGGATGCCGAGGGGCATCAGCCCGACAAAACACCCAATCATAAAAACGGCGTGTATCACAGCTACCCAGTCGTTCATCCCCTCGACGGGCTCACCCACCAACGCGGACCCCTCGTTGTCGTCCGCGGTGGCCAGGTTCAGCACCGCAGGGCCGGCAGGACCAGTGGCGTGCTTCATGTCCATGGTGAAGGCACCGTGCTCGTAGTGAAGCTTCACCGATGCCTGGTCACTGTCGCTGCCCGCGGTCCCTCCCGGGCCCGAGGCGAAGATGAACTGCTGCGTGGTGCTGTTCACGTCGAGGGAACCGCCACGCCAGGCCCGGCAGTTGTGGCAGACGGCGCTGTACACATAAGTCGTCTCGGTCATCAGGCCAGTGGCGTTGGCCAGTGTCTCGATGTCCAGGCTGGGGTAGAACTCTGGCTCTGTGTGGTCGGTTGCGAGCCGCGGAGACAAGGTCACGTTCTTCTCAGATGCTGAGGGATAGACCATAAACATGAGGGACCCGGGCATCTTGTGTCCACCCATCCCGATGGCCGCCCAGCTGAGGCCGCGGGCCATCGCAATACTGAAGTAGATGTCTTCATTGTTGGCATCGTCCGGGATGCTCAGCGCGAAGGCGACGGATTGTGTTGGGGCGATGAAGGTCGATTGTGCAGCAAGAGAAGGTGTAATCAGGGCTTTATATTATCGGTCAGTACATTTGCCTTCAAACCTAGGATCGAACAGTCATGGACATAGAGGCCATTCAGTGCGTTGTTGGAAGAAGGTTGGTCGGTTGGCTCAGGGTTCCCGGGGGGGGGGGGCGCGCAACACGGATTGATGCAGGGGAAGAAGTGGGGCAGGGAACAGGGCAAGTCTTACCTGCCGCGGCCAGCACGGCTCCTAGGCTCAACCTTTTCATCATCTTGTCTCTGAGATGGAATATTGCAACTGGAAGGAACGTAAAGAGAAATCCCTCTAGATTTTTTTGCTTTGAGAGCGGGACCTTCCAATTTGAAGTACTCAACCAGGTCGCAGCCCAAGACGCACGTCGTGGCGCATTCACATCGATCACGAATGTGAGCCTTCTCATTCGTCGCCGAACCGCCTACCATCTTGACAGTCTTTTTTTATCTTCCACACCACCTGCATAAGCGGCAAATGATTCTGGATGCCGCTGATCTTGCATGTCCACCTCCCAATCATTTTGAATCGCACTGCCGCCATGGTCCTGCAACAGCTGCCGGACTTCCGCACGATTAGGGGTCGGGCACTGGGCACCCGAGATGTACTACCTGCACGACTGTCTGGGTAGTTGCAATGGGTGGATAAGTCGGCAAAGGTAGGACCCTATCATAATCAACAGACTGAACATTGGTCCATGCGACAGATTTAGCACTTCAAATCCTGGAGGCTGTACGAAACGTGTTCATCATTATTGCCCATAATTGTAGATGCATGCATTCCATACTCTCGTGCTCCCTGCTGCCAATGCTGGAAGTTCGGATTTCATATGTGAGAGCATGTGTGATTTTAGATGAATCTCAGAGACAGTAATTAAATGTCTCTCACTAATTGTGGATATGCTGTCATAATTCAATGAGCTTTATCGAATATTAGAATTTCACACAGTCGCAGACAGGTAGAAAGCCTAACTGTGTAGACTTCGCCAATCGTTGTCTAGATAGATCGAATGACGATGGCTTCATCAAAACCTCGACCGTTCGTGAAATCCTTTCATCGAGGTACATGAATAGAACATCGAGATTTTGAAACACCATGCAGCCTTTGTCTCCGCATTCAGCAGCTCACTGGCAAACAAGAAGTTTCATAAAGAAAGCGAGCATGTAGATAGCAGCAACTATAATAGTTGCCAGAGTCAATCCTGAGATCCTTTTTTTCCTGTCCGGTTTATCAGGCCTCACATTATGAACCAGACCAAATAAACTCCTAGACACTCTTCCGTTTCATAATCCTGATGTCTAATCCACCCTCTTGCCTAGGAAACCAGCTGTTAATGACCCTCCACTTCCCTTTCGGATCGACTAGTTCCATTTCATATGATGTGACCAAGGTTGCAAGGACTTTACACACTTGGAAAAGGCCAAGGTTTCTACCGATACAGATACGTCGGCCTCCTCCAAACGTCAGGTCGACGCTGTTCATAGCAGCAAGACGGGTTTCGAA
Organism: Diaporthe humulicola; assembly: GCA_038088545.1. Lineage (NCBI taxonomy): Eukaryota > Fungi > Ascomycota > Sordariomycetes > Diaporthales > Diaporthaceae > Diaporthe > Diaporthe humulicola. Next base: position 560,151 of record JBBWSL010000002.1, on the reverse strand, counting down.
TTGTTCCTGTGTCTCGCCAGCAGCCTCGTCGAGCAGCCATCTCTCCGGTCTGAACTCCTCCACGTCATCACCGTATATCTCCTTGTTCCTGGCGATCAGATAGGGGTTCACCCCGACTGTGCTGCCGCCCGGGAGGAAGCTGCCGTCGGAGAGTCGATGGCCGTCCTCGGGAACATACCGCTCCAGTGACATTGATACCCCGGGCAGGATACGCAGCGCCTCGCGAACTACCGCATCGAGATACGGCGCCGAGTGTGCGGCCTCGTAGGGGACCGGCGTCGCCTCTTTCGCGCCCGCGGCCACCAGGTCCTTTCGCAGGCGCTGCCAGACGCGCTCGTCTCGGAGGCAGTAGTAGAAGGCGGTTTTGAGGGCCAGCGCTGTCGTGTCGGCCCCGGCCAACACGTTGATCATCAGCCACGAAACGATCTGCGCATCGTCGACTTTCTCCGGATCGGCCTTCTTGGCCTCGATGAAGTGGTCCAGGTAGTCAGGCTCCTTCGAATCATGGTAGGCCTTGTCATTGCCTTGGTACCGGTCGGCCACGTGCTTCATGATTCTGCCCATCATGGCGTGGAAGCCTGGTGCCGCGATGGGCATGATGGGATTCTTGGCAAGCCAACGATCAAGGTAAGGCACCGCGCCGACCAGAGAGAAATAGTCCTGGACCGTCGCTGAGTCCTCTAGGGTCCCATCGAAGTCAAGCCCCTTGTCGACGTAGCCGAATGGTCGGCTGAATGTAACTGACCCTATCACGTCCCAGGCATCTCGATGATGTTAATACCAGTTGACGTGAGCCGCGAAAGACTTGAGCTTGCACAAAGAATATTCCAGGTGCGGAGCGTGCAGAGCTCCAGTCAGAACTCAAAAGCATGAGACGTACAGAATAGTAACCATTGTCCGAGGTCGAACCCTTTTCCGCTATCGGCAAAGCGACTGTCCAGAGATTGACAAAGTTTGGATATCATCGCGTCCACATGAGGCTCCAAGGCTGTAACAGCATATTGAGAGTAGTATTTTCCGATCGGTTTCTTCTCCCTGCCATGCTTCTTTCCGTCCGTCTCACTGAAAAGGTTGAATATAAGCTTCCCATTGACTTTGGCACTACTGCTATGATAAAAGTCGGTCTACGGATGAATAAAGTCAGAACCCGGTAACGAGATCTCGCAAGAAGTAAACACTTACCTTTTGCCAATCCCCTTTGATGTCGTTGAATGCCGGCTTTACGATCTCTGGGAGATCCACGTCCAGCACATTGGGTCCGACGCGCACGATGGGCCCGTATTTCTCGTGAAGCTTCTGATATACCAGATGTATGTTGCGACGGGAAGTGTGCCAAGTTCTCCACAGGTTCGTGTACTCTTTATGACCATCAGCCAATCGACTTGAGAATTCACGGCAATGGAAAAGCTCAACTTACTGGCTAGTAACGGCCCTGGGTAGCCCCTGACGGGCGAGGTGAGCTGACCGAGAACACACCAGAAGATGAGTAGAGACGGGAGGAGAAATAAGAGCGACGACCACTGAGTCGCATTGGCCGCAGCACCCATGATGCCGCTTGCTTTGGCCGTCTGGTTATCCATGACAGTATTGCTAGTCGCCAAATGTTCTCAACTAGTCCGCAGAGTAGTGCATATTGTGACCAGACAACAAGAACGATCAGGAAGATACAGAGCGGTCATAAGGGCTCAAAATATTTAGTCTGCAAGTAGATGTGCCGGTCGAACCCCTCACCCTCTCCAGGTGAGGTGAACCCACCTCGCTCCTAGTCTGGTTTCTACCCAGCTCTGGGTCTATTGGATGCCAAGCATGCATCAATACGTCAGGAGCAGTAAACGAGGGTACGTCAAGCTATGGGTGTTTCTTGATTGGGTATTTGCGCTACTATGTCTCCATTGTGCTGACATGCCTATATGTGCACACATAGTGACCCACCACGCCGGCAGCAGGATCCCGCGGGCGGTAATCCATTGCTTTGGATTCGAAAAAGTCTACAAGACCTGTATCTGCATGCACTAGTAGTTCACTGGGTTTGGGAATTGAGGTCGAGTATATTATAGGGCTCTACTATTTGCCTCACGCAGAAGATACCTCTTATAAGAACCACACCACACTCTGCCAGCTTCAAGTTTTTTTAGAACCTAGCAAAGTCCAAGGCCCTACCTAACTCGTCTAAAGTTAAGAATTCTAGGGAATACTTTACTCTATAATCCTTGCCCAAGGATCGCTCCAATATCAAAGTGCCACGCGCCGATAGCGATACCAAGATACCATCCAATGAACAAATTCGCCGTGTACAAATCTGCAGTACACCGAATAATGTCAACAGCCATTGAGTATGAACCTCGCTCCAGCCTGACAGGGCCTAGACACTTTTCGTCGTGTCCACGCCCTCGTCCTCTTCGTCGCCATCCAGCCAAATCTCGTGTCCATCGCCCTCTTTCAGCAGCCAGCTCGTCAGCCATCCCATGGCGGCCCACAAGCTAAGACCCCACCAGACCCCACCGACGACCCCGTTCGCAAGCCCGACGCCATACAAAAACCCACACAGCACCGGACCTAACGTCCTGGCAGCCGAGCTGCAAGTCTGCGCCAGCCCGTGGAAGGTCCCCAGGACGCTCGGGTGCGGCGAGCAGTTGTTGACGAGGATCGCCATGTTCGGCGACGCAAACGTCCTCCCGACGACCTGGCACAGCAGCACCCCGGAGATGGCAACCCACATGGCCGGGCCGGACTTGGGCGCCGGGGGCTCCGTGGAGCTCGGGACGAGCGAGAGGTACGGGGCGAGGAAGTAGGCGACGGGGAAACAGACCAGGGACATCCGCAGGCACCTGACGGTTCCGAGGCGCGCCGAAAGGGCCGGGTAGACAAAGAGCTGCAGCGTGATGCCCAGGACGCCCAGCACCGCCATCGCCGTGCCGACCTTGGCGGGCGGGAGGCCCAGGCCGCCGGTGAAGATAAATGGGGGGTGGCGGCCCGGGCCGCCGTCCGTGGGCTTGTTCGGGTCGTATACGGGCGTCGACAGGAACACGAACCAGACTTTTGGTGGCGTTAGTCCTGCTACGGATCCTAAAGTGTTGCATTCTAGAACATTCCAAAACATGAAAGTCGGGGATCCGTTGCCAGAGAAAAGTCATACTTACGGCTGTTGAACGTGCCGACGTGGAAGGCGAGGCAGAACCGCGCCAGCAGGGTGATGCACACGTTGCGTGTGAAGATTCGCCGGAAAGGTAGGCGCTGCGTGTAGCGCGGCTGTCGCTTGCCCGGCTTCGAAGGCTTCGGGACGGTCGGTGTGGCTGGTGACGGGGTCCGCGAGGGTGTCATCTCGACGCTGGCTCTGGCATCCTCGCGAGATGCCAGTGGCGTGTACCCTGCGGAGAGCCTGTTGCGAGGCAGGTATTCAGAGAGGGCTGAGCCGAGCTTTTTGCGCATTTCAATGCCCCAGTCTCTCTTATCGACCCGCGCATCGAGTGTCTGCTGTGTTGTGAGCAAGTATAGCATTGTAAAGGGATAGCATCCAGTGACCCACCTCTTCCAGAAATAGCCAAGCTGTCAGGGACGCAGAGAGCAGAAAGAAGGCGCTGACTAGATTTGGCATTGCGTAGGGGAAGTTGAGCAAGAACCTTGTCTCGCCGAACAAGTCTGGATAACTGGCTGCTGGATCCGCGAGTATTCCTCCAAGTATGGGCCCGACAATGACACCAATATTGAAAGTCATGGGAAGCAGGAGGAATGCCCTAGGCTCTACCCGGCAGTGGAGCTTAGTAATTGTCATACAAAGAGGCACAGTCTCGGAGCACATGTGTTCTGGGAACAGTACTCGGGATTTTGTCTGTCTTGTCCCTGGTAGAAAACAAGGAAAGCAATAGACTTACGGTATTTCTTTTCTCTCACAATCTCGCTGATCATGGTTCTGAGGACGCCTACATTGCCGTTCGTCACGCCCCCGAGACATCGAAAAAATAGAGCCTGCCAAAATGTCTTGCTGAAGCCGAAACCGAGGCATGATATCATGGTGCCAGTGAGGCCGATCAAGATGACCTTCTTACGGCCGAAGCGACTCGAATCAGCGACGCGGCCCCACATCATGGCCGTGAGCAGTTGAGCAGCCGTAAATGAAGCGTGCAGAACACCAGCCTGGCTTGAGATGACCGAGTCAGAAAGATTCGGGTCGAACCATTTCAGCTGGTAAAACATGTAAGCCTGCAGGCTGGTTTGTACGAGGGGCTCCGACAGCCTCGTAAGGGTGATGACGACGAGCTGTTTCTTGCGAGGGAGATCTTTCCACGAGACTGTCTCCTTCTTCTCCTTCCGAGACTCGATCACCGGGCGGGGTTCAGCTGGCGTTTGTGCAACAGCGGCAGCTTGCCCGGTCCCGACAACCTCGTGCTGTTGAAGATGGCCTGATCCAGATCCATGTCCAGGTGCTTCTTCAGCCCCCAAAAGTCGAGTCTCCTCGGTTTCCCTGTCATCCTCGAGTAAATGGGCCCCAGCGTCTGTTGTGTGATGAGCGTGCGCGCCATATCTTTGTTGGAAATTTCCCATTGAGTGATTTGCAGCGAAAATTTGAAAAGAAGACAAAGGTTGGAGCCTTGGAAGGCCAGGCCCGGTGTGTGTCGCTCAGATAACAGTGCACAGCTTCACCCAACAACGAAATGTGGTGGAGGTAGCAAGAACCAACAGTGGCACCAGATTGCCTGAAAATGTGTGTAAGATGCGGAATGTATAAAAACAGGACATAATTGAGAGAGGTGGCCTACCTGATCGAGGTAAAATTGGCCGCTGCCCGGAGTTTCAGGCGAACAGTCAACCTTAGCGGCCGTTTCGGTGCCGAGAGTCCCGGGGCAATGCTAGATAACGCCCCTGGGACGCCGCCGCACAGGGCACACCGGCGTTCCTTTCGAGCAGCAAGTTGTGGTTGCTCGCACGATTCGGCAGGGTGAGAGATCTATTCCGCTAATGCACGTTCGATCGATCCAGAAGTATCCACTGGGGGGCGATTTCGAAAGGAGGAGGTATGGGAAATGTCAGTGCCATTTTATCTGTAGGGTGAGCGGGAGCATATATATGCTTCCACCGAGGAAAGTTTATTCACGGGTCTTGGACCCGGGAGACGAAATAGGGGTTCCGGCTAGGGGTTGGGTTGTTTGCCATGTTCTGAAGCGAGTCAACAAATGCTGAGTTCTGCCTGCGAAACCCCACCCAATGACCGAGAACGAGAAGTACTTACTCCTTTGATCTTTCTCACGTGCGCTGAACATGTCCAAGTTCGCTTTCGTAAGCTTGTCCTTACTCGGAAGAGGGTCTGGCTGATGCTCTGCGTCGTTGCTTGATCCCTGGCTTGCAGAGCGGAGGGCCTCGCGTAGAAGCGCACGGGTTTCGGCATACCAACCGTCGACACTATAGGTGGCCATGTGGTGCGCCTCGCGGTCGATGTCGACCAGGTCACGCTTATAGTCCCAGGTCTCGCCGGCGGCGCGGCGATCTCTGATCAGGCGGGAAAGCAACATGTCGCCCTGCTCATCCGACGGGCGGTTTCCAAACCCACGGTCCTCTCCCATGTCCCCGTAGGAATTGTCCTTTAGGTACCAAGTCACCTCGTATGCCAGGCGCAGGCTATGCTCGCCGGGGTGTCTCGCCAGCCTCTCGATAGCGGGAAAGTGAGAGCACTGGGCGGAACTGAGATCAGAAGAGTGGATTCCAGTCTGTTTCCCTGAGGCATCGGCGCAGAGCGGCTGCCAGGTATCATATATCCTGGCCTTGATCTGCTGTGCCATGCCCTCGGCGACATTTGGGCGGGACTCCAGGAGGGCCTGGAGGGAGTGGGGTGCTTCTGGGAAAGAGCAGGGTCAGTCGTAGACCAGGTGTGGCATGTGAGGTTGACGTCGTACTTGAGGCGAGCCCGCAGCTGTTGATGAAGTCCAGGGCCTCGTCCAACTGGCGCTGGAGGGCGGCTGTCTCATCGCCGACCGAAGACGGGCTGAACTTTGTCTTTTTGGGCGGCTGGTCGCCCTGACCAGAGGCCTGGTCAGTGCCATCCTCCTGGCTTGTTCTCTTATGAGCCGAAGACATTATAGCCTGTCCACAGCGAACATGCTGGCTATCATGGTTGTTTTTGGGTCCCAAAGAGGTAGAGGGTGAATGAATGCTTGATTCGCGAAGGAATCTGTTTGGGGGTTCCGTGCATCAGTCCGTCGGTCGGCCCAGACCACCGGACACAGACCCCGACCACCCCGGCAGCCCTCGTTCCAAGGCAATTGATCGGCCACTGGTGGCAAAACCTTTGCCTAACAGGCTTTCTGTTTCAGGAAGAAGCAAAATACAGAGAACAAAACTGGGCTGGTGCAACGTGGTCCTGCCGAGTCGTCTGTCTCTCCAGGGGCCGTCCAATCTACGAATGGTATTTGCTGGACAGCACCTGAGCGGGGTCAAGGGGTGTCAGGCAGACCACAATCCTCTAGTCTAGCCTATGTAGAATCCGACCCTCGGCTGTGAAAGCCAGACCGTCCATCGTCCGGCCTCAACACGATAGGCTCAACCTTGAAGTTTACATGACCGTTGCTGTAAGTGCCTTACCCTACACAGTAGCCACCGACCGTGAGTACAGTGAGTACAGACAACAGATCTGCAACTTCCGTGAACACGATAGATGCCAGGGCAGCACTGCCAGTGGGCTTCTTCGCCACCAAGTCTGGCAGGCCCCCTGGCCCCTGAGCTCGACGCTAATAAACAAAACTCTCACAAGAATCTTGTGCGTCTGACTCAGCAGCAAGGTAGACTCATGGAGCATTCAAGTACTTCACTTGCAACACAGTCGACCCTGTCACGGCACTATGAATTAACACCCCAGGATGAACGTGCTATAGCTACGCATTTGTCTAGCTGTGAGACCATGTGTACCAAGGTACTCAGGTAGTATAGTGCTTGAGTGCTCGGGGTGGAACTGCCATCTATTGACATTGATACTCGCCTCGCCATCTTAAACCTGGTTTGCAGGGGCGTTCACAATCCTGGATAGCCTAACATATTGTCGTGCTTCTAAGTTGACTTTTCACCCTTGGTTAGTTGCTTGGTGTACTCCCCGATGCCCCCCACCCCTACTAATAGTCACGAGATAGTAAGGAATTCGCCCATCACTCAAGTGCTTGTGGTCATTTGCAGACAAAGCTTCATTTCACATCCTGAACGTTGTGCCTTTACAGACACGAGCGCCGGTGAGCTCTGTGTGGCGACGAATACCGTTGACATTCAGGCCCCCAAGGCTTAATTAAGTCGGACACGGGCAGACTTAAAGGAGCTGGCGGATCAAATTGTCTGCAGTGGAGTGTCTATCTCCAGCACTGGGTGATCCCGGTCTGTGTGCCACAGCGATGGCAAGACCGTTTCAAGTATCACTGAGGCTCGACTAAGTTTTAAGATCATGTATCCATTCATCTATGATCTACCAAAAGATAAAAGCCCCCCAATGGACAGATTAACGCTGTCCCCAAAACTACCCTAGGGTAACAGAAGGCTTTAGTGTCAATTCAGGCGTAGGGAGCGTGATTGCTTTTTCTCCCCCTACTTCACCGATTGTCCATCCACGGTGCCCAAGCCATCTGATTGCACTGCTCTAGGGGATACTTCTTGCGATCCACAGAATGGCCTGCCGTAGAATCCTTGCAATAACCCCAAAACTTAATCTTTGTGCCTGTCCCATTGTCGCATGCCTGACAAACAAGTCTTGCGCCCGGTATGCTGCCGCACGTGTCGCAGTCCTTCAGGTCCCCAGCCGGGCCGTAAATTGGTTCGCCATTGCACTGCCAACAGATCACACGCTCACCGCGGCACTTTTGGGGGCAACGGCCAGGCTTGTAGATGGCGGTGGGTCTCGGGGGACTATGCCCACACGATGCGCACGGAGCCATCTCGTGCTTGCCAATTTGGTTGACCCTGAAGCTTGTCTAAAATAGCAGAAGGCTACCGAATTGGTAAGGTTTCGGGGTGCTGATGTGAAGACCGTGTGTAATTCGACTCAGGACTGCAGTTGTTGTTCAGCAGTGGGTCGAGAGAGTCTACACAAATTCTTTTGTGGCTTTTGATATCCTCGTTGGCTTTGTGTGTGACTTTAGTGTTGACGGAGCTGTAGGAGTCAGCCATGACTTTGGAATGGTATCTTTTGGCATCTATTTACCTTCTTCTTGAAGGCAGAATGACTTATTTTGCTGCTGGACTTTTACTGGTACTCTCTCAGATCTGTCTTAAGTTGGCCCGGTTTGTTGACTTGGTTGTGCGTTTTGACCACACTAATGGCTTGACTTAGCATGGGTCCTGATAAATTGTATGTCTTGAGGCGCTGTGTGCTCAGAGGCGCTGAATGTCTTGAGGTGTTCTCCCCGACGGGCGCTGGTGAGTTTTGATTGTTTCTCTCGGTGCTGGCTGTCGGTCTTGGTTTGATGATGTTTTTTAAGAGTTGAATCAAAAAAACGTTGTACAAGTGCGTTTAAATACCTATGTTTCAAGGGCATTTGTCACAGACGCTCCATTCCATCATTGCCAGTCACTTGTTTCGATCGGTTGAACTTGTGTCTATTTACAGGCAGTCCTACATCTATATCTGCTCTTCATCACTGATCTTATGCAAAAATTCTAGTGTGACACAGAAACTGGTCGATGTCACCAATTCAGGTGCCAACAGTACCACATCGACGTCCTCAACAACAACATCGTGATATCTTTGCAGCCGGATGTGTCAGCAATGATAGCGCCATGATTAGACACCATATTTGTGTACGAAGGATGCCTTATAGGATAGGATATTCAGACGTTAGTTGTTTGCCTCAAGTATCATACACGCAGATCACTGTCCCTGGTAACATTTGAAAGATTCTCGGTCGAGATCCCACTGAAAGGTTTGAATTTTGGCTCTGAGGATTCAGGATCTCAATATCACTCCTTTCTTACCTCTTTGCTAAGGAATAACAAGGCGTTTCAGTCGAACTGGAGCGTATACAGATATCAGCAGGCACATTGGCATTCACCTGGGCTCCCAATGAATTGACACTGTGCTCGAAATTTACAACACACAGAGGTGATACAATTACAAGATTGATGATAGTGTCACAAAGTTGAGAGGCACCCACATCTTTGAAGAGCTCAAAGAGAAATGAAACGGTTCCTCGTGCACTTTAGCTTTGGGATTGAGAAAACTTGGATTCGCTTCAAGCTAACCTGTCTTGCCATTGTTTGCGATCATTGGTTGCTCTACCGAAGATCTGCACTTTCTCCAATACCCAAGTAGTTTCTTGAAGCTGACAAGATGTCACTTTGGCAACCTTAATAGTAGGATGTCTCATAGCGGTTGCAGAACGGCGAATTCTCTGTAGTGCAGACTTACTGATCACAGTCACTTGCTCGCCATGCGATGAACACAGGCTGATGCAGCATACAAATCTTCTGATGCTTCTATGAAAACCATAGGAAAGGGGGGACGGAGCACTAACTCCACATTCGAATACATGCGAACCTTTTATAACTTAGACAGCTATCTAATGGTTTTCTTGCTGCACTCAGGGCTGTCGGCTTTGTCATTCGAAGAAACCACATGCACCCAAGGATATAAGTTATCTTCTCCTTCAATCATCGCTTTCTTCACAATTTTCGCCACCAAGAGTCAGGACTGGAGCCAGTGTACAGATAGTTTACACAATGGCCTATATTTAATGTATGAGACTCGCGAGCAGAGACAATAGTGAGAATGACTACGCATATGTGGTTGACATGTCAGAGCACCCAGTAATGTCTTCAAAGAATCAAAATTTATTGCACAATAGTCACTTATCAAGCTGCTGAAATTTGAATGGGTAGTATAATTGAAGTCACGATGGCAGTGATGTCGATCTGCAGTTGTATTTGCCTTGGGGTTGGATCGACTCAGCGCTTTTGAAGCACAAATAGTATATATGGTCCAAGATGCTTATCAAGGACTTCTTCATCTAAAATGTGAACATTATTGCTCTTTTTATTGAATCCTAAATGAAATGCCCCTCTTGGATCCCTGCAATTAAACGCGGGTTAGCGGTCCTGCATGTTGGTTGCTGTTGGTGCTGATGTTGGCTGCCGCCCACGCATTGGAGAGGGAGACTCCAAGTCCACAACACAACCCCCTCTCTTAACTTCATGCTCTCTAAATTTCAATCCGCTACACTCCATAGGCCAAAACCTGGATTCTGGTGCACAATGGCTCAAGATGGCACAGAAACCGACGAGCCACGCGCTCACAATGACAGTAACCCACGTGCAGCGCATCCGGGACCCCTGCCGGTATCGTCAATAGCAGCCGAGCCATCGAAGGCGCCGACGGCAAGCCAGGATGCCTCAAAGCCCTACTCAGTATTTTCGGCCAGGCACCGTCATATCCTAACCGCCATCCTGGGCGTAGCCAGCATTGCCTCACCCCTGAGTGCCAACATCTACCTGCCCCTCCTCCCTCTCCTCCAGACGCAATACCGCTCCTCCGCGCAGGCCATCAATCTCACCCTCACCCTCTACGTCGTCGTCCAGGCCGTGATGCCCGCGTTCTTTGCACCGGCCGCCGATGCTCATGGCAGGCGGCTCATCAGCATCATCACTTATATAATCTTCACTGTCGCAAGCCTGGGCCTCGCTATCAACGACATCTCGGGGAACAGGTCCTACGTCGCGCTCATCCTGCTGCGTGCGGTGTCAGCCCTGGGTGTCGCGGCCTGTGCCAGTATCACATATGGGGTTGTCAGTGATGTGTGCATTCCCGCCCAGAGGGGCACCATGGTTGGGCCAGCGATCAGTGCAGCAAACGTGGGGACGGTACTGGGCCCAGTTGTTGGTGGTCTGATTGCCTGGCGCACAGGAAGCGGCGCATGGGTCTTCTTCACTTTAACCATTTTTGGAGTGACGAGTCTGCTACTGATGATTTTTCTCCTGCCCGAGACGGCAAGGTCGGTTGTAGGGGATGGCAGTGAGGGACAGAGGCTGGAGAAAACAGGCTGGAAAGAATTCGTTCTGCTCGGTCCTCGATGGGGCCAACGCCAGGGATGTGCAACTGAAGATAGGGAGAGCGGTGATAGAGGATCAGATGGTACGGCATCGGGCGAGAAGAGGTTTCGAGAACCCAGGCACACGCGGCTTCTGTTGCAGAAAAGACGAAGAAGAAATTCGTCCTTCCTAACCCCTTTTCCTGCCTGTCCATAATCCTCGCCCGGGATACTGCCCTAGTGCTGTGGCTAGCGAGCTGCAATTACGCTGTCTGGTATTGTGTGACAGCGTCCATTCCACAGATATATGCCGACATCTACGGTTGGAGCGAGCTGAACATTGGCCTGGCATACCTGCCTGCAGCTCTCACCATCTTCGCCTCGGGCTTCATCACCGGGCCATGGAATAATTACAAGTACAGAAAGACGGCACGCGAGGAAGGCGTTCCGGCAGACAGCCACCGAGTGGACGGCTTCCCCATCGAAAAGGCCCGCGCCCGACAGGTATGTTAAAACAGAAATTCTTCTGGTTTCTTAATTACTTAAATTCAGATATTAACCCTTAAATCAAGCTGTGGCCTTCGTTCTTCTGCACACACTTGGGCATTGCCGGGCTCGGCTGGGCTGTGCAACAACACGCCCACCCTGCGGTGCCGCTGGTGATCCAGGCCATCACTGGCTGTATTCAAAGCACACTTTTCTTTGCGTTCAACACCTTACTCGTTGATATCCACCCTGATCGGCCGAGTACTGCCTCCGCAGCTGCGTCTCTTGTCCGCAGCGGGTTGAGTGGTATTGGTGTCGCTATCTTGCAGCCATTGGCCAACGCACTTGGTTGGGGCTGGTACTTCACACTGATGGCTCTCGTTGTTGGGTGCTTGCAAGGTGCCGGTATCATTGTGCTCCTGAAATGGGGTCGAGGATGGAGAGAGCAGAGGAGGGAGGCTGAGGAAGCGAGGAAGTCTATGCCGGCATCCTAGATTCATCCACGCGGAAATGCCTTTAATTGATCACAGAGAGTCAATATACGATGTTTCTCAGGACGCGACATATATTCTAAACCTACAACTAAACATGAGGAGAAGCCGCTATGTACTGTAGATATCAATCCGCAAAACGAATCGTTTCCTGGCTGTGTGATAATCAATTGACTGTCTATAAAATCAGAGACTCTACCTTCAATATTTCTCCCCGTGCTTTCCTGAAGCACAGTGGACCATTCCGCAACCTAAAATGATTCCATGCAACCACCTAATCTATCGATTTTCTGGTTTCTTGGAGTTATTCTTCCCTCAGCCCTCACTTGTTCTATTTGTCACAGGGAGGTTCAACCCAGTAAAACCTCAACATCAGGCGTGGAAGGCCCTCGGCCCAACAATTCGCATCTCATGGCGATGTAGTCCTGTACTTTACTTTTGGTGGACAGATAGGCTCGCCCCTGGAAGTCGCCCAGTCCTCATAGGTTTCCGGATACTTCTCATTGAGCTCACTCATGTATCTGATGCACCTGTTTCTTGCTTAGAACTTGTGGTCGATGGTGGGATGAAGTAGTAAGCTTACTCCTTTCTGAACAGCTGGGCATGACCAGTCAAGGTGGCAGAAACCCGAATCTCAAAGGCTCTTCAAATTACAAGTCAACTCATGTTGTGGTTTCAATCTCCCAGGTAACAGGAAAATGGAAGGGGTTGACTCACAAAGCGTATAAGGTATTCCGTCCTTCACTGTCTTCTTCAGGAGCAGATTTTGACTTTGATAACACTTTCAGCCCGTGGTTTTACACAATTGCCGGGTGGCTGAACATACGAAATGGTTGTGATAGCTTTGAAGAAAAGCTTGCCCGTATGGTTCGCGGGCAAAGGACCAGATACCTAAATCAAATTCGTTGTGACCATAAATGGAGCATGGATCGAATATGACAGGCTCCCCGTTCTCGTCCACAGCTCTGTTTCCAGACCATAAGTTTGTATGGAGGATCGTCGGGGTGATTTCTCTGCCTCCAGTCTCGAGGGGCCGTATTAGGCGTGGTATGATCCTGTCAAACAGGGCATCCATGAGATTCTGCATCTCAGAGGGCCTCTCACCCTGTGCTATTTCCTCCGCCCTGAAGAAATATCGCAGATACCTAATGAGATAGTCCTCCCAGGAACGGCTCTGTGCAAGCCTGAGAGGGAGCGCGCCACCAGCGACGGGGACATGGAAGCCAAATTTTCCATCTGGAGACACGCCATTTCTGTGTAGCTCCGCCACGCGCGGGGGCAGAGTGTCAGGGTCGGGAGCCTCGTTATACATGTCGAAGAAAGGCGTGAGGAGAAAGTGGACATCTGGATCAGAAGCGTACTGACCCCATCCCAAAGGGTTGGGACAGAATCCTGGCACGGCTTTATAAATAACCTTGAGGGATTCAAACTCGCTTCTGAACATGACAGGTCCAGACCTGTAATCGTTTACCTTGAGAAAATACGACTTTTCCTCGCCATCTAGCTCAGTCTGTACTTCGGCAGTCCGGCACCAGTTGCTTGTACCGACTGGGTTTATGGAAATGATCTCTGTCCCTTTTGGCATCACTGACAGAGTATCAACACGAATATTCAGGGGTGAAGAAGCACGGTATGATACTCACGGGCATTCACATTCTCATCAACTTCTTCGATTAATGAGGCAGGGACAATGTGGTCCGCCGTCGTCCACCACGCTTTCCAGAGTAGGTAATTGTCAGCTCCTAACAAATAATAACCTTGTCCTGTGTCGAGCCCCGCAGTCCATCTCTGGATCTAGTTGAATCAAAACCTATATAGGAACTGACCTTCGGTGACGTTTTCCAGCTCCTCATAGTGCTCATTCAACAACCAATCGGTGTTGTTCTCAACTCCTATCCTGTTCTGCTCCACTAACCGCAGAGCCGCCAGCTGGAAGTCGTCTTGATTCTCGGGGTCTGTCAGCTGCTCAGCTTTGATTTGCTGTGCGTCACATTCAACATCGTTGATGGACAAATAATCAAGATGTTTTGCCGTCTCTGTGATCGAATGCTCGGCCATTGTTGATGGAATTATACTGTGCGATGTATGATCTACAGCGTTCTCAGTTGAATCCGCAGTTGACTTTGTGGCCAGGTGGAATGAATGCTCTGACCAGGTAGGAGGCTTTCCTATGTGTGATGTTCCTTAACTAAGTACAGAGCCACCACGCTCACCTGAACTCCCCGCTTCGTCAATCTCATTGAGCTGCGCCGCGCGATGCACCCTTTGATTCGCCTTCCTCATGCGGCCCGAAGCGCCAGGAAGTCACTGCCAGCGCCAAAGTACCTCCTATCTTAAAACAAATTCAGAGCTTATGCAGCTAGTGCACCGAAAATAGGAATATCACCCGTTGTCGACCCTGCTCGCCGCGGCTGTCCTGGGGGCTGGGTTCCAGGGACCACAAAATGAGCCCTTGATGCTACTGTAAAATGCATGTTGGTTCTGCTCTGGGTTGCGGGGATCCTTGGCACGCCTTGGTCCCCTCGACCTCTGGGGGCTTCGCGCACCTGGGCACCTCGATCAACCCTGCAAAAATTCTACCAGGCCGTCAAATGCGGCTTCACTGATCTTGACCCTATCGTTCCTCATCTGCAGGGCACGAGTCGTTTCAGGATGAGATGTGACTTCCGAGGTCACTTACACCTTTAGAAGTCGCGGCCAAGGAGAGTGGCTTTTCTATCACGTCCTCCGGATTCCCCCAGTCTACTGTCATACCTCGGCAGGAAATCACGCGCCATTTGGATGAGAAACAGCAATGCGGATCTATGAGTGGTCGGGCTCATTGCGGCTCTAGGAAGAGGCAGAGTCAGCGACAAACTTATTGGTATCCGTGTTGCCACCAATACATGACAAGATGGAGGATCACGATGAGAATGAGCTATCCTTGTCCACCAGTCGCAGCTCGACTTTGATCACGCCCTCACCAATTCAGGCTGAACACTCTCCTGCCAGACGCTCAGGTTTTGCTCGGCACTTCAATGTACCTGCATTATCAGTCAGGAACAAATCACCGACACCCTTGACGGCTACGGCGCAAGCTTCCCGGACGGACCTCAATGCTAAGGGGCCATTCGGCCTGACAACTGTCTTTCATCCGGCGAAGATCGAAGAACTACTTGCTCATATTGTCTTCGTTCACGGTCTGGGAGGCGGATCGGAGCATACATGGACAAAGGACAATGTATTCTGGCCTCGGGACCTACTGCCAACACAGGATCCTTTCCAAAATGTCGCCATCCATTCTTTTGGCTATGACTCCGATTTTAAGAAGAGCAGCACTCTCGCCATCAATGATTTCTCTAAGTCGCTGCTGAACTCTACGTTGAATAATCCTACCATACGAGACACAAAGGTAAGGCTCCTTACATATTTTTACGACATCGACGCTAACAAGACGATAAAGGCCCCAATCATCATTGTCTGTCATAGCATGGGCGGTCTTGTCACGAAACGTGCCTTCATACTCTCGAGGCAGATGGCGATATATGAAGAATTCGCCGTGAGAATCAAAGCTATCGTATTCATGGCCACACCTCATACTGGTTCAAACCTGGCGGGAATCCTTGATAAGCTGCTTCGCATGTCTTCCGGCGTGAAACCCTACCTTGAGGACCTGGGTCGAGATTCGGACATGGTTCGACAAATCAATGCCGAATTCCCCTCGCACGCTGTCGATTTGATGCTCTATTCCTTTTACGAGACTAAACCTTTAACCGTCGGCGGCCTTCGCGAAGTGATGATAGTCCCTAAAGTGGACGCTATCCTGAACTACCCACACGAGCAATCGTCACTACTCTATGGCGATCACCGGAGTATTTGCAAGTTCTCTTCAGTCCAGGACAGCAACTTCGTGGCTGTTTGGCAGGCTATAGCTGCCTGCATTACAAAGCTGCGGAAGAAAAGAACTCAGCGCCCGCCGAGTCTCTTATCTCAGTCATATGATGAGCTCAACCAGTACCTCAACATATCGGAGCCGCCCGTTGACGACTTCTACCGTGTGAAATCTGACCGGCTCCCGGGATCTTGTCAATGGCTCTCAGAAAACCGGTTGTACCAAGGCTGGTCGGGATCATCAAAAACTTCAAAGATTTACTGGTTAAGAGGTCCTCCGGGTTGCGGCAAGTCACATGCTGCTGGCTATGTCATTGAAGGTCTGGAAAATAAGCATAAAAGATGTTGTTACTATTTCTTTGTGTACGGCGACCAAACGAGATCATCCATGGAGCGCTTTCTTCTATCCATGACCTGGCAAATGGCGGCTTTGTACCCCGAGATTCAACGAAGGATCCTTCATATTTGCAGTAGGGATCCTGGAGTTGCAAAATCCGGTGATTACAGGACTATTCTCAGGAAATTCTGGGAACAAGGAATCTTGCAGCTGGGCATCAACGAAGAAACCCACTGGATTATTGATGCATTGGATGAGTGCCGACACGGTCAGGAGCTCGCAAAGTTTCTACTCAGGGTGGAGGAAAAGTCGGGCGGAATGATCAAAATCTTTATCACAACAAGAGGAGCTTATACCGACTATCACATCCCGGACAGACAAGTTCTTGAACATGATATCAACACCGATAACATACAGTCTGACATTGCGAAGTATCTCAATGCTCATACATTTGAAGCGCCAGGGGCCAGTCTAGCAGAGCAGCAGGCCCTCAGTGCGCTCATCCTGTCAAAGTCCAACGGGTGCTTTCTCTGGGTCATTCTCATCCTCGAGAATCTTCGGAAGATTGTTGGCGCGCAAGCTAGGCTCAGAGCCCTAGAGGAAATCCCCCCGGGGATGGACCAGCTTTATGCTAGGATAGTGCGGACTATGTCTGATAAGGAGAGGGCCATATCGAAGACCATTTTGACATGGGTCACGCTCGCCGTCCGGCCTCTGACCACTACAGAACTCAAACATATCATCGAACGTCTAGCAATGGATGAAGTCGAAGACACTGAGACACTCATTGCCAAATACTGCAACGATTTGCTGTACATTGACAAGTCCAGCCGAGTCAGAATGCGCCACGCGAGTGCAAGGGGCTTTCTCCTGCGCCAAGACATAGATCCAGAGCTCGATGAAGGACTGACAATAAGCAGAGAACACGGTCACAAGATGCTTGCCATGGCCTGTCTCGACTATCTCAACGGTCCAGAGATGAAGGCCAAACCCAAGAGAAAGATGGTTGCAGTGGTACAGGAGCGCTCGGTATTTGCTACCTATGCTTGCGAAGCCGTACACGAGCATGTCAATAGGAGCTCAGCACTAGATGCCGAGATACTGTCGGCATTGGCTACCTTTTTGAGAACCAACGTCTTGTCCTGGATCGAGGAACTGTCCAAGAGAGAAAAGTTGGACAGTGTTCTCCGCTTCGCTCAAGTTCTCAAAGTTTTCCTCCGGCGCAAGTCCCGAACAGACTTATTACTTGGAGAAGAGGTGGTCGTGATCGAGGACTGGTCTATTGACTTGGTGAAACTTGTGAGCAAGTTTGGTCGACAACTGTTGATGCATCCGGAATCAATTTTAACCATCATACCGGCGTTTTGCCCTCCGGAGACTGCTCCTCATGCGCAGTTCTCGCGAGGGATGGCAGCAACTCTGACCGTCTCAGGGCTCTCGCTCCGAACTTGGGATGATTGTCTTTGCACACTCGTACTCAGTCCTCCACAACAGGTCTCCTCAGCAGTGGTTCGTCGCGAGCGTCTGGGCTCGATTGCAACTACTGACAACAACTTTTGTATTGGTACCTCGCTCGGCAGAATCGCTATTTTCAACGACCAAACCAGCCTCGAAGAGACGACACTGGATCACCGACAGCCAGTCCTACACCTCGAATACGCCACATCCAAATCTCTACTGGCAAGTGCAAGTAAAAGGCTCATCCGTTTGTGGAACACAGAAACTTGCGAACAGCAGTGGGAAATTTCCTGCAAGCAGAATATTCTCGCCATGACGTTTGTCGACGATGATCAAATGTTGCTGGTCGCTCTGGGCAACAATACAATCCTGGCTTTGAACCTTGTTGACCGCTCTATGAACTACACAAGCTGGATTGAAATTCTGGAAGAGCCTCATTACACCTGGTATACAGGCACTACTGCTGAGCAAGCAGCTTTCAACAAGGATCTAGGCCTCCTTGCCTTGGGTTATCGGAACAGACACATTCTAGTTTACAACTACGACCAGGAAACCTATCAAATTTTCGACCACCAGAATGGACTTTCTGATGGTATCGACCAGCATCTTTGTATATCCATCTACGCTATGGCTTTCAGCAACCTCCCTGAGAGCCCACTCCTGGCCGTCTCCTTCTCGTGCTCTGACCTTGTGCTCTTTGACGTCGAGCAAGGCACAATTCAAGCGCGAGTCACACCGGCTTGGTTCTCCCATCTGACCTCGTCCCCGGACGGGAGGACTCTCGCTGCTGCCCGTAAAGATGGTGCCATCGAGCTTTACGACTTCGAGACATTTCACAGGCTCTACCGCATACGGCCTGAAGATGGGACTGTTGCCGCACTGAGCTTCAGTGCGGATAGCGAGCGCTTCATCGTAATACGGGCCGGAGGACAGAACTGTCGTATCTGGGATCCTGCAGCGCTTTACCGTCGGGATGTGGGCCACGACAGTATACGGTCACCGTCTCTCGCATCCGGGGGTCAAGATGAGGTATTCGAGGAAATTGACGAGACGAGCAGCCAGATCAGCGCCATTGCTTGTGACCCGGATGGACAAGCCTTCTTCGTAGGAAGACTGGACAAAACCATCTCAACGCATGATGCCCGCACAGGTCTACCGGCGGGAGTCCTCTTCTCGCACGTGGCAAGCGTTAAAGACCTAGTCACCGGCGTCAAAGGGCAGCTCAAGCTTCTCGTCAGTGCGGACACTGCTGGGTTTCTCATGGTGCACAAGCTATTGAGGAATACGAAGAAAGAATGGACCGCGCAGCAGCTGTTTTCCCACCGGGCATCTGTTACCGGAGTCCAGCAATTCCTCCTCAATAAGGACCTGTCACGACTTCTGATTGTATCCAATGACCAAGCGTGTCTGCACTCTATGGCCGACGGCAGGGAGCTTGTCTCACCCCTGAAATGTCAGCATCATGGCCGCGAATCATATGTATGGACACAGCATCCACTGGATCCATCACTTGTCATGCACGTAGCAGGACATGAGTTCCACATCCATGACTGGGAGTCGCTGCAGGCAATAGCGTCGACATCAGCCCGAGCAGAGGCGCCCCAGCTGCAACTGGAAGGCGTTCCTGAGTCTGAACCCCACCATCTTGCTGTACGCAGCGCCGTGACCATATTCAGCGGTTCAAACACGCAGCTGGCAGTATCATACACTACGAAACTTGGTCAGAACACTGGACGCGGCTCTCAGGGGAACAGAGTAGTGTGTTTCCCAGCGTCCGCACTGCCCCCGAAAGCGTCGGAGCAGCCAATCACGGCCGTTGCGGAATCAGAATCCGTCTGCGAAGTCATCGATATCATCGTGGGCATGTACAGGGAACGCCTCGTCTTCCTGCATGTCGACGGCTGGATCTGCTCCGTGAAGGCGAGTGCGGTTGGGAATGCCCCTGGCCCAGGCGCGGGCAAGGGCGAAGGCGTGTTGCATCATTTCGCACCGCCCTTGGGCTGGCTGCGGACGAGCCGAGAGCTTTTAATTAGGGTCTCGAGACTGGGCGATGTTCTGTTTGTAGTTAAGGGTGAAGTGGCTGTCGTTAAACGAGGGTTGGACCGCGCAGCGGATGTTGCCTGATGATGGAGCCCAAGTTCCCAAGATAATCATCGCAGCCGATTTTGCTTCCAGCTCTGGGGCCTAAGGCGCATTAATTCCCTGTTCAATAACGACGGAAAGCAGGCAGTTTCCTCCCGGTCATGGGCGCTCACAGTCTTCGCTAATACATAATTCATTCATGATTAAGATCAGCTATTTCTTTGTTCTGTTTTCTATGACACACCGTAGGCGTGGGCCTGCTTCTACTCCTTCCAAATCAGGCCCAAAGGGTTACAGTGTATCCTTGGGAGTCCAATAGCTCCCTCGGTAAGAGCTTGAGGTCCTTCTCTGAGTTCGATGAGATTATCAACCTTAAGGCTCTGAAAGCCTCAGAGCTTTATGGAGCCAGCAAAACCACGCCTCCTCATACCCCCCTCCCCCAAACCGGTCATGCCCCTTGCATCCTTGCTACACCAGGCCAGCTCCTCCTGGTATACTTCCCCTCACATCTCAATTTGTGTATCTTACAATACACAAACCTGTCCGTCCTCATCACGGACGGCTTTTCGGATGAGTATGTGTTTTCCGCTGGTCGTCCCAGAGAGCCTCAAACAGCGGACGAGTGCGCAGCCGGTCGACGCGGCTGTCATGGCCAGAAATTCTTCGGAATCCTCCCTCGAGGGATGAAAGCAGTGGAAAAAGTCGATTTGCTTCAGGTTCTGGAATGTCATCCGCAGAAAGGTCTTCAGCAATGTGGAGTGCCACAGGACAAGATCTTCATCGAATTGAAAGCCGAGGACTTGGAGACTGCGAGCCGAGCGTCCGATCTTTTTAAGGACTTCAACCCAGTGACTATCGCCCACGTTGATACCACCTGTGGTGTTCCTCTCTCTGTGTATCTTCAGTCGGATGTTTCGGAGGTTGACTTGATTCCGCTGGCCAATCCGTCGGAGCCATGCGTGAGCATAGGTCGAGCCTTGAGATCCTCTGTTAGTTAACTTCACATCATGCATAGTAGGGTCCACAATTTGGTAAATTGTTCACGAGGCGCAAGGGGTCGAAGGAGCAATCAGGACCCTAGCTCTAGGACATCCCTAGCGCTCGATGGAGGGTGGAGTATGAAAGCATAGGAGGTCGCTTACTGCCAAGGACAAAGTGTTTCTCGCGGAAGAAAACAGCGGTGGCCTCGTGATAGAGAGTCTTGCAAGCCATCAGTGGTCGAAGTGTGCGGTAAGCCTGAACCCAGCTCTGTTCACGGGATTGACGGAAATCGCGTGCGTCGGCCCCCTCGGAACAGCCGCTGTGCTCTGTTAGCTTGTGGTTGGGAACCTTGAGCGATGTCTCCATTATTCCTTGAGGATGAATGCTCACTATTCCATGGTGTCGGTGACCGAGCTGTAGAACCGCCACAGTGCATGGAGGCGTGTGGGAAAGCGACTTCCCAAACCCACATAGACCTCGCTGAACTCCAAGTCAGCAACCCCAATAGCGATAGCTTGAGCCGTGTGGATACAGCGCCTGGCTAAGTTACTCACGGTCCGTGTACCGAGTGAATGAGGTTGCGCACGATCATTACTCGCAGCTCAGGGGGCAAGTCCATGATGCCAATCATGCGAACGCCAGGGCTTGTCGTAGTCTTCTTCTGCTTCTTCTGCTTGCGAGGCTGTGGTTTAGGTGGAGGGGGCGGGTCAAACCTGGATTGATGCCTGCGAGCTGCAACGCGCTTGCGGCGCCTGGGGAGCTTCTTCATCTTCAGAAAGTAGGCCGAAGGCCTTTCAGAACAGGAATGTGCAGTGAGGACTTGGTAGGTGATGAACGAGCATTGGAATCAGTTTCTGTCTGACCTCAGCTGCCAGTGATGATGAAAGGTGGGTGGTATGATTGAGTTTTGTTTGGGCCACAGTGTAGTTGCAAATTGCGTTTCCCAGGCAGCAGTGGAGCTTTCCACATTAGACAAGTACCTAAGTAGGTAGTGAAGGAAGGCGGGCACCTAGTTGCTACGGAAAATGGCTAATGGCGGCGTATTAACTGTCACCATTCTGTGCTTTGGTACCTGATATGCAGCTCTGGCAATCTGAGAACTGGAAAATTCGAGAGCTCCCTCCACTGACACCCCGGCACAATGGAGTCCCAAACCCAAACAGTCTTGCCAGAATTTTCGGAGCACCTAAGGTGGTAGCTGGGCAATGTAGTTGAGCAGTTGATGGACAGACAGTCAATGTGCAATCTCAACACCCTTGAATCATCACGAAAACAAGCTTTGCGCACTGAGCAATCGGTGTAAAAATGGATCTCGGCTTGGCAATGGCATGGATTGTCCATAAATTTCGAATGCCAGCAGGTCTACATGCCATTTCAAAATGAGAGTGTGTCGGGAAGATTCCTTTGGAACCTCTTCTTGCTTAAACCTTTAATCCTTGGGAGCCTTTCCCAACTTTGCACTACATTGGTAAAGTCAGTACAATATGTAGGACCGGTATGAGCTCATTGCTTGTTTATTTCTACTTCCATGCCTGTTCAAGGAACCTCAAGTCTTCGTCAACAGCGAATCAACCCCACGGAGCAGCACCCATACGTTTCACATATCTTTGTAATGACTGTTGATCGACCAACGACGCTGGATAGTTTCACCCCCGAGGACATGCTTCCCAGTGGCAGCGCTCCTAAACATGGCAGCTGCTTTATCCTCGCCAACAAGCCTGTCAATCAAGGTCGAGATGCGCGCCAATGGCCCCGCCTGGTGAAAGGCAGCATCGGCAAGAGCCTGTTCCTGCCACTGGGCGAACGCAACGAGGGAGCGCCAGCTTCCTGTAGCGTTCAACAGATCCGAGAACTGGCGGAGCCTTGGGGCCTGCGCGCCCACAAAGTCAAAGTCGAGGCCGACCCGCGACGCTTCCTGGTCGCAATAGCGACGATGTTCTAGTATAGGTAGTCGACGGGCAGAACGATGGAAGTATCAGCATCCACTTGAGCAGTGAAGGGAACCCGCCCATTTCGACGCTCCCCGCCATGTCACCCAACCACGAATGAAATGGAGTAGCGAGGCGTATTCGGGATTCTAGAGGTCGTAGTCGGAGAGGCTGGTGGCCAATCACTTGGTACCTTCTTTCATATCCCCATCCCTTACTGTACAGTAGGCGACGATGCCCATTTCAAGCAGCTCGTCTAAGATAAAAGCGCTTACAAACCCTGCAGCGCCCGTCAACATTTTGATCAGTAAGACTTGGCTTGACACAGCAGTTTCTGACTGCCTCATAGTCCAATGCTCAAGATACTTGTCGTGAAAGTAGGAGAAGTCGCGCCCCCGGACGCTGGCTCGCTTGACTCGCCCAGTGATTCCTCCTCAATCTAAATCTGCGACAGCAGAAATTGACCCGGAGAGGAACTCGTCAAGTGTCCAGTCTTAGCAGCTACACTGTTGACAGCCTCAACCAGTAGAGCTGGGGCCTTCATATTCTGTATGTCTGTGGTGGGCCCGAAGAAGACCACTAGCGAAGCGGACTTGAGATGGACAAAAACACAAAGCCTGACAAGTGCCTTCACGTACTTTGGACACCGTCAGGCTCAATGGCCCCACACGCTCAAGATGTGTTGTAAGCAACGGGACGATTTGCATGTACTGAAGGATTAACGGCCTCATGTGTAATGCCGAATTTTGTTCAAACCGTGGCTGGCGCGTTGAGATTGACTGCTACTTTTGCTAAGGTTTGGAGCCTTCATCTTTCAGATTCCGACGAGATGAACACACGCCGAAACGGGCGGGCACAGTACAGATCAGCAGGCCAAAGCAGGATGATGGAACCTGGACATATCACTCTCTGTAAAAGTCGCAATATACACTCCTGCATCCCACAAGGTTTGGCGGTCTACTCTCGGGCCCTCAGCCCGCGGAAATTTCCCGGACATCTGGACTTTCTGGTCATCGTTCTCCTTGGGATGCCGATATCTACATGTCTAAACTTCTCAAGTGAGTGAGTTCAACAAAGCGTTCATAGTGTATCACTGTACTCTATTGTGCCTGATCCCCAGTCCGGTCGATGATATCTTCCGAGATACGAGTGTTGGATGCATACGTGATGTGATGGGGTTGCGGTAGTTCCTCAAGATGTGTTACAGCCAGATCTTCGCCTTCGTTCTCTTTCCATTTCTATCCCAGCCTATCTCACAGTGTCCCATCGCCCGCCGTCCGATGACCCGGATCCTGAAAAAAGCAAACAAGGGAAACAATGCCCACACTTTGTATCGTTGAATTTGTCCCTTGCCTTCTGAATATTGTGATATTGCAATGGTTCAAGTGCTGTTGGCCCCTGCCGCTTCGGGGATGCCATTCAAAGCTTTTGTGCTCGGCTATCAAATTGCTTTGCAAAACTTTTTGTTGACCATTTTTGCTTGGCCACGTCAGAACGCCTCGCCATTATTCCCAAGATTGAAATGCAATACCGGCCCATGCAACGCTGAAAATACAGTAAAGAACAAGATGAAGGAAGTGCCGAAAGTGCCTCGGTTGGTGTGGGTATTTGAGACATAAGAAAACAAGTCCACGTGAGTGGTGTCCGATGATGCCCGAGATTCTCCGCCGCCCGTGTCCTGAGACCATCCGCGATGTACAGTTATTCATTACTTTCTCCTCCTACCGCGCCCGCCGAGGTGAAGTTGCTTTGTCACTCCGACTTCTTTGGTTTTGTGATGGGTTCCGTCTTGTTCCCGGTGGGGTCATTCGCAGAATTCGGCTTGATCGTGGTGCGTCCCGAGATGGCGGCGCTTCTAACACGCTGGCTGAGGGGTAGTGAGTATTTCAGAACGCCCTTGACGAGGAGGTCGAATTCGTCCTGCAGGATTCTTTCCCAGCGCTCGACGCCACCGACCGTACCATTGCCTGGCCCACGTAGCCTAACCTCGCCAGTGGAACCGGAATATCCGTGGTTGAAGAAGGACCCCTCAAATGAGAGTGGACTGTCAAGTTGACCGATAGTCCCAAGCCTCATATTAGGAGCCTTTTCATCCACTGGGCCATCGAAATCCTCCCCTGCGTGCACCTTGCCACCGATCGAGTACCACCTTGAATCGGAGCCCTGGTGATCGTCCGGCCTGTGCCATCCGCCTGAGTCGGTACCCGCATGCGGCGACTTCGCAAACACCTCGATGTCTGCTTGGTCAATCGAGACCACCACCACGTTAGGGTTGTGGGCTTTGACTTCGATGTCGAATATCAGTTCCTGCTCGGCGGCAACAACGCTCTTGATGGCAATGAGCTCAACATCAAGGAGAGGCTGGGAGGTTGCGAACATGAAGCCGATGGCTCCAGACACGACAAGTAAGAGCATGACGGTAAGCACGAGGCAGCTGGCGAACCTATTCAGCACGGAAGGGTTTCTCCGATAGGTTTGACCCTCGAGTGACCGCATCGACACGGGCTGGCCGCGACGTGTCCGGTTTGACCGGGATGACCGCACGGAGCCATGAAGTAGAGGTGTCCTCTCGTCATCTGCTCCAGTGCCGGTGGTGTCGTCGAGGTCATAGCTGACCGCGTGTGTACCCCGCTTGCCAGTTGATGCCAGCCGTCCAGAGTTCAGGAACCTCGGGCTTGGTGGCCCAGACGGCTGCCGGGAGCTGTTACTGTTGGTCGAGAATTTGGACCTTTGGGCTGTCATGTTACTGATGTGGAAAGGGGCCTCGTTGTCGAACAAGGATGTGTGGCCATTGGTGCCGTTGCGGCCCCACCGTCCCAGATGATGGTGATGCACGCGACCTGTGCCCCGGGCCGAGCCTGCAGCACTACGGGCCGTGCCCTTGCCATCGTCTTCTACCATCGCACTTTCGTTTCCACTGCTGTTGAAAGTGTTGACGAACTTCATGTTCCTCTTGCTCCCTGCATTTGAGGCGGCGTTGTCCATAATGGTGGTGATGGAGCGCAGGCCGTTCCTGTCAACCTGGCTAACCATCGAAGTCGCACTTGGAGTTCTCGAGTGGAACCGCCTAGGTCGGTCGTTATTGTCTGGAGGGTTAGAGTCATAAACAAAGGTCTCCTCGGAGTCCGAGGAGTCGGCCTCGTCAACAGCACTGGCGATTTTCGCCTCGAAGATGTCTGCCTTGGATGACGCTACGCGAGATTTGGTTAGCTTGGAGCTCATGTTGTTGAAATTGTAGTTGCGAGTCACGGGCATGGAAGAACGCCGCGGACTCGAGACTTCAGATCTGACGACCACATCATCATATGTGCTTTGAGCACATGGTTTTGTCGGCGAGATCAGTGCATCCGTTGCCGAGGACACTGATCGCATTGACTGATGATGGCGAAGCCGAGGAACAGGAACGGTAATAAGTGATGAACATGGTGTCTCACCCGTGCCAGATACAATATTCGGCTGTTTCCTACTCGGTCGCTTCTTTTCTTTCTTGGGCCTTATCGTCTCCGAGCTGGGCTTTGTCCTCAGGGTGCTACCAGTCCCCTCCTTCACAGCCACAGGGGCGAGTGAGTGCTGTGGTATCGATGTCACTGTCTCGGTTTCCACGGTCATGTGCTGTACAGATCCCTCCGAGGGTTTTGATTTCTTGGTTGACGCGCTTGACTGCCGAGATGTCAAGGTGGGAGGCATGCCGGCAGACGTACGTCTCCTGTGACCCTTGACACTCCCACTCTCACTGCTGCTGTCGTTGGTGGTGGTGGATGGTGCCTGGGACTTTTCTGCGCCATGGGCCGAAAATTCCAGATGGTCGGCTTGTGACCCAGCCTCCGAAGCTGTGAGATCTTCCGCCTTTTCCATCACGCCCTGACCTTCCTGCGGTGATGCCAATGGGCTAACTTCTTCTACCGTTTCCAATGCGGTCGTACTATTACTGCCACTGCCACTGGCACCGCGCGCTGGAGTCCTCGTGCCAGGCTGCAGGTGGACTTCGTCAGCGTCGTTGTCGCTTTGGCTGGATTCCTGTTGTTGCGGAGGAGGCGGTGGAGGTGATGAGCGCTGGACCTGGATCGCAGGTGGTTCCAGTTCACCCTTGCGTGGTGGCGGAGGGAAATTGGGACGGTTCAGCATGGCCGTCGGGGGCGGAGATCGTAGCCGGGGAGAGACTGGCCAACGTGGGCTCTCTTTCAAGTGCTCGGCGGTGACGGGCGATCTCTGAGGAGCCGCAACACGGGCGTTCGCATCGGTGTTGACCGGGCCCAGGCTCGGCGTTGTGGCAGAAGATATCTTGCCAGCGGTCGAGGCACTTGGGGCCCGCGGTATCGAGTGGGTTCGTTGTGGACTGGTTTCTTGCGAGCTGCTCTTGCGTGACCTCGTGCTGCCGGCTGCAGAGGCATTCCTGGGAGCCCCCGGGCGTGTAGGTTGGCGGCCAGGGGAGGTTTCACGAGAGGCCAGCGGCGATGACTTGGAAGTGGATGTCTGCGTTGCTGGCTGAGAGGTCGGGCTGCTGGTGTCGGCCTTCACCATGGAGGCGCTCGAGGATTCGCGGTTGAAGCGAGCCGGCAGCTGCGCATTGGCACCCGCAGGCTCGGCCGCGCTGGTGGCTGTCGTGTCCATCTTGACGACAGTGCTGGTGGGTTGGTGCGAACTAGCATCCGAGGGAGCACCACAGGATAGGCTAGGGGAGGTAGAGGTGAGGAATGCGGGCTGGAATAAAGTGTCGTTGCGTCTCAACTCGCTGGATAGGTAATGATGTGTCGAGGCGGATCAATCATGATTAACTGCAGCTGTGAGTGGCCGGGGCACATGTATCGTGGCCGATCCTGATTCCTCGTCGTAGACCAGCGTGTCTCGCGTCGATCGTGCCGTGCCGTACCCAGTTTGCCTGCGACAGCGCCTGCTGCTGTGGGCCAATGAAGTGGTGGGAGGCAGGTGCAGGAGGGTCCAGTCTGGATACCCAGATATCCACGCTTGAAAGGCGGGCAGAGTAGGCTGCAAAAAGGAATGCCCGCTTTGCAGGCAGCCAGGCAGGCCGTGGGTTTTGACACGAGGTGGTGGCCTTGGTCGTGTCCGCGAGGTGGCGGGTGGTGAGGTCACCTATGGGCCTAGATCCAAAGCTACCGCTGCTGTGGTCGACGGATTTGGGGAATGTTGGAGAGAGAGGGATGGATGCACGATGCGCTGCGCTGCGCTGCTATGCGATGCGAAGCGAAGTGCGATGCAGTAGCAGGTGACAAAGGTATCAGGTCCCACCCGGTTCTCTTTGTGCGTCGTTGACTCTTGTGTTTGCGTAGAGCAAAGTCAAAAAAGGGGTGGGATTTTGGTGGTGGTGGTGGTGGTAGATGTAGTAGCAGCAGAGAATGAGTGATATGCGGTTGTTGCGAGGGACAGTGCAGTAGCAAGTACCCACGAGAAGGCGACTACTGTACGGTAGGGTGGGATTGGGGGGTGATGGGGGACGGGGGATGGGGCATGGACGGATCAAAGAGATGATGTCGATGGCACATTGGCACCTGGGTCTTGCTGGCTGTTACATGGTGCAGTAGTCTACACGTAGGTAGTCCAGCCCTTCCAGGTAGGCCTAGTCTATCCGTAAGTACCTAACTTGCCTTGCAGGGGAGGGGCAAGCCGTTTCTCTGCCCTGCCGGGGTTGCGGGCCCACGGTACGGTGAAGGTACAGGCGTGGGTACGCCATGGGGAACGGAGCTGTACATGGGTCTCGGTGCCGGAAGGTGTGTACCTAGGTTCCTTGGCGGTGCCCTAGCACCTGTCTGACCGTACCTACGGGAGTCTGGTCCAGGTACTGTGCAGTAGGTGCCTCCCACCGTTGCCGAGGATATGTACGGTTAGAGCCTGGTAGGCCGCCTTCTCGACTTCTGGACCTCCCCTCCCCTGCTGACTTGGAAACAGTTAATGACGCCTCTTTCTGTGTCCGTGTGTGTGTGGCACAATCCGGCTGCCGAGAACGGTCACTGAGAAGACTGCCTGCCTATGTGCCTATGCAGGTAACTGAAGCCGTACGGCAGCAGCCCGTTCCCAGCACGGCTCTGAACGTTCCGCACAAGCTGCCGTTTCTTGAGAGTTGCCATGACTGGGTGAGGTTACTGCTGCGTACGGAGACTGTCGCGTGCTGCCGGCTGCAAGTAAAAAACTCTTCCCACAAAACACGACGAACTCTATCCAAGAGAGCCCACATCCCATGGAGACCAGGCGCAGCAAACATTTCCCGGTTGCCATGGGCCACGGCCCACGGACTCCGATAGCTCTTCCTTGTCTCTCCCGCCTTGACTACTGGTGATTGAGGCACTGTGTCAAAAAAACAGGGCTGTTGGGCCATCTGAGCACGGGGACCCTTCGTATCGGCGACGACCAGCCTGCCAGCTTGGGAGGCGGGCCAGGGAGTTGATTCTATGGGCGTGTTCTGGCATGGTCTGGCATGGAATGGAATGGATGGCGAGGGACAAAACTGGTAATCGCCCGCACCGACACTTCGATCCGGGTCTCACTTCGCCTCGCCGAAGTCCACGTCTTCGCTGCACTGTACTTGTTGTTCATGGCAGGCAAGCAGGCAGTTAGGCAGTCGGTCTGCGATGCGACGCTGGGCTCAATCCTACAGCACACGGCTATGGCAGAATACCAGATGCCAGGTCTGGTTCCTGGATCCTGCGGGCCAGGGTGGCTGAGAGGATGACCCGAGGAGGGTGTCCGCTGTAGCTATTCTGCGTCCAACGACCTTCTCGGTGACAGAGTTGGCTGGCAAGCTGGCTGCTGGGACCGACAAAAAAAGAGAAGACACAAAACGAAACGGAGGGCAATGACACTGATACAAAACCGCCACCGGCATAAACATCGCTTAGACCCGCGGCTTGGGCGCCGTCTCATGTGCCTGTCTGGTACTCACCTGGTATCCCAGGCAACTGTACCATGTTCCTTTCTGGCTCAGCGTCTGGCCGGGCTGCTCCCTTTCACGGGAAAAGCTGCCGGACGTTTTCCTCCCTCACCACACCCGCCTTGTTGCACCCCTGGCCGTCTGCCGCTTCCATTCCCCTTCTATGGTGCTTCTGCGCTCCACACACCCCTTCGTGCCCAAGCCCTCCTGATTTGAAATCGCAGCGCCTCAGAAGGTTTTCTGCGGTTCTGTTTGATACCCAAGCGGAAATTATACCTCGCTTCAGCTTCACTCCCGCTCGCCCTTCGCGGGTCGGCGCGCTGCTGAACGGCAATGTCAGCGCTCGAACTACCGCCACTCCAGTGCACAACTCCGGGGCGGCGGGTCTCTTCTCTGCGCGATGCATGACAGATAGCCAGGTGTCGTGCCTGCGAGGAGGTGGCCAGGAACGATGCAGAGTGTCAGAGTGTCTGCGCGCAGGGGCCCCAAAATAACTCCCCACCGTCAGCACTGCCGTGGCAGCGTGGCAGCTGTGGTAACCATGACCCCATCGACATAGCCGCCAGGGGGACTATTCCTGGACCTACAGGAACACCCAACATGCAGCTGGCAGGCTGGGACGGTGCCGAGTGTGTCCCCGTTGACCAACCAACTCATCTCGCCCGCCTGGGGTGTCGGCGCACAGCAGGCCAGCCTCGAAACGTGGCAGCCTGGCAATTCCCAGTTCCTCCGCTGGTGGGATGGCATTTTGCCTGAAAAATACAACCCCTTCTGCAACTGCACAGGGCCTGTCTGTCAAGCCTCACAGATCGATCGCCCAAGCCCTGCGAGACGCATGCAGGACACGCGGGGGAGCATGTCATACTGTAGTCAGGTAATCTGCTCCAAGGCGGCACAGTTCATCATCATTGCGGCAGACCATTCACATTCCTTGACGATCTGCCTCTATTCCCTTACTGTCCCGACCCGACAGGTGGTGGCTTGATCAGCCCCGAGACATCCGGGAGGATGTGAATTTGTTGAAATTTCTGCACCGTTTCTCCAAACTGGTAAACGGCGCGTTGGGCATCAGAAGCCATCTTTTGCCCTCCCTCTCCGGTTCTGTGCAAGTAACGAGGTCTCCACGCCAGTCCGGATCGAGGGAAAAGCAAAAGACTGCCCAGGGCCCCAGACAGTGCCCCGGCGCCCTACCATCCAGGCTCCAGAGGTCCCCAGTGGGGCCAGGGTCGATTTCTTCTCGGCCCTGCTAGGGGAAGGCTTCCGGCAGGTAAACAAAACAAAGCCAGGGAGGGGTGGAAAAGAGGCTCCAATGTAGCGGTAAGCGGCGGCTCTCATGGGCGGGTGGAGTGCTCACAAGTCAGGGGAAACCGAAGCCACCGGCGGAGTGACACGTGGGCGACGGGGCCGGGCTGTTCAGGGTGCGCAGGCCTTTGTGCGGTATGGACTGAGTAGTGGACGCCCCGACAGCTTCAGTAAATATCTATCGTGTTATCTAGCAACAAGAACGGACATTATATCATGTGCGTTGATAGCTGTGTATAATCCCGAATGTCCGGGCAGCAATAGTCATGATTCAGGCTGAGAGACGGCTGGCCATGACAAGCTCGAGGCTGTACTCTGTAGTATGGGAAGCCTGAAGTGTACGGAGTAAAGACACCGTCCTACACTTGCTCGGCTATGTAGGTAGAACAGGCGGAGCTGAACACATGTTCGCGTGAATGAAGAACACGCACCATAATCGTCCGGCCAGCGGACCGACGAGAAGGCAGATGCCGTCTCACATCATCTCACCTCATCTGACCTGTCTGTCATCACCAACACAAAAAAGCTTCTCCCTTCGCACAAGCCAGCCGGGCTCGCTGGCACGATCGACCTGACAGCTCACCGTCCACGGACTGCCGTGCTCGTTGGGCCCTCCCCCAGCCGTAGCGCAAGAACACCCCCCGGGAAATCTTGTTTTCTCGTCCAACTGCCTGACTGCCTCGTCCCCCATCCCGCTTCCAGCCAGAAAAGGGGGCCACGATAGCACCACCATCGGTCCAGGTGATCGGGTGTGCAGCGGCGCTACCTCGAGCCGATCGATCTACCGCGCGCTGCTTCTGCTTCTGCTGTTGCTCTCGCTCGCTCTCGCGCAGCAGCAGCATGTCATAGGCCTAGCTAGGCCCCTGCCGTCCAATAGGTGACAACGCTGACGCTTGCGCGGGTGTGCGGGCGGGCGCAACCCCCTTCCCAAGTCTCCCCAGGACCGGGTCTCCCACCTCGTCGGGCCCCCCTCCCTAGCTCGCCCTCTTCGGGGATAGGAGGGTGTTGGCCCGGATTGTCATGGGGTGGAGGGGGGGGGCGACCCCAGAAGGCGTTCGGAACACACAGACACCACGGACACAGACAGGACGGACAAGGGGCCTGGGCGGACTACACTAAACAACTTGCATCATCGCATTGGCGACCGCCCGCCCGGGTACGACAATCGTGATCAGCTGCGCAGGAACCCGAGATCCTGACAGGCTGGCCCCGTGGGAATGGGCTGCGGGCTGCATGGGCCAGTTCTCGGTGTGTCTGTTGGGCCGGGTCGGTTGGTTGGTTGGCTCGTCAGCCCTGCCCTTGGCTGCCTGGCTGGTCCTTTTAGTCTTGTCTCTGTCGACGGTATCGTGCCAGTGGGACAAAACCACACCACGCACCCGCCCACCACAGCCGACCCGACCCCCCGTGTTTGCTTTTGCTTGGCCTTGCTTGCCTTTGGGCGGTGGGAAGGGCGGAAAACCACCCCCACGTAGAGGAAGGTGGTGGGACAGCAGTAAGCAGTAGGGCCGTGGGAAGGGTAAGTTTGTCTCATCTGGCAAGCAAACCGGCGACCAGGCGGGCAAGGCAACGGACGGGAGAGACAATCTGCCTGGGCGCAGCATGCGAGACAATACATAGACCACAAGATAGATAAATTAATCGGTGCGTGTGGATAGGCCGGCTGCATCCGTCACATACGCAGATAGACGGACGGACGGGTGAACCAGACGAGTCCCGTCGGCGGTCTTCCTTCCTGTCAGCCCTCTGCCCTCAGGTCGGCCAGCAGGTTGGCAGCCTGCCTGCCTGCCTGCCTGCACGAAAGCATGCTTGTGCGACGGCACATCATGTCCTCTTTCAGATGCTGCCTGACAATATCCTGCTATGTAACGTGCTCTCGTCGAACCTCAACCGCGGCTCAAAAGTAAGCTCGGAGCAAAGCTACCGTGGCTCAAAGTCGCTGTCATGTGGCCTCGGGCCGTGGGACAGACGTCACTGTCAACCGTCGCGATTGGAGAAGGGAGGACACGGCTAGGTCATCACTGGGGGATACAATGACTGTTCGTCTGTTTGTTCCGATAACACCTGTTCTGATTACACTGCTCACTCGTTCCTCAATAACGCCCGAAAGCATTCCTATTCTACCTAGTCTGTGGTGCTGAAATGCAACTATCCAAATAAGATGGGGGAGGCCGTCCTGACTTGAGGTGCCTTATGGGGGGTATCCTATCCTGCGACAAAGACGACAAAGACAGTCGGTCATCCATGGCACCATCCAGTCTGTGATACTAGACGTATATACTGGGAACCGACAGGATGTTCGTAAGAATGGAAACTCCAGCAGTTGTGGCCCCGATGCAATGTTGTTGTCCAACCCAGATGTATTAAGGCCGACATGGAAGACCAAACACTTCGGACCAGCTCCAGCCCGGCCGAAAATCCCAGCGTTGGCTTGTTTCCATCACCAGCTCTCGACGCGAATCGGACTTGATGGGCTTCTTCTATTCTCTTCGTCCAATGTCATTTGGCAGCGTATTAACCCATTTTCAATATCATAATGTGTCTCGTAAACCTCGGCGGGGGATGCCCTACTCCCTGATTGGTGACTCTCTCGGGCTCGTGACCTCCTCTTTCTTTGCGAACCACCCACCAATCCAGCTCTGTCGCTTGTTCGCCGCGGCCTGCGCCTCGTTGTTCTCCTGCACCAGCCTAAGTGGGCGAGGCTTGTTGCCCGCGTCGAACTTCTGGGTGACCTTCTTCTCGCGGGGCGGGCTTTGGTTTGGCGTGCTGCTGATCGTGTCCTTGTCATTCGTCATCTGGGACGACGAGTCGCCGCTGACGCTCGATGTCTCTGAACGCATGCCCGGGAAGTTGCCAGGGACAGAGCTGGCCGTCGCTCCAGAGGTATTGCGCTCACGCTGCGGGGTGCTGAAGAAGGTCTGGGAGTTCCGCGAGATGGGGGAAAGAGGCCCGTCTGGCCCCTTGTACATCTGGTTGACAACAGAGGCGGCCCCGGTGATCTGCTCGCTCATGGGCCGCACACGCCGCGTGGAACCCGAGCGCCCCAACCCGATCGGAATACTAGGTGCCGTGTCGGGGTTGGAGAACTGCGCGAGATTAGCGGCGGTTGGCATCACCGACATGGGCCTCGGTCGGGGTTTGATAGCCGCTGGTGGGTTGGAAATGGCCATGGACTTGGCCCGCTGCAGCACGGAGGAGCCAGAGGCCTCCCTGGGTGGTGCTGGCAGGTCTTTGTTGGTATCTGGCTTCGCCCCTGGCTCGGTCTGATCGAGGATGTGCTCAAAGTCCTGGTGCTGCAACAGGCGCTCGATGATTCTGTTAATATAAAGCGTCAACGCCTTGTTCTGGTCCTTCATGGACCGCACATCGCCTTCGAGTCGGCGGACGGTATCATTCTGGTCCTCTCCTTCGGCAGCGTCGCCGAGCTCGTCAGCAAGGCTGGCTCCCCCGGACTTGCCCTCGAGGGCGGCAAGTGCATCGTCGTTGCTTTGTGGTCCGCCCATGTAGCTGAAGTCACTGTTCTTGAAATCGCCGTTGAGGGTCTTCTCCTGCAGCAGCAACTGATAGCTCTCATTGTCTTCCATGAGACGCGCGTTGGCCATGCGGGTTTCCATGAGGAGCTTCTCGACCTCGTGCAGCCTGCCGCCGCCGCGGTTCTCGGACTCAACGAGCTTGATTTGGGCCTCGGCCAGTTCCAGACGCAGAGACTCGATAAGCTTGTCCTTCTGCATGACGAGTTTCGACTGATTCCTCGAGTCGCTGCGCTGCAGAGATGCAGGTGGTGCAAAGCTGCCCCCTTCGAGACCGGGGGAGGTTGGGTTCACTGGATGGGGAGCCATTAGCATCTTGCATGGATGATCGAGAGTCGGCAACGGGTGGACAGGCTTCTTCTGTAGTACTTACGGGACCTTGTTGACCGAACCTCGTCATCGTTATCCTCCTTGCTCATCTTCTGGTTGAGGGAGTCCTTCAAACGTGCGATGATCATCTGCAGCTGTTCCTCGCGATTTGACATTTCCTCCTTTTCCTTGACCATGGAGGAGCGCTCAGCCTCATAAATGGCCTCCATCTCTCTGATCTTTCTGGTGGCCTCGCGCTGGTCGTTCTGCAGAGCCTCGATCTGCTCCTCGTGCTCGTGGCACTTCTCTTCATATTTGACTTGCTCGCTGACTGTCTCGTCGAGCCTGGACTGGAGAACCTCTGCCTGCTTCCTGTAGTCCTCGGATGTGGTCTCGGCCTTGGCCAGCCTGTCCTTCAAGTCATCGAGCAGGGCGACTGTTTCGGCACGGGCTGCCTCCTCAGCCTCGACAGTGGCGGTGTTGCTGGAAGGGCCGTTCGCGCTCGCGAGGGGGGACTCCCGCCTTTGTCCTGCAGCAGCACGGGCGGAGACAGGTGTCCCTGATCGAAAGGAGCGCGATCGGGCATGGCTTTGTGAACTGCCGCCCGCAGCAGCAGCGTTGGAGGTGGGCGTGGAAGAGCGGGGCGTGGCACGCGAGCCCGTGGGAGACGACGATGTCAGGGTCGAGGATGGGTCCCGACCTGTGACAGGCGGTTTTTTGGCCGCAACGGTTGACATGATGGTCGTGTGGATGTTGTCTCGTTATTGATGTGGTGTTTCGAGAATGTCTCGGCTGGGCTGAAGAGAAAGAAACAAACAAAGGGTTAGAGAAACACGCTAGGTATCGCGAGTAGCGGTTATAACAGCAGTTGCAGGGCGTGGGTAATTCTTAAGCAAGATGCGGTGAGAGAGGTGGTCCGTACCTACGCTCCTCTTCTTTGGATGCTGTCAAAGTGGATATCCGGTTGGGAGGATGGAATGGCGACTAGCGCGATGCCATGGGGAGTTGCAGTGGGCAGCGATTCGAAGATAGAGATGCAATTGTGGGTGCGGACGGGGCGTCTGTCTGCCCAGTGTGTGTGAGCGATGCTGAAAGACAAGATCTTGTTGATATGGTTATTGTTGAGCATGCGCGCTCAGCAATGAGGACTGGATTCTGAAAGACGCAGGTGGCGCTGGTAGGTCTCGAAGAACGCGATTGACTCGATGCAATCCAAGACAGGCACGTCGGATCAGAACACAGCAAGAGCAGAGCGCAGCTGAGTTGGGGGACCTTGGGGATTCCGAGAGCAGCACTAGCACGAGCGGCAGCACGTCCAGGCCTGGGCAGCGATCGGCAGAGCAACCAGGACAAGAGCCTTTTAGCGTGATGTTAAGCTGTGCAGGCGAACCGATATGTGACGCACAAACAGAAGGGATAGAGAGGTGGGCCTGCGTCTCGGCAAACCCCAACCGCAGGGGGGCAATTGGCCTGTGCTGTCCCACGCTGACATCGCTCTCACCTGGCCTGGTCACCGGGCGAGACAGTCAGAAATGCGCTCTGCCCCCTTTTCCTTTCCAATCAGCGGCGAGAACCAGGGAATAACATACCCATTTCAAGACTTCTGGAAAACAACTTGAAATGCTAGAGCCTGCCCCACAACAGGTAGCAGCTGTGTGTTGATGTCTGTCATTCATCAAGACTGGAAGAGCTGGCGTGCTTGCGCAGGGCTCCTCTGACTCGCACAGTACCCTGAAATCAAGCCAGCAGACGTCAACAGCATTTGATATCCCGCTCCATGCCGTCTATTGATTGATCATTGGGCCATTCACCGCGGACAGCGCCCAAGAACACCGTCTGTCACTAGAATTTACGTGTCGAACGACTATTGAAACAACCCGGTCACAACAGTGACTCAACCGCCTCAACTCCCTGCGAGCAACATCCCAGTCTGATATTCAGCCCATCCTGGCCCAGGCACAGGCACAATGCACAGACAACACGTTTTTTGCAACAAACGCAGCCAACACGCGTTGGTTCCCCTGACTTACTAGGGTACTTGAGCATGCAGTTTGTAGTTAGAAAAATATGGCTGACTGGTTGACCGTGGCTGCACCTTATCTAGCCTTAATGGGAGGTTGTCCTACGGGAGGCTGTCCTATGGGAGGCGATCTAGTAGGAGGCTGTTCAGATATCCTGTAGGAGGCTATCCTATGGGAGGCTATCCTAATGGAGGTTGTCCTATAGGAGGCTATCCTATGTGAGGGTATCCTGTAGGAGGCTGTCTAGGTACTTGGTAGTGGAACATTCTCTAATTTCCTGCTAAGCTCGACCGACGGCAACGCTGCTTGGCCATCCCAAATCCTCGGATCTCCCACGCTGGGCTGAGCTGACCGGCTGGCTGGCCATATCGCACGGCTCACTCGCTTGCCCTGGGCATCCGCTCCCGCTGGCCTGTCAAGTCGTCAGTGCGCTGTGCGTGTCCGCACTCAACCAGCGTTGAACGAAGCAGGGCCAATGCTCCCCTACTGCCC
Source organism: Diaporthe humulicola (assembly GCA_038088545.1). NCBI lineage: Eukaryota > Fungi > Ascomycota > Sordariomycetes > Diaporthales > Diaporthaceae > Diaporthe > Diaporthe humulicola. The sequence continues at coordinate 522,996 of JBBWSL010000002.1, read as the reverse complement.
TCATTTACCAGCTCATCTCCATGTTTATGCCGCACAGGAACGCCCCGGCTATACCGCATGTCCCAGCAATTAAGTCCTTGTAAGCTCCACGTGACTAAGCTTGCATGATGTAGCCCTCGGCGAGAATTCGACATCAAATCTCGGTTGTCTGGTGGCTTGCCAATATCGACCAGGACCTTCTCCGAGGTACACTTTTCATTGTTCTGGATATACAACCCGCCTGCCCTTCCCTTGTAGCCATCACAGATCCCGAGCTCGAGGTCAGGAGGATGGAAACATCTAGTAAAACTGCTTCGGATGGTCTAGAAAAAGCAGCCAGCAATACATATCATAAGGTGAGCGCAATTGGGCGGGCTCCCAATTGTGGTGCGAACATACCGAGGCTGCAGCACCAGAGGATGATGGCATGGGGCAGATCCAACTGCCTTCCAGCGCCTTTTTCTTCCCCACATCCAGGTCCAGAGTTCTGTCTGCCTTGCGCAAGAAGCGCTCAGTGCTTCAGCGGGTTCAGCGGAGATGGATCCACCTCGGGCTTGTCCGTGTTCTCCGCGCTTTGCTGGCGTATCGGCGTGGGTGGTGAAGTCCGTCATGGCAGGGCGCCTGGCCGCTTGTTTGCTGACCAGGGAGTCTGGGTCGGGCTCGCAGTTCGATGCGTGGCTTCGACCCGGCACGAACGCAATGACTCCCATCTAACTACATTGGTCGAGATGGGGTCCGTATCCTTTGGGTGGTGAGATCACAACTAAATGGCACTGCCTACGCGCGCGTAGCTTGGATGATGGCAATACATATATCCCGGTGACAACAGATTTCGCATTGCCACTACGAGAAGCAAATCAGTTGGGATACATTTCCTAGAAGGATGTTCTTCACGCGAGGTCTTCCTATAACATGTCATCTGCATGGCTCCATCCCGAGGACGATATCACCGGAGTTGTAGCCAGACGCAGAGCCATTTTCCCTTTCGCACGAACATTGATGCGACTGCAAACACTGTACATGCTCCTGAAGTCTGCCTGCGCACACACATTTGTCTTCTCGTCCTTGACCACCCCCAACTTAGATTCAATGCCACAGCCCTGGGCCGTATACCAGTATGCTATGCCGGTACCGACCTCGTTAAGGCCAATGAGTTGAACTTGGGTCAGGGCCCGAAAGCCAAAGGCCTCTCCAGGGTCAACGTCATTGTCTCAGCCACATATGCAGAGGTTTACCTCTTATTTGACTATGATGCCATATCTAGTGAAACAGAGACGAGCCCTTTGAAGTCATCTCCAAGCATTAATAATGACTCTGCCGGCCAAGAGAGCTCGAGAACGAACGTATCGCTGGGCTACTGTGGATACTCGGTCGACGCTCTTTGCCTGGAAGGATGTCTCTGACAACAGAGACTACCTCATGAAATTGTCATCTTGAGCATGGGTAACTCGCCGTCCCAAGTTTCCACTTCTACGATCCGAGCCACTCAAATGCAACGGCGCCTGCTGTGTCTGTCTGTCTGACAGCCCCTCGACCAGCCAATGCCCCTCGACAGGAGCATTCGTGTCTGTACAGGGGATGGTAGCATTGTGTTTGAGGCGTATATCCTGCGTCTCAGAATGCTGAATGCAGCTGTCATTGCTGAAGTCTCCAGTTTAGCCCTGCACTCCACGGGCAGGGAAAAGTGAGCAATGTAGCAGTCGCAGGCTTCCGCCTTTCGCCTCAGGGGGTAGACTCTGATGTGGTCGGCCTGAGATTTGTACACAATTTTGAAATTGTTATACTTGTTGGCTGTATCAAGTTTATCACCGTCCGTAAGGGAAAGCATTGGACAGTTGCAGCTGCTGGTATCAGAATCCTCCCCACGGTGCGCTGATCGTGTGGATTGTTGGCTTCGACAGTGCTCAAATTCTGGATATTCGCCGTCGAAGTAGTTTATCGCTAATTGTACGCGTTGAAAAATAGCTGAGTTGTGGTTGGATGGAGACTGTTCAGCATTGATATTGATGTCTGGAGAACAATCCCCAACGGCTTTGAACGAAGGCCAAATCCGGATGGGAAAGCCCACAATGCGGTTGTGATGAGTGAAGGCATCCACCGGGTGGTCAGCAGCGAAAGATCTTCCATGGTGCCACGTTGGATTCTGTTCGGGTTGTATTTGAGGGCCTAGATGCTACGAGCAATCGGGACACATGATAGCAATCGAGTGACCTCAGCACCGGGAGAGCTTGAGACATGCCATGGCGCACTGGAAACTTGTCACTTAGACTCGCAAGAGTTGCCCAAGGCTCGCAGATATGGTTGCCAAGACGGCGGCGCGGCCAGGTGTGGATTGATGCTGGGTGAAGCAGATCTCATAATGCTACCCTAAAGTCATTCAGAGGCTGGTTAAGACCTCATCCTTTCGTGGTCTGTCATTATTGACAACCTGGTATCATGCCCTGACGTAGAAGAAATTTTCCGTTCCCATGCCATATAGCAATTGACCGTGCGTGTGAAGTGTTCGCATCGCCATTGCCCAACCGGACGCCGTGACCGTGACACCTGCCATCCTATCAAGAGGTCAAGCACTACTTTACTGGGCTTGCTCGCTGAGGATGTCGGAGTCACCAGCGTCGAGGACGGCCATGGTGGAGCATCGGAAGAGCTTTCCGCAGGCAGTACCCAGCTCAATCTGAGCGAAGAGGTTAGCCAAATGTGTTAACCCTCCAGAGAAAACAGGTCTCTCCTTCGTTGGGTTGGAGGACACAGGCCAGACAGCGCTGCTGTGTCCCCCGTAGAAAGGGCTTGTTCTGCCTTCTTCTTCCCACTCCTTTTTCTTTCTGTCTTTCTCTGCCTCTACACCTATTCATGGGGGTAAACTCACGTTGGTGCCGCCGTAGTGGTGGACCGGGGCCTTGGACAGCATGGAGTAGTACTCCAGCTCGGACTTGCGGAGAGGAGGGGTGTTGCCGGCGATGAGGACCAGCTTGGCCTTGCCAGAGCGGAGAGCTACAGCGAGCGCATGTTAGCAAGAGTTGACACAATTTGGACCGTACACAGGGACGTATTCAGCAGACTTACCCTTGAGAGTGGACTTGTAACCCAGAACGACCTTACCCGACTTCATCACCAGGGCGAGGCGAGAGTTGAGGGTGTCTCCGGTCTTGGTCTTCTTCTTGGGGGCCATCTTGACTGATTTGTGGTGATCTGGTCGGGATCTGGGTCTGGTCGAAGGATGGGATGGGTTGTCAGGAGAAGGTTGAGGTCAATCAGTCAGTCTCGCAGCCGGTCGTGAGAAAAGTCGGCTGGAGGACCTGTCTTGCCGTTAGGGAACTTTTCGCTGGTCGAGTGGAGACGCAGGCCAATCACTGTGCAGAGCCCACCCACCAAGCCCTACCGTGATCACGTGAATAAGTGGAGCACTGGCGGCGGACGGACCACGGCAAATTGGGGAGTGCGAGGCGCACTACAGCGCTGACAGAAGGGGTTTCGCCGCTGTGCTGCTTTGAAATCAGGCCAGGAGACGGCAAAACAGAAAAGAGGGACAGGCCCCGTCATTTCCACCCTCCACACCACACCCAGCAAACGCAACGAAGCACACCTACAGCACGACACATACCCGTCCACGAGACATCAATCAGTCAAGATGGCCCGTCGTCCCGCTCGTTGCTACCGCTACTGCAAGAACAAGGTGAGCGACGACCCTGCGAGCGCTGCGGCTTGAGGAGGATGAGTTCGACTGGAGAACGAGAGAGGAGGCGTCGGAGGAGATCAAAAAAGAAAAATATCACGGTCCTGCGGTGTTCTGCTGTCTGCATACGCAACAAGAGGCAGGGAACACTTTGAGGAACCACGGCACCTTCTTCGACGCCGAATCTCTGTCGGGATGCTGCTAGGTTGCAGAGGGTCGTCGAGTGACCAACCTCTGCAAACCCGCAGAGATCCGTAGCTCTCTCCCATCGAACGAGTCCATCCAGCAGCACTTCGGCACCATGTGATCACGAGCAGCATCGCTAACCTGATGACCCTCAGCCCTACCCCAAGTCCCGGTTCAACCGTGGTGTCCCCGACCCCAAGATCCGCATCTACGATCTTGGCCGCAAGCGCGCTACCGTCGACGACTTCCCTCTCTGCATCCACCTCGTCTCCAACGAGTATGAGCAGCTGAGCTCCGAGGCCCTCGAGGCCGCCCGTATCTGCGCCAACAAGTACCTCGTCAAGGTCGCCGGAAAGGAGGGTTTCCACCTGCGTGTCCGCGCTCACCCCTTCCACGTCGTCCGTATCAACAAGATGTTGTCTTGTGCCGGTGCCGATAGACTGCAGACTGGTATGCGTGGTGCCTGGGGCAAGCCCAACGGCACTGTCGCCCGTGTCAACATCGGCCAGATCATCATGTCTGTCCGTACTCGTGACTCCAGTACGTTGCCACAACTCCACGATAACTCCCAATTACTCTTGTGTCCAGGAGTAACACCCGAGGAACAATGCTAACATCCCATAACCAGACCGCGCCACCGCCCTCGAGGCCCTCCGCCGATCCCAGTACAAGTTCCCCGGTCGCCAAAAGATCATCATCTCCAAGAACTGGGGCTTCACCCCCCTCCGTCGCGAGGAGTACCTGGAGAAGAAGGCTGCTGGCCGCGTCAAGGTGGACGGTGCCTACGTGCAGTTCCTGACCAACCACGGTTCCCTGGAGCAGAACATGAAGCGCTTCCCCGAGGCCTTCTCCGAGGCTTAAGCGTCTTATCTTCTTTTGTTCTGCATGACAAGTCAAAACCGTACTGCATTTGGGATCCGGGCTGGCGTAAATAGGGTTTACTGCGAAAGGTCGAGGGGCTACGTTGGTTCAGGCTAGATGTTCTTTCCTGTGGGGAAAAGAAGTAGCTTCGACACAGTCAAATCGGATTCTAATCCATGGGGTTCACTACATAAATCACTTGACAATGCCGGTGACTGCCGCAGTGAGACGTACAGATCGGTGAAATGAGACACATCCTTGAAGTCTTTTGGAGCCGTCGGGATGGTGTGGGAGGGCGTGCACTAATAAAGCCCATGACTCTCCAGCCGAGTTGCTCCTGGAGCCTCCAAGAGACTCCAGGGCCAGTCTCCCGTGACCCTGCCGAGACACCGGTACCGGCCTCGAGACCTGCGGGAGTTGCTGGTGGGCGGTAGCAGCCGAACCCTGAGGACACTTGACTTGCCCGGTAGGGATGCCTAGTAGAATGTGGGAAGGGCATGATCCTCAGTCCCGTACGGGTTGGTTAATGTCACTTCTTCCGGGCACGTTACTGCTCAAAACACAGAATGCCTGCAAAGTGGACTACAAAGTAGACTATACGTGCTCGTGTGATCATTGCTAGCCGTGGCAATGCTCATCTCGCGAGCCGGCGAGCCTGGAACGACAACCAAGACTGCGGTTACCCACCGGTTTCATCATAGGGCAAAATTCTGCAACACCTTCGGCGAGTTCACGAGTAAGTCGGATGGCGAGACAGCAGGATCTGAAGGTTGACCCAAGCTTTTTGATCTTCGGGGTTTGTGAATCAAGGGGAGGTCTATTCGCCTCCCCAGATGCCGAGATCCCCCAGTCCTCCGTGATTACAATACGGTTCGAGGCCTTTGTGAGTCACCACGGCTGTCAACCTTTTACGCTCGAACGGACATGCAGCGGGTTGTCCGCCACGGCTAGATGGGTGAGATTCCAGGACCTGGGGACTGCAGACAGCGACGAGCCAAAGGTGACATCGAGGGCGCAAATGGTGCCGATGACAGGAAGTGTGGGCCTGATCCATCTTATCACTCAGGTCCCGCTCTTGAGATAAGGAGATCGGGGGTAGCGAGGACCCGCCCCAATATCATGCAGCAGGAATGCACTACTGTCTGCTGCGGTATAGGAACGGCCAGTCGTCAGCCCTGCCAGGAGACGCGGGCAGGTGGTTCGCGGTGTTTGAGACTCGGTCATCCACTCAACCACCCAGCGTGTGCACCACCCAGCGTGTGCGGGAGAGGAGAGTGAGGTGGCAAGGTGAGGTGATTGTCAGCCTGGGGACAAAGAAACACGCTGCAAACATGCCACGAGTCGGGCCTACCGGTGATGACACACCCACCGGCATGCGGTCGCAACCGTCGAGTCTGAGCTCTCGGGGGCCATAGCTGCAGATTGGAACTCGTTCCAAGGTCGAAAGGGGCCAAGGCGAAGGAGCAGCTGGGTGTCAGGGTGTGTAGTACGATGCGCGGGAGCTTATGTCTGATAAGATTAGCCGTGGGCTCTCGTTCAACTGCGCGACTCGCCATAGACGCTTGGATGGCAAATCCAATCTTCCTCTGCCTGTCCTGTCCCCCCGAGAGCGAGAGTTCAACGAGATGGGCAGGGCTGGATGGACACGGTTAGGGAGGAGGGAGGTGCTCGTCATCTGTTTGAAACCCACGTCACCAGGTAACGCTACCGGTTGCGCGCAGGTGAGGGGCAGCCAACTGCAGGTACCTGGACGAGCTGGAACCTGCCTGGCTATGTACCTACCCATCCTGGGTAGTACGGTCAGGTAGATCTGCTGTCCCTCATCTCAGTCACGCTGCTATCTCACTGGTGGGGGTCGACGCTCCGAACGAGCAAGCGACATGTCAACGACATCAGCACACGCCCAACCCGTCCAGCTGTCTCACCACCCTCCCTCCCTCCTGCGTCCTGCGTCCTGCCTCCCTACCTGCCTGCCTTCCTCTCTGACCGACAGACACCGAATCCGCCGATACCGCGTTGGGTGTGCGGTCAGACTGTACAGAAATACCCACCACCCTTTGGGTTGTATACTGCGTGTAGACTGGGCTCCCTTGACCTACTCAGCGCCATACACCACCACATCACTGCATTGTTGGGGGCCATCCGTCCCATCATTTACTCATCACCACCCCTCCCCTCTGTCTATCTGGTTTCCCCTGGCACGCTCCTGCTACAGAACGCTGTACACGTGGTGCTTGTCTCTGTAGAGAAGACATAGCACGACCTCGTGTCTCTATTCAGCCCTTTGACGAACCACTTTGCCCTCTCTTCTACATTTCCTGCCGCATCATCCACCTCAAACCGCAGTCCTTCCGTGGTTGCCCTTTGACCGGAGACCTTTAGTCATTCTTGGTGCTCTTGACGACATCCTTACCGGGTCCCTTGTCCCGAACTACGCCCGTACAAACCCGACATAGCTGCGTGCTTTAGTCGGCTCCGTTCGATCCTGTCTCCACTATCAGTCTCTTGTTCGACGGCGAAAGTGGCTCTCTGACACCACTGTCGCCCTTCCCGGTCGCTTGGGTGCGCCTCACTTATAGCCGCCCCCCGTGGGACGGAGGACGACGGGTAGAGCACGATCCACTCATCATGCCATCTCGCTCCTAAATATCGCCGCCCTCACTTGACACAGCAGTTAGCTGCCTGTCTTCGACATTAGATCCCGACACACGCTTGTTGCAGCTCAAGCACCTGTGTCTGTTGTGCCCGGCAGCCCTGCGACACGGCATTACGCGCTCCACCAAAAGCACCCTCGCCGTATCCGCCCCGCCTCCCTATCTAAACCCCTGGGTTCCTCAACCCCGCGACTGCTACGTCGCTCTTTGATCTATCTAATCCTTTCCGCATACATACCATATTGTACGGAATGGCCTTCCATCAACCTACGAGACAAGTCGCACGGCGGACTTCTCGCCCAGTCGCCCCGAACTCGGCGGATCTAGAGGCACCCTGCCCTCCACTTACACAGTCGCGCGACGAGTCGCAAACCTGGGTTCTATTCTCCCCTGCCACCGACTCTGGGACCTCTGTGTCCTACCTGTCATCGATACAAGACGAGCAGCCCACACCTGGCCGGTCAAGGATTAGCGATATTGGGAGCTTACAAACAATCGCACAATCCGATAACCTCTATTCCGAACCTGCCAACTCCGACGTTCTCGAGGAAGACGACGCCGTCGAGGACGATGCCGAGTTCGACAGTCTTGATAGCCACCTGCCAGATTTCCTGCATAGGGGCCAGCAAGGAGCAAACACACAGTCTACCACTATTCTCCCAGGTCACGATGGGTTGGGCAGTTTCAGACTTGACACCCAAGGGTTGGCTACAGAAATGCAAGAGACCATGTATCAGTTTGAGCGCTACAATCCCCGCAGAGTGAAGAGGCGACGCGAGAGCCTTGAGCTTGGACAACTTGCCTTGGAGAGTGAGGAGGCACAGGAAGCCGATAGAAGGCGGCGCATCGAGGAATGGCGCCTCGAGCAGAGCCGGGTATTACTAGAAGAGATACAGAAGGAGACGAGACGCAGGAGAGAGTCGACTGTGTCTGCGCTGACAGACAGGCTCAGAAGAGGCAGTCAGGCACTTACGGAGGCTGAGGCCGAGGACGCAGCGCTGAGCACGGTTGACGACCCGACTCCTGATGCCTCCATGGCGGGGACGGAGTGGCACGACCAGGATGCATCTGAGATGGATCTTGGCGCGGGAGAGACGGAAGAAGCGGGTTATTGGACGCGTATTACACGAAGCGTCATCCGTGACTTGATGGGCATCGACGACAAGCTGCTGTGCGTGCTTTTCGGCGAGGCACTCCCTGAGGATCTGGATCTCGACACAGACGATCTGTCGTCCACGCCTCGGGCTGCTGCACCTGGAAGCAATGTGGCAGAGCCCGAGTCATCTTGGCAGCTTCAACTCCTCGACAGGATGGCCCGCGAGCTTGGCGATCTAGTCAACCAGCTGTCCGCTCACCCGCACCCGGGAGCGTTCTCGACATATACGCGCATGCAACAGTTGCCGCTGCCTTACGCGGGATTGCCTGTTATCCCCGAAGCTGCGGCTACACCTGCACAATATGCTTCCATGCAGGCCGTGCCGACGGCTACTGAGTCAAATGAGGCCAAGAGGCATGCTCCTTCGCGAAGGTCTTCGAATGCTGAAGAGAGCACGATGCCTTCCATGCCTAAATTTCAGCCTACGCTGCAGGCAGTCCCCCACGCACAACCTATGGACATACCCAGGACGAAGGCTGCAGATGGTCCAGGCGAGGTATCTGGTCATGACAAGCTCACGGGCACTTTCACCCAACAAGAGTGGGGCCAAGACCTAGACATCAAGCTCGTCTTCCGGTATCTGCGCAACCGATTTACCTCGTCTCGCGCCGCGGCCGCGAACCCATCCGGGCACTCGCAATCGCTCCCCCACAACACATCCTCCGCTCAAGATGCGGCAGCAAGGGCAGCAGCCCGCGTTAGACAACATCACCCCCTCGTCCGCGGCGTTCACTCCCATCAAAGACGATCGTCTTTCAAGGTCAGCGTGCCAGCAGGTGCGACAAGCCAACTTGTTAGGCACGCCAGCAGCTGCGCCAGCCAGAGCACCAAGAGGAGTGGGCGGCGGGGGAGCATGAGTGTCTCGTCGAGACACTCCAGCAGGCATTACTGGGATCTTGGTGCGCGCGACGGCGCTGGCAGCATTGGCACTGGAAGCATGATCGCCAGCACAGGGCCGATGGGGAGCTGGGGAGAGGTCTGAGAATGGCTTGGAGGTGAGAGTGTACGATTACCGGTGGGATGATAATGACGGCATGGCTCGGTGAAAGGCGCCTCTGGTTTTTTTTATTGTTCTTTCATGGCCTCACAAGGTCGATGGCGGGTTTGGCCGGCGGGCCGGGTATGGATATACAAGAGGGCAATAAACGTGAGCAGCATAAACCTACCCTATCTAGGGGCATACAACAGCATAGATCTAGCTCGAGTATTATGAGATATCCCAACACCAGTCTTACATCATTCTGCTCGTATGAAGCCATCTGTGTTCAACGTTCATTCAGCTAGACAGAAACTGGGCGATGTTGTACAGCGCGAGCAAGGGCAAAGAGAGTAGCAGATAAGACTGTTCTAAATTTTCTTTGATTTCTCGCCTCAGTTTGAGGAACTAGTTCCGTCCCTTCAGGTATCATGAAATCACCATAAGACCAAGCAAAAGCTTTTTTCCCGCGCCGCAATATCTAGACCTTAAACGCCGATACAATGAATGAAATCAAACCCCTCTTCCAAGAACTGGAGAGCGCCATGCCAAAATGAATCAGGCCCAGGCCAGGGGTGTCCGCCTATGCGAAATGGATGTGCTCCTTGTTGAAGGCATATAGCAGCCTCAGGAACGCGTTCTCGTCCAGCTTGCCCGCGCGCTCGTCGGCCAGCCCCGTGGTCTCGAGCACCCGCTGCACCTTGGACCGCACCAGCTCCGCGGCCTTGGTCTTCTTCCTCCTGCTGGGGGTCTTGGCCGGCGTAGCACTGGCGGCCGCCTGCTCCTTGAAGAAGGCCGGCACGTCGTCCTCGTTTTCGCCCCCGTTGCCGTCGACCTCCATGATGCCGCCCCACTCCTCGTCCTCGCCCTCGCCGGCGCCGTTTTCGTCGTCCACGTCCATGCCCATGACCTCGTCATCGTCGTCGTCCGCGCCCGCCTCGACGGCGCTGTCGTCCACGGGGACGTCGTTCATGGCGCACCAGGTGCGGTAGTTCTTCTCCACCATGGCCAGGACCTCTTTGGTGCCGAAGCTCGCGCGCACCGTCTTGTTCTTCCTGCTGAAGACGACGCGGAGCAGGCCGTCGAACTCGGCCCAGCTGACGGCGGGCCGGTCCTTGCCCAGCTTCGGCTCGATGCGCACCACCGACGACTCCACCTGCGGCGGGGGCTTGAAGTTCTGCTTGCCCACCTTCATGATGTGCGTGATCTTGGAGAAGAACTGCGCGTTGACGGAGAGTCGGTTATAGAGGGCGTCGCCGGGGCGGGCTGTCAGGCGGAGGGCAAATTCTCTCTGTGGTTGGCACCGGTCAGCACCTTGTGTCCGTGTGGGTTTGTGGGACGGAGAAAAGGACGCGGACATACCTGGAACATGAGGACACAACACCTCGGGGGGTTCGGCATGCTGAGGAGCTTGAAGACGAGGGGGCTCGAGATCTGGTAGGGCGTGTTGGAGATGCAGACGTCGTGGGGCGGGAAGTCCAGCTTGATGGCGTCGCCCAGCAGGACCTCGAGCTTCTTCTGCGACGGCGTGCCCATCACTCGCTTGGTTATCTCGGCGGCCATCCTCGGGTCCAGCTCGACAGCGAACAGCTTCTTGGCCTTCTCCAGTATGCGCACGCTGATGTTGCCCGTTCCGGGGCCGATCTCGAGGACCGTGTCGGTGGGCTTGAGGTTCGACTTCTCGACGATCGCGTCTGCTATGCCGGGGTTTTTGAGGATGTGCTGGCCGAAATTTGTATTAAACTTGAAGACATTGTTCTTGCTCGTGGCTGCTGCGCCGGTGGGCTTCTTGGAAGGGCGTTCGTAGGGAGTCGAGGACGACGATGCGCCTTTGCGCTTGGTGGATGCTTTGCCCATGTTGTGGGAGGAGATTGGGCGGATAAACTGGACTATGTCGTTTTCATTACTGGAACCGGCAGTTGTTGGAAGTCGTGCATGAGCAGGTGTGTGAATAATTGCGAGCAGTTGAAGATTCTCGTCTTCCTGTCTTGGTCCTTCGAACCAAAAAATATTCTTATCGATAAACAGGACTACGGGAAGGAAGGGCGGCCCCTCGCCGTTAAGGGACCCGCGGCGGCACTGCGGGGGTAGCTCCGCGCCCGGCCGACTGGGACCGAAAGTGGGCCGCCACTCACTCAAAGTCGACATTCACAGCAGCAAATGCATTTCAGCCACATTGGGGGCCTCATGCCATACTGAGAAATGCCAGTTGATAAGTGACTGTTCTATTTATACCATTGAGTACAGGCTCACCTTGCCTCATGCTTCAGTCCACTGCACTGCTTCGCGACCTCAAGAACAGGCTTGGGAGAGAACTAAGGAGCACCCAATCTGAAACCCACCTTTCCAACAACGCCCAGAGCCTGGTTCCTGAACAGTACAACCACATCTACAGCACATGGCCTAGCAAGGGCAGCATCCCGGGCTGAGTCTTGCACAAGGTGCGAGGATCTGTTCGTTTGCCAAGCCGTTTTGAGTCGCTCAGGACCTGTATGGGAGGCCTTTCGTCGTGGCCCATCCCCAGTCGCCAGTCACCAGTCAGACGGAGCAGTGAGGCGAAGCAAGCCTGCTTGCGTCGTCCCGGCCCTAGCCAGCCCAACCACTTGCCACCAAGCTTAAGCTTCTCTCGCCGCCTTGTCTGCTGCCACTCCTCCAAAAGCAGCTCAATTCTGTTCTCGTGGTATCCTCTCATCTATCTGCACTTGGATTCCGACACATCCAGCTCATTTCCGTCGCTCGCACGAACTATCTACCGCCTTACCTAGGCACCAGGCCGACGTTGATATCGGAAGGCTCATCTCGGTAAATCTGAGGCTGATTCCGAGTCTTCCCAAGGGAGAATGTGGTTCTGAGTGACGCCTGCAAGGACAGCCCCAAGAAGGCTTACATGCAAGACCCAGCCGGACATCGCACCCGCCCTTTGTGACCGACCACTGCAAACCCCGGCCCGTCGTCACCATGTCGATCCGTATAGCTCTGGCAAATCCGCCCGAGTTTTACACCAACCTCGATGTTATTTCTGGCAGGATAATTCTGGGAATCAGCCGGCCCGAGCAAATCGGCGCTGTCATAGTCAAACTTGAAGGCGAGTCCAAAACAGCCTTGGGTGCTCCCGATGCAACAGACCTCCACTTTGAGGGCAAACGACGAAGGGCTGCTGTCGCCGAAAACTCTCAGACCCTTCATGAGAACCACAAGATCCTCTACAAAGTCCAGCAAGTGTTTCCCGGCGACAATGTTCCTGCCTATGCTACCCCAGTCGTCCTCAACCCAGGTCAACATGAGTGGCCATTCAGCTTCAAAGTCCCATTCAACAATGCCTGTGGCGATCCCAACGCAATGGTCAAGATTGGTGGTTTGGCTGGGGCCGGCGGCTTTTCTGGCCCGAGTTTCTTCGGCATGGGTGGTATCAGGTTGATGGACGGAAGCAAGCAGCTGCTCTACCCACACGTGACGAAGACCCTGCCCCCGAGCTTCACGGGCTTCCCAAGGGAGGCAGAGATCAGGTATTATGTCAAGGTGACAATTCAACGACCAGGTCTTTTCCGGGAGAACATCAGGCAGCAGCTCGGCTTCAAGTTCATGCCTATCGAGCCACCACGCCCGCCAACTACAAATCAGGAGGGATATGCCAGACGCCCATTCACATTCACTCCCAAGAGCCCTGGGCTCAATGGCAAGCCACAGTCACAACCACAACCACAACAGAAGAGGCAATCCGTGTTCAGCCGCAAACAAAGTTCGACTGGCCTTGCAACGAATGGCTCATCCTCTTCAGAGCCGGAACAGCCTCCATCTATTGAAATTTCTGCACGACTACCACACCCTGCGATTCTCACGTGTAATAAACCCATCCCGCTCCGTCTTCTCGCCAAAAAGCTCGTCCAAACCAGTGCAGAATGCTACTTGGTGTCACTCCAGATCGACCTTGTCGGCTCCACCATTGTGCGATGTCAAGACCTCGTCAACACGGAGACAACACGGTGGGTGGTCGCCACTCGCCATGGCCTCGCAATCCCACTACAGAAGGGGCCCAGCGACGCTGTCGGCACTGAAACGGAAATCAACAAGGTGCTCTGGAACAACCATCCCCTACCCAACACCGTCATGCCGAGTTTCATCACTTGTAACCTCAAGAGATCATACGCATTAGAGCTCAAACTCGGCATAAGTTGGGGAAAACCACCCGGGGCGACGACCGCCATCCCGGATGAGACGTCCTCGCACGCTTCTTTGCCATCGGTGATGAAAATGGGGAAATCCAAGGGCAAGGGAAAGGATCCTGCGTACAATCTGGCACAGACCATGTTCCTACCTCTACACTTCAGCTCAGTCCAGGTGTATTCCGGCCTCGAACCGCCAGCAAGCCTGGCCGAAGCCGCCATGAAGGGCCGCAGACAACAAACACAACAGAGGCCGCCCGCCCGGCCCAGCCAGTCCGCGCCCACGCTCCCGCCGCGACAAGAGCGGCCCCACGACCCGCTCTACCCTCCACAGCTCAGGCCTGGCCAGACAGCCACGCAGGCCCAGACGCAGGCACAAAGTTCCGGGGCTCCTGCCGCCGCTGGCAACCCCTCCGCGGAGGCCCCGCCGGCTTACGACGACGCGCCGCCGAGCTATGATGACGCGATGGCTGATGCCATGGTGGAGCCTGTGGTTCCGGACGGCCGCACGAGGCCGGCGTGGAGTGGGGTGACTAGTGAGAACTCCCCTGATACTTTGCCAGGGAAGGGTTGATAGACTTTTAATGTGTAGCCTTTATATTAATTACACCATTCACTGCTTTCACAGTTGTTTCCATACGCGGTGCTCATCATGGTCTGAGGTGACTCCTGATCACGTACTTGTAGACTAAGAACTTGACAGTCTTCAGTGCAACACTTATGTAGCGGCTACGCATTGTTGACGAGGATCTTAACACGCAGATTGGCACTTGGTAGGCTGGTGTGTATTGTTCTAGAAACTCTACTTGGGTACTTGTGCAGGATGATCGTACTGCAGATAGATCGAATTATCAGCCGTGTTGCATAAATCCAATCTATCCAATGTTAGATGCTACCGATAACGGTGATGTGATTTCTATCTCCCGGTATTGCTATTTGTTCTCACAACAGATTGATATCAATATCTCGGTGGGCAACAGGGGCAATGAGTCTTCTTAACAATTAGGTATGACTTGGGTACATGCTCTCCTGCCACCTAGACATTCACCACCATAGGAAGAGGCTCCATGTCTACAATGACATTCGCAGCCCCGTATAACACAGGGCCAAAGTGGACACACTTTCTTGATATACCAGCTTCATCTAGTTATCCAGCTGAAGATATGATATCATCCGATCCAACTGAACGTTTTGTGTGATTACAATATCAGTAATATTAGTGACTCTGGGCCATGAATGACAGACCTCCTATGGGCTATAATCTATGAGTTCGACTGTGGCATCGAATAGGAGACACAAGTGAATAAGGCGTCTGCCTGTACGACTATAAAAACGGTGCCTGTTAGCCCTTCTCCTTCGGCACTTGAAATCTGGTCAATACGTCTACTTTGAACACAAGCATTGCGCATTTTGACAGACCCAGTCATACCTTCCACATTGATGCTTCTCGTACCACTATAAGCATCAATTTGGGTGGCCATCAGACTGGAACCACACGAATATTCAAAGAGACGAGAGGATGAAACCAGGTACACAGGTCCAAGAGCCACCAGTGTAATCAAAAGGTGCCTGTTCAACACTATGGCCCTTCGGCGACGGAGACTCGCAGAGTTCCGCCTCCTGGAGGTCGACGACAGCGGCAGAACGGACACTTGCGATCTCGAAGACGAAATCTACAAGCAATACCCCAAAGAAAAGAGGCTTTCTCTGACTGGCCGAGACTTCCAATGGGCTGAAGCCGCAATCGAACCTTGCGAAGAGAAAAAAGGTGCCTTCTACGTTTACAAATGGGGCGCCAGATATATTGATTGTGATGACTTCGTCGATATCTGGGGTCATGGAAGACTGCTTGTCTCCGTCAGACGTCTTGGGCATGGCGATGGAGAGATAATGTACGTCATTGAACACTCACTGTCTTGTGTCGACGTTTTTGATTTCTTGTGAGTTCCAGCCAAGAAAAATACAATGTTGACGAATCATTCTGTTCAGGATTGGAACCACCGATGTCAAAAATATCCTAAGGGCCATCAACAAGAAAGAAAATTTCCGTGGTCAGGCAAACGCTATGAAAAGACTCCCCTACTTCTCCGGAATCATGACCTACCTCGGCCCAAATGAGTGCGATATCGACCTTGAGTGGATTGTGTGGTTGAATGAAGTTCACCATCATTCTAGAACCAGCACCACCAGGGGTGAGATGAGTGAGATTATCGTACGGGAGTAAAGAGGACCCGGCAAGTCCACGACTAGGTCTAGAATCAAGAGATTTATACATTTCAGGAGAACGTTTTGGTGGAGAGATGGCAAACCTGGGAAGTAACCTACTTCAGGCCTGAGAAATACAGATGGTTGTACTCAGAAAGAGAAGAAAACACATAAGAAGCTTTCCAACCATTTCCTCCACTTCGGAGCTAGAACATCCACAATCAATGAGCAAATCCTCCATGATTACGATTTCCCATCCACTGGATAAACCACGGTGTTTAATGGGAATGACACACTCGGAGTGTATGCTATTTTCAGTGGTGTAAATCCAGTTCCAATGTTATAGCATTGTAGAACAAAACAAAGTAGGACTTGAGAGGTTCCATCAGAACCCTGAGAAAGAAACTTAGTACTACCGTAAATAAATATCGACAGCTCATATATTCCTTGACAAGAGAACCAAAGACAAGCCAAGGCATTGCCCGGACATCCCCAACAAGGCATCACCTATTATCAGCCATACTTCAATTTTCAGGTCCTAGCCACTAGTCCCGCCATCTGCCCATCAGACTTCCAGTCATCTAAGACCTTCCGGAAAGCGGGAAGCCCTCTCATGTAGCCCGCGCCCCGCCGCCTTTTCAATTCTTCTTCCTCTGATACAGGCCTCATGATCTCTCCTTCGCAGTTGAAGAAACCCGGTGTACATACGCCAATGGGAGAAGCAAATAGATCGTACTTGAGAATCTCAGCTGACCAGGCCTCTTCCGCCTCTTCGCTGGGCTCAATAGATACTAGTCGGCTGGCATCACCGGCCCTTCTGAGAGACTCGGTGATGATGTAGGCCGTGTGGCGGGCGAGCGTATCAATGGCGCCTGTGTTGTTTGAGCTTATCCCAGACTGGTATGTACAACTCAGAAACAAGTTTGGGAATAAGCGTGTCATGGAGCCATGCAATGTGGCCGTTCCCTTAGTTGCCCACTTGTCCGCCATTGAGATCGAGTCACGACCTTTCAAATTGATCAAGTCAGCGGAAGCTTGCGCAAATTTAGAGTATATCTATAATGCATACCAATAATGACTGTGTTAGATCTTGCCCCCGGGTCAGGGTCTGTAAGATTAGCGATAGGCCGGAAGCCGGTGCTGAGAACCAGCACGTCGATCTCGATCTCCCGCTCGCCCGCTATCAGGCCCTTGGGGGAAGCGCCGGTGATTCCCTTTGTGTCAGCTATGTCCACGAGGTGGACGTTGGGGCGGTTGAACGTCTCGAGGTATTCGTCGTGGAAGCCAGGACGCTTGCACCAGCTGGGGTACCAAGGCTTCAGAGCCTCGGCGGTCTTGCGGTCGCGCACTACCTCGTCCACACGGCGGCGGATGCGCTCCTGGAAGGGTGCGTCTTTCTCCATGTAGTCGTTGATGTGCATCTGAACATTGTCCTTTGTCATCACCGGCGTGTCTGATTTACCCACGATGGGCGCGAAAGTTGTCAGCTTCGTCCAGCCGTCGGATATGTATCGCGCGTCGGCTGGGTCTCCTTGACACAGAAGCTCCCAGTTCCTGCACCTTTCCAACTGCCAGCCTGGCTTGGATGCGATCTGCGTCTCCCATTCAACCTGGTCGGTTGGCTGTTGGCTCCGATAACCGACAGAAGCTGGTGTTCGCTGGAAGACGTAGAGCTCTTTCGAGGCTTCCGCAAGCTTTGGTATAGCTTGAAGTGCTGTTGGGCCGGTTCCCAGAATGCCGACCTTCTTTCCCCGAAGTTCTGTCAATTGTTGGTCATATGGAGACCCTCCAGTAACCTTGTAGTTCCAACGAGCTGCGTGAAACATTTGGCCCTTGAAAGAATCGAGACCTGGCACCTTTGGAGCCTTTGGATGATTGAGAACTCCATTGCAAAGGCAGAAGAATTGAGCCTGGGCCGTCAACTTCACTTGCTCGTTCCCTGGGCCGCGATTCTGCTCCATATACAGAGACCAGCGCCTGGTCTCATCATTCCACTCAGCTCTTGTGATCGCCGTGCGGAACATCGCTTTATCAGCGAAACCGTAATGTCTCGCTATTCGCTCACAGTGGCCTCTTATCTCCTCCCCATACGCGTATTTGTGCTTCGGCATGTACCCTGTTTCCTCAAGCAGAGGGCAATAAATTGAGGCCTCGGTATCACACATGACTCCAGGATACCGATTCCTACCGAGAATCATGTCAGCATTCCTGCACTTGGGGAAAAGGGCAATGTCAAGCTTACCAGTACCAGGTACCCCCAAAGCCTCCGGCAATATCGACGAGCCGGATTTCCTCAGGCTTCACACCTGCCTCGACGAGACGAGCGGCAAAGAGAATTCCGGCGAAGCCAGCACCGAGGATGATGGTCTGCACTTGTTGACCATCTTCCAAGGCTTGTTGCCGAGCGTTCAAAGCATCGTGGTCAACGAACGGGTCGTCTGCCAGCGATGAAAAGCTCTCAGACTCCTCAAGCTCCTCATTCTGGGCAACACCGTCCGCGCGCTCTCGTCTCTCTTTCTCTGCTAGGTACTTGCTTGAAAGTGCCTGGACGTCTATTTTCTCACGTTGCAGGTCGGCGCCATTCGAGCCCGGCTTGTCTGAATTTACACCCATGTTGTCTGATCAAGCTATGCGAAGAAACTAGCAGAGTTATTCACGTCGTAAGAGTTGCCGGTGGGGAGATATTTGAAAGGAAACGGAGGCGCAAGAATGGCTGCATCTTTGGCTGTCATCCTAATTGCCGAGGTCGTCCATGTATAATCAGGTGATTTTAAGAGGAGAATCTCCGCACTGATGGGAACAAGGTGCATGAGAGCCCTCTTGATCCAGGTAAGATTGACTTGTCGATTGTGAACGCCCAGTGTGGCCCGCTTGGGTGCATGCAGTGACCATTGGCACTTGCAGCCGAAGTCACATCCGGAAGATAGTAACCTACCTCAATCTGACTGTCTCAAATCGGCGCGTAGATATTTCGCACGCTTTTATTTGATGCCTCTGCGGAAAAGAATGCTGCAGGGTGGCTCACTATCATTCTACTTAAGTTTCCATTCCCGTGTGTGACACCTATAATGCAGTCTGTACTGCTACGTTCGCAATCAGCTATATCTGCTACGCTATAGTAAGCCTTATAGGTCTAGAGTAGTACTTAATTAGTAATTGCTGGACGCATTCTCTTTTCAACCTAACAAGGGTTCTGGGGTCCTCTCCGCTGACTGTCCCAAGCTGGTTGAAGAAGTGCTGCAGCGAAAACGACCAAAGGTCGTACTAAGCTGTTGGAGTGGTGTTTGTGACAACCCAAATCCTTTTCAACTCATGTCAAACGGCGGCGCTCTTCTTTGAGCCCTGATCAACTGCTCGCTCGAGGCGTAGCTGAATCACGGCATCTCATCGGCCGCTATTTAAAAGACCTTCTTGCGCTGTGTCTCTTGTCAGCCCCCATTCACAATTTGAGCGCAAAAAGAGGCGCGTAGCTAGACTTACACGTAGGAAGACAGAGAGCAGGAAACTCAGCGCACTGGCGGCCAGATAAAAGATCCAGATGTTGCGCATGGTCTTGGCGATGCCGTCAACCACGCGCAGCCGGACGTCGGGCTCCAAGGTTCGGAAGGCTTGGCTGTGGGGACCGGCAATGAGATCCGAGATGAAGGCAGGCTGCGTCCCGGGCGGCAGCATCGGCGTCAGGTAGCTGACGGCGAAGTTGAACAGCAGGTTTCCCGACACGGAGAGGAACGTCACGGACCCCAGGACCTGGGCGATGGCCTGCAGGCCCACGGCGTTCGGCACGTCCTCGACGGGGACCAGGGCCTGCGTGACGGTGATCCCAGCCGCGAGGTAGGCGCCGGATCCGGCTCCGACAAGCAGCGTGTAGCCGTACAGGTTGGCGACGGGCGTCGATGTATTGACGGTCACTGTGGGCGAGATATTAGCATCTGAACATGCGCCTGTGTTTGAAAGGAGTGGCGGCGGCGGCGGCCGGGTACAAGATGCGCTTACCCATCAACGCGCACCCGATCAGCATCAAGGCACTGCCTCCGGTGTACCATGGCATGTAGTATCCAGTCTTGGGCATGACAATGCCGTTGGCGACAGCTCCCGCCACTAATAAGCACACGAACGGTAGGAGGCGTACACCCGCTTGCATGGATCCATCGCCCCTGGTGAAGGCGAAGAAAAGGGGAATGTAGTACACCGCGGCCAGGAAAACTCCGGACACGAGGTACATCTGCACCTGCAAATTCAGAAGCTCGGGGTTCTTAAAGAACTCGGCTGGGATGAGACGATTGGCCTTGTCGATGAATGGATGCCAGATGGTGACGGCGATGGTAGCCAGCAGGCCCACACCCGTCATGACCCAGAGAGCGATGGCGGAACCCGATTCCCAGGGGTAGACGAGGCCGCTGAAAGCAATGGCCATTGTAAAACAGACAGTGCCGCCCAGGAAGATGACGGTTCCCGTCCAGTCCACCATGCGGAACTTCTGCGCCAGTGTCTTGCCTGGCTGGAGGCAAATCTCAGGCAGGAGGAAGATGTAGGCCGGGGCAAAGACGGCGCCAATTACGAGGTTGATATAAAAGGCCCAACGCCAAGTGGCACTGCTCTCAGCAAAACCACCACCGATCTAGTGCGGTCAGCATCGTCGTTCTTAAACAAGAGCAGCTGATTGGTTTCAAACCGGGCCGTATAGGGTGATCTGGGTAGAGTACTTACAACCGGCCCAAGGACACTGCCCAAGCCCCAGACGGCGGACACGCCAGCAACGTAACGAGAGCGCTCAACCTCTGTGGTCAACATGGCGATGTAACTGAGGGCGCCCGAGTACATGCCCGAGCCGCCGAGGCCGGCAATGACACGGCCGATGACCAAGGCCGTCATGTTCGGCGCCGCTCCGCAGATGGCACTGCCGATCTCAAAGATAAGAATCTGGAGCAGGAAGAGCTTCTTGACGCTGAAGATGCCGAAGCATTTTCCCCACGGGAGAATCGGCGCGCTTCCCACAGCGAAACCGACCGAAATCCAAGGGAGCAGCTCCAGATGACCAAGGCTTTCGAGAATGGCGGGCTGGATGGCGGCCACCTGCACATGGCGAATGGTGTTTAGTTGTGGAGCGCACAAGAGGCCAGGCAAGGGGCCCGTAAGAGGCCCAGTAACCTGTTAGGTGGTAGGTGGAATATTTAAGACTCACAATCGTATTGTCGAGCGCGAACAAGAATGTGGTCGACAGCATCGATCCATATGCGACGGCCCACTATCATGTCGAACGCCGTTGTCAGCTAATACATTGTAGGTACACCAGCCTGAGCCGTGCCTCTGCACGAAGACGCCAATGGCAATGATGAACTGGAGCCTGGTACCAAGGACCTACCTTCCAGCCTCGAATGCTGCGAGCAGGCGCCTGGGCTTTGGGCGTCTCCATTGTTTCGTTGCCCGACGACGACGACTTCTCCGGTGGTGTTTCCATTTTCGCGGGATGCTCACTGGATGGCGTCAAAAGACAGACAGAACAAAGCCACAATCGACGCGAAGGAGCCGAGATCTGATTGTAGACTAGTCATTTACAATTAGAAACTGTTTTCCAGTGGAGAAATAGTAATTGGAATGTCTGGGGGGGCGGACAACATGGACCCCGGCAGCATCGCGGACAAGATCGGCCGATAGAGTCCGGCTGGCTTACACGGGAGCTCAGCACGGTATGCAGAGTCCGACCCGCCACATCGCGGATCAGCACGCCGTTAATTAATTGATTGCTCAGACCACCGCAAGAGATGTCGGCGGTAACTCGATGCCGGTCGCAACGACTGGCCGTGGCTCGCCGACCTGGCGCAGGTTAATATCTTCATGTCGCATCCTCGGTCTCTCTGGGTTGTGGCCCTCTGCTCACCGGTGCATGCCTTCTAAACTACCGCCACGATGAACGGGAGCGTAAAAGACGAAATCTTCAAAGTCATCATAGTGGGATCGGGCGTCGGGGGCCTCACTCTCGCGCATGCCCTCCACAAGGCCGGCATCGACTATGTTGTTCTCGACAAGCACCCCGTGGCGCCTGCGTGGGGAGCCAGCATCACCATCCACCCATCGGCCAGCCGGATTCTGCACCAGATTGGATGCCTCGATGAAGTGGCCAGTCGCTGCGAGCCCATGACCTCCTTCTCGAACCGTGGTCCCGACGGCAAGGAGTTTATGGTGGGCTCTTTTTTCGACACCATCAACAACAAGTGCGTGGAAAATGTTGTGGCGCTATCCCAGTCAGCGTGGTACTGACATTGAACAGGAACGGTTACTTGACGTACACTCTGTCCCGACAAGACTTCCTGCAAATACTCTACGACGCGCTGCCGGACAAGACCAAGGTTCTTGAGGATGCCCGGGTCGTGGACGTGATCGAGGAGAAGGGGACCGTCCGAGCCATCATGGCCGACGGGACGGTCCACACAGGTGACATGATCGTGGGCTTTGACGGCGTGCACAGCGCCGTGCGTGCGCTGATGTGGGAGAAGGCGGCGCAGCAGTCGCCGGGCCTGTTCACGGTGCAGGAGAAGCAGAGCATCAAGACGTCGTACAACTGCCTGCTGGGGGTGGCGCCGCCGCAGCCGAGCCTGGGGCGGGCGCGCATGACCAACGTGTCCAACGACAAGTTCTCGTTCCTCTTCCTGTCGCAGCCCGACGCCCTCTACTTCATCATCCACTGCAAGCTGCCGGGCAACAAGGTCATCACCTGGCCCGACCGCGCCCACTACACGCCCGCCGACGCCGAGGCCAAGGCCGCCGAGCTGGCCTCGTACCCGGTCAGCGAAGAGATCGTGTTCGGCGACATCTGGAAGTCGCGCGTCCGCGGCCACCTGGTGTCGCTCGAGGAGGGCATCCTGTCGCGCTGGTTCCACGGCCGCACGGTGCTGGCGGGCGACTCGGCGCACAAGGTGACGCCCAACGCGGCCTTCGGCGGCTTCCTGGCCATGGAGGACGCCGTCGTGCTCGCCAACGAGCTGCACGGCGCCGTGGCCCGCCACCCCAACAAGAAGCCCTCGGATGCGGAGCTGCGCACCGCCCTGCACCGGTACCAGGAGGAGCGCGTCAAGCGCGCCAAGGAGATCATGGTGCCCAGCTGGCTGGTCACGCGCCTGCAGGCGTACGACGGCTGGCTGTACTACACCCTCCAGCGCTGGATTTTGCCGTAAGTAATCGTGTGTTTCGTTTTCGCATTGAGGGGATTTCCGGGCTGACAAGAGTTATCGAGCAGCGTCCTGGGACTCAACGTCATTGCCAATGGCGTGGCCGACAGCTGCAGCACCGGGCCAAAGCTGGACTACGTGCCGTTTCCAGAGAAGCAAGGAACCCTGCCATGGAAGTATAAGAGCCCAACGGCAAAGAAGGCAGGGGCGTCCGGGAAGAAACTCGCTACAAAGGGAGGGGCAGCAAAGGGATACAACAACTTGGTCGGCCCTGTGGTGCTGTCCACCATGGCCTTGTACCTGGTTGCGGTGTGGGCCCTCGCAGGGAGGGATGTGCGGATTCCTTTGCTTAAGATGTCTCCGTGGTCTGCGGCTTGATAGGGTATTGTTGTTATCTGTTGGGTGTTTTTGGTATAGATCCCCTTTCTGGTCTTTTTCTCACGAGCTTCGAGCAGCAAATCAACAAGCAATGAAGTTTGAGGTGGATCCCTACATGCCGTGGGTGCTATGTAAAGTGAATAGTTGCGTAATTATGCAAAGTGTATCATTGCTTCCATATGGCAGTACCGCTGCTTGAATATGGCAGTCCCGATCGACACCTGCCGTCCACACTTGCCATAACACGCACCATCACATCCACCAGCCTCGCCAGATGGGAATGGGGAAATCACCCACGCATCGCACTGGCTTGTCACATAAGACTTCTCAGCCTTGCAATACTATTTTTACTCGGCGTGAGACCCAGTATCTATGTCAATGACGATACCTACCCCCGGTGCAACCTTGCCCTCGCACAGGTCCTGCCAAGCGCCCTCGATGCCCCCTGCTCCTTGCACACCGGCGAGACGGCGCAAGCTGATCTCGCCCAGCCCATTTTCTCGGTAGCACCTTTCCCATGCCTGGTCCAGCGCCCGTGAGTACTCTGCAGCCCCGGCGGTCTCGATCGCTCGGTCTCGCACGCCGCTGGTGTTGTATTGCACCTTGCCCAGTCTTTTCGACTGCGCTAGGAAAGCCTCCATCTCGGCTTCTGTGAATATTTTGGGCTCCTGTCCCACCTGTACCACAGTGGTAGCCGATGCGGGGACAACCTCGGACGCGGAAAGTGCCTCCACGAAGCCGTCTAGCACACGTGCAGGTGTGCCGAAGTCCAGGACGACAACGCGGTTCGGACTGGCTTCGCGAATCCACGATATGGCATCGTCCATGGGCTCGGTGTAGGCTGCCGATTTGATAGCGAGGGACGAGGCTTTGTCGCCGGTGAACGAGGCGAGCGTCGCGGGGGACGACGTCAGCTGGAGCAGGGCCACGGGGCCGGCGGCGGCCACATCGCGGTTCCGCGCCAGCTGCCAGGCCAGGCTGCGAGCTGTCTTGCTCGCGGCCGACAGGCTCACCACCACGGCCCCACTGAGGTCGGCATTCTCGCCCGTCCAGGGAAGTTGCGGGAGGCCAAGGGGGTGCACAGGGCCGCCAGCCGTTGACGCCGCCGGGAACACGACCTGGTTGAGCAGTTGCGCCGACTCGAAGACAGGAAACAAGCTCCGAAAGGCGGCAAATGCGTCATCTAGGCGGTCCGGGTGATACTGGTAGTGGTTGTACATGGTCATGAGGCTGCTCCGGTGCGGGCTCGACTCAGCCCAGAGGCCCGAGGCCGCCGACTCGACGGGTGCCAGCTGGAGGTCAACCTCGTGGGAAGAGGTTGGCCACATGCCCCAGAGGCGAGAGCCCTCGGCGATGGAGGGGATGGTGCTACCAGTCACGCGGGCGAACCCCCAAGCTGGTACGATGCCCCACTCGCTGCTGTCGTTGTAAGGAGGTGGCGCGTCCTTGGGGACCGGGTAGGCATCCCACCAGTGAAGGAGCGTGCCCCCTCGTGCATAGCTGAGGTTGTTGGAGCTGAGAGAGATGAGCTCTACGCGGGCGCGGACAGACGACGGTGCGAGCTCGCTGCGGGGGGGCTGAGCGTCAGCGCCGCTTGGAAGCTTACATGTGGCGTGTCGCGTGTTGTCTTGCTTGGATACGACGCAGATGTGCGCCTCGGAGACCATTTTGCCTTTTTCTGCCGTGTCGTAAGAGGTCGGTATTTGAGACGGTATGAAGCAGGGAAGCGAGCGCGTGAAGCGTGCGTGGACAAATAAATCCTGGGCCGTTTGTGGTTGTCCCTTGCAGAAGGAGTAAGCCACCCCTCCGCTCACCCCGGTCTGCATCTCTTGGCTTGTGTAACAGTGGCTCACTATGTTTTGCAAGGGAAAGCGGGCGGGCAAGGCGGACATTCACGGCCGTCATTGCCCGACCGCGACCCACCAAGCAACCCGGCGCCGTGTCAGCAGCCGAAGGCCGCGCCGGCCGATTGAATGTTCTACGGGATCCTATACTGCCGCGTCCAAGCAACCCGCAACCTGCGAATGCGAGGAGAAGCAATCATAGTATGTGGCCTATCGGCCGCTTCAGTATTGACTTATATAACGGTCAAAAAAGAGATTTCCCACTGGCGATGGGGTGACTACCTTTACCAAGTAGGTAACCAACCACGCAGTCGGCTAGTCGACCCCCGCTTGGCACATCGCACATCCAGCAATGGCTTCATCATCTACCAGCCTCCTGGCTCTGAGTGCACTGGGCTTCTTGACGCTATGGGGTGGCATGTGGTTCAACGGTACCCTCGATGGCCTCCTGCGAGTACAGCAGACCCTCGCCTTCCCCGATGGTCGGCCCATGCGCACCAACTTCACTGGAAACGAGCTGGTCGACTCGGCTGCCATGGTGCCCATCGCCTTTTTCGACCTCATAACCGACGAAAAGACTCACTCGGCCGCCCCGTGGCTGGTTTTTGACCTCTGCAGTGTCCTCGCCGCCGTCAATACGTGGGTGCTGATCGAGAGCCGCCGCCGTGGTGTCCGGAACCTTTTTCTGCGCCAGTAAGTCGAACGCTCCCTTCCCTTACAAGTGAAGCGAGAGAATCAGGCTGACTCCCTCCAGCACCATCCTCTTCATCTTCCTGTGGAACGCATTTGGTGCCGCCTTTGTGGCCCCCATCTACTTCTACTTCATCACGCAGAGCGGCCATGTCGCCCGGGACCCGACCATCCCTCTGAACGAGGCCCGCGCCTTCCCGCTGACCCTCGTGGCCAACGCCATCTTCCCCCTCCTCATGTTCACCCCCGGCGCCTCAGACTACGAGAAGCACGGCTTCATCGGCCTGTTCGGCCTCACGCCCATCATGATGATCGTGTGCATCGTGCTGTTCAGCCGGCCCGGCACCTCGCTCACCAGCTTCGCCACCCCGAAGGACGAGGCGCGGCCCAACGTGGACGCCCCCTGGATCGTCGCCTCCCTCGCCGCCACCGGCGTCCTGACGGCCGCCCAGCACCTGTACACCGTCGCCGCCACGGTTCTCTCTCCCGCTGGCGGCGCGGCTCGTCTGAGCTGGGCCCGCGTGTTCGTGCCGAACGCGGGCAGCGTCCTCTCCTGGCCCCAGGGGTCACAGATGGCCTTGGTGGAGGGCGTACACCTGTTCACCCAGTTTGACTGGCTGATCACGGCGGCTGCGTGCGTCATTTTCACGCACCACCTGCTCCAGGGTAGCTCCAACGGCAGACAAGAGGGAGGCGGCCTAGCCAGTCTGGTGTACATCTCCCTGGCGGCAGTGGTCGTGGGGCCCGCCGCCGCCGGTTCCTTCGCGCTCATGGCGAGGGAGATCAAGCTCCGTGAGGCCGTGGAGGTGCATGAGCCCACCACAATGGTGAATGGATCAGCTTAGAGATGGGAAGTCGGTTTAGCAAACACGGGTTGAGTGTCCTGTTGGGCGCCCCGGTATGCAAACCAGCAGGTGTGGAGTCAATAGATACAGCGCGATGGAGCTCGCGGCGAACTCAGGGGGTAGAATAGTGTTGAATGAAGGTGTTCAAATTCAGAAATTTCGTTGCCGCTGACTTTTTCGCCATTTACCAAAGCATGTGGACTAACATCCCGAAGTGCGAAGAGGCAATCATCGTCCGAATTTGTTCTTGGAAGGAATCGTGGAGTTGCTACAATACGACCTGCCAGCGGCACAAGTCTGTGACGGAAAAGGCGAAGAGGGAATGGGTTTTCCAAACTTGCTTTGCAAATAAATACTCTGCAACAGGATAAGGTATTTACTATTTTTCTAGAATAGTCTCTAAATGGAACTTTAACACCGGGTTCCTGAAACTCGACAGCTGATTAGTTGGGATTCTGAGAGTTAATTAACCTGTTAAAGGTTTAGCGCTACACTGGCATAAGATAGAGATCAAGAGTAAGAGAGAGGTAATGATGAATCTGGAGATTTTCTGGAGTAGGAATCCTTCCCGCAGTATGGATCCTTCCTAGGGTAGAGATCCTTCCCGGAGTCGAGATCCTCCCAGAGTAGAGATCCTTTCTGGAGTGGAGACACTTCCTAGTTTAGATTTATTTTGGGAGGAGAGGTATGGGATAAAGCGGGTATGCTGAAAGTAGTTTTATGCGAGCGAAGCACCTTTATGCGAGCGAAGCACCTTTAGCACTCCGAGAGTATGTAATCTTTACGGAAGACGAAAAGCTGTCTTGGCCCCGAATGGGTCTCTCACCAAGCATCGTGAATTATCAACGTCTTGACGGAACGAACAGAAGAGACTTTCCAATATTAGCAGGTACTTAAGTGGGTGAGGCCCTGGTGTAGAATCAATGCAGGGGCAGCGGTTGAAGTAGTGTCTACCGCCGAGGCTGTGGTGTGGATGAGAAAACACAGGTTGGGTTGTCGGTGCTTGCATATTTGCAAAGTAGGTGGCGTCTCGATTATATACTTACCTGAGAAGATGCCTCGAAATCATCATATGTTCCTGACATGTAGTGCACATTGGCCAAACCCAAGCATTGCTTGAGCGCAAAACAGCGGCACATCAAAATGAGCTCCAATCAGCCAAGAGCCGGGGCGGAATTATACCTACCTCTTGAAGCTGATCACGAAATAATCACGAGTTGAATCGTACAGATAGTAGGAAATAGTTATGTTATATTCTGAAATCTATCATCATCGGAGTACAAAAAACAGGTACAGTCTACTCTAGGAAACACAAAATCGAAACTAGTTTGCTGAAAACCACCCAAAATTCTACCCATCGTCGTCTCTATCCTATCTAACGGGCTCCCACCGAGGACCCTTGCAGGTCAGACGGTAATTCCATGCGACACGCAGATCTGCTCCGCCAGCTTCGTAGGCGTCAGGGAGGGCCCGAGGAGCTGCTGGAAGGGGATGTCGAGGCTGAACTCCTTGAAGAGCCAGTTGCGCAGCTCGGCGCCGATCATGCTGTCGATACCATAGCTGGCGACGGACTGGGCCAGGTCGCCAAAGGCGTCGGCGTCGAGCAGCAGCATGCGGCCCAGCTTGCCCTCGATGGCCTCGCGCGCCGACAGGACCGCCTCGCCGCCCGTCGCCGCCCCCAGGAGCGACGCCAGCAGACCGGCGCCGCCCTCGCCGGCGCCCGCCCCGGAGCCGCTCCGAATGTGGTGCGTGAGCGTCCGGAAACGCGGGTCCGCCATCCAGAAGGCCTCGGTGGTACCGGCGCTGTCCATCGCCTCTGCCAACAGGTGGGGGTCGAGGCCGATGACAAGGTGGTCGATGCCGCCCTCGTTCTTGGGGCGCTGCTGCTCGTGGATGGCAATCTCGAAGGAGCGCAGGAGGTGCTCCTCGTCAATACCGTACATGCCCTTCCTGGTGAGGGCATCCTCCAGGTCCTCGTTCTCGGCAACGACGCCCACGCCCAGCACCATAGGAACGATAGCTGCGCAGGCGTTCTGACCCTTGCTACGACGGTGGCTTGCCAGGGCGTCCATGAATGAGTTGGCAGCCGCATAGTTGGCCTGGCCCGGTGTTCCCAGAATTCCGGACACGGAGCTGGTCATCAGGAAGAAGTCGAGCGGCGTGTCGGCCAAGGCGGCCTGCAGGTTAGCCGTGCCGTGAACCTTGGGCTGGATTGATGTTTGCCAGTCCTCAAAGCTCATGCTGTGGAACAGACCGTCCTAAAAGTTTCATGTCAGCCTGTCTGTACGCGACCTGTAAATTGAGTTTGTGGGGGACAAAGACTTACTCTCAAGACCATGGCAGCCTGAACTACACCGCGGAGAGGGCGATCGGAAGGAATACTTGCCACCGCGCGCTTGACGTCCTCCGGCACGCTGGCGTCACCCCTGACGATCAGCACGTCAGCGCCGGCAGCCTCGAGGTCCGACACCAGCGCGGCCGCGCGCTTCGCGTCTGCGCCAGACCGCGACAGGAAGCAGAAGTTCCGGGCGCCGTTGCGCATCATCCAAGACGTCAAGCTGCGACCGAGGCCACCCAGGCAGCCGACGAGAAGGTATGTGGCGTCGGCGCCGAACTTGACCGATTCAACCGCAGGGAGCATTTGCAACGGCGTGGCCGACGCCTCGTATGCGGCGACGGTCCGGCCGGAGGTGAAGTCGTCGCTGAACTGGGCCACCGCCCCATCAAGCTCGGCAATGTTGACGGCCTGGGCAGGAACGCGCGTGGCGATGCGGCCTTCGCGGCGCAGCTGGACAGTATCGGCCAGGAGCTCCGACACAATCTCCGGCTTGCGCTTGAACATGTCCACAATGTCATATGAACAGTAGCTAGCACCCCTGTGGAAGGGAACTGTGTCAAGGCTCTGTCTGTTGAGCACCTTCTTCCGGCCCGAGTCGACGAACCGGCCGGAGGGGGCGATGGACCGCCAGGCTTCGCGGCTCAGCCAGTGAGGGGACCACCCAGAGCCGTAGACGACGTCGACACCACGACGGCCGACGCCGCTGCCCAGGAATGAGTGCACTTCCTCGGGAGATGACAAGACTTGCTGCCGGGTCAATCCGTACACTTCCATGATCTTGGTCGCCTCGGACAGGTTGGCGGCCACGACGTACGGAATGGCACCAAGGGCTGTCGACAGGTCAATGGCGGCCGCGCCGCCGAAACCAGCACCCTGAAGAACCAAGACCGACTCCCCCTTCCTGACGTCCGCGAGCTTCTTCAGACCGTACAGGGCACTGGCATACGGGAGAGCCATAGCAGTGAGGTCGGGGAGAGACTCCTCGGAGTGTACCTTCTGAAGCATGCTTGCAGGCACGGTCTGGTACGAGCGGAACCTGTCGATGTTGAAGCCCACGACAGAGTCTCCGACAGCCAGGTCCTTGACCGCGGACCCGACACGTGCGACCACACCGCCTATCTCGTGGCTGAAGTCGGTTGGGTAGTCGGATCCCGAGATCACAAGGACGCCCTCCTTGTTCAGGCCGGCGAAACGGACCTGGACCTCGACGGCGTCAGGGGCCAGGCTGTTGGCGGCCTCGTCGGGGATGCGCTCAAAGACCAGCTTCCCGGACACGACCTTTCCTTGCATGCGGAGGTCCTTGGTGAAGGGGACAGACTCCAGGCTGTCATCGGCCTGGACCGTGCTGTTGATTCGGTCGTGGGGCAAAAGGCGGCAGATATAAGACTTTCCGTTGGAGACGCAGTACTCAGTCTCCATTCCGCCCGTGGCCTCGATCTGGCGCACGGCATTGCCCGACACCCAGGTCGAGACTTGGTCGTCGGAAGATGTCTCGCGGTCAAAGTCCACCGTCACGACGCTGATGGTGGCTTGTTCGGCCCGGATGGCGCGCATGAGCCCGGAAGCCATGGCGGCCTCGGGAGTCTGTCCTTTCATGATGCCGCCATCGGAAACCCACAGCAGGGTACTAGCATTGTTTGTGATCTTCTGGATGGCAGAAAATTCCTCTGTGCTAAGGTTGGCAAGCATTGGCTTTCCAAGGTCGAGTACCACGACGTGAGGCTCGATAGTTGCGAGTTCTAGGAGCTTTACCGGAGTGGCAACGCGGCCGAGGGCTTGGAAAGACCTGTATTGATCCCATCAGTAAACTGTACAGCGGCATTAAACAAGAAAAAACTTGGGCGAGAGACTTACCGAACAAGCGAGTCCAAAACTGCGGGAGCCACGCTCCGGTACACAAGCTGGATGTCGGATTTCGACTTCTCCAGGTGCGTAGCAGGCTCTTTGGCGGACGAGTTGGAGGAAACCTTCGTGACGCGTCCATCCTCACCAACGAGAAGCAGCTTGGAGCATTCGTTGAATGAGCCGAGGCGGGTTTCCAGGCCAACTGGAACGACAACAATGTCGAAAGAGTCACTCTTGAGACCAAGGTCGTCGAGGCTTCCTTCGGCATCCCACTTGACCAGCTTGGCGTTCTTGCACTGCGAGACGACGTCCTCCGGTGCGGCTGGGTCCGCCACAGCAGCGGTGTAGACCAGCTCGGGCAGTTGGTTCAAGACCTCTGTAGCCTGTGTGCCGTCGACATCGAGAACCTTGATACCGGCGTCCTTGAATGCTGCGAGCTCGAGGTACTCGGCAACAGACGGCTTCTCGCTAGCCACGCTCAGCGATTCGACATCGGGACGCCAAGTCATTTCACCATAGGTCATCGATTTGGCGGGTTCCGTGGCGCTCTGGGGTATCGCTGCTTCGTACAGTGTGCAGCGCATGTTGTTGATTTCCATGATAACCTGTCCATCGTTGGCGACGAGCTCGCTGCCACAGTTGAACGACCTCATGCCACGCTCGCTAGTGAACGACATGGCAGTGGCATTGCCGCCATCAGCCAGCTGCGCAGTGGTCGGCTTCCAGATGGTCACCTCGTCTACCTGGATCGGAACGGCACCAGCGCCCATGGCCTTGGTGCGTCCAGCGTAGATACTGGCGATCATGAGTTGCAGGCACGAGTCGACCGTTGCCGGGTGCAAGATGTGTCGCGACTCATCCTTCATGGTGCCAGTCTCGGCCTTGGCCGCGGTCTTGCACGTGCAGATGTAGTCCTTCCCGTTGAAGCCAATGTCCGTCATATCGGCAAAGGTAGGGCCGTAGTCGAAGCCGACGGCACGAAGGGCTTGGTTCCATTCCTTGCCGGAGGCCTTGCGGGTCAGAGACTCCGGGGCAGGAGAGGCCTTCGGCCGGGATTCACGAGAATTGATAGAGATGCTTCCCGTCATGTGGTCCTTTGCGACGCCGTCCTGGTCAATCGATGACACGTTGAAGTCCCACCAGGAATGGGCGTTGGCGGCGTCACCCGGGTTGCTCATGGCCGGTCGCATGTTCAGCATAACCTCTATTCCATTGTCGTCGTCCGGCGTGACAAGGGCCTTCTTGATGGACACATCGCGAAGGACATAGTTGGCAATCTCGACGTTGCCAGAACCGAGCTCGGTCATCTGCGTGATAGCCTCCATAGCCACTGCGAAGAGGTTAGCGTCAATTCATGGAGCATCATACCTGAAGGGGGTCACTATGGACGTCTTGTACTTACTGGAGAAGTATGCTGCCGCGGGGAACACAGCCTCACCACCCAGGGAGTGGTCCTGCAGCCATGGGACATCGCGGATTCGCAAGACGTTGCGCCATGTCGGCTCCGAAAGCGACGCGCCGGGAATCAACGAGCCTAGGATGTCGTGACGTGGGTACTTGGGCTGACGCTGCTCGACACTGTGTCGGGCCTCTGCCCAGAATTTCTTCGTCGACCATTGGTAAGCGGGCAAGTCGACGATAAAGCTGCCGCGCTTGCAGACGACCTTGCCACTGCCCAGAGATTCCTCAATGGAGGAGACCCGGTCCATATCTAGGGGGTAGTTTCGAAGGAACAGGTCTCCGGCAAACCGCAGCACCTCAGTCGCGCAGTGCTTCTCCCGAAGAAGTGTTGGCAGGTAGTCGAGCTTGGAGACGCCCAGTGCTGTCTTGATCTGGCGGATAGGGCCGCTCATGGCACTGTGAGGGCCAATCTCCACGAGCAAGTCGACGTCTTCAAATTCAGGAGACGTCAGGATCGTCTGAACGGCTTGGTTGAAGAGCACAGGCTGCCTGAGGTTAGCGCTGAAGTAGGACTCGTCGAGGACAGCGTCCTTGGAGAGGATGCTGTTGGTGACCGATGACACCATGCGGGCGTCCGTGTCCAATGGAAGTTCGAAAGGGAGGGACGACGCCTTGGCCGATCGCACCAGCTGCTCGTAAGTTGCCGACGCCGGAATCATGTGAGTCGAGTGGTATGCCTTGCCACCAGTCTTGACTACGCGAGCGAAGATCTTCTCCTTGGTCAGGCGCTCTTGCAGCTCGTCGATAGCCGCGGCGTCGCCCGACAGGGTGACACCAGAAGGCGAGTTGTGGCATGCGACTGCCACCTTGCCCGCGGTGCCTGGCTGTGCAAGGTAGGGCTCTACAGCCTCGGCACCGATACCGACAGCCATCATGGCGCCGTTGGTGTTGATGTTGCGGACGACCTGGCCACGGCAGTAGGCCATGATGATGGCATCGGATGCGGTAATGTAACCAGCCGCGTAGGCAGCAGCTATCTCGCCCGACGAGTGGCCAACGGTGACGACCGGGCGCACACCCCAAGCGCGGAGGAGCTGCACCAGCGCAATCTGGATGGCGGTCGTAAGCGGCTGAGCGAACTCGGCCTCCTGCACACGCGAGGAAGCTCCCTGTTCCAGCAGGGCCTCCTCGATAGTCCACTCGGGCGCGTTCTCCAAGTCTCCCAGAGTCATGTCCAGCACCTGGATAGTGCGGCGGAAGCTCGGGTAGTACGCCATCAGCTCGGCACCCATACGTGGCCATTGCGCACCTTGGCCAGTGAAGACGAATCCGATGGTGGGTGTCTTCTTGTTGTCGGCACAGACGAGGCCCTCGAACGAGCCCGCGGCAGTGGCGGAAGCTCGGCTGGCGGGGCTCACGACGGCATAACCACGGCTGGGGAACTTGGTCCGGCGGTTGGCCAGCGTGTAGGACAAGTCCAGCAGGTCGTAGTTCCCAGAGACTTGGGCATGGACGGCCACTCGTCGCTCGAGCGCGGCCTTATCGTGGGCCGAAAAGGGAAGCAGGTAAGGCCTGTTCCGGTCGAAAGTGCCCCTGGGCAGCTTGGCCTTGTGTGTCTTGGACAGAGCACTCGTCGCATCAATGTACTTGTACGACTGCTTCTTGGTCAGAAGAGAGTTCGCACCCTCGACGATGATGTGAGCGTTGGTGCCGCCGTATCCAAAGGAGTTTACGCTGACGCGCTGGACCGGGAGTTCTTGAGGGAATGCGACGGCATCGTTGTGCGTAGTCACCTTCCAGTCGCTCCACTGGATCTTCGGGTTGGGCTTGGTAATGCCTCGTGTCGGGGGAATGACGCCGCGCTCGGCCATGAGCACCGCCTTGATGACGGCAGAGAGACCGGATGCGGCCTCGCTGTGGCCGATGTTGGTCTTGACGGCGCCGATGAGGAGCGGCTTCTCCTCGCTGCGCTGGTCGTTCATAGCGAGCGACACGGCGTGGACCTCTAGCGGGTCTCCAATGGCCGTACCAGTTCCGTGGCATTCGAAGAAGCCGGTGAGACGTGGGTCGAGGTTGCCGGCCCGGTGGTAGGCGTGCTTGATGACCTCGACTTGGCCATCGCGGTTGGGGTGAGTGATGCCAACCGCTGGGACCTTTCCGTTGTTGTTAGTCGCGCTGGAGCGGATGACAGCACGAATAGGGTCCCCATCCCGGATGGCATCACTCAGACGCTTGAGGTACACAGCGCCGGCACCTTCAGCTCGTCCATACCCGTTGGCAGACTCGTCGAATGTGTGGCAGGTCGAGGTGGGAGACAGCACGCCGAGCTTGGCCGTGTTCATGTGCTGGTCCACAGTGAGGATAAGGTTGACACCACAGACCACGGCGCCCTGGCATTCCTTGTTGCGCAGGGCGTTGCAGGCGTTGTGGACGGCGTAGACACTCGACGAGCAAGCCGTGTTCACCACGATCGAGGGTCCCTTGAGGTTGAATGCGTGGCTGATGCGGTTGCTGATGATACCAGGGTCGACACCCGTAGCGGCGAACGCATGGCGGAACGAAGGCTCCTTGAAGGACATCTGTTGGAAGTCTGCCGTGAAACTCGCCGCAAAAACGGCCGTCTTGGACCCAGCAATTTCCTGCCACCATGTCAGTCGTGCGAGGGAAAACAGATTTCTCGGGAACCTCTCACCTCGAGTGTGACACCAGCAGACTCAAAGGATTCATAGACGACCTCGAGAAGCTTTCGCTGCTGGGGGTCCATCCACATGGCCTCAATGGGCGTGATGCCGAAGAAGGACGGGTCGAACTCCTGCAGCGTACCGTCGAGGAAGTAGCCACCCAGGACGTGGAAACTGCCAGGGCGGTCATTGTCCTTGTGGTAGTGAGAATCGATATTGAATCGACTCTCGGGAACTTTGGGCATCTGGCCAGTTCCCTTGGACATCATGAGCTTCCAGAAGTCCGAAGGGGATGACACGCTGCCAGGCAGTCGGCAACCTATGGCGGGTACACCTCTGGTCAGCCCATGCTCCAAGTATGAAGGTCGAAACTCGATGAAACGGAGTGAGGACGATACTAACCCATTCCAACAACAGCGATCGGCTCCAGCTGTTCACTCAGAGGCTTCTCCGTTGAAATGGGAGAGCTCCGGGCCGCGTATGTGGCGTCATCAACCATGCTTTGCTGCTGGCCGGGATGTTCCCATCCTGAGCTAGAGCTGGTCTCGCTAGGAGATGAACTGTCTTGGACGAAAGGCATGGTGGTGGTGGTAGTTGAAAGCGGCCGTTAGAGTGGTGGTGGAAGCGACTGTTGTTGAGCGGTTGTGAGTCCTATGACGAGGCGTGATGGCGAGTGTTCAATCTTAGCATCATCAACAGGAGCTGCGGCGCATATCTATACTCGTAGCTCGCATAGATGCCATACTACAGGCTGAGCGCGATAGATCAACCCGTTGTTCGCAGCCTCGCAGACTTCGTACCGCAGCGGTGAAAGTCGGCAATGGCTTCGCGCATAAGCAAGACCGGATGGATGCCGCCCCTTGCCACACGGCTTGCGGCGCAGCCGCCATGCAGCATGCTAGCCGTCTGTGAGGCTCTCGAGGCCCCGTTCCCTGCATTGTGGTGTTTGGATCGTGAAGTCTGAAGGATTCGAATGCGTCGGCTAGTTTGAACTCGGGGTTTTGGTAGGATTATTAGGGTCGGCCGTTGCGGCCGGCCGGGGACGGAAACCAAAAGTCCGCCCGGCATTGTCGCCGCGGCTTGGCATCCGTGTAAGACGGATGCATATCTCCAAGCTGAGGCGATACAGCCAACTAGTCCGCACTGCGCACGAAGTGGCTTGAGTCGGAGGCAATGATGGTAGGCGCGAATGCGATGTCCGAGACCACCTCTTGTGTGCATATAGGGAATAAATTATCAGAATGGACATCTTTGCAGCCAAACGTGCTCTCTCGTCTTAAAGCCCAGGGCCCCGCCGATCATATCTCCGCTTGGACGCCTGTCTGGTTCGAAAACACCAATCCAACCAACAGCATTCCTGTGGATTCACAACTCAGGCTGCAATGCCTGGTAAAACTTCGGTAGAACGCGATGTTGTCGTCGTGGGGGCAGGTGAGTTTCTTCCGTCACCGTTGACGTGGCTTTCTGGCTTGGTGGACGACTACGCTTGAGCTGCGCTTCTTGCAAGTATCCACCACCATGGGCCAATTTTGCCTGTAGAAATGCCACACAGGCTCCCCTTTCAGACTGTGCAGACACCGCGCTACCACTGCTTACATCTCTGTCTCCACTCAGGCTGGACAGGTCTAATCTCGGCCAAGACCTACCTCGACCTGGCACCGGATACAGACCTTCTCATCGTCGATGGCGGAAAGACGGTCGGGGGCGTCTGGAGCAAAGAGCGGGTATACCCGGATCTCTTTGCCCAAGTTAGCCATCCCCTTTTCCAGTACAGTTTCCACGATATGCCGAAGGAGGGTCTCAGCAAAGACGGGTACATCTCTGGTGCGTTATACCCCAGAGTTTCGCCTAGCCCAAGCGCCAAGCACGAAGGATAACTGACAGTGGTGTGCACAGGATACACCATCAACGAGTATCTGGAGAATTTCGTGGCCGAACATGGCTTAGACAGCCGGCTTCAGTTGGAGACGAGTGTGGTCGAAGTGACGCGCGCTGCAAATGGTGTTTGGGTCCTCACAACTGACCAGGGCCTGACTATCGAATGTAACAAGCTGATATGGGCCGTTGGACCGGCATCAAGTCCGGTAATGCCTGAGTGGCCTCGGGATGGCTTCTCCAGCCCCGTGATCCACTCAGCCGAGACCGGTACCAACCTGGACCTGATTAACAGCATCAAGACAGCAACTGTAGTGGGGGGCGCCAAGTCGTCATTTGATGCCGTCTACCTACTCCTCAAGCTGGGCAAAAAGGTACACTGGATAATACGCGAGGATGGCGCGGGGCCGCTGGCGTAAGTTAATCTCCTTTTTCCACTTTACCGTGTTATTCGGCTCTTTCTGACGCAGTCAATATCGGCTAGTATGGCGCCGCCGACGCTGCTGGGAATTTGGAACATCGTGGATGTTATCTCCACCCGCGCGCTGGCGAGTTTCAGTCCGAGCATCATGAACACGTCGGGCCTATGGTACAACGCCATTCATCAGACCCGGCTGGGTCGGGTGACCGCCGGCGGTTTCTGGAGGTTTGTGACATTTTTGGCCGATCGAGCAGCGGGCTATTCGGCGAACGAGAATTTCGAGCGTCTGCGCCCATCGCCACATGGCTCAGGGTAAGTGAGAACTCCCGTCTGTGATAGTCCAACCAGGCTGATTATTTCCCTACAGCGTCTTCTGGGCCCGAGGAGGCCTGGGCACAGCTTCGGCGCCCGACTTCTGGCAAACACTGCATGCCGGAGACTTGACCGTCTACCGGACCGAGATCGAGTCTCTATCTCACACAGATGTTGTCAACCTCGAAAATGGTACTTCGGTGCAGACCGACCTCGTCCTCAGTTGCACAGGATTCGAGAAGCCGTACCGTGCGTTCAGCCAGGAACTTCGCGAAGAGTTGGGCCTCAGCTACGGCACCTCCGACGCGGTCAAGTGGTCCAAGCTAGATGCCGCAGCAGAAAAGGAGGTCGCCGAGGCCCTGCCTTTCCTCGGCGAATACGGGCCTCTCGTAAGTCCGGCACATAAGAACCGGGGATCTAAAGTCCTCCTCCACGGGCCCAACCGCCACTATAGACGTCTGGTGCCTCTGAAACTGGCCGAGAAAGACGATCGGTCCGTCTGCTTTCCAGGCCTCGTGCACGTCATTTTTACACCAACCGTGTGCGAATTCCAGGCACTGTGGACAGCAGCGT
The DNA here is from genome assembly GCA_038088545.1 of Diaporthe humulicola. NCBI lineage: Eukaryota > Fungi > Ascomycota > Sordariomycetes > Diaporthales > Diaporthaceae > Diaporthe > Diaporthe humulicola. The sequence continues at coordinate 484,774 of JBBWSL010000002.1, read as the reverse complement.
ACATGCTTGGCAAGCTTGACCTCCCCGGAGTCGAAGAGAGGGAGATGGAAGTGGCCAAGTTTAATGCTTGGGCAAGGGTAAGGTACCTCGAGATGGGACGGAAACATTCTTTCTGCATATATGACTACCTGTCGGTACGTTTGACCTGGCTCTTTCCCCTGACACCTGTGGAACTGGTAAGTTGGTACTAACCAGATTACGTGCCTAGTACATTGACACGCTGGCCAAAGACATGGGGGTCCGGACGGCCAGGAAGGGTAATGCGTTCACGGAGATGTTTGTCAGATACAAGCCGGCTGACTACAAGGGAATACTGCCTGAGTTCCTCAGCGCAATAAGAGTCAAGGAAGTCAACGGAAAGCTTATGGGTAAATAAGCGCAAAATAAGCACATAAGAACCGGCGTTCCGGCAACCAGAGCTTCAATGCTTCGTCTATGTTGTCTAGTATTCATCTACGGCCGATCCTTCTACTTGTCTATGCCAAGTCCCGTTCGTGTACTCTACATCCCCTAGCGACGAATGCAGCATATGGATATGCTCGACATAGTCATTATCTCCTGTCAGAACGTTCTGTCTGAGCACCTGTATGGCCAGTGACAAAGGCCATGCGACGAATGCGCCGCTCAATGACAAGCTGTCGATCTATCGTGGGCTCATGTCGTTAGTGGGTCACATTATGGGTGCCATGTGGTATGATGCGTGCTGAAGAGAACGGACGGAACATGGGGAGGCGAGGAAAGATGGTGAGAGATGGTATGATAAGCCCTTACATTTTTTTTCTGCATAGCCCACATCGATTTGACGGTCGAAGCGACCTTGAGTGCTGTGGAAAGCAGGCGCTTCTTCGCATCAGACGCTAACATATCCGAAGCAATGCCCTGTTGTTCGCCTTGCCTGACAGACGTCTGATATAGGAGCATCGTGACGGCGCTAAACGAAAGATACACATCGAGGGCTACAGCATCCGAGTATAGCGTGCGTAGGGCGAAAAGCGGTTTAAGTAGAGCACCGTGGACCTCGATGGCTTTGACGAGGGCGTAGTGGCGATCCCAGAATCCTGGCTCGGATAGTTTTGTGCGCGACACATGACTCAAAACCTTTTCAATGAGCGAAACGACTATCACCAGGCCCGCAAAGGGTGAAATGGTATCAGAAGTGTCGTGCTCCGCCATTCCGTCAAGGTAAGGCATGGATTGGGGGTTGAAGGTGTGATCTAAGGCGCCAGGGCACGGAAGGAAAAGAAACAGCTTGCGGACCGATGTTAGCTAGGAGTCTCGCTAATCTCGAGAAAGGTCGAGAGTGAGGGAAATTATAGCACTCACATTTGTCGGACTAGAGACGCAAGAGATGCCTGAATGTATGCTGGCGTAACCTTCAAGGATATACAAACCCCAGAAGCACCGCCGACGCTCTTCGAGGTCGAGGAGATCATGTGTCGACTGGAGCCTGATCCGAACAGCCGATGCCACGCCGGGCTTTGGGGCCTTTTCCGTCTGGACTTGATCCATTTGTTCCAGCTGCATCATGGCGGCTAGTCGAGCAGCCCTGCTAAGGGTGATGTAGGCTCGGGCGCAATTTCGCCTCCCAATATCGAATCTTGTCAGACATAGTAAGGCTTGCAGAAGACTGATGCTCGCCAAGGAATCGGCCATTTCGTCGCACTCGCACGCATCGACGTATTGTCTCGCCAGTGTGTAGCAGGACTTGGCCCAATGTCGACACTGTTCTGATACGACGGTTCCCAATAAGGCCACCGAGTAGCTGATACAGCGAGTGGATAGGCTGTCAGGGGACTCGGCAAGGCGGCGGTAGAAGCTGTCTTTGGCGATGATGGGCAACGCGGGGCTGAAATTTTGGAAGAAGACGTCCTGCAGGTGAGCTAGAAGCTCAGTCGAAAGACCGCCAGCAGAGGAAGCTAGAGGTGGAGGGACGTCTTCTTCTAGGCCCATGGGCATATCAGCTGGCTCGGGGAAAGAAAATGGCAGTGGCATGTCCAGATTGAGATTCATGTCGAAACCAGGGAACGCGGTTGGGCCGGCGCCCAACGATGGCATAAAGCCACGCTCAGGCGAGGCTAGGATGTCATCGGTAGATGCAAAGAAGTCTCTGGTCATGACCTGAGGCGTGGACTGCGTCGTTGGTGTCGGCGAGGGCAGACTGGGTGTTTTGGGTGGAGCAAGAGAAGTAGAGGCAGCCAACAAGAGGTTGGCTTCTGTGGGTAGATTATTGTCGTTGGTGTCTTCCGATATGGAGCAGCGCGTGCTCGAAGAGGACGAGCTGCCGTCGGTCCTCCTGGCCAGCAGAGCCTCTGTTTGGCGTACTCGTTCCTGGAGCTGGCGTATAACGGCATCTTGCCTCGACCGGTTCCTCACGCGGTCACGATAGCTGCACGGATAACCAAGCCGGACGCAGAGACTACACTGGGGGAAGAGCCGGTCGCATTTGACCTTGCGATCTCGACACGGCTCGCACCTGGCAAGCGAGAAGGGTGAGCGACGGAGAAGCTGGGCAGAAGCACACTTTTAGATTGACTTACGTTAAGCGCATGGGGCTTGGATTGTTCGTCATTGCCATACCGTGATATGGTAGGCTCCAAAAAGGTCGCTATTATGATCTTCATTCAACTATTTGAATACTTCTCCTCTAAAAACCATTTAGCATAAACATTCCGGTATATAGTCACCTTAGCCTCTAAGTGATCAATTACCTAATTGATATCTTTGACGTTCTGGGAATGATGCTGGGGTGAAAATGGAGCTTAGAGTCATAAAGGCGATTATAGAGAGCCCCAGGTCAGCAAGAGGGGCCCCGGGGGACATCTTCCTTCGTTCCTTCGTTCCTTCTTCCTTCGGTCCATCCTTCCTTCCCTTCAGAAACCATGTTGGCTCAGCATAGCGCAATCGGCAGCTTGGCGCTGCAGGGCGTGCCAAGTGGGCAAGTCACAACATGTCACAAATTTGTAACTAGCTCACTATGGGTTTTGCTTTTTGGCTGTCTGTCGGCGCCGAGCCCCATATAAAATTGGTGGGCTGCATTACAAGATCAAGCCCACAATCTTGGAAAGGATACAAGCAAATACACACATGTACACAGAAGAAACCGTTACGGCTCAAGTGCTGACAGATATCGCCGTGCTAGAAATCCCGCGCAAGCGAATAAGCTTACGGCAGGTGATAAGGTTGTTCATCTGCCTTGCCGTGACGGTGTGCACAATAGTGCCTGAGTGCTTGATAGAGCGCCTAGGCGGTTGGGGGCGAAGGAGGTGCCACTAGCCAAAGGTCCCTTGGCATCGTGGACCAGATCTCGCCTACGGAATACGGTGTTCTACTAGCCCGAGCACACTCTCGAGCCCGCCGGCGTACGAGGAGCCTGGGCCCGAGGCCATCCAAACACCGCCGGTCTACGATGATAAAGGAAGATGGGTTCGTCTTCACACGCAGGCTTGAAAGAGACCTCGACGATTGAGTTTGAACCCTTCCGGCGAGAAGCGAAAGCGCCTGGCCAGGCGGGCCAAGAGCTTAGAGGACCCACTGTTACAGATTAAGGGTCCTGCAGCGGCTGCTAACGGATGCGAGCAGCGAGATCCCCCGGCTTAGAGCCCCGTATCGCCTAGGCTACTGTCCACTTGGTAGCATTAGGGAATTTAGGCATGAGCCCCCGTACTCCGTACGCCCGTCTTACTGAGGCCGATGCAAGAATCGGGAGAAAGCCGAGGCCAACGCACAGTATGAGTACGAAGTCGTGGAAGTGTCGGAGGAAGCGGACTCCGTGGCTGGGAGGATTGAAAGTTCGCGGAGTGTTGTTGCCGGCCCGGGCCGTGCGCATGGCGCTGGCGCGGCCGTTGGACTCGTATCCGTTAACGGCTTCCTTCCAGCCTTCTGAGGAGTGGAGTGATTGGTTGGAGCTGGGTATATCCCGCCAGGGCGACAGAGTGAGCAGTCTCATTCCTGAATTCAGGGTACCACACGTAAGCGAGGACGGTGAATCCTGCCTGAGTGGTCTAACGGCCCTCGTCAAATCCTCTGCAGTCGAGAGGGTCGATCCACATGACCAAAATGTTACTAAGGCTTTCCGCGCGCAGGCTAAAATTCCTTTTTTTCAGCCCCTCCAGCCCTGTTTCTACCGAGGTTTGAATTTTCTGCCATTAGAATACGACGAGAGGCGGAGGTGGCGTGAGGCTAGAAATGTGGGCCGCGGGCCGCATTATTTAGCTGGAGATTGCAAGATAAGGCTGTGTGGCTGTCAAACGCAAAGAGTAAATACGTGCCAGTGGAGAATCCTATGTGCATGGCCAAGGTAGTCGAACAGCCTGGAAATTATCTGGCCAGGGGTCTTGAAATTCATAATGGTCTGTATATGTCAGTGCCAGTGGATGTGAAGCTGAAGACCTTCCACAGTAATTTGACAAAGTGCGACAGAGAAAAGAGCGGCCACAATAAGTTGGTATAATTGGTCATCTGTTCGGTCAAAGGTGGCCTATACAAGTATGGGAGGGGACTTCAGGCTTCGTGGTGCCTGTTTTCCTCAGGCGGCGCCGGGTCCTAAGAAACACTTGTTTCCACATTGCTCGCAACAATTCCACTTGCTTGAATTGCTTTTCCCAGTTCTAGCATTACAACATCAAAGGCAAACGAGCACCAGAAGCTGTGCGTTGCGCTGCCTTTTCTCTCCTGTGGCCCACTGCTGTTCCAATGGATGCGGCTGCAGGGCCCCAGCCTGCGTTGCACCAAATTTCAACTGTTGCCAGGACATGATGAAGCGTCTGTGACCGTCATCATGACCTGGGAGCACCATTCTAATTAAAATAATAATAGCATCGTTATACAACGACATTGGGGAGGGGGGCTTTAGTTTGATAATTGCCTATATGTCCGAATCTTTCTTTTGAGCTTGCTGAGTACGCTCTTGTCTTGGAAATGCGAATCTGCTGGGCTGAAACGTTCGAGGCCAACCTTTATCGTAATGAAATGAATTCAGAAGTAGTGTAAGCCGTATTTATTTACTTACATACTGCAGGCATCATAAGACAGGAAAATCGAATGACTGATAAATTTACGTTGTTGAAGAGTTGTATTGGCCATCAAGTGTCAGATAACTTTTGCCTCTGGCGACGGCTTTTAAAATACCAACTAAAAGCTGCGTACTTTGATCGCCTTCTCTGTCTGAGAAAGAGGCTCTACCACCCCTGATATCCACTTTTGCTTCTTCTCGTCCTCGAACTTGGGATACGGCTTCCTGCAGTGCCAGCTATCCGCAGGGTAGCCCAGGATCTTGGCCACCACCCACTTTGTACCGTTGATGCCTCCCTTACCAAAGCCCCACTCCATCCTGGCCAGCTCAATCTGGGCCGCCTCCGCCTCCTTCACCTTGCCTGCCTTGAAGAGGTCGAAGATATTTGTGCACACCTTGGGGTACAGGTTGGCAACCCCCGTGATCACACCCGTGCTGCCCACGGACAGGGCCGGGACCAGCCAGTCGCTCTGCCCGGCAAGGGCGCAGAACTCGGAGGGCTCGTAGGTCGCCCTGACGCGGGCCACCTTTGCGATGCCGCCGCAGGTGAGCTTCACGCCCACGATGTTGCGGTGGCGGCCGAGGCGCTCGAGCATGTCCGAGTTGACGTCCAGGCCGGCGACGACGCCCGGGAAGTTGTAGATGAGCACGGGCACGGGGCTGGCGTCGGCCAGCTCCTCGAAGAAGCCCACGATCGCCTCCTCGTTCATGGCGAAGTGGAAGTAGCTGGGCACGAGGACGAGGACGAAGTCCGCCCCGGCCTCCTTGGCCCGGTGCGTCTCCGCAATGACCTCGCGCGTCGACTGGCCGGACGTGCCCATGGTGATGGGCAGGTCTGCGCGGCCGAGGGACGTGGCAACCTCGCGGGTCAGCTTCACGAGCCGAGACTTCTCCTCTTGGGTGAGGACGACGGCTTCGCCGTTGGTCCCTGCTATCACGACTACGAGGAGAGCACATGTCAGCAGCTGGATGAAAACTAAGGATAATGGGCGCATACCTCCATCAAGCCCTGAGCTTATCAGGAACTCAATGTGCTTCTTCTGCAGATCCCAGTCGAGCTCCTGGTTGGCATCATTCTTGAACCATGTCAGACTTGGGGCATGGATTCCCGGAGGGAATGATCGTGTAGTTGTTGAGCCCATCTTCTAAGAGGAAGATGATGAGTTCGAGATGGCAAAAGACACAGGGACACGGTCACAAAGGCAAGTGTTTTGATTATGGAGCTGTGGGAAGGCAGGCGCACTACGGGGGTTTTGAACAAGTCTGATACCCTTTCACTTTGGATGCTGGGGAGCACCAGTCGTCGCCGCATCAGGCCCACAGCCGACTCACGACTTCGCCATCCGACCGACATCGTGCTACAAGACCGCATTTTACAGGTCAGATGCGGGAAACTCTCGCGGAAACGTCAGTCGATCCGGGTGATGTCGAGCAAACCGTCGCCCTGCGTCTCCACAGTCCCACATCTCGTCGGGACGACGCATGATACAGCGGGAAGCCCGACGAGGACAGGACATTCTGACAGGCAAGAGCCGCGTTCTAGATCCTTAGTCGTACTTCGATCCGGGGTCCGACGCCACGGGGAGCGGCTTGCTGTGTAGTCGAAGTACATCGGAGGCTGATGCTTTGACTGTAGAGATGCGCGTCATTCGAGGGAAACAGGCAACCCCTTGGTTGATGCGGCACAATTTCTGAGGGGGGCCCAGTGTCTATGCTCTGGACCAATCATGGTTGCTGCTCGCGTCGGCTCGCATGTCGGCTCGGCATCCGCAAGGTACGAGGAATGTGTGGGCCGGGCATCCCCAGCTTCAGCGAGTCCGACGTTCCCCATGGGATGAGGACAATCCTCCCCCGGACCCCAGAATCAAGGAGATGGACCAGTTGAACGATCCACTTCGGGAGAAGCCTCTTCCTGCGACAGAGCGTGGAGTCGGGTTGAGAGCCAGCTAGATAGTAAATATGACGAGGCCTGAACGGAATTGCATGGATGCTGGATCATGGACTACTAAGGAAATTAGGTTCGCATGTCTATTATGTACCCTGCAGTCAAGGGTCGCATCTCGACTGAGAATTCATAGGCCTTCGTAACGAGTCCCGTCCCTTGAACGTGACTAAACCCCCTGGCTTCTGGCCACAACGTCTTCCAGTCTGCCGGGACTGGACCCGAGCGTGGGGCACTCGCATCTGATGATACTAAAAGGTTTGTGCCCTCCGTCTCTTCATCACTCTCACTTTCCGTACCCTTGTCGTCGTCGTACGGAGTTCGAAAGACCCAGAGAAGACCCTCAAACCCAGGTCGCCAACCCTACGAGCAACTAGTCATGGGAGGCTTTCGCGCAGTCGAGGATCGGCCAACGCCCAAGGAGGTGTACAACTGGCGACTATACCTCGAGGCATTGGTGATTTCGTTTGGTTCATTGCTGTATGTTACACTCCATTTGCAGTCTCCCTTTACGAGCATTCTTCTCACGCTCAAGCATGGCAGGTTTGGCTACGATTCAGCCTTCATCGGAACGACAATCGCGAGAGACAGCTTCAAGAGGGACTTCAACATCACGGCCGAGGTAGCGAACAGCATCTCAAGCAACATCACTTCGGCGTTCCAGGCTGGAGCTTTCTTTGGTGCCATATTCTGTTTTCTTATCACGGAACGCGTGGGAAGAAAATGGGCACTGGAAACTAGCTCCGTTATCTTCGTCGTGGGCGCGGTCCTGATGACTGCTGCTACCAACCAACTTTCATATATCTGTGAGTCTGGCACCCTTCTATATCGTCGGTCTGTCGAACAGGTGATCAGCTCTCAAAGCCAATTGGTCTCCCATGGGACCACGTTTTGTTACTCTCACTTCGCGCTTCTGCCCCCCCCCCCCCCCAACGCCCCCTTTTTTTTTCTCGCCAAAGGGCTGGACGCTGACAAAGAGTAGATGCTGGTCGTGTTCTCACGGGGATTGGGTGTGGTATTATAACGGCCACAGTCCCGAGTTACATCGCAGAGTTGTCGGTGCCATCTATTCGTGGTATTCTCACCGGCCTGTTCGAAATCGTCTACCAAATCGGTTCCGTCCTAGGTTTCTGGATCAACTATGGTATCACAAAGAACATGGACTCCTCTAGCGCAGTAAGCTGGAGGATCCCCATGGCCGTTCAGCTGATACCCGCCGGGCTCTTGTTGGGTGGCGGTTTGTTCATCCACGAGAGCCCCCTGTGGCTCATGCGGAATGACAAGGAGGAGCAGGTCTTCAAGAACCTGCAGTATCTCCGTCAGCTCGCCCCAGAGCACCAGTGTACGTGTGATTCTTGCCTGCAGTGGCGATCGACGCTTGCTAATCTTACCCAGATATACAAGAAGAGGTACAAATGATGCGGGACAGGCTCGCCGAAGAGGCTGCCGTCGCCGGCAAGTATGGCAACGGTGCATGGGCATTCTTCCGTGGGGCTCTGAACGAGCTGAGCCGGAAAGGGATGAGGAACCGTGTATGGCTCATCTTCTGCGGCTTCGCTCTGCAGAACTTTGGCGGAGCTGGAGGTATGCACCTAATGTCAAGTCCCAAGACACCAAGGCTTCGGTTGGCTAACCTGTTCGGCCTCGTGAAGCTATCAACTACTATTCGCCAACCTTGTTCGGCTCCCTGGGAATCACAGACGTTACGTTGTATACCGGTATCTATGGCCTGGTCAAAGGTTCGAAACCGCCCCCCCCCCCCCCCACCCCTTCGACGTGATTCTTGACACAAGTCACTGACGAGCGGTTCTAGCCATTGCCTCTCTCATCTTCTACATCTTCTTGATTGACATGTGGGGACGCCGTGCCCCTACAATTGTCTCGTCTCTCGGCTGCTCCGCATGCTTGTGGTATATTGGCGCATACGTCAAAATTGGTCATCCAGCAGATATCATCAAGGCCGGCAAAGATTTGTCACCGTCAACGGCCGCTGGTGGCCAAGCCGCCACAGCACTCATAATGATATACTCCGTGTTGTAAGTTGCATATACCACGCCATTGAAAACACCATGCGTGTCCAAAGCTGACAGCTACACACACAGTTGGTCTTTCGGCCTTAATGGAATTCCATGGATCGTATCAGCTGAAATATTCCCTGGGTCGCTGCGTACTATCACTGGGACCTGGACTGCTTGCTGCAACTGGTCAGTGCATTGCTCCAACCCTCGCACCTACAAGAAAAAGTTCTAACGTCGAATTGGCCAGGCTCACTCAGTTCATCATCACGAAATCGCTACCTTACATCTTTACGTCTATGGGCTACGGTACCTGGTTCTTCTTTGGCACCTGGTTGTTGGTCGCCGTGGCCTGGGCCTTCTTCTTCCTGCCGGAGACTAAGGGTGTCTCAATCGACCAAATGGATCTCCTCTTGTACGTCAGCCATTATTTCCTTCCCGATCCTATGCTAATTCTACCGTCCGACAGTGGCTACGAGGGTGACAGGCAAAGTATTTCCTACAAGGAAAACACCACCCAGCCTTTCCCTGATAGGAAGGACAAGACGATTGAGAGCGAACACGCGGAGGAGCTGTAGTGGGATGCAGAGTAGAGTCCCGCTTTTTTACCTGTCGTTTCGCTGCAGACGTAATAGCGAAATGTTCAAGCAAGATGATACCACCACTGCTCTATTTAGGTAGTTTAATAATTCATAAAAGCGTCGGGGGCCTTTAATGGCCGTTACTAAGTCTTTTTCGCTATCTACTTGGGGCAGTCCAAGTTTCGCGTGTTAACACACGCATATTGTTTACTGTGAGTGACAGCTGGAGTACTCAAGTCGATTGGCTTATTCAAGCGAGCCTTGGCTACTTCGAACTGAAAGAAATGTTCTGAATTTATGTTTGGGTGTACATATTTATCCCTTGTTCGATATTGACGAAGCTGCGGGATCCACCGAAAACGGTTTGCGAACAAAGAGACGATGGAGATGTGTCATTAGACCTTGTAACAAGACGTGTGTTTGTGCTTCTCACCAACACTTGTAAGTCAGGCTTGCATATTAAGCTTTGAGATACGGTGTTTTTGCTTATTGCATCTCAAAATGTGGAATAGATCCAGCAGTTAACCGGTAAAAATCGGCATTAGTTCGCCATTGAAATCAGAGGTACTGGATCATGGAGGACACCGGTACAACCTCGGAGCAAGAGGCTCGAATTCGACTGCCCCTGGCGCATTCTATTATGCAGTCGTGGAAAAGATTTCAAGGGCACGTATTGCTTTTTCCCTCCCAAATGCTTCCTCTTTGCAAGACATTAGGCTATATGCACATCAATCTCAGAGATAATCTCACCAATAAGACACACATGCGTCAAGATTTGCTGATGCAGGTGATAGAACAGCATATACAAGCCCGCGAAGGGGGTTGTTCGCAATCGTTGGAAGCAGTTGAACCAAATCCAAAGAACAGACCTTCTGCAGGCTTTGTGGTATGACATGCCAGGGCCGCATCGTCCTGATTTGGACGGCCCAGCTGCGTGGAGATCGCAGAGCGACAACCCATACGAGACACCCGAGCTGAAGTTGAGGCTTCCATGGCCGATCACAACAACCGACCGGAATAACATCTTGTGGCCGGGCTTCAATTTGACAGATCTCAGTATGCGACACGAGACAATGTTGGAGCTTCTACACACAAGGTGTGAGAACCAGCCCAGGAAGTTTGCGGTGGCAACAGACTTGGGGAGCCCGGAGAACGCGTCTCTAGAGGAATCTCTCGGCTTCACCTCTAGGAAGGCCCCAAGATATGTAAAGGGAATGGGCATTGTCGACGTGGCATTCCGCGGGACACCTGAAACCTATGGTCTTGTAAAGACAGTCGACAACCGAGGTGAAATGAACGACCTACTAGGGCTTGGACTGTGCACAGAACCACAAGCTGAGCGCATAATGAAGGTGCAAGCAACCATCTACAGGTTTCTCGGAGACTTCTGCCAAGAAATATCGAAGAACCAAGCTTATGCTGCACTGGACGCGGATTTTCCACCATTCGATGATGGCCTCGGCAGCATGGTGCCGAAATATGATATGGGTCTGAACGAAGTCGACAACAAGGAAAAGTTCGAAGATTTCCTGCAGACTCATTATGACCTAATCCCTTACTCCAAGCCGTACACGATTGATTGGGAGTATCTGGAGGCACTTGCCGACCGTCAGCTGCGCCGGGCGGAGAAGAGGCTCAAAGACATGAAGGAGAGCCCGCTTGCCTTCATGAAGGAATTGGAACAAGCTCGGAAACACTCGATTGACCAATTAAGAGTGACACCGGGGGGCAGACGAATGGCATGGTGGAAGAAGGATGACCTGACCGTTGCAGGCTGGGCTCAGCATCTAGGGACGGTCCTCAAAGATCTTATGGACTCTTATGATACGTGGCATCGTGTTTACACATTGATTGTGAAGAACACACAGTCGGCGAAATTATGCGATGGTCAACAGTCCGAGCTCATGGAAGAGAGCGTGTCGTACAGGGATAATTACCATCGTTTGGTTATCATGGCACAGCTTTACGAGGATCGACGTAGAACTCTCATCCAAATTATGAGGAGCTCGCCCGGACTGAGAGACATGTTCGCGTTGGATTTGGCAGCTAAGAAGGTCACGTACGTTAGGCAACCCAGGTCAAATACGCTACTCAACTTCGTCGCTGCCATGGACGCCTTGGAGAACAGTAACAGCAGAAATGCACTAGGGGTCTGGACGATTGTGGCTGAAGTCAACGAAATGGTTCATGACAATGTACTCAGGCACTACATCACAGGCTACGTCAGATGGTACGTTGAAGACCTCCACGCCATGGGATCCATAGCGAGGGCACTCCAGACCCTCGAGAGGGTCTATCCTGGCACTCTACCAACCAACGCGAAGCGGAAGAACTTGGACTTCGCCAGGCCTATCTCGCGCTTGATCAAATTAAGCACTGCTGCCGAAAACCGGGCCATGGCTACCGGGCCTCTGGGAGACACAGTCCTGGGACGGCTATGCGAAGGCACGCTCGAGACGCCCCTAGACGAGTTCCTGGCTTACGGCGCCATAGGCCAGCGCGCGCAGCCCGCTCTGTTGAAGTCGATGAAACAGTCGGAGGACAGACTGGCGGCGTTCTGGGCGGCGCTGGAAGAGACGCTGAGGGCAGAGTCTGCCATCTCACAGGAGGTCCAGGACGTGCTGAACAATGTCAACCCGCTCGAGACGTACATCCAAATTGGCGATACACCACTTACACCCCCCATTGCACTGGAGTATAACCGTCCTAGCAGGCTGGTCTCCAGCATGTCCCGGAGGAACGACGCGCTGGCGAGGAACGTGGAGATACCCATGCCGCCGCCGGCACAGAGACGTGGCCAGAGGCCACGGATAGAACTTGGCCAGCGCGTATACGACACCCTAAGGCTGGTGATGGGACCGGTGACAGGGGCGCTGCCGGCGAGTATCCCATGGAGTAGCATCCTGAGGCTGATGGACGAGATCGGCTTCGATCATGAGAAGGCCATCGGCACCGCGCGGCGTTTTGTCCCGCGTGAACGATTAGTACAAATTCAGGTACGATGTATCCCTCTTTGGTTCAAGATCATGTGCAATTATTAACGTGTCTGTCAGGGTGTTGAAACGAGCTTGTGTAGACATGTGCCACAAGACGGCAGGCTGGACACGAATATTGCGAGGAATTGGCTCAACGATAGGGCTTATGGTTTTGCCAGTTTTGGTTGGACGTTTGAGTCGTTTCAACTGAAGAGACCTGCAGCGGCTGAAAGACAAAATCTTCAAAAGGATGACCGGTCCCGACGGAGGACTGCTAGAACCGTAATAAGCCGTCGCAAGCGCTGAATGAAAGTATTGGGGTCCGATATTCAGTTCAAACCTGGGAATTTGTAACACCTTCTGAGCCCCAGAGAGTCCAGGGTATATACACAATGTAGTGCAAGGGGAGATCTAGGAAATACGTAATTCATATAAAGCAGTCTGATTATTGGGAGTGCGGCTGTATCTAGCAAGGCCGACAGCACAATGGCATATCCCCTTGTGGTATTATGCTGGTATCATGGTATAGAAATCAAACCTGAACGCCCCCCTGATATCCCATCACAGCCTCTTCTAAGATTAGTAGTAAACAAGCCTTCGGCGTCGAATAGATGCAGCAGCTCTCCTGCCAGCCAACACACAAATTAACCTCACCACCAACTAGCGACGGCCGCCAGCCTTCTTCGTAGCGCTGGTATAACCACCACTGACCCTGGACCCCCGTCGCCGCGCAACTGTGGCGGCATCCCAGGTACCGGAAAAGATGTCTTCACACTCATCCTCGTCCTCCGAGTCGAACATGACCTCGCCGTCGCTCTGCGCCGGACTGCCGTCCTCTTCCATCTCATCGAGGTCACCACCGTGAGCCACACCAGCCTCCTCAGAACTACAGCTCACCTTTCGCCCGGCCCCGAGCCCGGACGCCCTCCCCCCGCCGCCGCTGAAGGACTCGGCCGGCGCGGAGGACGAGTAAAAGTGCGCCACCCTGGGCGCCGCGGCCGACGGGGCGGCGTCCTCCCAGGTGCGGTGCAGCGCGACCCTCTCGGTCTCGAGTATGAACTTGCCGACCTTGTACTTCTGGGCCTGCTCCCTGGCGTCGACGTACTTCCAGCCGATCTTGACGCCGCACGTCGCGCACGTGATGTCGGCCACGACGTGCATGCCCGTGACGAGGCTGCGCTTCTCGGGGGCCCCGACGGTCACGTTGACGAGGTTCGCCCCGTCCCGCGCGAGCGAGCTGTACGAGCTGGGGTTGGGGTGCTGCTGGTGCAGCGGCGGCGGCGGGTTCGCGGGGGAGGAGCCGTCGGCGCCGAGGGGCGGCCCGGGGCAAGACGGGGTCGAGGACGACAAGGGCGGCGAGACGAGCAGGGCGCGGCCGTGGCGGCCCGTGAAGCCCTTTGAGACGACCTGCAGCCCGTAGGCGACGTCTGTGCCGCAGGTGGTGCAGCGCAGGACGTCCGGGAGGGTTCGGGACAGGCGGCCGCGGTCTGAGTTGCGACGGGTCCGGGGCGGTTGCTGGGGTACTTGGGACGATGGTTTGTCGTCGTCCAGGTGGAACGAGTAGGTCTCGACGCCCGGGATGCTTGTGGTAGGGGAGTAGGGGAGGTCGTCTATGGAGTTGGCCGAGGTGGGCGAGCTGCTCAGCGAGGGCACATCGTTGCTGGCCGCCGTGGAGGAGACGGTGGCCGAGCTCTGACGGCGCCGGAAGAAGGGGATCTTGAGGGTTGGGAGGAGGTAGGTTGCAAACAGAGGGCCCGTGTCGCCCTTTGGGCTCTGACTGCTGCTGTTACTGCTGCGAAAGACGTTCATTGTGGGGACGCTTGCTTTGTCCCTTGTTCGAAGCGGGCTGATTCACCGTGGGTGATTGGGTGATACAGCACCGTATCGAACAGTACCGTACAGTTTGTAGGTAGGTAGGTCTCTTCCGAGGATGCGCCTATTCTAGAGCCGAAGGGAGGAGGCTCGACATAGAAAGTAGGACACTGGATCGGTCTGGAGTCGAAGATTCGACCGACGATGGTCTTGTCATGGCAGATGGAGAGTTCAGAGGCAGTTTCAGCTCATGTACATTGCGAGAGGTGCCTGAGAAGGCCCAGGTTGTAGGTCTGGTCTGGCAGAGTGCAGACAACATCGGCGAGGTCGGAAGTCAGTGCAGAAGGTAAAGGCAAAGGCGGCTGATCATCGGACAGGCCTTCGACGGCACAGCGTGGGTGGGTGATGAAGTCACGGCCGGGCGCAGTGAGGGGCTGGATGGGCTGGATGCAACCACTACCGAAAGCTTAGCAGAGCCCCACAAGTGACCTGCCCCCAAGCCCGCTTCATCTCGTCTCTCCCCCGCGCCTAATGTGCCACCACAGCTCGCTACAGGCCTATCACAACACGACACAAACACGTAGACTATCGAAATGGAACGGCAGAGCACATCTGGTTTGACTTGGGGTGCCAGCTGTGCTTGCTCTGCTGCAAGCCTTCGTGTCTTGTTGTTTGCGGGGGATAGTGAACAGTACTTGGAGTATGGAGTACAACAGTCCCAGCCCCCACACCCCCTGCTTATCGCGGCAAGCTGATAACCGTCGCCGTGCCCATGTGATGAGCGACGGTGACGGCGAGATGGCGCCATGCTGACCAGACCCAGCCCGACTGATGCGATGTGACTAAGACGACACGAGACTCAACGGCTGGGCAGCTGGGCGACCAGCCAAGGAACCGTAGGAATATGCAGCCCAGGTCTAACTGCCTTGTAAATGAATGCCGAGCAAACCGCGGCCGGTCAGAGGGATGCACCTTACACAAACCCGGAGCCGGAATCTCCGGCTTGGACCCACCTCGGCCGAGGACCTCCGCTAAACTGCCTCACCGAGTCGTGTCGCAGACACTCTTGCTTTACAGGCGTGCACATGCTCATTCAGTGCTAGACCACGAAATATTATGCCACTGACACCGTTCCCTCTATCACAGGTACCAATTTTCACACACCAGTTCAACGAATCCCTCTATAGACCAGAGCCGCTTCATCGCTACTGCACACGCCGTCCTCCTCCTCCTCCTCAGAAGCCATAAGACGCTTGATATACGTATTATCCGGCTTCAGCGCCGCGTACATGTTCGGGACCACGATGACCGGCACGTTCCCGAGGCCCCTGGACCTGGTGGAGAGGGCCTTGATGGCTTGCAGCTGCCGGCCCGCCATCTGCCACACGAAGCGGCCCTGGCCCGAGTAGAGCTTGAAGGCGAGGCTCGCCTTGACCAGCTCCCACTGGCTGAGCTCCGGGTGGACGAGGCCGTCTTGGAGCAGGAAGTCCGCCGCGCTGGAGCGTCCGGCTGCCTGTGCTGGGGCCCGTGGCTTGATGTCGCTCCACACTTTGTATACCTGCCCGACGGCCGCGCGGTAGTCGTTGAGGGTCACCAGCCTGCTCCACTCCCTTCGACATACTTCCAGGTCGGACCTCAGGTTCTGGTGCAGGGCGGCAAACCACTCGGGCTGTTGCTGCTGGCACATCTTTGCAAAATGGTCCCAGTACCCCACGACGTCCTCATCGGTGGTGCTGGCGTTGCTCTGCAACATAAACCTGTGCAAATCTCCCAGTACAGCATCAATAACGCTCTTAGCGGTGTATGAAAGAAAGTCAATGATATGCTTCGCACTAGGACCCATAGACCTGGAGCCGTTGCTGGCTTTGTAGAGCGGTGTTGACAAGTGTCGCCGCGTCCCTACGACATCGTCCCGGAAGCGCTTCCATTCGTCCCGTCCGAACAGGATTCCCTGCTTCGGCTGATCGGCGAGCTCACTCAAAAGCCAGCTGAGCTTGATGACACGCTCGTCGCTCAGGCTGTTGAGGTGATAGGACAGCTTTTCTTTGAAGGAAGTACAAGGGCCGAGGAATTTCGGCCTGAGGTTGAAGCAAAGTGCTCTCGCTACCATGGCGTCAATGGAGCCCGGCTCCCCATGGAGCTTGCGCAGATCGCCCAGAGTGTCCGTGTCCTTCTCTATGTACGACGAGAAATCTGGCTTCCGAGGTACATCCGCGTTGTTGAAGTTTGCCACGAGCTCGGGAAGCCACGTCACCCAGGCCTTGTCGCCGTCATAGTCACCGCCCGAAAGCTTTGCAGCCAAAGGTATCTCACCCTTGGAGGAGAAGACAATCACATCACGGATGTGTCGCAGTTCTGGCTTGAAGGTCGCTCTGACTTTCTGGATGTCGCTGGGGAGGTGTGCCGGACACCGACCGACGAGGACGTCCATACCATCAAGGTCCGAAAGTTCAGTTGTGCCATCGTCGAATTTTGAAGAAAAGCACAGGTGAACCTCGTTTGGCTTCAGAATCCCTTGGAAATCGACAAGCATGTAGGCGTAGGTCGACTTGGGGATCTTGATGTGAAGTTCGTCTTTCATTGCATCGCCCCTGCGCTTTTGCGTGTGGAACACGACGTCCTGGAGGAACTTGAGTTGCATCGGCTCGAAACCCCCGTCAACTAGGAAGCTCATGATACCTTCTGTGCTCTCGGGAAGGCCAGCCAGGAAGGGCATCCCTTGTGGCGAAATGCGGAATGACTCCCGAGGGTTGAGTCCTCGAACCCATTTTCTGAAGAGCTCAGGATGTCGGAGAGCTTCTTTCAGGGATTCGGTCTCCTCCTCTGATCTCGTAGTCAGATTATCGACAAATATTTGGCGCAGAGCAGCAACGTCCGTTGCTCGATCTTCCAATATTGGTAGGAATTGCTTGTTGAGGCTGGCGGGAACCAGATTCATGGAATAGGAGCGTATCTCCAGAGTTCTATGAGCCTCTTCCGACATGTCGCAGTTCCATTTTCTTTGTGACGGGAACGTCTCGATCCAGTCCTTGCGGCCCAGATCGGTGGTGTCGGCCATCCACATTCCCTTGCCGCTGCCCAAACGACCCTGGATCGCAGACGGGATGGATTGCAAGCCAAGAACATCTCGTACCTTCCTCATTAGAGTCGGCGAGATCCTTCCAACACCGTCGTTCATGACTTCACCCTCTGGAGACAGGATATCCTTGGATCTTTCGCGTATCTGAACCTCTTCCAACAGAATGGTGGGATTTGTTCTGCTTAAACCTGATGGTGGGCCGTTAGTAAAACTCGATGACAGATGAGACATAATTAGCACTGACCAAGCGCAATGCGAGAGAAAAGCTTGAGGTATGATTTGTCGCAATTTTCGTCAAAGTTCAAGAGCCAGTTTAGCATGTCTTTTCGTGAGCAAGCTGACCGGGCTGGGGCGCCTATGGTCTTCGGTAGGGGTGATATTGTTGGTCTAGCATTCGGCAAGCCTCGTCCACTCTCCGCAAAGAACAGAACCCTTTCATTGAAAATGATTTGGGGGTCTTGGCCATGCTTTATATCCTTAATTTCAGCCTTTTCGCTCCTTTCTCTGATAAAAAAAGCTGACCAATTGCGGTCCATGAATGTGTGAGGCTCATTTGCAAGCCAGCGAGCAACAAGAACCTCTGCCCCCTCCTCGCCGGCCATCCACGAGTCAATGGAAGGGATCCGGACCTCTAGAAATCTGTCTGAGCCAAACCGACGAAGCAGCCGGGATCCCTGCTCGCGCTTGAGTGGATGTAACTCCAACTGCATCGCAGGGCCGTGTTTTGTTTTCGAGGCGTGCATCGTCGCGGTCAGCATCACGAGAGCATCGCCCTCGGACTCGAACTTGTTGTAGAGCCCGTCGCGCCAAGCAATAGGGTCTGATTTTGCGGGGAAGCTCTTGCCTTTGAAGGAGGGGTGGTTCCTAAGCGTGTGCCACAGAGTGTCCAAATCCATCAGACTCTCATTATACTGCAAGTCGAGAGAGGTCACATCAACCCCACAATGCAGGGCGACCCGAGTGACCTCCCAGATCACGACGGCTGGCGCGTTGAACATCATCCGAGGGATCTTAGCTGCCAAGTGGATCAGAAAAAGACATGACTGGAGAGTGGTATAGGTCACATACGC
Organism: Diaporthe humulicola; assembly: GCA_038088545.1. Lineage (NCBI taxonomy): Eukaryota > Fungi > Ascomycota > Sordariomycetes > Diaporthales > Diaporthaceae > Diaporthe > Diaporthe humulicola. Next base: position 466,289 of record JBBWSL010000002.1, on the reverse strand, counting down.
CAGACCTGGCGGAGGCAGTCACCCAGGGGGGCGACTCTATTGACCCCTGAGTCACATATCAGACCTGACAGAGGTTGCAACAAGTCTAGGTGGCTGGAAACGGTAGAATAGGTTCTAGAGGACAGCGATGTCATGGTTGTGGTAGTCTGTATATCACTAGAACTGCTCTGGGAGGATCCCACTTCGGCTTGACTAGGCTCGAGCCCGAAGTCGCAGAAGGACTCTTCCAGAGCGTCAACTTCCGAAGGAGTTGGCGAGCACGATGCGTCCCTCTGGTGTGAAGCTGGTGTTTCATCAGAATAATCTGCCATTGCTGGGAGTCCCGCTTCTGCCAACGACCTATTCGTGGCGCGACGTGTCGGCACGTCATCGAGAGCTCTGTAGGCATGGCGAGGTGAGGTGAGTCCCGACGTATATCCTTGCATCATGCCGATGGTAAGAATGAGAGTACAAGACAGGAGGCGACACCATAAGAATTCAGTGGACTTGGCCACAACTCAGACTTGAGTTATCCTGAGATGGGCTCGCAAGACGCCTGACTGGGACGGCCCAGGAAACAGAGGGCAAAGATAAGCCAGAAGCTCTGGTGAGGACTGCTCAGCAGTGCTCAGCAGAAAAGTCCGGGAGGCAGGGGCGGCGGGCAGCTCAAGGCTTCGAAGCGGTAGTCTACGGTGAATGCAGGGACGCCTGTCAGGCTATGGCATATTGAGGGGCCGGTCTCGTGTTGTGCTGGAAGGTGCCGCTGAAGTAGGTGGGATCGTTGTTCAGGCCCCATGCAGCCCGGAAGGAAGTGTAATGAGGTGTGAGGAAGCAAACAGAGTGCAACATGCACAGAGCGTCTTGAACTGAGTACATCATGGGGTATGGAGATCTCTTCGGGTGGGCACATAACCCAGGACACCTGCATTCAAGGGCTTGGTGATCCTCCACAAACCTGCCGGTCCGCGGCAGCTGATGGAACTGTTGTGATAGCGGGTTGGGGTTTCTTTGTCGAGACACCACCCTCCCCCCCAGGTATTGTCACTGCCCGAAGACCCAAAGCGGCTATGGTATCAGATGACTGCATCAGGTAATTGCCTATTTAAAAGATTGGAAGACCAGTCGGCCATCAACACGCGCATCTCGTTCATCGTCATGATGCTCGACACCACCGACCCCAGCGCCCCCGTGCTCCACTTCGCTTCTTTCAAGTCACAATCTCGGTCACATCTCTCTTCACTGCCTCGGTCACTAAGACTGGTATAGTGAGTTTGCTGCTAGAATATGTTGACACCCGTCAACCAAATCCCGAAAAACTTTGGCAGTTTGAAGCAACATTACACCCTACCTAGGTACAGAGTCTGCAGTATACAGTTATGGCTTACATGTACTTGGAAAGGTTAGAATATGTGAATTGTGAGTCAACGATACTGATGGGCTGAGTGACTGCTCCCACTGGCCCTGTTTATGGACAAACTCAAACTGGTCAACCTGACACTCAGCCTTACACTGACCAGACTTACGCTGATCAAACTTACACTGATCAGGTTTATTCGAACCAGTCTTACTATGGTCAGCCTTGGCCTGGCCAGTCTAGCAGACACCGGGGCTCTTGAGGACACGAGTCTAGTCCCGGTGTGACTACACAGCTGGCTCTTTTTGGAATGCGGTATTTATGTTGTTGAAAGTTCGGGCGGGTTCGTCTATGGTGTGACTTCATTGGCGGTGTTTTAATTTGCAGTCGCTGTAATCGGCTACTTATTTTAACTGATTTAGCATAATGTTTTGTTTTCAACAAATAGAAATTGATTTGCAGGGTCTTCTTCTCTTTATTGTTTGTGATGTAGACCAGTATGAATACTTATCTCCGTATCTTGCATGTGTGACATGAGACAGGGAAGTGTTTGATGGGGGAATGCTGCCCTACTATGCCCTGTTGCAAACAGTAACACTTCAATCGCAATTTGTGAATGCCGCTATACCAACAATTCAGACTCTCGTTCTTTGGTCATACCACCGGCACTATTAGGAAATGAAACGCTGCTTCGGCGCAAAATACTACCAGTCCGCCTTGAAATCATGCCGTTTTCTTCGTCACACAATTCTGTTCCTCCTCGACAAACCACTTCCCAGTTCTGGCCAAGCCCTCCTCCATGGACACCTTTGGCTGATATCCCAACACTCGTTTCGCTTTCTCGCCACTCAACGTGCGCTCGATGACTGTCAGGCGAACAGCCTCCCGCGTAACAATCGGCTGTTCTTTACCGGAAATCCAGGCGAGCCACTCAGCGATTGTTGCGATGATGTAGGCAACCCATACGGGAAGAATCTTCACCTCTTCTGGCTTGACCGGCAGCCCGACAGAAGCTGCAATTGATCTCTGAAAATCCCAGAACGGTACAGGTTCCTCATTCGTGACATTGAAACTCTCACCATCCACGCGCTTGTCAGCAGGCGGAGCGGGCTTGCCCCAAGCGCTCAGAAGAGCTTTCGCGGCCAGGATATGAGCATCGGCGCAATTAGTGGCGTAGACAAAGTCATACAAGTTCCCACCAGGCCCGAATTGGATCTTTCTCTTTCCCTGTCGAGCATTTGCCACAATTTTGCCGAAGGTGATTGTGTCACGTTCTCCAAATACCGTCGCAGGCCGTATAGACACAGTGAGCATTGACGAATCGCCGCCTTGACGATTCGTAGCAAGAATCTCGGTTTCGGCTTCAGCCTTGGTGAGAGTATAGACTCGCTTCTGGGCCGGATATTGAAGAACGGGCAGGCTCTCATCCGCTTTCACCAGATTGGAGATGTTGTCGTGGATAACGGATGAGGTAGAGGTGTTGACAAATGCGCGGACCGTCTCCACCTTCTTGGCAGCCTCAAGTAGATTGTGAGCGCCAGTGACATTAACCTTCTTGAATACATCAGGTTGTAGAACGGTGGACTCAGGACAAGCAACGTGGAAAATAGTCCTTGGCTGAGCCTGCGACAGAACTTGTTCGACCTGGGCAAGAGAAGAGATATCGCAGTTGTGATACTCAACGCCAGCAAAGCGATTGTATTCGGTATTGATGTCAACCACATGTATTTTGCAGTTGGGTTCATTCTTGAGGATCTGAGCAATGAGATGGTACCCGATAAAGCCGCAGCCAACGGTCACAACGATAGGGCCAGGGGAAAGGGTGCCTTCAGTACCCGAATTGCTGGCTTCTGCCATGATGCGTAGACTGCCTGAGAGAACCGGGAAGGAAGGGCTGACAGAATGAAGCAGAAAGTGAGGTATTGGGCCGACTTGATGCTTAGTGTATGGTCACGATCGATGCTTGAATACGGCTATCGAACCGTAATATGAGCAAACCAGTAGAAAAGCCATTGCGATTGGACACCAGAACCAACAGTTACATCCACTGCTGCTAGGGCCGCCCCAAGTTATGACCCCAATGCTTGTAATACCAGCTTGCAGGGCCTTGCTCTCTTTATTGTTTGCGATGTCTTCGGTTGAAGAACTTTAGAAACTGCTTTCAACGCAAGGCTGTTGATGTCCACTTACATCAGAGTCAGAGACAATTTCAGATCCGGTGGTATTGTGGTAGAACTAATTGAATCCTTGGTAAAGACAGACTTCCATCAATTACTATCGTTTTCCTCCAGTAAACATTTATATATAAGAAGTACAGCATACCCAATACCCATCAACAAACCTACTTCAGTTATCGTTGTTATCAGTGAAAACAACCAGCAAGTCCTTGTTACCCCCAGGGGTCGCGCTGCTCTGCTTGTTGTCCTCCTCATTCCCCTTATCGTCCTTCCAAGCCCCAACTCCAACGTAAACCCCGTGCGCAAAGGTCCTCACCCAGTCCTCGAGGCCCCTGTCGTTCTTGGGCGCGTCGATGCGTGAGACCTTGCCCTTGGAATCGAGGTGCACAAATCGCTGAAGCGCCTTCTTCTTGTCCGCCGACAGCTTCTGCCACGCCGCATTACAGTCTTGCATGAAGGTCGCGTCGCCCTTGCGCGTGTTCGGTGCCCCCTGCTGCTCGATCGTCAGGTTGCCGCCGCCGCCCACGATGTAGCTGATGTCGTAGTATTGGTTCTTGCCCTCCGGGAAGCCGTTGAAGGTGACCTCGGCCTGCTCGCCCTCGTGGCCCCCGTGGGTGGCGATTATGGCCCCAGAGACCTGTTTGCGGTCTGGGCTCTTGACAGTCGCGGTGCCGCCATTTGCTTTGACGGTTATGGTCCCCGGGTTGTTGCCACCCTGAAAGCCATGGACCAGGAAGGTCTGAGAGTGAGAAGAGTTGTTCTTGACAGTGATGGTCGGCATGATGGATAGGGAATAGTTGAAGTTGAACTTGATGCAAATTGTATGGAAAGATTGTTGAGATGGAGTGAGTATTGATGCAGAAGGTCGAAGCAGGCAGTTGAGAGTTACAAGATATGTTCGAATAGTCTGTTGTTATTTTATTTTCCCGCAAGACTGTTGGGCTTGTGTCTTTTATATCCTTTTCTTCCAAGGCCACCGGCAAGTGTGTCTGCCTTGAATTCTTGCCTATATACCAGCCTCTAGTCTTAACTGCGGATCATGTAATTTGAGAGAGCCTAACTCAGTGAGTGAGGGTCACAAGGGAGGAACATCGTCACATTGTCAATCCTTTCGCCGCAGACTGTGGCGAAAGGAATTTTGTGCTTCCGAAGATCAAACAATACGTTGATACGCTCGTGACGAGCGGCCGCGAATATCGCAGCCACCATTTTACTCAGCAATGTTATAAGCCCTTGTCCTGACTGGGAGAATGCAATCGTAGATTGGGGTCGGCTCAGATGACAGCAGGATCACGGCAAGCGGCAAGCGTAGCGTCTGACGCACATTTGCTTATTCGGTCTATAGCGGTCACTTCGGTGTCAGAACTCCTTGTCCAGCTACCTACATAGGTAGCTTACATCAGACCCAGCCCTATACACCAGCCTTGTTGTCCTGGGCCAGCTGACCAGTCGCAGCCACAGAACCGTGAGATGGCCCCTAAGCCCAACCAATATGAGACTCATGACAGGTTGGCTTGCCAGAGCCTCATTGCGCACGAAGGATCGGGTATGAGCCCTTGTGCTCTTAGAAGACGTGGCTCGAAAAGTCTGCACTGTTTTCACTACAAGGCAGCCATCTCAACCTCGAAGGATTATCACATGAGCCAGTCTTCATCGCTAATGGTTTGAACGTGTCTGAATTAGGCAATTGACGAGCTCCCAGGCTCGAGACAGTATTCCTTGGGAGGCAACTGGTATTAATATAAAAGGCTGAACCCAGGTTATCGAACCACTCGAGATGGGATTCAGATATCGCAACAAGAATCAACAGTTCTCTACCTATTACCAATCCCAACATCAAGTTACATAGTCTTCCCACCTCCTCTCTATTTTAACAAGACACAATGGCACCCTCCAAGCGTGGTCTCGGCTGGCCTTACGACAACGAAGCGGGCGCGTTCAAGCCCTATGACGCCGCTGTGAAAGACCACACTCTCACATGGCTCTTCAACTGGGAGATGTGGAAGCCCCAAGGCTTCCCAGCTGGGCTTACCTATGTCCCTCAAGTCCGCACAGCTGCCGAAGCTGGCAAGATTGACCAGGTAATAACCCTATCTTATCCACGCACCCCACGTCATAGCATTCATAATTGCTAAACATTTCTCTTAGTTCTTGGGCGGTCTTGGAAAGGTCAGCCATTTCATCGGCTTCAATGAGCCGGACCACCCCGGACAGGCAAATATGTCTGTCTCCCAGGCCGTGCAGCTGTGGAAGCAGCATGTCCTACCGGCCAAGAAGAAGTACGGCTTCAAGCTGGGTTCGCCAGCCATGACCAACTCTCCCGCAGGCAAGAAGTGGCTGCAGGACTTCCTCAAGCAGCTCGGTGGGGACGCTCAGATCGACTTCATTGTGGTTCACTGGTACGGGTTGGACGTCAACAACCTGAAGCAGTTCATCGAGGACATGCACAAGACATTTAACAAACCCCTCTGGCTCAACGAATTCGCCTGCACGACTTTCGGCGGCAAGGTGCCGAGCCAGCAGGATGTTGAGAAGTTTGAGCGTGAGGCGCTCAAGTACCTCGACGGGAAGGCCTTTGTCGAGAAGTATGCTTGGTTTGGGGCTGCCACCCACAACGGAAGCATGGGTGGTGTGGCACTTGTGAACAAGTTGGCCAACAACGGGAGCCTGACGTCTGTGGGAAAGATTTACTGTGCCAAGTAGGTAATCTCTGCGGTTTGTATTTATGGAACTAATAACTGACACGAGGCAGACCCGCGAACCAGGCCAGTCTCATGATGGCATCTGTAGCATCAGCTGCTGTACCTGAGTCCGAGGAGGTTGTTGCTGAACCTGCTGCCGAGGAGCCTGCTACTGAGGAGCCTGCCATCGAGGAGCCTGCCAGTGAGGAACCTGCTGCTGAGGAACCTGCTGCTGAGGAACCTGCTGCTGCTGAGCCGGTTGCTGCCGAACAGGCCGCAGCCGACTCTGTCACTGCCGAGTCCGCGGCCGTACAAGCAGAGGAATTCCCACAGATTCAGTTGAACATAATGTCCAGGGCAGTGGCGGCCCCAGCCAAGCCTGGTATTCAGTTGACCAACAAGAGCAAGAAGGAAGAGACTTACCAGTTCTTCAACAATTACTGGAACGGCAACGGGGAGGCGGGTGCCAACTTTGACCACCCGGAAAAGCCGACCAAGCTGAAGCCCGGTGCGTCCACCTTCGTGGAGCTCCCGGAGTCTTTCAAAGGCCGGGTCCAGCGCGGCAAGCTGATCCCGGCGACGTGGGTCGAGTTCCAGCTGTCTGCGAGCAACGACCACAAGGCCTGGGGCAACATCAGCCTTCAGCAGGGCTACGACGGCCCCGCGATGATCCGGTCGACGGACGGGACCAACAACTCGATCGGCTTCACCAACGACATCTTGCCAGGGGCGCCCAAGGCGGCGAGGCAAAAGAGGTCCGACGGTAAGGAGTGCCTTGCGAGCACGATGGGCAACTGGATGGGAGGTCCCAACCAGGCGGCGATTGACTACGAGAATAAGGTCGTCGGGCAGAAGAAGGCGTACATTGTGGGCGGGTCGGGGACGATTGTCGTGAACTCCAAGAACAAGAGGTTGGCTGTCGAGTTCTACTAGATTGGATGGTGCTTGTGCCGGAGGATGCAGTGGTTTGATGGACTGATATTATTAACCTTTGCAATTTTGTAGTAATTGGGATGTGATATTGGCTGGTTGGACTCGAGACCAAACCGTAATACATAGATACACATTGTGTTCAAATACAGTATATCCGGTGCACAGTTGAGGAAGTGTATTGCTGTGCAAATGTGTGTTGGCACAGTCAATTCGAAACTGCAGCGTCGACGTGGTTGGGGATCCTCCCGGCTGCCAGCCAATCAATCCGACACGAGTGTGGCAATGAGAAAGTCAATCAGACATGGCCAGGCCGCTTCATTGCTGTCACTTCGTATTTTTAGCGGGTCAAAACGTGCGTGGCCGTGCCTGTGGCCTTGCTGCCTTGCTGCCTTTTGGGGGCTTCTTGGGGGGTGTTTCTCCGTTCACACTGGCTGGACTGGGTGCCTGGTCGCATAAAGTTGGGGTACCAAGAGGGCCAAGGTACAGTGGCAGTGTGTGGCTACAGTGCTGTTGCAGACAAAGAAGGGTTGATCAGAATGACTCGAAATTTCCAGACGCAAGCCTGACGCTAGCCAAGCAAGACCCCACCCCAAATTTGTGGTTCCTCGCCCTTTTTTCCCGGTCAACCCTCGCTCCCCCTTCCTCTTTATCAACCCCGACCTCTCCGTCTCCCTCGCCAACCTCGATCGATTCAGCCTCATCCATTCAGCCAACCAATCCGTCACCCTAACAGGACCATCGCCTGCTCGCCTGTCTCCACCTGTTCGTGCAAAAGCAGTCAACGACATCCCAAACCAACACCATCACCTCCTGCAGCTCCACTTGACTCGATCAATCAATCAGCCATTCAAAACCTCGGCTACCTACAGTCGCGCCGCCCTCTGCACCCCGTCAACCAACAATCCAACCCATTCCCAATCGAAATCCCCCACGGTGGCATATTACAATGGCGCCCATGAAAACTTTAAGTTCCAATCAGTCGAGTAGTAATTACGGCGAGGACACGGCCCGCCAGGCCAACGTTCTCGCCAGCTGCTACGTCGTCGACGCCGCCGGCTCGCTCAAGGGCCTCCACTACTGCACTACCCTGGCTGCAGGGGCCGAGTGGTATTCCTGAGGTCCCCATCTCAGGATTACCCTCCCCGCCGTCAAGTCCCCCCCTCGCCGCAATCACCTCGTCCAACGAGCTCGCCCTGACGCCCAAGCCTGCCAAGCGTCAGTCCACGGCATCCAACAGCGAGTCTCGTCGCCGACGAGGGGGGGCAACACTTCGCATCAGGGAAGAATGTGAGAGATTCTTTTGCGAGACCATGGCGACCACTTTCTTCGGTGAGAGGAACGGTCGCTCAGCGGTCTCCGGCCTGACGGGTGTTTATCAACAACACGATCATCCAGCAAGCAACAGCAACAGCATCAGCACCAGCGCCGCACACCGACGCCCATCCGCCGCCTCGTACGCTGGCAGCACCGCTGCCTCGGTCGACTCGGGATACTTCGGCTCCTACACCAGCAACGGCCATCCCGACCGCCGCCAGCAGCTCACCCCACCGTGCGACGGATCCGAAATGGTGTGCGACGGTGGCCGTGCTAACAGCAACATCGAGGTCACCTCGTGGATGGAGATCTGGGACTACCAGGGCGGCGCCAGCTTCCGCGCCTTCACGGCCGAGGACTACGCCCGCGGCGAGAGGACCCTGTTCACCTTCTTCGACGCCGGTGTTGTCGGCCGCGATCTGAAAGACGCTCTCGTGGCACTGATGGAGTTGGCCGAGTCGCCTCTGGGCTGCTCCCATCTGGTCATCTGCATCGACCGGTCCATCGAGACTGACGAGGCCAAGACGCTGACAAAGGGCCTGCAGTGGGCGGGCCTCGAGCTGATGACCCTTGACCACTGGGCGGGAGCTATCGATGTGACGAGCAAGGAGTGGGTGTTCATGGGCACGGAAGTGTAGGATATGGACTAGCACCTTTCTTTCTCTTCGACTATAACACTCGTTAGTTGTCAACCTGCGTTTGATTCCTAGGAATGATCTTTGGTTTGGAGTGCTGGGTCTCGATGATTTCTTTGTTTGTACTGGCTTAGTGATGTCGTTTGATTGCCACTGTTCTGGGGATTTTTTGCAAGCTTTCTGAAAATGGAGGACTGAACAAAATGGAAGGAAAATCCGTCATGATCACGGCAACAGCATGGATTACAAGCACAGCATCAGGAGCATGGGAGTTTACAACAGCATCCAACCTATTCAGCCATCACATGTATACCAAAGGGCCAACAGATTCCAGAAACAAGAAAGGCGATGCGGTTGCAAAACCAACAGGCTAGGTAGATGCTGTCGCAATTCTATTGATTCTAATTTTCGAACCCCAATTTTGTAGACCACCCGAGGGGAATATACAGCACTCTCCCTGATTCTCTTAGGCCAACCAACTGCCACGTACCAGTCCACGTAAGCCCATCACAGGTCCCCTTCGAATCCCCTAGCTGTCAGACCCTTTTTGCCCAGGTACTCCTTGACATCCCTCACCGTGTACTCCCCGCGGTGGAACATGCCCGCCCCGAGCGCCGCGTCCGTCGTCGTCTCGGCAAATACCTCCTCGAAGTGAGCCGGGTGGCCGGCGCCCGAGGAGGCGATGACGGGGATCTTGACGGCGCCCTTGACCTGGCGGATCAGCTCCAGGTCGAAGCCGCTGTTGGTGCCGTCGCGATCGATGCAGTTGAGCAGGAGCTCGCCGCAGCCCATGGCCTCGACGGCCCGCGCCAGCTGGACGACGTCGAGGTCCCGCGTCTCGCGCCCGCCCTTGATGGTGCAGGCGTAGTAGCAGTACTCCTCCCCGCCGTTCGGGCCCGGGAACTTTGTCCTGATGGTGTTGGGCGCGTGGTGGGCGCCTGCCGCCTCGGGGGACGCCACGTAGACCCTCCTGGGGTCGATGGAGACGACGACGGCCTGGTTGCCGTAGGCGCCCGAGATCTGCTCGATGGCCGTGGTGCCGGACAGCTTGCTGCCCGCGGCGTAGTACTCCTCGGCGGCGGTGACGGCGTCGGACCCGATGCTCACCTTGTCGGCACCGCTGCGGAAGTACATGCTCGCGATGTCCAGCGCCGACACCTTCCTCCCGTCCAGGGGGTCGACCGTGTCCCTTATGCCCCCGCCGATGGTCAGCGGCACGAACACGGTCTGCGACGTGAGCCGCAGGATCTCCAGCATGGGCAGGTCCTTGAGCGGCAGGTCCCGGAAGGACGTGATGTTCAGGAAGGTCACCTCGTCGGCGCCCTGCTCGTAGTACTTCTTGGCCATTTCGACGGGCTTCCCCAGATTGCGGACGCCGCGGTCGGAATCCTTCTCGCGCACGTCGTACTGGTCGCCCTTTGTGACGACGAGATCGCCCGTGTCGTTTGTCCGCACATCGAGACAGGCAATCACCCGCCTGGTGAGCCCTGGCGGTGGAACTGCTCCCCCGTTTGACTGCACCGAAGCCGTGGCCTGAGGCGGTGCCTGGCCGAGAGTTTTCGCACCCTCCCCGGTAAGGAAAGACCTGAGGACCCTCAGCCCTGCGACACCACTCTTCTCGGGGTGGAACTGAGTAGCGAGGATGTTGCCCTTTGCGACGGCACCGGCAAACGTCTCACCGCCGTAGCTCGCCGTGGCCACTTTCCATCCCTGGCCCTCCAGCACCCCTTTCTCGTACGGGCATCGGTAGCTGTGGACATAGTAGTACTTGGACCCGGGCCTCAGGTCGTACAGCGACGCGCCACCCTCCACAGTAGCATCGTTCCAGCCAATGTGAGGGACGGCCTTGTTACTATCGTCGAAGCGGGAGAGTGAGGAGGTGATTACGCCCAGTCCAGAGCACTGAGGATCCTCGGAAGATCCAGCGAACAGAGCCTGCAGGCCGACGCAGATGCCCATGAAGGGCTTGCCCGCCTCGATGTGGGCTTTTATGGCGGGGAGGAAACCCGCCGAGGACAGCTGTGTGAGGCAGTGACCAAAGTGGCCCACACCGGGGAGGATGAGTTTCTAAGAGCATTGTGAGTTAGGGCACGTCAATTGAGAGTTTCGGGGGTATGACTTACATCTGCATTCTTGACCTCTTCGGGAGTCTTGACCCATGCGACCTCGTAGCCAACCTTTTCGATGGCGTTGACGAGACTTCGCACGTTTCCCGCGACGTAATCTAATAAGTGAACCGTAGGCATTTTTGCAAATTGTATGATTGCAAATACCTCTCGTGAGAAGAAGTGTCCAGAAGTCAACAAAAGGCCGCCGAGCAAAAAGAGTGTGACTCAAACTCATGGGAGTCACTCATCTCATGTGGAATTTCTGAGCCGCTATCGTCACTGGAGGGGCGATCTAAAGTGCTGCAGGGGCAGGATGTTACAGGGGTGTGTGATCCCTGTGCCCCGCGGTCATGGGCGTTCTGCCGCCTACCACCGCCCAAAGTTTGTAGGGGCGCCAGCTCCAAGCTTCGTCACTTGCTGAGCAACCAGGCCGAGGCTTGATCCCCCCCATTCATTCTTCGCCCGACTCGCATGAGCCTGCGTCCACAATCACGTCCGACGATTCCAATGCACCCATGGACGCCACAATCCATCAATTGATTGTCGAATGAGTCTCACAATACGCAATGGTTCGCACAGTCGTTGAGCCGATTGCCAAGCAACCGGTCGACTGGCCGGGGACATACCCCGAAAGCGCTGCCTCCTTTCCTCTCGCCAAGTCGTCCAGGCCAGTCGACGATGAGGACGAATGGGAATTCGAGTACTCGGCCACCGAGGAAGAGGTAGAAATCACCTTCGTTTGAAGGCACGATAGCCAATGGCTGACGCCCACACAGACATACTATGTAACTATGGACCTATCGCACCCGGGCATGTTTGAGAAGGTCAAGGACACATTCCATTCCCAAAACCGAGGCGGCTACAGGCAATGGTTCAACCCCGTCTACGCAGACCCTAATAAGAATACGCGACTCCGGCCTACCAAGACCAACGCGATCTTGCTTGCCGACGAGGAGGACAAGGATGACGAGGACCTAGTCCCAAGGGAAGAGGAGGACGCAGACGTCGAGAATGAAAACGACAAAGGGATCAGAAAAGGAGACGATTTCATCGAAGCGAACGGAAACGAGACCGTGGACGAAAATGGCGGAGGAGGCGACAGAGATATGATCGATCCTCGTCTAAGAGGCGCATCGCAACCGCCTACTCGAGTATCACCGATACCAGCAGAAAGGGCTACCGAGGTCACACAGGCCCAGCCAAGCAGAAAGTTGAAGAACGTTGGAGACATCCAAGTGCTTGACCTGCACTCTGACAATCCGGTCATATCCTACAAGGGGCGAATCTTCTCGGGCAGCTGGGCCAGCAACATCGGCACCGAGCTCATCTTCGGCGCGCATGACGAGGTCGCGGACCGCGGCCTGCCGTACCTGCGCAGCCTCCCTGGAGACGTCGATCTCATGGCCTCTTCGTCCGCGCGCATCCTCACCACCCCAGCGGACCTCAAGCCCAAGAACCCCACCGCCGCAGCTGCGCCACAGCGCCGGCAGGCCCCCGACCGTTACAGGAAGTTACGGAAAGAGTCGGGCATCGAAATCCCCGTCGCATTCGACAAGCACGGGTTCCGGAAGCCGCAGGCCAGGTTCTTAGAGAACATCATGGCCATCAAGCGGAAGAGGGGCGAGATGGACGAGGTGACGACCATGACGAGGGACACGACGAGGTTCTTTGTGGATGCGGAGGACGACCCCGAGGAGGCGCAGCTGCAAAAGAAGAGGATAAGGGACAGGAGGAGGCAGCTGAGGCTGATGGAGGAGAGGGCGGCGATGCCCAAGACGAGGAGGAAGCCGCGCGGCAATCGGTGGACAAACAGGGAGCAGTCGGTCAGATTCGGGGAAAGGGACCCTGTAAGTCAGGGTGAGGACGAGTTTGGAGTCCTTCCCACTAGGACGCCAGGTGCATGGGACGATGTAGAGGGCGGCGGTGGAGACGATGGAGACGAGCCTGGGGAGGAACCAGCCATGGAGGAAGATTGAGGCTGGAGTGGCCTTCGGCGCCGCACGATAAACCACAAGCGACCAGTCAATGATACCCAATTTTCTTTATCGACTTTAATATCGGCGATTGGATAGGCTTATTTTTGCCAGGCCTAATACAACTGAACCACATCTGATGGTCGAGTCTCGAATGAGTAGTCGACTGGAACCACGTCGGCCAAGTGAGTGGACAATGGCCCATGGCCCCGGTTGCAAGTGACCGGATCAGTAAGCTGCTCTGTAGTGCATATAGGCAGAAGCTGCAGAGCTTTCCACCGCCTTGTCTGGTGGCGTGGACAGATGTAAACAGGAGGCCAGGCGGCAAAGCTGCTGCTGGGCAGGTGTGGGACAAGTTGGTCGTACTCTGACTGTATTCTACATTTTCGTGAGACGTAATCCATCTACATCGGGTCAGATACGAACGTTAGACGAGCGGAGGGCAGAGAACGAGATGAGATTAGGCCCTGCGTATATCCAATCAAGACCAAAAAATATCACAACACTACGGACCAGCAGAGCGTGGAGCCTGTCTCGCCAGTCCCTCTCCGCTCGAACCAATTTGCCTCTCGAATTGCTCCCCAACGGTCGCTTGCAAACCATGCCGATGTGTGTGTTGGTACTGACTTTCATCTTGTGGTGATGAAGGCTCAGTCACAGGAGATGGCAGCCAGGGTTGGGCACTCTGACCTGTAGTATAGCCTGGGCCGCAGTCCACGGGTGGTAAGTGAGTGAGACGAGCTGGAGAGCTACCCACGTCGAGAGTCGCAACACTGTGAAAAGTTGAAGTTTTCCGTGGGCCATAGGTACTGAAGGCCGGTTCGGAGTCTGTAGGAATCAGCGTCCCGTTTGGAGACACACAGTTTTGTAAAGCGCTGAATCCCGAAGATGCCTTTTCTTCTTTATTCTGTTGGAGTCTTGGGTGCTTCAGGTCACTAATGTCCAGGCTAGACAGAGGGACGCCAGGCGCCGTCGTGGGAACCCAGTTCGTGCAGCGTGACCATTCTCCGCCTGCCTCATTCGCCTCTTCGTGCGCAAGTCGTTGCAGTTGGAGAGTCTCATTCGCCGTCCATTCCAGATAGGCATACTGCTTGTACTTTCGATGACGGTGTAGACAAGCCAGAATCGGTTCGAGTGAATATGAGGCAGCGAGCACGAGGCCTCCGAGGATATATGTGAACATGATGGCGAAGAAGCTGAAGGAAGAATACCGTGTTGTGCGGATTTTCTGAGGAGTGAAAGTCAGTGATTGTTGGCGAAAACATATCGGAGTGTGATAGAATGCGGACCTGATTTACGCATATCTTCCGTGCAGCATCTGTGTCGGGCTCCTCACTGCCAATGTTTGTATCTGCAACCATAAGACCGGACGCAGTCTCCAGAAGATTCGATTGCATCATGTTGAGGTATACAGCGAACCAGTTGCCGACATCAAGTTGCCACTGATTTTCCGGTAGTTGACCTTGGTAACCCGTGATCAGGCTCAATTTGGACAGCAACGCATCAACTTGCAACTGTTGCAACACAGCGGCTTCGCCAGAGCCGTCAGTATACATGGACCAGGTGAGCCACTGGAGGCGATCCGCCGCCGCCGGATCCGACGCGAGAACTTCCAAGGCACCATGCTTGGCATCGTAATAACTCCCGAGTGGGCCACAGTTCGATGTGTCGGAGTGGCAGAACTGCCACTGCGTCGCGCATCCGAGAGGAGAGGCGGATTCGGCCGGGCGGTACAACGAAGAGTTCTGCCCACCAAATCCAAGTACGGCAAAGGGCTCCGTAGCCCTGTACCACTCGTCATACAAGGGCTCGGTGAAGAAGACGCCGTGCCCGGATAGAAACACCACGAAAACGTCGGCATCAGTCCGTGCTAGCTCATCGTTGGGCAAGAAGCTGCTCGCTGGGTCGGCACTGAGAGTGCGATTCTGGGTACCAGCGAAGAAGGACCTGTATCAATCAACATTAGACATGCGAGGACAAAGATAGAAACTCTTTGTTGGAAACGATAGGCGATGTGGAATTGTCATATTATTCTAGGTGAACGAACATGAATGGACGCGGTGTAGACGAAATAATATATGTGTTGAAGACCAAGAACGAAAGCAGAGAGGGAGAGAGAGGGAGGGAGGGAGGGAGAGAGACGGTGGAGGAGAGAGAGGGGGGGAGGGAGAGAGAGAGAAAGAAAGAGAGAGAAGGGGGGGAGGGAGGGAGAGATCTCACCGTAGATTGTAAGTTTGTTCGAGAAATTGCCTGTCAGTAGACCTTTCATATTGCTTGTCCAGATTTGCGACCTCGTATGTGAAGTTGTGATACGGCCTGTTCTCCTCTCCAGGCTGGCTGGTGGTAACCCACTGATGACCGTAGTTATACTGAGTAAAGTTCCCATTCGGAGAATTGTATCCTTCGGTCACAAGAGGTGCACACTGCAATTTTCTTCTGAAAAAAATCCTCTCGTTGGGCGGTGCGTTGATTCCAAGGTGAGTATGACTATCGACGAAGCCAGTGTCTAGTTCCAAATTGGACGAGTCACTGCGGCATATTGAGTCGTTGAATGGGCATGGCGCTGTTGTGTCGATGTATCCCGGCAGCCTTTGCGTGACAAAATAGTTGCAATCTGTAAGTCCCGTGCTATTTTGAGAATAGCATTGTTGGACATAGTTGCTCGCAGTATAGAAGAACTTGGCCACTGTCTTTTCCCATGCCACTTGTTGCTCCAGATCCGTGATATCAGGTAGTATAGCACAATTGGCACCGTTGAGGAGCACGGAGCCACCAAGGTTATCGCTGCCGAGCTGAATCTGGGAGGAAAATCCGCCGGCGAGTGTGAATGCAACTGTGCAAAAGATGGCCAGCAGCAAGCCCAGCGCTGTTCGTCTTATCGCTTTCACACTCGAGGTACGCCATGCACATAGCAGTGCGAGAAATGTGAGCTGTGCAGCAGATGTCAGCGCAAATTGTATTTATCTAGGGCTAAATATATTTTGCTCACAATCCCGGAATCGGATGACCCTCCGTTACGCAACACGGCTTGACGTTGATGGTGTAAGGCATCGCGCGGCTCTGCGGAGGAGTAGGACTGGTGGAGGGCGAGACATGCGATGCGCCAGAACCGAGAGCCAACAAAGACCACAAATGAAGCAGTGAATGCGATCAACAAATTCCCTTGCGTGCGGGTAAGGGTCAACGTCGAACCAAGGACGCGGCCTCGAGACCAGTCGGTCCAGACATCCAAGTGAACCTTGAATTGCAATGTGAGATCCTTACTCCCGTCCGCCCAGGCAAGCGCTGCGGGATGATCCATATCGTCTTTGGAAGATTGCGGCGTATAAAAGATTGACTTCGGCACGATGGAAAGGCCTACGTCTCTCTGCCATGCGTGGTCGACTTTAGACTTGCCCACAGGCAGTGTCAACTGGTGACATCGCATCTTATACATGAGTCCCTCTCGAGTCTTCCAAGCAGTATCGCAACTGACATCCTTGTTGCTTGCTATTCATGGAGTTGAAATGGCACCCAATCATTCCAAAGTTGCGACAGCCGCATAGAAGCCCCGAGTTCAGCTCCGGCGTTGGGCTGCAGATCGCAAGGGGAAGCGTGCTCCTTCTGTGCTTCCATATCTTGCGCGCAACGGCACCTATTGGTCTCGTTGTGGCCCCCAATTAGACTCAACATGCATAAGCACTTGAGTAGGCTCCATTTGCCGCTGCGATCGACACGTTCGCGAAACCATAATCTGCGTGTGCCCTCACCTATGCCCGCAAAGCACAGCGAGCTAGTTGAATCCTTCTCAGGACTTCAGCTCTGTTAGGCTGTCACGCCGGGGTGAGGGAGAGCATAATTTTGGCCCTAGGCAGCTCAACCCCTGGCTTCTTCTTTGAGGGTGGGATACATAGTGCGTGCTGGCTATCGTAGTCTGCAGAAGACAGAGATCATGGAATGCATGTGGACAGACAACTCCTGGCCTTCCTATCTTGTCCAAGGTGTTTACTGTGGAACTCAGCGGGAAAGCTAAAAATAGATCAATGTATCTGCCTGAGACTTTTGTAACGGTTGTTTAGTTTGCCACTCTTTGTTATTAAGGGCGCAAACAACGCGATTCAAGAGATATCACATGGGATCCTGGCAAGCTGCTGAGAGTTTGCGTGTCTTTGCTAAGTCTCTTGCCCACCGCATTCAGGACGCATTGTCAGCTCTCTCATCACTACAGAGAACAGTCAACTGATCATCGTGGAGGACGTCCGAGACAGTCCTATGATCAATGCTTTGGCAGTCGCTAACACGCTTCCAGTTTGAATTACAACGATGCAGCAACCGCGCACTTGTTCTGAAAAACATAGGCACGCGTCCAAGACATTACTTAAGGGGACCAGTCCATCCCAACTTCGTTTCTGCGCGCGATGCTGATGCCAACCCACTATCATATTAAAGATTCCCGGAGACATAGTTGCTGGATGTCACATACTTCCAAGTAGCACTCAGAGGACTTTCTATTCCAGCCATCAGATTTCGCGATCCATCGAATGGTTCGGACCAACCTTTATCAGACTATGATACTTGTTTGGTTGCGTGTAAAGTTTGGTCAAGCAAGTTTGTCATCATGAGTTCGGCAAAGCCGAGCCTTCATCACTCCGGAGAAACACGACTACAGCAGAGATAACGAAAGGGATGACCTCGAATGCCTTAGACAACGCAGCCCAAAAAAAGTGGAAGGTAGCTGTGCTGGCACTTGCAGGCGGAGGTCAGTAGTATCCGTGCACAGATAAGCCGAGGTACTTCTTCGTCGGGTTTGCCGCGCCATAGACCAACACATCCCAAGGGACATCGGTTGAGAGACAACCACCATCAGATTCCTGATTGAATTCAAAGCAGGATGGGGACAACGGCTTATAACACAAGCTCAATGTTTGTTGTTTCAAACGTGATAGAAGTCGGCGAGTTTTGGTGGCGTCAACTGCCGTGTACGGGTACGCCGTACTGCTGACACCGTCATGGCGGGCTGGTCAGGGGGCTAGAGGGGTTCTGGCTGTGACGATGTCTCGAGTACCCGCTCGCCCCGCATTCGCCACATGGCAGAGTCAGTCACTCTTACTTCCCCATCCTGTACGATCATGCAGAAATGCATGCGCCCCGACCCGACTCAGGGCCCATGTTACTGCCCAGACAGCCCACCTGCCCCCCCTCCAACCTTAAGCGGACTAAGCGTCAGGGTCCAGTGGTCACTTACCTACTCTCTTCAAGAACATCTCGAACCCACTTGCTCACTTCCCTTTACAGTCACACCTCCAACATATTTCGCTTGTGACAGGCGCAATGTGCTAGCCTCCATTCATTCATTTCTTTACACATTTCATTCTCAATAGACAGAATCTCCCCGTTTCCAGTCCCTACACCAGGCGCGTCCGAGACACTGCCATGGTCCTCCTCCACGCCAGCCGTCCCTCGAACCGCCGGTAGAACGAACACTGTTCCAAGTAGCGACTCCCTTAACTCCAGATACTATTGTCCTTGCATCGCTGCTGCTCCCGCCCGGGCCGCGCTCCTGGATCTGGACAGTCGCCATGTATCACCTCCGCCGCGCTGCTGTCGTGGTCATCTTCCTCGCCGCTCTCGCATTCCTCACCTGGTTCGTACCCAGCGCTCTCAACCCGACGCCGCCCAGCCCAGAGGACAAGAAACGAGATAAGGCATGGGTCGCATCCTCGCCGTACTGGATAGACCGACAGGCTTGCAGGTGGTTCGGTGTCTGCGGTCTGCATCACATGCGCTGGGACGACCCCGTCAGACCACGGGATACTCGGATCGACTATCAAGTCGAGCTGGAGTTGAAAAAGAGGACCGTAAATGAAAAGGTGACGTCTGCTTCGTGGGAAAACATAGGCAAAAGAGAGAGCGCAAAGGATGGGTCGCCCACAAGAGCCAAGAGCCTGGAGGAGGTACCCGAATTCGTCCTCAAGCATGCCCCGCTTGTGCACTTATATTCCGGGGAGCACTTTTGGCCGTCAGACATTGCTGAGCATGTCCGCCACATGGCACCCTTTGTCGGGGATGATCCTGTCAACATGACGGAGCCAGTCTCACTGGCAAACATGTATGACTTGAACCATGTTCCAGGATTTGTGTTCCTTACAAGCAAGGATGACGTCGAACAGCGACCAGAGTGGCTGTCCAACGACGTGGGCAAGCCGGAGCCATATTCAGAAGACGATGACGACGGAGTGAAAGTCGACCCCGCAGATGGTCGCGGTGTCGATGAAGAAAGCGAGTCTTCCAGTTACGAGGATACGACTTGGTGGGATATCAGCCAGGACCACCCCCTTCGCCGCATATCTGCGCCTCAAGACTATGAGAGGAGGGATATTCTCTCCAAACTCCGCCGTCGCGCTGTGCTCTCTGGCGACCGCCCACAAAAACCATTCCCTCCACCTGCGGACACTCCTGGCCACAAGCCCGATGCCAGCGGGTACTCGGAAGCACCAGCTGTTTTGGTTGTGGTGGACAAGGGCTCTGGCATCGTCGATGCATTCTGGTTCTTCTTCTACAGTTATAACTTGGGCCAGACTGTTCTCGAGATGCGGTTTGGCAACCACGTTGGCGACTGGGAGCATTGCATGGTGCGCTTTGAGAACGGCGTGCCCCGCGCAATGTTTCTGAGCGAGCACGCTGGCGGCCAGGCGTATGCCTGGTCTGCACTGGAGAAGAAGAGATTGAATACCACCACAAACGGGGTCAGCGAGATCGTTGAGAGGCCAGTGATATACTCAGCTGTGGGCAGCCACGCCATGTATGCGTTCCCCGGAGATCATGCATATGTTCTGCCCTTCAACATGCTCAAGGACCAGACGGACCGCGGACCACTCTGGGACCCATCGCTGAACAACTATGCCTACTTCTACAACCACACCGTGGCTCCGCCGCCTCCGGAGGAAGATGAAGGCGCAGAGGCAAGAGAAATTGTCCTCGAGGGGTCAACCCCATACCCCGTCGACACAGCTGTCATGGAAGCCCACGCCAACGCAGCCCTCCGCGGACGCTATGACGAGGCCCTCGTGCCCACGTCGCTAACCCCAGCAGCATCAAACCCCGACGCGCCGACGTCGTGGTTCCACTTTAACGGGCCATGGGGCGACGAGCTGTACGGCCTGGGCGACGACAGGCAGTGGCGCCTGTTCGGGCAGTACCACTACGTCACGGGGCCCATGGGGCCCAAGTTCAAGAACCTGGGGCGCGAGAAGGTGTGCCAGAAGTACAAGTGCCGCATCCTTTACAGCATAGATGAGGGCCGGAGGAGCAGCTGGCATGATTAGAGGCGATACAAGAACGATAGACAGACATTGGCGCCGGGAGGCGCGCCGCGATACCCGAAGAGCAGTTAACAGATTTTATGCAATAGATTTTTTTATGACCATTTAAAGACCATTTAAATCCCACTACTCTGCTCCTATGCCTGCGTGAGAGTCCAGCCGCTGGTAGCCGGTTGTTGTCCTGGTTGTATGATCGCATGGTTACCTTAGAATTTTGACGTGAGTCATTTTAGGTAAGGAGCTGCTCAAAGCATGTCAAACTGTGTATATCTTCATGAGAGGTGAACATATTCGATTTTAAAAAAAGATGACTTGCCAGACGACAACGAAATTTGGTCCGGGATTGTACAAGACAATCAACTACTTCGGCAACCAGTTGCCATGCAAACAGCACTGGGCTGGTATCAAATCCAGGAAATATATCATCGCGCCCCATTATGGCCCCTCACAGCACGAGTGAAGCACCCTGTAGCCGGCTAGTCATGCTATCAAGCCAGGCTTTGTAGCCCGCAAACATGCCGACCTGCTTCCACTTGTCGCAGAACCGAGCCAGCGCCTGGTAATTGCCGACCACGTACCCTGTCTCGTCGAAGCCAGCCGACGCGGTGGCCTCTCTTGCTGAGTGGGTGAGCTTCTTGAGGCACACCGGGCACAGGTACGGCGGCTGCCGGCAGTCCTCTGCCATGCCGGCGGTGCCCTGCATCACGCACGCGTAGTAGACGCAGTGGCCGATGCCGAGGCAATGGCCCAGCTCGTGGGAGGCCGTGCGCGCGAGCAGGCAGAGCCACAGGCCGTTGAGGGAGGAGCTGGTGTCGAGGTCGTGCGCGGCGCCGACGCTGCTGCTGCTGCTGCTGCTGTCTTCGCTCGCGCGGATGGCATCGCGGAGCGGGGAGGCCGCGGTCTTGTCTTCATGCTCGTCCAGGCGGCGCTTCTTGCCCCGCGAGGAAGCGGCGCTAGGCGCCGAGCCGCACAGCCGTGCGACGTAGGACTTGCAGTGTGATGCTGGCCATGTGTGGTCCAGATCGATGTTGTCGTATTCGCTGGACAGCAGCAGTGCCGGGTTGTACCGTGCCGACGAGACGACTGCGACGCGACTCCCGCCGTACGCTCGGCCGCAGCAGAAGTCGTCGTCCTCGTCCTCGTAGAGGTCGTGGTCCACAAGGACGATCAGGGCGTAGGCGTCGTCCGGCAGGGCTGCGATGGCGGCGTCTAGGATGTCGTCCAGGTTGAGCTGTTGCGCGAATGTGCCGTCCGGGCAGGGCCTCGTCCTGATGCGCGTGCAGGAGGAGCCACAGCGGAGGCCGATGAAGGACGATGTGGCGTCCTTTTTGGTTTGACGTTTCTTCCCTGGCTCCCACGCTGTGAACTCGAGTGTCTGCGTGAACGTCCTGACGGGAAGCTCGTGATAAAATGCCTCCAGGTACTCCCTGATATCATCCGGATTGGGCGGCTTCAAACGGTCCGGAACGTTCGCCTTGCCCTTGGACGTCTTGCTCGTGCCTACCAATTCAGGCTGTGTCCATTGGTCCACCATGCGAACATCTTGGGAAACGGATGGTACGTTGGCTACGTACAGCGTCTTCCGATCGGGCGTGAATTTGTTGCGATGCTTGCCTCTCAGCCAAGAGGCCAGGCTCTGGGGCGGGCATGCTGGGTCTTGAGTCAGATCATCACCAGGGAGGACGAGCGGCGCAGGGAACAATGAATCGAACGTGCTGGAATCTTGGTCCTGGGAAATGTTTTCACCACTTGGCTTAGACGGCGCTCGGGTCTTGGGTGGAGCGCAACCAGAAGGGATTGTTGCAGCGCTTCGCCGTCTCCAGTCCTGTTGTTGGAAACCAGCCTCGTCCGCGTGTGGGGACACTTGGAAAGTGAGGTCGCTGTGAAGACACTTCTTTCTGGGGGCCATGATGAGTATAGGGAAGCCAAGAGGAGAGAGCACACCGGCTTGGGCGTGAAGGTCCCCTTGTCTTCATAACATAGACATATATATACACTTGTATATGCCAGCTTGAGCAAGAGGGCCTACGCCATCTCCAGGCAGCAGTGCTACTAGCACCGTTGAGAGGGCGCGTGTCAGAGTTCACTCATGGTCGTGTTGCCATGAAGAGGCTGGAAGCTGAGATTGAAAATAGACGTCTTTCGAGGTTGTTACTGTTAGTGCATGTTAAATTTGAAGTTGACGGTCCAAGTCGTTCACGGTGGGGCATGGCTGGGCGGAAGACTTTCACAACAGGCAGGTGGGCAGGGGACCCCCACCCCTGTTGGGCCACTCAGCCGTCGATCAAGCACCCCTCGGCTCACCTCGCCCCTCAGCAAACAGCTACGCCGATTGTATCCTCCTCTTGTGAGCTTCCCATTTCAAATGCCCCGCACATCCCTCCTCCCTCGACCGTGCTGCTCAGCAAGAGTGCTCCCACGACTGTCGCCCGCCTTTACAAGACGAACAACTATCCCAGGCCTGATCTCTGGAGCTTGCTCTCGTCCATCACAACCGCGCCACCTCCCACAACAGTCTCGAAGCTACCTGACCGAAGCTATCCGTACACACCAAGCTCGCAAAATGGCTGGTGCTCCTCAACTCGACGGCTTCTTCAGCCAGGTCGACGCCCTTACCCCGAAGTTTATCGACCGTCTTGCTGCTGCTGTTGCCATCCCGTCCGTCTCTGCCGAAGATGCTCGTCGACCAGACGTCATTCGCATGGCCCATTTCCTCGAGAAGGAGCTGAAGACTCTCGGCGCTGAGGTCGAGCTCCGTCCCCTCGGCAAGCAGCATGGCAAGGACAACCTCGACCTCCCGCCCGTGGTCGTGGCCCGCTACGGCAACGACAAGAACAAGCGTACCATCCTCGTGTACGGACACTACGATGTTCAGCCCGCCGAGAAGTCAGACGGCTGGGCAACCGAGCCCTTCGAGCTGAAGGTTGCAGAGGACGGAAAGATGCTCGGTCGTGGATCCACAGATGACAAGGGCCCTGTCCTGGGCTGGCTGAACGCCATCGAGGCGCACCAGAAGGCCGGCGTCGATTTCCCCGTCAACCTGCTGATGTGCTTCGAGGGTATGGAGGAGTACGGCTCGGACGGCCTGGACGACTTCATTATGGCCGAGAAGGACAAGTACTTCAAGGACGCCGACGCCGTGTGCATCAGCGACAACTACTGGCTCGGCACCGAGAAGCCCTGCCTGACCTACGGCCTCCGTGGCTGCAACTACTACAACATCGAGGTGTCAGGACCTGGCGCCGACCTGCACTCGGGCGTGTTTGGCGGCACGGCACAGGAGCCAATGACCGATCTGACACGCATCATGGCATCACTGGTCGACACCGACGGCAAGATCCAGATCCCCGGCATCATGGAGCAAGTAGCTCCGATCACCGCTGAAGAGGAGACGCTATACGACAACATCAGCTTCACCATGGAGACGCTGCACGACTCGCTAGGCAGCAAGACGACCATCTTCGAGGACAAGAAGTCTACGCTGATGGCGCGGTGGCGCTACCCCTCCCTGTCTCTGCACGGTATCGAGGGAGCCTTCTTCTCCCCCGGCGCAAAGACCGTCATCCCCGCCAAGGTCATCGGCAAGTTCAGCATCCGTACCGTGCCGGACATGGACGTTGACAAGACCAACGCGTGTGTCGAGAAGTACGTACAGGACCAGTTCGCCAAGCTGAAGTCCAAGAACACCCTGAAGGTCTACCCCCAGCACACCGGAAAGTGGTGGGTTGCAAGCCCCAAGCACTGGAACTTTGGCGCCGCCGCAAAGGCCGTCGAGAGGGTGTGGGGTGTTGAGCCAGACTACACCCGTGAGGGTGGCAGTATCCCAGTCACCTTGACGTTTGAGCAGGCCACAGGGAAGAATGTTTTGCTTCTGCCCATGGG
This sequence comes from Diaporthe humulicola, assembly GCA_038088545.1. Lineage (NCBI taxonomy): Eukaryota > Fungi > Ascomycota > Sordariomycetes > Diaporthales > Diaporthaceae > Diaporthe > Diaporthe humulicola. The sequence continues at coordinate 441,952 of JBBWSL010000002.1, read as the reverse complement.
AAGCTCCAACGATGGCGCCCACTCGATCAACGAGAAGCTGGACAAGAGGAACTATGTGGAAGGCATCAAGCTGTTGGGCGCTTACCTGCACTACGCGGCCATCGAGCCTATGCAGTAGAGCAGTACTCTAGCATTGTCGATGAGTATTGGGGATTCTGGAAATGACAAAGTAAATCGAAATAACACCGCTTGGCTATGTAATTAGCACCTCGTTCGAGGAAATTGACAACTTTGCATTGTAATGATTCTTCAACCAACATCTCCTGGTCTTGTTACTGAATCTCTGTTATCAATAATATTTAGATACCCCTGTGCCTTCGGAGGGATACTCCATTTCCAATGCGCAGTGGATCATTGTCGTGAGGCCTGCCTAAAAGAGAAGGTCCCTGAAAATTGAAAGCTTAGACTGTCCCGAGTTCATCCTATAAAGTTGACACAGCGGCACCACTGAAGCGAATCGCTCTTGCCGATGGGCCGGTCATTAGAGCCCTCCTCGTCTCACGTCCGGTAGCTGGTTTCGAGCCGGACTAGCATCACACGATGATTGGTACTCTGGACATTCGCCTTCTTGCGAGCAAGATGCCGTCCAATCTTTTTGCATATTCAGCTTCTAACTGCCTCGGCGGCTTCCCTGACAGCCCTGGGAAAATACTGAGACCCGAGGCTTGCGATGCTGCATCTAGCACATGATGCCGTGGTGCGTCTTATTTGCGGAAAAATAGACTGTCACTTGCTATTGCCACTGATTGAATCCCAGCAATGGTGTGAGGATCGCGAGACACACAGACCGTCGCTGTACGCTCGGCTCATTGTGTGTTTCGAGTCCAGGCCACAAGCATTCAGGCATGCCTCTCGTTGGCCAAGACAGTCCCCCAAGGCAGTCCTCCAAGGCAGTCCTCCAAGGCAACCATCCAAGGCAATCATCCAAGGCAGAATCCCAAGGCAGAACCACCCTTAGAACTTCTCCTGCGCCGGCCTCAGGTCGAGCTCGTGCACCCACAGCGCCGGCTCCTGGCCGCTCAGCCACAGATATGTCCTGCCGACGGCCTCAGCGCTCATCTTCTTACCCGTCCTGGTGTCGTCACTGTCCTCGTCCACGATGCCCCCATTCGCGATAGCGTGCACGCACTGCACGCCGAACTTGGAGTGCTCCTTGGCTACAGCCTGCGCGACCATCCTGGCGCCGGCTCGCCCGGCCCCGTACGCCGCGTAGCCCTCGTTAGTCCTCATGGCCCCGAGCGTCCCGGTCAGGATGATGGTGCCCTTCTTGGCGCCGCCCGTGTCGGCGAGGAGAGTCTGTCCGCCCTGCTGCGCGTATATCATCTTGAGCGCCTCCTGGGCGAACGTAAACGCACCCGTCGTGTACGTCTGCAGGCTGGCGCCGAAGTCCTCGGCCGTGCCCTCGAGGAAGGGCCCCTTGCTGCTGTGCTTGACGTGGTAGATTGCCAGTTTGAGGTTCAGGCCCGAGAATTCCGGGTGGGATGCTATCTCCTTGAAGGCCTGGCGGAGGTTGTCCGGCTGCGTGTCTGTTGGGAACGAGTGCAGCACGCCGCCGTTGGACGACTGGCGGACCGAGTCGCGGAGCTTGGCGAGGTTGTCCGCGTTCCGGGCCAGGAGGGCGACGGCGAGGTTTCCTTTAGCTGGGTCGGCAAGCACCCGGGCAATGCCGGCCCCAGAGGTCGGGCCAGCGCCGATGATTATTGCAAGGCCAGACGGTGCCATATCAAAATCAATTGCAGGCGATTGTAGTAGGTGTAATTAATGGCGGCAATGTTTCATCCACAGTGAATGACAGGACTGCGGAGAGAAAATTCCAGATAGTTCATGGCGTGCATGATCCGACATGCGATGATGGCCGGTGCCAACGTCATCGACCCGGACTAATTACTGGAGAGTCTTGGGGTGTACAGCCGCACATCGATCTGCACACGACCAGGTATGATCTACCTAGATCCTTTTGGGCGATCAGACAGTTTACACGAGGGATCGTGCTACCCGAACCGTGTTGACGGGCGGGATATTTCTTGGTGCTTGCTTGGCGCGAACGTAACTTCAACAGGTTGTAAAATAATTAAGTACGCATTTTTTACTACAGTCCATATGTCCAACATCGCCATGGTCAGCACGGATCGGTCAAAAGTAACCTCTGGATCAGCTTAAGCTTCTCAATAAGCGCTTCTTGTCAACTTAAACAGATGCCGGCAAATTCAGTTGTGATCTCAAGGTAGCAGACAGAAACTCTCCATTGACACAGTCGTATTCGAGCGGCTGACCACCGAAAGTAAACCTTCAATGTTGGATGAGTCCACACGTGCGTGAAGACTTACCCCCACTGCCCGCCCCAAATATCCCTTGTCTCTTTTTCCGTTACACCCTTGGCCACGAGATCGTACGTGCGATGAGCCAAGCTGTCAATTTTGCCTCCCTGAAGCCTGCTTGCCGAGCCCCTTTCCCCATCAACCTGCCCGTTCTGGCATGCCATCGCCATCATCTGGTTGCTTCACACAGCCACTGTGTTTTATCTACTCTGTCGGTAGGAGATGGGTTGAATCCGCGAGCGGCTGTGGCGACGGCTGTGCCGGCCAATTCTGGGCGTGAAGTGGCAGTCGTCCGAAGTCTGGTGCTGTTGAAACACCTAGCGAATTGAGCGCCTGCGAGACCTTGATCGGACGGGGTTTGGGGATCTTGAGGCCATACCATAGAGCGCGGAAACATTGCACCTTTGCTCCTTGCCAAGACCACGGCCCCCCGAAACTTGTATCAGATCCAAACCGTAGCAGTGAGTTCTCCTCTGATTTCCTATTTGGGCAAGTCCCTGAGCGGCTCCCACGTCTGCAGGCATGTGGGTTGTCTAGATGTTTTGCGATGGCACTTATATGCCTTGACGCCCAACCTTCTTCGGTGGGTTGTTTCTTTTGATCTCCATGTTGATCATCACTACAAGTACCTACACGCACCTCATTTTTCACTTCCACGAGCTGTGCTCACGTATTGGGAATCATATACAACTTTCGACCCACTGATTTCTTACGATCGATCTGCAACCATGAAGGCAGCATTTACCACCATCGCCCTCGCGGCATCAGTTCTCGCCGATGACTGGACTCTGCCCCAAAAGCGAGACGTGGCCACCATCCAGGGCGTCATCACAAATGCCCAAAACGCCCTGACACAACTCGACACAACCGTCAAGGCCTTCGACGGCCAGAACTTCCAACAGCTGGCCACAGACGCCGGAAACCTCAAGAACGTCCTGACCCAAGGCGCACAACAAATCTCAGCAACAACCGCCATCTCGGCCAACGACGCAGTCAGCCTTCAGGGCTCGCTCGGCCCCGTCCAGACCGCCGCCCAGACCCTCAGCACCGACCTCGCGTCCAAGAAGACCCAGGTCGAGCAGGCCAGCCTGTGCGACGTCGTCTTCTCGCAGACAAAGGACATTGGCACCGCGGCCAAGCAGCTCATCGACGCCACCGTCCAGAAGACCCCGCCCGAGATCCAGCAGATCGCCGGCCAGCTCACCAGCCAGTTCACCGCCCAGCTGGACGACGTCTCAAACAACTTCGCCACCGGCAACTGCACCAACGCCTCCGGCGGGTCCGCCGCCAACGCCGGCATCACCATGGGCAACGGCACGTCGACGACAAACTCGGGCTCCTCGTCCAGCGGCAGCACCCTCGGCAAGTCGGCTGCCTCCGTCAACACTGCTGGCGCTTTCGGCTTTGCAGTAGTCGCGGCTGTGGCTGGTCTGCTGATGCTGTAAGAAGGGTTAGCTACATGAATAGATTGAATGGTGGTGTCAGATAATGAGTGCGGGAGTAAATGCGTCTGGAACGGTCACGCGGTCAAAGGCCCAACATATTTGAAGGTTGGATTTCAATTTTGGCACTTCAGGTTAGATATATCAGCATGAGGGCTTGTCTGCAGCCCGAGAATAAATATGACAAAATTATCACCACACCGCGTGCCCCCTGAGTTCCATACATTTGGTACCCATTCAATTGGACAGTAAGTAGAAAACACTTGGTGGATGGAGACCCTCTACATGGGATGATGAATAATCTCAGTAGCTGTTCTCGTACTATTTAGCGGTCTTTGGTGGAACTCGTCGAGGTTAGACGGAGATAGCAAGATCAATGGTACTGAGCATTGGGTTCTTTGTGATACCTTCTAGACCGACGCACTCTCGATAACCCTCCTCTGTCATTCTAACTGAGTAACATGATAACGCCATGATCTCAAAATTGTTGAAATTACCAAAATACCAAAAAACATTGAGAGCATATGGCGACTTAAAACGTCCTCATATTGCAATTGCGACTCAACGTCTTCAAACGCTTTGTATGACTTCAGTATGATACCCGTGGACGCCTTCACAGAAGTTCCCTGCTATCATGACCTATCGAAAGACATTCTCTTGTCAGAGCTATACATACTATGATTTGGAGTTTCTGATAAATTAAATAATTAGCTTCAACGATAGCGTGCAGTACAATTGGCAGCACAACCTGGATTACACATATCCAAACGCCTCTCGTTCCATGCATTTACTCGGTCCCTGACTGTGAGTCTTATTTACCTGACTAGAGGTGGAAAATACGGAAATATGTAGGAAAAGAGGACAGAAAGTAGACTTGAGAAAGATTTGATGGAGGTAAGTGTTGGCAGAGGAACATATTATTTCAAATTGAGAGGGATGAAAGCAAAGTCTATGCCATTAATGAGTTTGTGCTTGCAATGAGCTTCTGCCTTCATTGAGTTACCATAATTAATGAGTGTGCGAGATTCCAATGAATGTATGCTTCCAATGAACTTTTATCTTCGATTTGTACGTACCCCCTTGAAGCTGGCTATAGCACGGGCATTTGCCCAATCTGCATCGGATATTAGATTCCAGCTACATGGGATGGCACGATACCAATTATACAGAAAATTCTAAATATAAGTATTGTGGAAGAGACTAGACCTTTCGGACTACGCCCCGCTGTGGAACGTCAAGGACAAATACGGTGTATCCAAGCATACTGCGGCTTGGAGATGCCGCTCGGCGGCCGCGTTGTGGAGCCGCTCACGAGAAAGGTAAGACTAGAGACCAAGAAAAGGAAGAAGTCCCAAAGGGCTCGGCTCAAAAGGATTCTGTCCAATAAGGGGCAATCCGTAGCTTCGTATCACTTGAGCTGGCAAAGGTGCGAAGCAGTCCATGTATGTGCTTGCTATTCTCTAAGCGCACCAGCGGACAGCAGTAGCAGACAGTATTAAGAATGATACTTTAGAACACGAGACGATCTCCACTTAGACTTTACATGCCACCGTTGGAAATCACCGTCAAGGCTAGCCCTCCACCCCAAGCATGAGGTGCTCAACATCTGTTGGCTAGTCTTGATGTCGAACTTCAAGAGCAATCCCCAAGACTTTTGACTTCGCTCTTGACACCAATGAGCTGGTCGACGCTAAGTTGAGAGTGGATATATCCTGTAATCGGAGGATGGAATTAGGGCCGTAGAGTGTCAACTCGATCCATAAGCCGCTCCACAATTGCGCCTCCTTCTTGCCAAGCCATGCAATGTGGCTGTGGCCAAAGATGCTGGGAGCGTTGCGAACAACAACGAAAATAGTGCAGTTGATTATGAGCTTAGATTTGATGCAAAAATGCAGACGGTTGCTTGTATGAAGGCGTCCATCGTCGATCGATCGAGTCTGTAAAGGGCTTCGAGCTATTCAATGTGCAATCATACGGACAACCAATTGTATTCATGAGCGGCCGTTGAAGCTGGCGCCAGATGTTCAAACTTAAAACAACCATTTGAAGTGTAAAAAAGACTATGGAGAAGCGGATGAAGTTGGACTTTCATGAGGTGCAGAAAACGTGTCGTATAATCTGACCTCAGTGCACATTATTCGTGGCCAGACAATGGGGCGCGGCTCATGTTTTGGCAATCCTTGTGAGCAGGCTAAGCACAGCGCTGGGGTCAATGTCCCTCTCTGGAATTTGCTCCCGTAAAATCTGACTGAAAAGATTGACTGCTTACTACATGGAGTGTCTGTAGGAACATCAGCAACTGGGACCTATCAGCAAGTTCGTGCGGCAGGAAGCGAACCAGCCAATCAAAGCGTGACTTTCGCGATTTCTTCAACATCTTGTCAGTGTCTGTGTTGAGGCTGGAGCAATTCATGGGGCAGAGTATGGCTTGGAAGACCGTATATTCAACCACATGCACGAATGGATACGATATCAAGAGCCAGAACTGAGCATAGTAGGGGTGCCTGTCCTGTCTACAAAAGGGCTTGGAACACCATCATTCTTTTCTGAACAGGCTTCATTCATCATCCACATTTCACTCATCATCTGCACCTCGATCAGTTTCTTCGCTTCAACCACCATCTACATTTCATTCATACAATTTATCGCTTCGATCACCTGACACATATTTCAGAAAATTTCGACTTTCATCATGCTCTCCACCAAGATCACCATTGTTGCCCTCATGGCTATGTTCAGCGCGACCTCGCTGGCCGCAGCGATTCCCGATGTCATGGACACCGCCCCTGTCCACCAGCTCGACACGCGCGATTGGGTCACTGTCGAATTCAAAGGCAAGACCATCAGTTACAACCCAGACGCCTTCAACGCTTCCAGCGAGGACACCCAGGCCGCCGTGTCCGCCAAGCGTGCCGACGCGAATGATGTCTGCGGAAGCACCGACTACCACGGCACCGAAGCCCCTTGGCCGATCGAGAGTGACTGTGCTGTCCTGGGTGACTGGGCTTATCGTCAGAAGACCACCTGGCACGTCCATGGCAGCACGACAGACTATTATGGCATTATCTATTCTGGAACATGCGTTTTCGGAGCCGGCACAAAGAACTTTTTGGGGGCGGATATCGGATCTTCTGACATTAGCGCTATTATTTCTGAATCAATCAAACAGTTTGCGGTATGTTAAAATGCACCCAGCAATCTTCTAGCCTTGGTGCTTGTACTAATATGTTGTTCAGAACAATGGTCAGGTCGGCGCTAAAGGAGACATGGGCTGTAAGAATTCTGTGGAAACGGCAGCTGTTTTCTGGAAGCTCCAGAACAAGGGTTAAGCACACTTGATTCTTCAAAAACCTTTGCGTATTAACACGGGCTGGATGTCATTTCATAGTATCTTATTTGATTAGATAGATACCTTGGTTATGCGTTTCACGGGGGGGCGTTCGTTTTCTTTGCTTGCTAAACAACACGATCTGTATGGATTTTCATAGACGGAGGACAGTTGGGGTGTGTCATAGATTTAGAATAATGTTTCAGACACTCCTTAGACATAGTAATGCACACATTTCATTAAATTCAATCATCTGGTGAACCAGAACACTATGGATGTTTAAGCATGTGGCTAAGTGTAGGCAATAATAGCACTGTAGCTCCAAACACTCGGTGTTCAGCGCTTGAGGGTGGCGAGGCCAGAGTCTAAGTCTAGGTAGCCCTTTTCAACAACATGCCTGGCTTCCGTTACTGTTTTCAAGATAATCAGAATCTGCTGCACCTGGACCTGTACTGGAGTCGTCTTGTGATCGCTTCCTGGAATCACAGCCGGCACATGACTGGGAAACCATCGGCCCACAGGTTCTTTGTTTGGAACATAGGCCAGTTCCAGAGCCAGTGTTTAATCACGATGGCACGATCCTGCCCATTCTGAGAGGATCGAGTCCTTGAGTAAGCACTTGCCGCGTATGTTTCCTCTCCTGTCTGTTTATGAGTTTGGCCTAAAGTTGGCTTGTAGCATTAGGAAGTTTTGGCTTTTAGAGCAGATATCAGCTGTCAGGCTAAAGTCCTAGCGTCTATAGCAATCAAATAATTTGCTCTGTGTAAAATGGGAGGGAGGATCCATTCAACAGGCACGCATCGTATAATGCGATAGAGACTCAGCTCTCAATACAGAAATAGATGTATCTCACATTTGCGACTTTTCACTGATAGTTCTATGCTGATATCGTCCTTTCTTTAATTATGTCAAGAGTTTTGCAAAAACAATCTTATGGTCTCTTTGTTTGTAGTTCCTGTTATGACGCAACAAGTCCTGCCTCTATATCACTTCCAGGCCAAGTGAGTCATTCGGCATGATTTGGGGCCAGTTTCTGTAGTATGCAGACTGACAGAGGTCTTAGACCCATGATAGGATGATATGACTTTCACACAGTTGTCATTAGCAACCAAACCCTTTTTCATCGAGGCAGTGCAAACAAATTCACGGCATTGATTAACCTCGCAATATGTGAATCTGCACTTACAGCCACTCATATTTCTTCACTGCCATTGAGATTGTCAACATCCTGGCCCTCCAGGCATCAGCATTGTCAGCATTGTTTTTCCAATTCAAATTTGATTCAAGCATAACTCTCGAATAATCTATCATTCCCCAGGAACATTTCCTGCCCTCAGTTTGTGTGCACTCATTGTCACCTGGGCATTGAAAGTCACTGCCCGGGACTGACTACGGCAACAAATTATCTATCTCCTGGGAAAGGAGGCAGAACACCATCATCCATCTTGCCAATTGCCCTCCGTTGCGCCGGTTTACATAAGCTCATTCACACCAACATCATCCTAGTTGGTTTTTGGCCTCCACCAGTTGGCTCGACACAGATCCGAGACTGCCAATTCCATGCCACCAAAACAAACCATCAAAGACACAATGCCTGGTCAAGGACAGCTGAAACTCATCGGTGTGCCGCAGTTTGCTACGGACTTTGAGGTCGTTGATATATCCGATGAAATACAGGAAGAGATCATCGCCATCAACTCCATCTACGGCGAGGGAACCTGGGAAATTGAAACAACATATATCGAAAACGGCAGCTCCAAGATCCGAACGAGGCTGAGGCCACCTTTACAAGAACTCTCAGGCTTCGAGGATGTCGTCTCCCTGAATATCGTGTTGCCCTCGACATATCCTCACCAGCGGCCGGAATTCAAGGGAGCCAACAGGTGGAGCAAACTGCCCCAACCCGAACGAAACATCTGCATTTTGGTTTTTCTGGCCATCCGTAAGCTTTTTGACATCGGTAATGTCTGCATGTACGAGACTTTGGAACATCTGGCAGATCGAAGCAGTCTTTTGGATGACCGCGGCATGCTGGATACAATTAAATCACGTAACGCTGCGCCTGGTCTTGTTAAAGAGCTCCAGTGGACGCTTTGGAAGGACTTGAATGTCAGCAATGTCGCTGCTGAGACGACATGCACTATCTGCATGGACGAAGGCCTCGCCTTTCACATGGCCCCACTGCCTTGCGGTTGTCACTACTGCATGACCTGCTTTACCGGTAAGCTTACCCCAGGTGCCGATGCCCCCGCCAGCATTCTCGAGGCTGACCAATGAATTCATTCAACACAGCCGGCTGGCGTGTTGCGTTCAACGCACTCGAGCCCTACACCTGCTGCCTCGAACGAGTCCCCGCGAGCCTGATCGAATCCCGCGTCCGCCCCAAGCCAGACAACATGAAGCGCTACGCCCAAATGCTTATCGCGCGGGACACAGCCCATCCCTTCTTCTGCGGCTACTTCAAGAACTGCGGCAAGCTGGTAGGTGGGTTCGATGAGAAGGCCCTCCGTCTGGCGGCATCGAAGAAAGGCGGCGGCGGCGTCCTCTGCCCTTTCTGCGGACTTTGGAGCTGTGCAAAGTGCCGGACGCCCATACACACCGGGGACTGTGTGTCGGACCCAGACATGGTCAAGCTGTTCGAGACGGCCGATATCCGCCGGTGTCCAAAGTGCAGCGAGGCAATCGAGAAGAACGGCGGGTGCCCTCATATGAACTGCCGGTCTTGCGGCAGCCACTGGTGGTGGAAGAAGAATGGTGCGCTTGTGCCGTTCCGGGGCTACGGCCTGCACGGCGACTAGGACTGGTTGTGACCAGGAGGACTAGCCGACTCGACACGGACGGCAGCATCAATGGAAGTCTAGGTGCCCGTGCATACGAACATCTATACCCTCTGCACTCCGAGTCGCTGTTTAGGTTATGGGAGGTGAACAGCTAGAGCAGAGCTTAGGAACGCAGCACACCCACCAATTACGAGAGATCAACTCCCTCGATCTTTGCCTCATCAACACACGATACCTCATATCGGAATTTGTTGGTTGAACAGAGATTCCGTCTTTACGGGTCACAGTTCTAAACTCAAAAATCATATTTGTATATTTACTCTTCATGATGATCCGACTTCCACACGGTCGTACTTCCGCTCCGCGCCGAGGTCTTCTGCCAGTACACCGGAAAAGCCGAGGAGGCCGGCCTGCGTTTCCGCCGGCCTTTTGTCCTATCCAGATGTAGCTATATCCTGATGTTATTCTCTTAGACCGTGCGCGTTCTTTGCGCCGCAATGAGCTGCCCGTACTTTAGTCTTAACGAAAAAGCGGCTTACTAGCACTCCCACTTTACCGAGTTTGTCTTCAGCCGACTTTAGACGCACGCTTGTTCCACGAGGTTTCCAGGTTCCGTAAAGATCGTTGGCACTTATGGGATTACGAACCGTTCTGGAGCGAGATAGTCTCCATAGGCCTCAGGTCAATGCGGGCATTTGGACTCTAAGGTGTGGCCGCCGGCAGCCAGTCACGCCAGAGTTCTCAGGACCACAGCCGGCTGCCAAGTTCACAAGCGTCTGAAGAGGCTGCAACAGAAACACCCACACACCCGTGGCTTCGTGAACGATCCGATGTCTGCACAGACGGGGCACCGTCACGCGCTTCCTCCGGGAGAGGCTTTGACCACCGCCCAGCCCGGAAGCTTTCAGGACAGAATGAGTACTTATCACCGGCAGTCTCTGTTCCTGTCTAGGCGATCATCTCTACAGAAAGCTTCCGCATCCTGTTTGTTGGAAACCTTCAACGAGTGAGCACGACGACAATTGCCGAAATCCCACAATATGAAGCTCCTGAATTTCCTGGGGTTTGCGCTAGCTACCTTCACGGCGGTGCAAGCGTTGGACATTCCTCTGCCCGATGCTTTGAAACTGGTTTATGGCCTACCTGCGTGCTCGGTCAGTTGGTTTCTCTGGACTCGTCCTGAAATATTTCTACAGGTGATTAACAGCTTGCAGTTGAGTTGTGTCGTACAGAGTGGTCCTGCTGGACCGTGTGCGCTCACAGATATCGATTGCCAATGCCACAGCGAATCTGTCACAAAGGCAGCTGCAGAATGTGTTCTAGCAAATTGTACCATGGAGGACTCGATTAGTATGTAGCGACTGCCCTCGATCGCACCCACTTCTTCCACCAAGCCGCGCTGATACCTGGACAATGTAGTTCTGGCTCGACTCCAGGCAAATCTATGCGAACTCCCTCATGATTCCCTGAACCATACTGTATTCGGGGTCTCAATCATGACTGGGACCGTTTGTTTTGCCATGCTGGCCTTGAGGCTTGTCGCCCGTCGCTATTCTGGCAACAAGCTATGGCTCGACGACCTATTCCAGATCCTGGGAGCTGTAAGTCGCATCATATTGGAACAACATGCTTCAGTCGCTTACGTGAATGTTGTCTTGATAGATTGTGATGATCCCTCTGCTTGCAATCGCGATCATGGGTAAGATGATCACCTACCTAGTATCCTGTGCCAGAACTCTTGTGCTGACACTGCTCAAGTTGGCATTGAAGGACTAGGGAAACATATCTACGATATCGATTTTCAAAACTCATACACAGATGTCTTCAAATACTGTGAGTCGCCCACGGAACGCACATCACAACTTTCGCATCGCATTAATACCGCCCTCAAAAGACTATCTCACGGAAGTTATCTATCACGTCCACAGCACTCTCATCAAGCTTTGCATGCTGTTCCTTTACATACGAATCTTCCCAGACAGACTCACGAAAGGCCTGGCCTACGGCGGAATCGCTTTTCTGGTGATATCACAAGTGGTTGTGACCTTCTTGACAATCTTCCAATGCCGGCCAATAGAGGCGGTCTACGACCTGAACATCAAACAAAAACAGTGCTTGAGCCTCACCAATATCGCTGCCTCAGGGACAGCTTTCAATATTGCCGCCGAACTGATAATCTTCATCATCCCAATTCCCATAATCAGCTCCCTACAGATGAGCAGATCAAAGAAGGTTGGGATTATCTTCCTGTTCAGCATCGGACTAATGTAAGCCATTCTTACCCCATCCGGCCTCCTCACCACCGCGGATTCAAGAGACTAAACGAAATTCTCCCCTTGCCAGTGTCATCGGCGTAGCCTCCGTCCGAGCCCCGACACTCACTAAGCTCAGCGACCACCGCGACATAACGCACACCATCGCGCCGACCTTCATCTGGTCGTGCGCCGAGCTGACCGCCAGCAACATCGTCGTGACGCTACCCGCCGTGAGCAAGTTCCTGCACGCGGGCTTAAGCAAGGTCTCGGGCAGCCTCCTGTCCTGGAAGAGGAGCACGTGGAAGAGGAGTTCGGAGAAGACATCGATTGGCACGCGCATCATCGCCCCGATACAGCGCACGTTCCGGGGCAGGAACAGCAAAGGGACCTTGCCCCACCGTCTGGACACCATGGCCAGCTTCGACTCGCTGGGGCCTATTACGTTGACAACGGTCGTCAATGCCGGTACTGGCGGCGGTGATGAGAAGTGGAAGTAAGAGAGCATGCCAGCTACCTTACTTTGTGCAAGGGGATCAATACTGATCAGAAATCTCTACCGACAGGAACCCGCCGAGCACTAGCCATACCGCGGACTCGACCACGCTGCAAGGCAGTCAAATCTCGTACGAGGACAAAGTCTGATGTACACCCACACGGCAAATGTGGTATTGGCGAAGAGTGATCAATCAGTATAAATAGATGCATGCATAGCTTAAATAGCTCGTTTTATTGAATGTTATCCACTAGTAGAGGAACACCAGATTGGACTCCCACTAAATGCAGCGCGGCGGTGGAGATTTGAGCACAAGTTAGGCAGGCTAGCAACCGGTCATCTTCACCTCTCACCCCAATCCCCACAGACACTTATTTCCAGACCAACACTTTCACAACACGCGATCTCAGACGGGATTCCTTCGCTCGGCTTAATGTGGCCGGCCAACAGGTGCTTGGTGCGGCGTGGCGTCGCATCGCTCTACCTATATAGAGCATATAATAAACCGCGCGTTCTCGAGCACCAACATGCATAAATCTCCGCGCGAAGGATCGGTCAGGACTTGCGCCATCACTTTGGCCAAACCCTACGTGGTCACCTGGGCGAACGAGAATTCTGTTGGGTTGGATCGAGGATCGCCATCCCAGGTATAGGACGAATACTTCGTTGGAGGTCGTCAACGCGCGCGTGCAGAGTTCACTGCCGCGTTTGACGCCGCAAGCGAGGTACCTTTCGTTGCTGCAGACTTACTGTGAAGCGCGAGCTGTATTGCGTCTGAGCCGTCTCCAATGCGGCGTTGTTCGGCGTTGGTTCGGGCTGCTGAATACTGTACGTTGCTGGTCAGGGTGAGGGTTATCTACATCCACTGAGCAGGCAGGTTTGGCGAGGTCTATTGCCGTCCCCTACCCTCAACGCTGTAATCCAGATGTGATTCCGCAATGGCACCGGAAGATTCGTGCGCGACTTGCCGACAGGTTCTCCCTCGCGGACTCGCGGATTACCTTTCCCGTTGACAAAGATCAGCCGAGAGCAGTGAAACAGTCACCACTCTCAGGGGCCAGCACGTTGTCACCAGGCAAAGTAATGGAGGGCCGGTGATGGTCGACCACGGTGGTCAATGATGCGCAATGGTGGCGTATGGGTTTCCCAACATCTTGACCGAAGCACACACGCATCTTTGCAGATCGAGCAGGAACGGGCTTAAGCCAACGGCGCAATCCTCCTTGATGAAACATCGTCCCTGGACCGTGAGGACCAACATGGCGTCTTTCGACGGGCCGCGAACGTGCGGTGGTGACAGGGGGGTCACCCGACCACTCGGTCCCCGCATCCTGGATTTCGCAACGGATTAGAGTGGATGTGAGGCCCTTTCAGGCAGGTGAATGTGTTGTGACAGATAACCAGGCTCACTGTTGCGGTATCATTGCCAGGTGCTTGGGGTAGGTAGTCTAGTTAGTTGCCCTTGGGACCAAGAGAGGCTTGCACGCCCGTGCGCCACCGGTGTTTTGGATCGTCACCTCTGCACAGACTTGAAACGAAACACACACAGGGGGGCCAGCAACGCCGGATTCGCGCAATCCTTGGAGGGCGTGACAGGTTGATATCAATACGAGAAATTTCAGGTGGATGAATGAAGGTCCCAAGACAGTGGTAGAAGGGCCTGTCGACCCCTTGACTCAGGACAGCGTGCATCGTCTGAATCAGTCTGTGTCGAGCCAGGTCAGCAGGAGGGAGGCACAGCATGCAACCACACTGCAGAAGTCTGCCCCGAGTTTCCAGAGCGTTGGAGATGCTGCTGGGCCTATACCAGCCCCTGCTGCTGGGCTCGGCCGAGCCTCACGCCTCGAGATCTTGGTTGAAGAACTGCAGGCTGAACACATAGTCAGATCAGGGGCCTCGGGTGTGGGCCGGTGCTGACAGCGATTGCTTCAAGATCTGCATGCGACCCTTTCGTCACGCGATGAAAATGAGAGGGAGCTCACGAGAATTCCCGTGGTGTGCGCAATTCCAAAGCGATCGAAGGACTGACTGTTAAAGGTACTGAGCGGACTGAGGATCAGGCTTGACAGGTGAGCATATGTCCTCATTTGCTTGCTAGGTGCGTTCTAATCCGGCCAAGTTGGCTCGATTGGCTGTGTCCTCTCGGGAAGATGCCGTGCCCAAGCTTGACAACATGTAAGTAATCAATATATCGACTTGGACCTACATGTCTGTCGGCAAGAAAGTGGGACGGGATGCAATTCACTGCAGTGCCTAGCCCGGCACGCACGCAGACACGCAGACACGGAGCTGCCCCGGCCGAGTGGGTGTGGGGACCGCTTCTTCCGGTGTGGGACTGTTCTGGCCTGGCCTGCCTCGCTACGCTTCGACCAGCCACCGCGGCGGGGAACCCTGTGCTGGATGGAAGTGACGGCGGGCCAAACAAGCGCAGCACAGACGGTCAGGACGGCGATGCTTCCTATCAAGACGATAGCAACAGCGGATGTGTGCGATGTCCTACCTGAATAGAGGGCGAGGGCAAAGGCTCGGGCACGTTTCTGATCTCAAACAGGGGGGCAAAGCAAAAAGGGTGGGCAAGTCGGTATTGAAGCTTAACTTTGATCTGAAGCCATTCCCGAAAATGACACTGAATGTAACCTTGGGCGAGCTGCCTACCCACTGTTCTTACCGTATGTTGATCTGTGGCCCCCGTGGCCCCCGCGCGCGCGGCGCCCCTGATCCTCCCCTCCATGCCCTCGTACCTAGGCACGGACTGCCCACGCCATAGAGTAGACTACTGTACGTGGCGCAGGACCAGTCGCCATGCAGCAAGTCAAGTGTATGTGAATGTATGCGTACAGGGCTGTAAGCTTTCTTTCCTAAAAGGAAATGCGAAACACACTGGCAGGAGTTCAGACGAAGTCAGTGCTGAACGGGCACGACAAGGGCCAGGCATGCTGGCATGTCTGCTGTGATGTGTACCTAGCTTCCGGTCTGTTGGCTCTTGCTTGGAAATCCCAGCCCCCATCAGGGATGTGAACATTGTCATGCTGGATGACTTGGGACGACAACTCCGAGGAGGCAGGCAAAGTGGGACAGTGCATGCACCCGCTGGTACACGAAGTGCACGAAGTGGGAACACACATACTGTGACTTTACACGGTGAGGCCGCCCAAGATCAGAGACCAGGTGGACAAGAGGCGACGAGGCGAGAATCGTCTGATGAGCATTCAGGGCAGCGAGGTGTGAGAGGTCGACTTTGCCAGCCACATTTGGCAAAAAGCGATTAGTTATCGTAGCAGTGCATTCTGTCGTGCTCCCATTCTAAAATTGTCCCCAGCCAGGCAGGCACCGTCGTTGCCCCAAGTTGCCAACGCTTGTCGACTTTCCTCATCCAGTAAAGCCAACAACCCAACCCTGGGAGCCGTGACCCGTGCGCCCCACTTGTTCAGCCGCCCCAGCGAATGGGCGGGGGGGAATTAGCCGCGCAGCTGCTTCTTTCCAAGGACCATTCCAAGATTTCCAGGTTGGCAGTGGTTGCAAGTGCGACTGCAACTGCACTTTGCCTGCGCGCTTTTGCCTGCACGTTGCCGTCGGCCGGCTTTGCAAAAGCCTCGAGGCTTGACTTGCACCCTACCCTGCATTACTCCATCTGATCTGCCCATCGACTCTTCTCATCTCGAATCGTGTGTGCCCATTGGTACCCATTATCTGCCGGCCCAGGTGCAACGACGATGCAGTCGCCCCCTCGGCCACATGATCATGTCCCCTTGAGGTCTCTGTGCAGGGTCTCTGCTGCAAGTCAGCGATAGCCGACAACCAGTTGTCCCACACATTCGGTGTCTCTCCCAGCCTCCCACTGGCTGTGGCCTGCAGCTCGTTTTTCATTGTGGGCTCCTGGACGGAGACGAACCGGATGTGCTGGATGTGCTCCTCCCTCTCTCTGGGGTCTCGCTTCGGGTGAACAGGAGCACAAGATTATTCTACCGTCGGCAGGGTATGCCATGAGCCGTGTCTCCTCCTCGGATATATTGGATCATTCATCAAAATCACCTTGTCGACCCCAAATTGCACCTGAAACTGAGGCGCTGAGTCGAGCCTAACCAGCTCACAACATGTCAAGGGCGTGCGCAGCCGAGAAACGAAATGCGCACCCACAGGACCTCTTTTCTCCGAGCCTGGCTTCGTTATCCCAGTCCTCAGCATGGTTGGGCGCACAGCACTGACAAGGTGTACAAATTCAAGGTTTCTCGGTTGTTTCTGGTGCATCAGACAGATCATGGAGAGATCAGGCCGGTCAGGCAGTCAGGGTCTGTCAACTAGCGTCACCCGCCAGCATGGACCGCGCTTGCTCCTTGACGGCTCCTTGACGGCTCCGAGAACCCCACAACGGCGGTCCAGGGAGGACGCGCACTTTTACTGTGTACTTCGTGGAATTGCTCTGCCAGATTCGGCCGACCACAACAGCTCGCGGAAAGGTCTAAAATTGACATGGCCAGGGCTGAGTGAGCACTTCGCTTTCGGCAGTCCAGTCTTCCGAAGGCAGGGTAACGCTGATTGCAGTCAATACTTCTAAAGTTGGCAACGGCAACGGGAGCAACCACGCGGCGCACCGCACACCCGCGCACCGCAGGCCATTTAGTACCGCAACCCGGCCAGATATTCTGGCCCTGGTCCAGCCGCCAGGCCGCTTCGAGAAGCACTGTTCTCCAATATTGCGACTGTCCGGCGGAGGCATCGCCTACTACAGCGAATGGGCGGCCACCTGACCCCCCTCCCGGACCCGCGCAGAATAGCCGACACAGCAGGTGTCATCCTTGATGCCGCCTGCATCCCCTCCACACCCCGGCCATGAATCGGGCACAGCCTTCTTGTCGTTCTTGGGCCGCGGGCACTGGCCAGTTGCAGCACTCGGTAAGCTGGGCCATGCCGTCTGACAACCGCCGCCAGTTGGCCCATGGCGCGGTTGTTGCGCTACTATGTCCGACCATGTCTAAGTCCAACCCAAAGTTGGTTGGAAACACACTCGTCCGCGTCCTCATGCCGCCCTTTTCGCACCTCATCCTTCCACGAGCTAGAATCCCTTTTTAAATTGATTCGGGTCTCCGAGCGGCGACCATCCATACCGATGTACCCCTGTTCCACATCTGCACATCTGCTCCCTCTGCGTGTTGGATGTAACCTTCCTGCATGCCGAAGGGTATCAACCTTGCTACCCATGCAGCCATGTTCATCTCGAGCTCGGAGGCCAGGGGTAGTTTCTTCTTTTCGCCTGCAGCACAGTACAGTACTTGCTCCCCAGTCGACATGGGTCTAGTGACTGTGTTTCTTTTCCCTGCGTGCGCCACAGACCCATTTTGGGAGAGGTTGGGTGCCGGATCCCGATCCTGGTGCCAGAGCACATCTGCTAGAGAAGTCTTTTTTCCTCGTTGCCCACCTAGTCACCCCGAGACTACAAAATGCATACGGAGCCCTGGCTCGTGTGTCAGAGTCCAACCTTGCATTGTCACAACGGTCGTATCTCCTTGATCAGGGTCCGTGAGCATATTCGCTCCTATCTTGCTACCTCATCTTGCTCTACATCACATCGGGTGCCTTTTGAGTTACGCCATCACTTCCTCCACCGGCGGCACAGCCTGTTGATATAAACCTCCTCACATCCCCCTCCCCTCCCTCGTTCGGAGATCACAGTCCATCCCATCGTGCACAATCAAACTCTGCAGTCCGAGACTCCGTCCCATCTTTCAGTACCACAGTGTTTACACAGCCTCGTGCCTGTCCGATATCATTTCTCCAAGCGCTCAGGAAGCTTGCCCAGCCTCAGTACCTCCCGCCTTTAAGCGCCGTGCTCTGCAATATAAGCCGGACCCACTCCCACCCTTCCCAGCCTGTTCACCACCCTCTTGAAAGCCAGCCAGCCAGTCAGTCAAAATGCTGTTCTCCAAAAGCATAATCGTCGCTGCGTCGATCGCAACAGCAGCTGTTGCTGCTCCATACCAGAAGCGGTGCAAGCGGGACCCAGCAGTTGCCATCACTCTCCCTAGCACAGGATGTAAGTGCCCAATGAATCTCTGACCCAGCAATCTTCAGGCACTAACACCGTGTAGCAACTGATCTCCCTGCTCCCGACGCAAACCTCACGCTGAGATATCTTGCCGTTGGCCATGGCATTCAGAACTATACCTGTGCAACAGCGAATGCAACGCCCGTGGCCACAGGAGCTTTGGCCGTTCTCTACGACGTAACGCCGCTCTATCCTGGCACGCCCAACACCGGCTTGACTGCCGATGTGTTCAACAAGATCTCCTCAACCGTGCTCTGGGAGCAAGCCCTCCCCCTCAACCTCATCAACCCAGCCGCCGGCATTCCCACAGGCAGCGCCAGCACCACCAACCCCATGGCCGAGACAGCGTACCAGGCCGACGCAAGCAACCCATTCCCCAACCCCATCCCTGACCTCGCCCTCGACAGCCAGGGGATCAATGCCAAGTACCTTGGGGTCCACTACTTTGACGCCAAGTCCAGCCCTACCTTTGACCTCGCCGGTGGTGCGAACCCGGCCGGTCTCTACTTCAGCGGCGCCAAGACCGGAGGTGTCAAGGCCCCAACAGACGCGGACAAGGGCATGCTGGACACCGGTGCAGTGGACTGGCTTCAACTCGGCGACAACGGACGCGGCCTGAGCAAGAATGTGGCCGACGTGTACCGTGTTGTCACGGCAGGCGGCGTTGCGGAGGCATGCTCGGTGAGCGGTGCGAGCAACCCAGGCGAGGCCTTCAGCGTACCATACACTGCCCAGTATTGGTTCTATGGTCCCTGAACTAGAGGGTTCTTAATGACTGCTTTGGGCGCTCGATGGTTTGGCTGTTGTCTTTTCCGTATATATTCCGCATATTCTTTGATCGCATATACCCCCCTCGCGTCGATAGATGATGGATCGACGAGCAAAGGTATTATTGAAAAGCCCACAGGGGCAGAGCAACAAGAAGCCAGGTGGCTAAGGTGTCGGGGAGTACTGGGCTCAGCCGGAACCGCAAGGTCCTCTATGACGCTAGAGCAAGGGGTTAGAAGTGTTCTTGCGATGCTACCCATCATATAATTTATACTCATGTATTAATGAGATGAGCTTACGATCAAGAAGTAACCAAATTTTTAAATGTCATCATCATCCATTGCTAAAAGTGTGACACTAAAACGGATATGCGTACGGGAGAGAAAACGACAGATCGTTTCACGATCTTCGGTGCCGCGTTCCTGGGCTGGCAGGCGGGGCCGTTTCGACGATCACGCGTGCTAATAATGACAAGGAAACGGGCCTTAATTGCAGTTGAACTTGAACCCCCCTCTCCCCTCACACCCAAACCTCCTAGCATCAGACGACTTCACTCCAAGATCTCGAGATAAGATGCTCGAGGCCCCTTCACCGGTTCCCACTCGCGTCACACTTGAGCACGGGTGATTGACAAGCTGGGGACTCACAATACGCAGTTTGCCGGCCAGCGCCAGAGATGCAACGTCATTCAAGAAATGATTCGGATGATACTATGCTATGAGAAAAAATTGTTATCCAGGAGAGATGGAGAGACGTCGACCTGCTCGCCTCCTCGTCGCTCAGCCTGTTCACTTACCAGGCCACAATACCCACCTATCCTCTTACTCTATATATATCCCCTTGCACTTTTCGTAGAGACACCTCTTGTCTCCTCGCCCAGCACCTGAGGCAGAGACAGCGACATCGGGCGACCTGACGCCCGGCTGCTTCCCCAGCACCCGCCTGACCGCCTCCAGCCTCTTCTGCACCAGCAGCCAGTACTCGTCCTGCTGCGCTGGGCTGAGGTCCTCGACCACGCAGTCCATCACGTCGCTGTGCTCTTTTCTCCTTGGCTCCTCACCGTGTCTGTCAACCTCCGATAACAGGTATCGGCATGACTTGGCCCACAAGTCGGCTTGCTCCGAGTCAATGGAGCAGTGGCTCTACCTCCTGCCATCAGCACCCATGGCAAGGTCCGCCTCGAGACCAGTGGGATGTCCCATGTACTCCTCGGGCCTGGGGTCCTCCGTCCTCCACTGGCCCGTGGCCCCACCACTCGGCATGGGGACCTGGCTTGCGCCGGGTTGCGGCCCAGCGTGCTGGCCTCCGCCTGCGCCGGAAACCGTCCGGACGACCTGCCTGAACCGGTAGACCTCCTCCAGGATCATCTTGCGCATCTCGCCCACGTCCTCGACCACCTCGAAGTCGAAGTCGAAGGTCGTGGGGCAGTCCGGCTCGTCGGAGGCGTCGTGCCAGATCTGCAGGTACGGGTGCTCGAGCGCCTGCTCGACGCTGATGCGCGAGGACGGGTCGAAGGCCAGCATGCGGTCCAGCAGGTCGAGGGCGTCCGGGTTGGCGTTGGGGAACAGCGAGGCGAAGGGCTTCTTGGGCATGAAGGGCAGGTTCCGGACATACTCCTGGGCGCGGGGCGAGCCGATGCGGGACAGGGTCTCCTCGTTGGGCGTTCCGAGGATGTGGAGAATCTGGTTGAGCTGGTCGACGTAGTCCCTGCCCTTGAAGAATGGTCGGCCACCGAGAAGCTCGGCCAGGATGCAGCCCACGGACCAGACATCAACTAGAGCGCGAAAGCAGTCAGCAACACAGTCCACGGCCATCGAGAAAACAGTCTGACGTACTAGCTTTGGTATAGCTCTGGAAGCTCAGCATGATCTCAGGGGCGCGGTACCATCTCGTGGCGACGTATTCTGTCATGTAGCCGGCGTTCTCCTCGGGGTCGACCGAGAAACCTCGCGCCAGACCAAAGTCGCAAATCTTAAGCTCGCAGTCTGCGTTGACCAAGAGGTTTCCGGGCTTCAGATCACGATGAAGAACGTTTGCCGAGTGGATATATTTCAGGCCGCACAGAATCTGGTAGATGAATGACTGGAAGTGAGCGTCGGTGAGGGGCTGGCCCGAGCGGATGATTGCAGCAAGATCGCACTCCATCAACTCTACGCAGGCGGAACCGTCGTTGTCAGCATCATGCCGGGCTCGCAATTGAAAGAAAGCAACTCCCTGGGTGGCGACGTACCTTCGTACAGATAAGTCTCGTTGAAGTTATCTGGTCGGGGGATGTCCATGTCATACAGGCAGGTGATCTACTCAATTGGCGCCGTCAGTCGAGTTGCTCTTCGGCGCGGGCCTGGCCCGGTCGCGGGCTACCCGAGGCGGTGACACGGAAGCCTGCAGCTTACATTGCGATGGCCTCGGAAGTGTTGGAGGAGCTTGATCTCACGCAGGGCGCGCTTGGCCAGGATCTTCTTGCTGAAGACATTGGTGACCTTCTTGATGGCGACACCCTCGTTGCTTTGATTGTTGACAGCGGCGCTGTTTAAACACACGGGAAGCTATTAGTCGACGTCCAGCCAATGCAAAAGTCACCAGCAGCATGGCACACCAGCCACTCACCACACGATGCCGTAGGCTCCCTGGCCCAGCTCCTTGGTGACGGTGTAGCGCTCGTCTACGATGAAGTCTTGGTTAAAGACCTTGAAGACCTTTCGACCCTGCAGATCGGCCATCTTGACGGCTGTTTCGGGCGTGTTTTGGTGCGTGCGGTCTTTCAGCAATGAGCTCCTTCGAGCGCGAGGTAAATAACGGAGCCTCTGGTCGTGAGATGCGCCGGAGACAAAGTCCAAGAGTGGTGAAAGGATGCTGTATCTAGGTAGACAAAGGGCGCCGGGTGGGGATGGCTTCTGTTCGATCGGAAAACGGCAAGGCTGCGTACGTATCCAGAATATCTGTGAATGGAGAGAGCCTTGTCAGCGTGCGCGGAAGAAGTTGAGACGTCGCCCCCAAGAGTAGATATCGACTGGGTGGCACAAGGCGAGGGGAGGGGGGAGCTTACATTGGGCAGCTCAGCTCGGGTGGTCAGAGGAAGGGATGGGAGACGGCAGCTTCCAACGGTCGGGTCGAGAGGGTCGGTGGAGCGGCTGAGAGAGGTGCCCTTCTAATATAACATGAACGAAGACTGCCTATCCCTTTCAGATTTGGTCTTTGGGTGCGGTGCAATGCAGGAGTGTCTGTCGGCCGGTCAGATTCGCGCATTTGCGGTGCCCAGTCCACAATTGTTGCGGTGCGGGACTTGCGACGAAGGAGGGGAACCAGGCCAGGACCGCCCAGGTTACTCCGTACTGCCAGAGACCCCAGCCCGTTGGCTGAGCCCGCACCACAGTGACCACACACACCCACTCTCCCTCCACTGTAAGCCGCGCCCCACCCTTCGAGAGAGAGAACCGTTGACCTTGGAACTCTGGTCCTTGCCAGCTTGCCTGCTTGCCCTGCTTGCGACCTTGATCACCACCAGCAGACGGCACTAGGACGGCCAGGACCGGTCTAGGCTGGACCCAAGTCTCTGGCCAGCCTCGACGTGATTTGCGGATTCCCTCGACCTTCTGCAACGTGTAACCGCGCGACAACCTCCATCTTATTGCCGTCTCTTTCGGTTGCATGTTCATGTGCAACCCACCCAGCCTTGTCCTGCGCCGCAGTCCCGCCATCTTTGGCCAGACGAGCACCCAGAGTAATGAGGTACACACAAAAGTCTGAAGCCCACTCACTACCAACAATACAGACGTCACTCATGAGGGTCTCCTCAGCCTCGAGCCCGATGCCCACTATTCTCACCGCAGCAGCTACAGGTGACGATGAACAGAGTATCTTCTCCATGAACGCACAAACTGCCCAATTGGCATCACTTGACAATGGGAATCCTCAACGCACTACACAGCCTCAATTCTCACTCATCCTGCTCAGGGGAAAACGGGGCTCAGCGAAAGCCGGCAGGAGCGAGCAGGGAGGCTTTCTTGTTAAGGCTTACGCTGCATGCAGACAACACAATAATATATATGGACGCTAGATCGGACCAAACATGAATGCCACTAGCGCCGCGAAAAATATCAGACAGGGCTCCTTCGTCTGATCTTTGGCGCCCACGCATGTGGCTTCCCCGCCGGGCATGACCGCCTTGGCCCTACACGTCTGCACGTTAGAATACCAGCCTGTCTCCCCAAACCGACGTGACGCCAATTGGGGGCTGTACGCAAGGCACTCAAGGGCGATAGGGCTGATGTGGGTGGACGGAGTACCCCATCCCCAGGGGCCTTGATTGGTGAGAACCCGCAGCCCAGCCAGAACTGTCTCTCTGGTGACGAGAAACGACCTGGGCATTTACAGTGTCTTTTTCTTCTTCTTTTCTTTGGTGACACGGCGGATCGAGCTGCTTGGACACGGCTCTGGGATTGATCTAATGTCTCTTCCGTGGTATCAAACATGGGATGGATGGTCTATCATCGCGATGCACCGCAAGCAGAAGTAGCAACGCCGTGGCTCCAGATATGCAATGGCAGTAACTCAAAAAAAAAGTAGGTGTCGGTAATCCCCTCCACCTGAACAGCAACGCCCGCCCCATCACTCCTCTGGTGGCGTAATTTCGGGGAAGACATCTTTGAGAAAGTTCTTGGTGAACCTCAAGCACTGGTCATAGGTTGTTTCGAAGCCATCCAGAGGTCCATACCACGGGTCTTGAACGACTTCAGCCTTGCCGGTGCCCGAGTATTCGCCAAACAGCATGATCTTTGCCCTGGCCTCGGGCTTGTTCTTGTGCATCCGCTGGATATCGTTGAGGTTGTTTCGGTCCATCGCGAAAACGTAGGTGAAGTTGTCCAGGTCTTTGACGTTGAACTGGTCCAGTTTTAGCTGGTGCTGTACATCTAGCTTGCTAGATCTCAGGCATCCTCTTCTTACCTTGCGCGCCCGGTGGACATAGTCTGTGATACCGTGCTCTTCCAAAGTGGCCATCGTGCGGTCATCAGGTCCCTCCCCAACATGATAAGCACCCGTGCCGCAACTATCGATCTTCTTGAAACATCCTTGGTATGGAGGCTTATTCGCAAGGCTCTGGAAGATCCCCTCAGCCATTGTCGACCGACAAATGTTGCCGAGGCAGACGAAGAGGACGGAGATGGGTTGACGTTCGGGCGCCATGGTCGCGGTGGTGGTTTTGACGCTTCGTTGTCCGGTGCTGGCTGAAGGAAGGGCGGCTTTGAAAACTGAGGATCGACGACAGTGCTGCGGCGATTTGTTGTCGATCAGAAAAAGAGCGGGCGGGTGCTCCGGGGAAGTCCAGAGATCCCAAGAAAAAGAGGCCGAGCCGTTGAGCTGTCTGCACAGCAAGGTGCCCCGCGATGACGCTCTCGGAAGCAGCGTCCAACCCTGAAAAGCGTCAGTGAAGCGGGGCAGGCAATTTGCCCAGCTGCACTGTTGCTATTCAGCTCTTTCCATCAACCCACATCACTAAGCATGGCCTCTGCTGTACTTCCAACCAGACCGCCAGCAACTTTCTCCTTCAAATGTCTGAACAGCCACATTTGGGCCCGGAGTTCTTCACCTCCACCACTCGGAAGCCAATGAGAAGCGAGCGCGAATAAGCAAAGGTTCGGATTTTGTGCTGAGCCGACTCAGGCTCCTGGTGATGCGGCATTTCCATGTGTAATCGGCCAAGAGTGAGTGAAGCTGGCGGTCGACGGCTGGCTTTGAGCAGGAACCCACGATTGATCCGTGGAACAAGACTATCGAATCCCCCCTGGGCTGGACAAGCTTTATGAGGATGATCACAAGATTAGCTGGGGACCATTATAACCCTGAGTCGCTGCTCTCCTGCGAGCCCGCACCTGGCCAATCCAACAGCCTGGTACGGCCCCGGGTTGCAAGATCAACACTCCATCAGTACTACACAACGACCTCTTCTGAGCTTCTCCCGGACAAGATCTACCATAGGAATGCTTGCTCGTGCTGTCCGAGCTGCCGAGTAGACAAAATGCGGCTCTTCGACATCGCCCCATGCGACACGATGGTGACTGATTCATTCTGGTTCCCCATCTCAAATCTCCCGACGCCGCAATAGATGTTCTTCACGTGCGTTGATCTTCTGCGTCTACGGCCTGTTCACTGCTCACATGCTGCACTTGCTTGTGCGTAGCACTACAACCGGGACCCCAAGTTCTTTGTCCCCCGCCCAGCATGACTAGACTCCGTCCACTGATCGGTACCAGTCTTCTAACTGTGTGAAGATCTCCTCTGCCGCATCGACATCTGACCAAAAGCGACCAAATCGGTTTCTTCAGTTCGCAGGCCTCACAGGTGATGATTGGGTTCGCTTCGGTGCAACAGCCTGGAAGCAGGCTTCTTGGTACGGAACCATCCGGCGAGGTTTCAGCACCCAGCCTTGTCTAGGCTCAGCCCTGCAAGACACCGCTGTCTCAGAACTGCCGGTCGATTTTGAGGTGGGTCGGCGGGACGAACCCGCCATCCGTCACCTTTTTTCGGGTGACCCCATTCGCTGGGCGCCAGGGCAATGGGTCTTCTTTACCCCTGACCGGAGGTTACATTGGTTGGATACCATTGGCAGGCCGGGGCGGGATGGCAGATTGGCTGTTTCAACGTTAATTTTCTTCAACAACCTTCTTTTTCCTGCAGGCCTTCTAGTGAAGTTGCCAGCCTGAGGCGAGACACAGACCGGTGTCCTGGAGCAGCTCTGATCTTGCGAGATGATCTGGCCAAGGAGGTCTGGCGGCTGTGGACAAGACGCACTTCCCAGTCAGTGCTTGGAACGGCCCGATGACAGCATTGTTCGAACGTCGGGCGCTATGAGCTTTCCCGGCGAGCTAATCGAGACGCGCGAACGTCTTCCGGTTCGCGGGACTGGTAAAGATGGCAGCTAGCTGCTAGGGAGCGAAAAACCATCATCATCGCTGCAACAACCGCTGGATCGCTTGGACGTGGCTTATGGTTCAGTCCGTGCTGGCACCGCAGCCAAGGCCCGTGGTCCAATCTGTTGCCACGGACGTTCCCAGCGAACAGGCAATCCTGTTTGTACTCCCGAGGGGGGGGACATGGGTTTGGGTCAGGAGTATCCATTCACATCACCCACTTTATATTAGCTTTCTGACAAGGTAGGCGAGGTCCAGACTCGAATCATAAATACTCAAAGGGGTCCCTCTGCCCAGGAAGGCTTCTTGGTCCTATTGTACTATTCACTGTCTTTATTCACAACGTTCGCTCGATATCAAACCCAACCTTTCAGATACTACCACGTAATTATTCTTCGAGCTCTGGCATAAGCTTCATTTGCAAGACAACCTCACACTACCCAACCTATTCCCAGCTGTAGCTACCTCTACGACCCACATTATTCAAGATGCAGTTCAAGGCCATCGTCCTCTCCACCGTCCTCGGCCTGGTTGCCGCCCAGTCCTCTGACGTCGCCTCTCTCGTCGCCGAGCTGCCGTCATGCAGTCTGACTTGTCTCCTCGCTGGAGCCAGCGCTGCTGACTGCGAGTCCATGGACTACGCGTGTCAGTGCGGCAAGCAGGATGTCATTGTCGCCAACGCCACCTCTTGCTTGACAACCTCGTGCAACACCAACGATATTGCCAGTACGTTTCTACTCCAGCCGAATGTGTTATCACTCACAGCAACTAACACACCTCTTAGAAACCCAAACCGTGTCTCAGCAGATTTGCGATGCCGTCACTGGTGGCAACAGCAGCACTTCCGCCTCCGCCTCTGCCTCTGGCAGCAGCGCCACAGCTACTGGTTCCAGCGCCTCTTCGTCTGCCTCGGCTTCTTCTACCGGCGCCGCTGGCTCCAGTGCCGGCTCTCGTCCCGAGCTTTACGGCCTCGGCATGGCTGCTCTCGCCGGCATTGCTGGACTTATGGTCATGTAAATAGACCCCTGGAACCATGCGTTATTACGTATAGCCATCCTAAACGATGATGTTCTTTTCAAAACTTTAAAAAAGACCTCCGGTTATTTTGGAGGCAGGTACACCTTTCGGGAATTCATGTTGATGACCTTGGGAACGACCGGGGTTGGGATTTTGCACGGACAATGTACCAAAGGGGTTGGGCCCTACTGGAAAGGGCTCCGGGAGGAAGAGTAGTGGTCTACTTCTGGCGTTCCAATTTATACGATGCCTCCTCTTAAACATCTACACCCATTATTCGTTCTATTTCTAAAGTGACATGTCTACGTGACGTTCGTTCTCTCTTCTCCCGGTGGCCCATCTATGAACAACTCTGATCTAAGCCAAAAAATCGTGACGATAGGAAAAGCCCACGTTCAGCCAGGGGAGAACCGACCCAAGGCACCATCCTCTCCCCCATCAAACAGCCCGTGGGTGCCATCCAGCCCCGCAAACTTCTCAGCATACTTCATGCCCTCACGCCTCTGAGCCTCCACCCTCTTCCAGTCCCATTCCGCGTCCGCGGCGAGGTCAATCTCGCCGACGTCCTGGGCCTCGTCGCCGACCTCGTCGGCGCCACTCCGCCAGCCGCCGGGCCTCTCGGGTAACAGGCCGCTGTGCTCCATCAAGATACTCGGGTTGACGGTGAAGCGGCCGACCTTGAAGACGTACTTGCTGACCGCGGTGGCGATGACGTACTTCTGGAAGTCCTGCGTCTCGCCGTCGGCCGCGGCGGCCCGCCTGGGCCGCAGCGGTCCGAACCACGACTTGGTGCCGCTGTCCCACCCCGTGGGCTTGACCTTGCCCTTCACCACGAAGTGCGTCACAAGGTACAGCCACTTGCGGTCCCAGGACAGGACCCTCGTCCAGGTCTCGTAGCCCTGGAAGATCGCGATCTCCTTCTTGAAGGAGCAGAACACCCCGCCCAGCCCGATGCCCATCCCGCCCTTGGCGACCGTGCCGTCCGGAGTCACGACAGCCTTTGTCTTAGCGTTGTTCCCGATAGCATCGAGACCAGCATGCATAAGAAATGTGACGCACTGGGTGCGGGCGATGTCGAGGTCGGCAAAGTAGGTGCTGTTGGACTTGTGGAGGTTGTAGTCGGTCTCGAGGATGGAGTTGTACGTAGACGTGATCGAGTAGTGAAAGAGCATCCGCGGCTCCTTGACCCGGCGCTGCAGGTAGGGCACGTAATTTCTCAGGATGGCTGCCCAGACTCGGGACTGCGCACGGGGCCGGGAGCTGTCAGCGGGGGTGCCTTCTAGGTAGTGGGGGGGGGGCCGCTCACGGTCCACGCGAAGGGCATGTTCTTCCAGTTCGTGACGACGAACAGGGCCAGCAGGATTCGGCTCGTGCGCCCTGGGCCGGTGACGAAGTTTGTCAAGACCGTCTTCAGGTCGATGTGCAGCAGAGAGACGCCGGCGGCGCCGGCGGCGCCCACGCCGACGGGCAGGAGAAAGGCCAACGCGTTTGCCGATGCCATCTCGACAGATCGCGGCGTTCTGCGCGGGATTCTTGTCGGTGATTACTATTCCTTGGGCTGAGAAGACGGCTTATATGTGCTGATAAGCTGGCTGACACGGCGCCGCGCAAAGCCGAAGAGCAGAACGACGATCACGACGACCCAGAGCGGGATGGAGCGGAGCACGCAGGTGAGGGTGGTGCCGCACTTTGCGAGGAGGGAGGAGGAGGAGGAGGAATGGGGATAGGGCATGAAGGAAGGGCTGACTTCAAGGAGTGGGAAGTCGTTTCCTTCCCTATCCCGTCCGTCGGTTGACGAGTGCGAGCAGTGCGAGCAGTTCGAGCTTGGTGCTTATGCAAATTGGTGAGACTGACTAGCGGGAAATCCACCTGCCTGTACTGTAGCTTCTCTCCGCCGATTTTGCCCCGTGGCCGAGCCGAGGCGCATAAGCTTGAATAGATGTCCGCCTCCGAGCCGAGGCTCCCTCGCAGCCTTGGCTCCACTGCGGAACAGCTCTACACCTTATGTCCACCTCTATTTCTTTCATATGATTCAGGCAGTGACGTGGACGAGTGGCTCTCTTATCCATCTGGCGTTTTACCTGGCCGAGCTCTTCATCCTTGGCAGCTTCTACTCAGCCACCTCTAGGGTACTGCTAAGCCAGTGGGTACGCATTTTGGACACTAAAATTCTAAACGGAAACTTTCCAATTAATACATATGTTCTCATTAATGACAACACTTTGAGACATCTCAAGCACGGTCAAACAATATTTCAGATGTGCCCAAAGAAGGGCAGCAGGTGTCTTGGTACCAGGGCTTTCCTTTGCCTCTTACACATCCACAGATCCTCAACATTGGCCATGACTTAAGTGTGCCAACGACTTTGCCTAGACACTGAGTGGTAGTTTCCTGTTCTGTCTATTACAAGACAGGCATGATAAAGCCAAGGACTTGGCCAAATTGTGAGGGCAAAATCTCGCCCGTGTCACTGAAACTGGACTCAGTTGGAGAAATGTATTTCTATTGGTCTTGTGCTCTGTGGAGATGACATTATGTGTGCCCAATCTTTACTCGTGCTCATATTCTTAGGTTGATCGATGGTTATGCCCTTGTGCTACAGCCATCAATTGCCGAGGAGGCATGTAATGATAGTCCAAGACAAGCCTTTTGTGTGATTTATTTTTAGACTCATTATCGCAACTTGTTTGTGGAACAACGGAGCTGTAAAGGGGAGACAAGAATGACCTTTTGTGGCTTTTATGGGCTTGACAATGGTAACTATGCCACGTGGGAAGTTCTAAAATGCATGCTTTGGTGTAGATAACGCTTCCCATTCGAATGGAGAGTAGCAGAAGCATAAGCCATGTGATGGAATGTTTATCATGACAAGAAGAGGCTGTTCTAATCCGCTAAATCTCCAACTAGATAAACTCACATGGTCCGAATGTGAATGGAAGTCTTTCAATAATTGCAAGAGGATTATGTGCTCTCATAACAAAGTCATTGTTGGTAGCAATTTTCACAATAACATGTCCCCGTACGGCCCGTATCTACTCTGCTATATAAATCCTCTCATCTAATACCTTCTAAAATTTGTTTGTCTGTACTGCTGCAACACAAACTCTGCAATCAGAGCACTAAAGCATCGGAGACCACCAGAACTATTCATCATCCTTTGGAAAAATGGCGGAAGAAGAGGAGAGAGGTCGTCGGAGTGGAGCTCCTTCCCCCGCCCCTGACCCCAAGCCCGAACCCGAAACTAATGGCGATAGCAAGTAGAAGTCATGCTTCCTTCTTGCGCAGAAAAAACATACTTGAGTCTGCTGATTCTTGGTGAGTGGCGCCGTGAAAATAGATTGATCAATTGTGGAATTACAAGGAATAGTTAGGTAGATTGCTATCATTTGAGAAGTTGTTTGCAGCAATTAATAAATGAGAGTCAATTTCGTGGCACTGCAACACTTTCATTTGAGAAACATCGTGTTATTGTCTTTGCGTGAAAATTCATACGTAACTACGTGCATGTCCCGATTGACTACAGGAGCCCTATTGCTATTTCTGAGACCTGAATTCGCTCTTGACAAGCTTTACGGGATGGGCCAGACAAGGCCTTCATGACCAGCGCGGCCCGCCTATGGGATGAAACGGGGACCCTCAGCCAAATCTGCATATCCAAGCCATCCGAAACAATGGACGATCAGAAAAGAGATATCTTCAAATCCTCAATTTTCCCGTGCTTCAGTCTGGTGGCACAGCATTGTGTGCCGTCTCGAGGCCTGCTGTGCCGCCCCCTTGCAGCAGGGTGGAACTAGCGACCGCTCCACGACCTGGGTCTCCGGTTTCTGGCAGGGCCGGAACAGGGGTCGTAATACGCATGTTTTGCGGGCTCTATGTGGCGGCCCGGGATTTCTGACCTGTTGTGGCGGGCCCGGGGCCACGGTTCACGGAAACACTTGGCAACAGGGTCGACGGTGGTCCGACCGAGAGGAGCTGGGAGTTGGTGTCGAGCGTAAATGTTGGAGACGTGCACGTTCGTCGATGATCATCACCCGTAACTTGGACCTGTGGAAGGTGGTGGATTATAAGTAAGGCGGTTTGTGCCTCCCATTCTTGTACGTTTGTGTGGACTATCAAGACTTCCCATCCGCTTTCTTCAGTTCTCGGCTTTATTCTTTCTTTCTCGAGCTGTGCTCTCAAATTTTCAAGACCTTCCTCAAGTCTACGCTCGTTGATCGAGTAAATACGCCGAGCTTCCAAACAAGCCAAATAAATCCCCCGAATTTTCAAAATGCGTGCTTTCGCTGTCGTCATGGCTTGCCTCATTGCTCTCGCTGCGGCGATGCCTGAGAACATGATGGAGGATCGTATCATGCGTCGAGAATGTGTAAGTGTACCAAGACCATGATTGCTTTGGACTCAAATCATGGTGGTGAATGGAGCAGTTGACTGACTTACATGATTACTTTCAGTTTTGTGACGAAAACCATTGCGACGGTCCGGCTTGCTGTGCAAACGGTACTTGCTGAACTTTGAATCAAAGAGGAAGGAAGCTGTTGAGAGCAGTCGTGGCGAATGCCTTGAATGGTTAGGGTTAAATTAGGAACGAGTGACAGGGAAGATTGTGATGCATATGTCACAGAATGTTATGCTTCCAATCTGCTTGGTTGGCGTACCAGATTGACATGAGTCTTGAAATCAGTCTTGGTGTTTTTAACTCAGTCTTAGTCTTGAAACAAGTCTTGAACTGCTCCAGAGCCATGCTGTAGAAAGTTGACCCTAACCCTATTATCGCACCAAGGCCCACACACTGAGTCTGCTCAATTGCGCAGTGTTCTTGAAATTCTGAATCACTACAATTCAACCTTCACCCCCGACCTCTTCTCCCCCTTCTCGACTGCAATTTCGAAGCCTTCTATTTGCAATTATCAGGACATGGACAAAGACAATGATGGCGTCAGCACTCGAGATTTGGCCCTTGACATCATGACGAGAAGTGATGAGCTGTTGCGGGAGATGGCCCAGCTGCGGCAGAGATATCAGGCCATCAGAGGCCCTCACCTGAACATCCCTGGTCTGACGATCCTGATGGACGGCATCAGGCAGGAAGGAAAAGGTGCACAACCATTCTTAGACCTGCATGCGAACGGCTCGGCGACCTCAACCAATGACTCTTTAGAAGCGCGTCCTGCAGAGTCTCGTCTGCGCTTCTCAAACCTGCCTGCTATTCAGCGCAACTGGGACACTCTAAAGCGCTGCCACGATCTGGTCTCCGTCGAGCAGTCAATACCGAAAACCCCAAAGGTGGAGGTCAAGGAGAACGGCGGACTAAAAGTCAACCGTAGCCGAGAGGGTAAGGGCAGTAACCGGTTTGGTACGATCTTGGTTCATGCAGTGGTCGACGGGGGAGCTGAATGGCTCCGCATCATCAGCAAGGATGAGCGACGGGTACTCCTTGAGCTTGCTGCTGGTGGATGGGATTGGGACCACGAAGAAGGGGACACAGACCAAGAAGACGATTCCGAACTGTTCGAAGACATCCCTATTCTTCGCACTGCAAAGGAACTCGCGGATACTGCACGCAAATATTGGAATGACTACCACCACCCAAAGATACGAATCTTGCTCAGCCGTATACATGAAGGCCAAAGTAAAGATATGGACAGAGTCATTCAAAAGATGCGCAGTGCAGGTGGTGATCAGATAAGCGTCACCGTCGACTGTGCAGACTCACCATGGACTTCCACTCAAACTTTGCCGGACATTGATACCGCGCTGTCCAATCTCGTACCAATTGAAGACATGAGTCGTTTTGGATCGACCGTCATCCTAGACACAAGCGTCTTGATTGCCCTAATATCGGACATTTCACACGCTAACGTGGACGTACAACAATGGCACAGCCAGGACTGCAAGGCTCAGATTCAAGATGAAGCGAACGGCATCAATTTCATAACGTCACAAGCGTACCCCCCGCTTAGAGGGAAGCGTCTGGTCTGCACAAAGGAAGCCATGGAGCATTTCCTCGAGATTTCAACCACCATTGCAAGTCCCACGGAATTGGAAAGAGCGCGGCTTCTCTATTCGGGCGGACCGAAAGACTTTCAGAAATTTTCCATCCATGACGTCCCAGAAGACCTCATGCTGCCGGTGCAGGTGCTGTCCGAGGAAACGGACCTACACGCCGTGGATCTGGTGCAGGCAGGCAGGCTTCCAGAGGTGGCAATCAACGTCGAGACACACCTGTTGAGTGTGCCAGGGAACAGGACTACGCACCTCTATGGATGGTTCTCGGGCACGACGGTTGTGACGAGCAATAGGTCGCTCGCGAAGAGGCTGGTACGGATGATCGAGAGCAGCCTGGAGCAGGACTACGAAGATGGACCCAGGATATTCACGTTGCCCTACAACCGGGCTTTGGCGACCAAGGGCCCTAGGCGGGTTGATTGATTTGCCGTAGACGTTCCATAGATCAGATGGGTAAAAGTTTCAATCCTGGCATTTGCTACTGCCTAAAAGAACTTCTGCTAACATTCTTGTGAAAATTGGGATCAGATTGTGACAAGCGTTACAGATGACATGGTGCAAAGTTGAGCGAGAGCATACTTATGGATCCGAGGAACAGAATACATCATGTTCAAGTACATTAGGCATAGATGTTATCTATCATTAAAGCATTACGGAGATGGGGCTGTAAGATGTCCTCCCGCTATATACTAAGAATCATGATGTTCAGCACTTGAACACCACATGGTTTGGCAGCAAGGCGTCGAATGATTCCCTCACGCAACACCCCAGATCTCAGTGGGCTCCATGGTGAAATTCAACAGTGGCGCCACAAACTGGTTGTACGAAGAGACGCTATAGGCCGTATAGTTCCAGTATGTGCTCCTTTCGGATCATCAGTCTCACATCTCCAACCGGAAACAGATGGACAGCACTTACTCAGCAGTGGGGTCGGAGAACTCGTAGCTCACGGCCAAGTGAGCTCCTGTGCCGGTGGTGTTGACAGCCTCCAGGCGGGCGGCAACCTGGTGGAGGTTCTCGCTGTCGTCGAGGATCTCACAGTCATCGTAGGGAGCGCCCTCGCCAAAGCCCGAGCAGTAGGCCTTGAATGCGGGGACTGAGTCTGAGAAGGCCGGGGCGCTGATGTTGAAGTCTAACAAATGGGGTCAGAACATGTTCACCGATGAGCAGCCAAAGACAAGGGCAAGGAAAAAAACATACCATAGTAGCAGCCGGCTCGGGCACAGCCTGCACTCCACCCGGTGACGGTCCATGTGTAGTTGGAAGCAACAGCGGCCTTGGTCTTGACAAGCTTCGCAGCGGGCTTGCTCCACAAGTGAGCAGCCTCGGCGGAAGCGAGGAGGGAGATGGCGGCAACAAGCGAGAACTGCATCTTGATATGGCTTGGACTTTTGTGGAAGATCGTGAAGAAGCGAGTGGTCAGTCTTGGGAAATGATTGACGAGAGCCTGCCTGGATACTTTATATGAACGAGAGAGGATGGACAGCTGTGACAAGGGACCCTAAGACAGTATGAAGTCATGGACACAAACAAAACATCCAAACCAGAGGATGATCGTCCCTTTTGTTTTCTGTTTCGATTCAATGTTTCCCCTGGCTTCTACATACTGCGCAGCCTACAGTCTACGGTAACAAGCAGACCAGGCGCAATTCCGTCAGGGGTCAGGCATGCCCGGGCGCGAAAAGCGGGCTCCAATGTTGCCAAGGGCCACAAAAAGCGGCCTCTACCAATCTTTGCCCGGGGTGGGACATCCCAGAATGGGCTTACAACAGATCGGCACTCGTCAAAGTGTCGGGCCACTGCCCCTTCAATATGGGGGCGGCATTCCTTGGGAGAGAGCATTGCCTGCTTGGGAAGGGCCCCAGAAGGACATGGCCCTTCGCTTGCAACGCTTACAGGGAGTGAGGCACCGTTGACGGCCAGAAAAGGAAATCAGTCCCAACGGTCAGACGGTGCAACCCTACTGACCGCAGGGTTTCAAGAGCCTCGTATGGAGTATAATTTCAGGGGTTGGCTTCATCGGACCCGCTGCCCAGTTGAGTCCTCTACATACTCCGTACAGGCCCTCACTCGACGCTGCAGTGCGACCCAGCCTGTCGCTGGCTCGGGAGGGATTGGTGGGCATAGCGCGAATATGTACGGGGGGTTGGGAGGACTAGGCTGGGAATACGAGCTCTCCACGCGCGCATAGACGTCGAGTTCTGGTGAGACCCTTGGGCTCCGAGTGCCGACATGAGCGCTTCGTCGCTCGGGAGCAATCAGAGCAAGAGACGGCCGAGGACATGGGAAAGCTCGGCCTGGATGAGGATGAGTCCCCTGTCCACGCAGTCACTTCTCCAGCCTTGAGGAACGGACGCATTGAACCCCTGAGATGCCCGAAATACGCTCGTGGCGGTGCTGCAATGCAGATCCAAAGCTCTTGGAGTGAGGAGAACAGGAAGCAAGTCCAGTGCGGTGGGGGTTCTGCGCCAGGGTTGTAGCTGCCCACGACTGGCTTGACCAGGTCGAGGGTTCTACTCCAATTGACCTCTGCTCCAAGTCCAGTTGGCCTGGCTAGACTCTCCAATCTTCAACCTCATCCCGGCCGCATCTGAACGGGCTTATCTCCCCTTCCTTATCTCTGTGGCTTGCTGCTTCAGCATCTCAGAGTTGCCGGTGATGTCACTTCTTGAATGCGTACGACTGGTACTGATAAGCTCTGAGAGAGAGCATCTGCTGCCAAGTGAATGAGCAGTGATAAGAGGGTTCTTCCGACGTGGTAGGTCGTGATCTCTTCACAGCTCATCAAGTGATGTGCTGAAGTTCATGCATTCTGCATATGACTCCATAAGAAAGCCCTGAATGTCAAGATGAACGACCAACGCAAAACCCGGCATGTCCCCACCGAGACTTCGGCATTGCTCGTTGGTTCCTCGACAGAAGGCGATGTGGAATCCCTGCTCCCCAGCGCCATCTCCAAGGACGAACAGGCCCTGCATCTCTCTTCCAAGGCCATTGGGGAGCGCCTCCCGTACAATGATTACACCACCATCGACTGGCTTCACGATCTCGTCAAGGACAGCGCCCGGCACCAAGCGTTGCACCGTTCCGGCCTAAGAGGGCAGAGGCTGAAGCTATGGTGGGATGCGGCCCAGGGCTGGGTCGCCGCGTTCATCATCGGCGTCTTGACCGCCGGTGTGGCGTTCCTGGTGGACATCAGTGTAGCGAGTGTCGCAGACTGGAAGGAAGGCAGGTGTGTCGGCGGCGGTGGCGGCTGGTGGCTGAATCGTGAGCGGTGTGGTGGTGACGCGTGGAGGCCATGGTCGGCTTCCTGGGGCGGCGCATATGGGATATATGTCGGCGTCGCTCTTGTGTACGGGCTGATCGCTGGTGGTGTGACGATGCTCACAAAGACGACGCTGCCAGCCGCAGACGGCGGCGATGATGCTGATGAGACGGCGGGAGCCTCGTCCCCGAGCAAGGTCCACTTCACCGAGACTGCGACCGGCAAGTCGATGTACATGGCTGCTGGAAGCGGCATCCCAGAGATCAAGACGATCTTGTCAGGCTTTGTCATTCCTCACTTCCTCGACTTCAAAGTGCTGGTCGTCAAGGCGGTGGGTGCCATTTTCGCCGTGGGAACGGGCATGAACTTGGGAAAGGAAGGGCCCTTTGTTCATATATCTACCTGTGTTGGATATCTGGTCGCCAGATGGTTCCCCAAGTACAATGGGAACGGCAGGAAGATGAGAGAGATGCTAAGTGTTGCATGCTCTGCTGGTTTGTCTGTGGCTTTCGGTGCACCAATTGGTGGTGTACTCTTCAGTTACGAGGTAAGTCGTCATCACATTCAGGGCCGCACAAGCATCGCCGTCTCAGTTGAGTTGTAGGCCATGGTGGCTTACGTTGTCTTTGCAGGAAATCTCGACGTATTTTCCTCGACCAGTGCTTTGGAAGGCCTTCCTCTGCTCGCTCGTTGCAGCGGCCACCCTGAAGGAGCTCAACCCGACGGCCACGGGCAAACTTGTTCTCTTCGAGACAAACTACGGTGTTAATTACGACGCCGTCCACTATCTCGTCTTCATCCTCCTAGGGATCTTTGGTGGCATCTTCGGAGGTGTCTTCTGTCAGGCAAACTTTCGTTGGTCCAAGTATTTCCGGAAGTACTCGCTCATCAAAGATCACCCAGTGCTCGAGGTACTTCTTGTTGTACTGTTGACGTCTTTGTTGCAGTATCCAAATAGACTGATCAGGTCGACGGGTGATGTAGTCATGGCTGATTTATTAGTTGACTGCAATGAGCCGGAAGATGTGGAAGTGTCATATGTTTGCAAAATGGAGGCCCTGCAGGACAAGTCGGGGTACTACTTGTGGCTAGCAACTGGTGCGCTGGTCAAGCTGCTCCTCACGATCATCACCTTTGGCTGCAAAGTTCCCTCGGGAATCATCATCCCTGCACTGGATGCTGGTGCATTATTCGGGCGGATGGTGGGCCAAACGCCCTTTCTTTTCCACTCTATTTCTCCAGGTATTTTTGCAATGGTCGGTGCGGCAGCATTTCTTGCCGGTGTGTCTCGAATGACAGTCAGTCTCGCGGTAATTATGTTCGAGCTTACGGGCGAGGTGAACTTTATTCCCCCTTTTATGGTTGCTATTCTTACCAGCAAGTGGGTTGCCGATTCAATAAGCGGGGACAGCGTTTACGATCTGAGCCAGCACTTGCTGGGGCATCCATTCTTGGATGCTGAGCATTCATTGGCAAAGGTGCGAGAGGCAGGAGGCGGAATGGTCGAGGAGTTGATACCGCCAAAGAACACGATGGAGGAGATCACAGTTCACATGGGGCCGGATGGGATCATAAGCAGGCAGGTTCTGCGCAGAAAACTGGCGCAGTTAAAGGCGAGGGGGCTGATGGATGCTGGTTTGGTGTTGGTCAATGGGCAAGGTATTTGCCATGGTTATCTGCCCGAGGCAGAACTCGAATACGCCCTGACGCTCAAGGAGCACGCGGAAGAAGCCAATGAAGACGGCAGCGGGCATGATGACGAGGCTGACCTGATCAGAGGGCCAATCTCGGACTTTGTCAATCGCACACCTTTGACTATCCCGTCTACGGCACCGGTCGAGTATGCTGTTGAGATGTTTGGCAAGTTGGGGTTGCGGTATCTGGTCATCGTCGAGGAGGATACCGCCAGGGTGCTTGGGGTGGTTATTAAGAAGCGGTTGGTCAAGTATCTGGACGGGCTGAAAAGCACATAGTGATGTGGACAGTTCCGTGAAATGCACTGGGCTTCTTCTTGTCCGTCTCGTGTGGAGCGCGTGATATCTCCCTTTCGGCCGACCCATGGGCCTCCGGTGACATTATCCGCAGCCAATTGTTTCGAACTTGCAGTTATCGGAAGAGTCTCGTGTGATCAAGTCGTCTATTGCGTCTTCGAGTGCCTTTCTTGGCCTAAAACATGCGCACAGCTCGCCTGCGTCTTGGTTCCCTTCTAATTGCTCCTCGCACCGTCCTTGGCCGCTCTGAGCTCGTCCATCTTGGCCACCCGCTTCTTGAACTCGACGTACTGGCATTTCTCGTAGCTGTGCCTCTCTTGCTGTACGTTTATGTCAGCGTTTGTCCATCGATCCTGGGGCAAGATCCCGTCGAGCCCGGCTTGGTCGCCGTTGATCTTATGTGAACCGGGAGCGGCGATTGCCGCGACAGTCGGGGGCAGACCTACCTCGCACTTCCAGGGCAGGTAGAAAGTCTCGAACCGGCATCGGTTCAGGGGAATCAGGAGGTTCGCGCAGCTGTCTCGGTATGGCAGCGGGAGCTTCGCCTCGCGCATTTCCTCGCGCGTCGCCTCTGGTCGTAGTTACATGTCAGTACATATTCTCTCGGCCGGGCTGGAGCGTCGTGGCGGGGGCTTACGACGCGGCACTTCAATTGATTCATCGTGTGCCATTTTGGGCGTTGCAATCGTTGGTGGACTCGAGCCTTCAATTGCCCGAATTTGGTCTGTTCCCGGAGTCGGTCGGTCGGACTGTCGATGACCTTGATGAAGCTCCCAATTGGCGTCGGTTCAATTGGCCCGTGCACCAGTTAAGCCGCAACCCCCCCCCCCCCCCGGGCGGCTGACTACTTACAGGGTTCGGGTGAGCATGGTCCTTACTGCAAAAGGCACGTACCTCGATGGTTTTGGGTCACTGGAATAAAGTTGAGTTCCAACCTACAACATTGAACCACATCCAATATTAACATCGTGTAGTAACCTGGCATGGTCGACTCTATACTTCCTTCCTAGCCTTTCTAATCTGTGGTCTTCCTGCACACACAAAACAGGCTCTGTTGGTTTGTCAGTCAGACTTTGCCTTGGCACGCTAGTGCTTGGTGCCAGACCCCACTCCACCACAAGAGCTCGTTTTATTCTGTGGTAATAATCAGCCGGAATTAGCAGAATTCTCATCCAAGGACCGTTGGCCCAATGGCAAGGCGTCTGACTACGACTTATGAGAACATCATCAGAATTCGACATCAGGAGATTGCAGGTTCGATCCCTGCACGGTTCATAATGTTCTAGGACAGCACATTCATGTGCTCGAGAATATTTTTTTCAATTTTTTCCCTCACCATCGAGGCAGCCAAGATATGGCTTGTCCACATTGAGCTCCATGGCTCACCACGAGACAAGATCCCCATCATCTATCTGCTCTCCCCCTTCAACTAGCTGAATGCCAGTGTCCTTTTAATAGTTTATTGGTCTGGGTTCAAAAATGAAGTTCAGGCAGTGGGAAGGCTGGTCGGACACATGTGTTACAATCCTGTTGACACCCTTCCCCTTTCGGACATTTGTTCCCCTGGTAGTTGAGCAAAGTCATGACATGACTGAAGTTCTAGCAGGGAGTGTATTGGGAGGTAGATGTTTATTTTTTGGTGGGAATATGTCTCAAGACAATCCTAAGTGACACAACATATGATCCACATGATGTTCGATGATAGGTATCCTTCGGATGATATTGATCACCATTCAAGCACATGAGAATATCATAAGAATGTCTAACTACTCCGTTTGTGTTCTGATCTGAGCCTGTTGCTATGTCTCGCGTATTCCTATCCATTTGGGCAGGCTGTTGCCCAGGTAGACAATTCCAGACATTTAGCCCCGAGGTAGTTTGTCCAGGGTCTGTGATGGTAGGCAAGTTGTCTTATTTCTGTTTGTATGGACTATTTGAACATTACTCACAGGCTTCAGAAGAAGAGGCATACAGTTTCTGACCAAAAATTAAATATTGTACTCAAGCATACACATTGGGGGCGGAGGGGGTAAGATTATCGCTATGAGCCGACGTAATAATGAAACGGGACAGCCTAATCACTTGCTCGTTAGATGGATCTAGGCCACGGACTGGAACCTCGCCTCGCATGCAATACTATGTTATAACTATTACACCAATTGATTAGTATGTAGAAAGCCACATCATCCAAGTTGCGCCACTAAGTTATAGTCCCTTTCAATACACCGCTATCTTTCTGCAATACCAGAGAAGTAAATATTGTAGGCCCGAAATATAGGTATGCGCCCTCACTTCGCACGTGCGTCATCAGTTTTGGTCGTAACTTCCTAGGTACTTAATTCCCTGAATTCCTGCCAATGCCTCTTGCGCTACGCGCTGTGATCGGTAAATAGAGATACATAGTTCTCTTTGCAAAGTACTTCTCGCATGGGCCACTATCAAACTGCATTGGCTTTTCTCACATGTGTAAATGGAACGGGTGCGTCTGAGTGTGCCTATGGGAGAGTAGAACAAAATTGTATGATGAGGCTTAATCAGTATCAACGATCACTTTGATGCACGGAACGAAAACGTGAGACAGAAAACGGTCTCTTCACCTGCGAGAAAAGGTCGCGTTGGTTTACTTCACAAGTGACAGAGTATGTGATCGGCCGGATCTGCCTTTGCCAGTTTGTAGGTTGACGTCGGGGAGCATCGTTGTTTTGGGGTTGTGGCTTGCAGGACCACATCCGATGAGCTCGCTAGACTTCCGGGTACTCATCCGAGTGTCTTCCCAGCGAGGCCCTGCGCTGCACAACCGCTTCTAACTTATGTGAAAACTGCTTCGATTTCCACAAGCGTACTGTCGGCGTAATGGCTGGCTCTTCGCCTTGGCCGACCTTTTATTTATCTGTCAAGGCCAGCATGTCTTGTCTTTGTCGTCGTTGGCCCGAAGCTTGCACTGGGTTGGTAACGAATGCGGCAAGTTGAGGACCCAGAAATCCTGGGGGCTCTGCGGGGCATTCGGAGCTCGAGGGCTCCACGGCGGTTGAGCGGCTGCTGCTAGCACCCCTATCTACAGGGCTTCGCTAACTCATCCGGAACAAGAGGACATAGCCGATGTCAACCCCAGATTCTACAGCAAATAGAAGGTTGCTGATTTGCTAGAGCTTGTTCCCGCTTGGTCAGGAGTCGTATGTTATGAGAGGGACGCCAGGGGCGGAACTTACACCGTAGCCATCGATACTACTTATATCTCAGATGAAGTCGCAGCATTAAGAATATTTCCTCACCCTCATCCATATCCAAAGCAGTCGAAATTCTCTCTAGGGCAGCTATCATTGACACAGGCTTTCACCCCAGTCTCTCATATCGAGATACCAAACTGAGCAGACCCTCACCATGGCCACCAACGGGAAGCCACAATATGACCCCAACTTCACAGACAGCGTCATCGCAGCAACCGGCCCCAAGGCCAGCCCGCGAATGAGGCAGGTCATGACCTCCATGATCAGGCACGTGCACGACTTTGCCCGTGAGAACGACATCACCGTGTCCGAGTGGATGCAGGGGGTCGAGCTGCTGAACCGGTCTGGACAGATGTCCAACGACCGACGGAACGAGACCCAGCTGCTCTGCGACGTCATTGGGCTGGAGAGTCTGGTCGACGAGATCACCAACAAGCTCCTGGTGGGCGCCGACTACGAGAGCACCAAGTCCGCAATCCTGGGGCCCTTCTTCAGGAAGGACACACCGTCGACCGAGAATGACGCCAGCATCATCAAGACCATGCCCTCGGACGGCGAGATTGTGTACATGCACGGCATTGTCTCGGACGCGGCAACGGGCAAGCCCCTCGAGGGCGTCACGGTGGATATCTGGCAGTGCAGCACCAACGGGCTGTATGAGCAGCAGGACCCGGACCAGGCCGAGTTCAACCTGCGAGGAAAGCTCACCACGGACAAGAACGGCTACTACGGGCTCTACTGCATCCGACCAGTACCGTACCCGGTCCCCTATGACGGTGAGTGCACCCGCCGGCCCGGAAGAGATCTCAGCATGACTGACACATCGCAGGCCCGGCAGGAGAGCTGTTGCAGCTCCTGGACCGCCACCCGTACCGCCCGGCGCATATCCACATCATGGTAAGATTTCCTCGCCCCTGAGCGCGTGCACGTGGGGTGACCATGAGCTAACCCGCACACAGGCCGGCAAGGGCGACGTGTATGCACCACTGGTGACACAGATCTTTGACAAGAAGACAAAGTATCTTGACAACGATTCTGTCTTTGCCGT
Source organism: Diaporthe humulicola (assembly GCA_038088545.1). Taxonomy (NCBI): domain Eukaryota; kingdom Fungi; phylum Ascomycota; class Sordariomycetes; order Diaporthales; family Diaporthaceae; genus Diaporthe; species Diaporthe humulicola. The sequence goes on along the minus strand of JBBWSL010000002.1, from coordinate 399,063 downwards.
AAAGGACGACCTGGTGGTGGATTTCGTCCCAGTGAAGGACCACCCGAAAGCCTCGCTGGAGCTGGAATACAACATTCGTTTGGCAGCACAAAAGGCCTGATTTCGCGGTCGAGGTCTAAATTAATGTTACCAGTTGAAATTGATATTTAGCTGCCTGTATCAAATCAATTGTGCGAGCGTTCCCATGATAATTTGGCACCTTGAGAAGCTGTTATCCAACTGCCGGCCCTTGCCCTGTTTTTGAAACTCGGGCAATACTTTATCAAAACCTGCGCATTGCAAGGTACGACGTGCACCTGCAGGCCCGTCAGATGCACCTTGGCTTTCTCTTTGCGCGTATAGAGTTCCCTGCAAATCCGTGTTACAGCCAGTAGGTTTGGATACGGGCGCCCCTCACCTGCACCGGATAACTTGCCTTAACAAGATTAGACTAGCAAGGGTGGCATAGCTAATTACACATTGATATCACTGGGCGATGGGATTAACCTCAAGCTCCACCTCGATTGCTCAAATGCTCTCTTCTTTCGCTTCAACACCGCAACACAACTCGGCGATGCAATAGGATTCCAGCCCAAAACCTTCTACGTTGACTACTGGAACAAAAGTTACCCCTCTCAAAGTATCCGACGCTCGGACTCATTGAGCAGCCATGCCCTTCAACGATATCAGCAAGCCCCCGCCTGAGCTACCGAGTCCGGTGCTCACGGCAGTTCTGCCTGGCCTGTCGCTGCTTCGGCCACTGAGCCGGAGGGGGATTGGTCCAGGCATGATCGTTCTCGCTGCAGATTACGGTAACTCTCTGGCCATTACGGATGGTGTTCCATCTCCGCTAGTAAAGTGGGCAGAAGAAGGGTACACGGTTGTCGAGATAAAGGCAGAGGCTCTCAAGTCTGGTGACGGCGATCCCATCCGCAGTGCCATCGAAACATTGTACGCGTGTGACGTTTGTGAGCCCAAGGATAAGATTGGCCTGACTGGTGAGTGCTGTTTACCCTCTAGCCCCAGGCCCTTGAGGAGTCACCAACCTGACAGCCTCAACAGCATATGATTCTGAGTTGTGGAACATCGTCGCCCCGACGCTGTCAGGTCATCCATCCGTTGGTGTGGCTGCTGTGTATGCAGATGCATCAAAGGAATCATCGCCAGACTCCATCGCCAGTGTGTCTATACCAGTGTTGCAGCACCTTGCCGGAAAGCCAGCAGGAGAGTCGACTCAGCCAAACAAGCCACAGAATGTGAAGAAGTACTACTATCCCAACGTCACTTCGTCCAAATTCGCGACGCCCTTCCAGGACTCATTCCACTACAACACCGAGGCGATCTCGCATACTCGAAACCTCACACTCTTCAAGAAGGAAATGGATGGCCCGTACTTTGACTTGGAGACGATATGGGAAGAGCATACGTACTATGAATTTGCTGATCGATCAGTCGAGCACACAATGAGCACGATGGTGCAGCAGCCTTACGTCAATCATGTTGTCAGTATCACTTTTCTCTTGCAACGGATCCCCGACTTTCATGTTTTGGAATGTTCTAGAATGCAACACTTTAGGATCCGTAGCAGGACTAACGTCACCATTAGCCTACAGTTAGTCTACTAATTACCAGCTTGTGTAACTTTGGTCGTCTTGTGAGGCTGACCCGAGTGCAGATGACCGGCGGCATTGGTCGTACAAAGCTGTCCCACTTTTACCAACACAACTTCATCTTTAACAATTCTGCTGACTCCGAGCTCGAGCTTACCAGCCGCACTGTCGGCGTTGATCGGGTCATTGACGAGTTTATATTCAAGTTCACTCACGACCAAATGATTGACTGGATGTAAGAAAATTGCTTCGCTTCCATCAGAGCACTGTACACAGAGGCTGACAGCACAAAGTCTGCCGGGAGTTCCGCCCACCAACAAGAGGGTCGAAGTTCCCTTCACGGCCGTGGTAAATGTTCGTGGTGATAGGTTGTATCACGAGCACATCGCCTGGGACCAAGGCAGCGTGTTGAGGCAGCTTGGTTTGCTCCCTGAGTACCTCCCCTTCCCGTATCCGCTGCCTGAGGGGAGCGGATCAGCGACTGGACGTCAAGTGGAATACCGTGTGCCAGTTGCAGGCATAGAGATAGCGAACAAGATGCGAGACAGGAACGGCGGCCCCTCGAATGAGATGTTCGATTTCAAGGTTCGCGAGGTATGAGATACAGGTTGATCATAGAATGTATGGCTATGCAATGAAAAGTGCAACTACAGCTGATTAATGGTTGTCTTGACTGTTGCGCCTGTGTTTCTGACACTGTCTCTTTCAATTTGAGTAGACTATATCAAGTAGGCGCTAATTTTCTCTTGTGGTGGAATTCCACTGCTGCAGAATGCCTCTTGGCGGAATTCCGCCCGTTGCGCCCCAGGGCTTACGGACATGGCCCAGCACATCTATAAATAACGAGGTCGGTTTTCTTGCTCCCAAAGCTTTACAATTCCACCCGACTTCCAGGTGGTACATTTAATCACTGTGGAAAGGTTCAACCTGACTTTTAACCGGGTGACTTTCTGTCATGAATTCTTGAAACTCCGCCAACCTTAACAACATACTTACTGGAAGTTCAACATCCGGCATTAGCTATCAAATATCATCGGTCTTCAATAATGACAACAATCCAAAGAGTCGCTCTATTTGGAGTAAGTTTGGCATACTCAATCCCGTCCAAGTGTGTAGCTGACATGACTTCAAGGCATCGGGCAACTTCGGTGCCCCGATCACCGCAGCCCTCATCGAAGCTGGCTTCGAGCTGACGATCATATCCCGAGCCGAGTCATCAGCAACCTTTCCACCTGGTATACGTGTTATCAAGGTGGCATACACGCCAGAGAACTTGGCCAAGGCTCTGCTCGGGCAGGATGCCGCGGTCTGCGTTGTCGGACCTGGCGGCGTTCACCACCAGACTGCCATGATCGATGCGGCGGAGGCCGTAGGCGTCAAGCGCTTCATCGTGGATGATTTTGGTTGGGGGCCGGATGTTCGTGGGCTGCCCGAGTTCCATGATGTTCACGCGAAGCGGAAGGCGCAATGGGGCCATGCGAAGGTGAGGGCCGACGCCAACCCTGAGTTCACATTCACTGGAATTAGTATAGGGAATCCTATCGATTGGGTAAGCAATGCCTCTGCACCTGACTATGCGCAGACAAGGGAGCTTGTCCAAATTCTGAACGGTGAATAGGCGATCAAGACGTTCCCGCTCATGGGGTTCAATATCAATGACCGTTCCGCGACTATATACGACAACGGCGAAGAGGAATTTACAGGCACGACTCTGGATGGTATTGCACAGAGTGTCGTGGGTGTTCTCACCCACCCAGAAGAAACCAAGAACCGCTTTGTGAAGGTTCTCTCCATCAAAACCAGCCAGAACAAGATGCTGAAGGCCGTTCAACACGTCACGGGAGAGCCGTGGACAGTACGAAAGTCCACGACGAGGGAACTCATGGCAAGCGGTCGCACTAAGCTCGCCAACGGCAGTGGCGGATGGGTCTTGGATCTAGTCGTCGCTCAGCTGTATGATGAGGGCGAGGCTCGCTGCGTGGTTGCGCCCCACCGGTCCGAATCCGACTCCGACCTTTTGGGCGTGGCTGCGGAGACGGAGGATCAGATTGCGAGCAAGGCTTTGGGGCTTGTGTAATGCGAACCCTACTGAGGTGCAACTCTGCTCCTCAGCAGATAAAAAGGCAAGTCTCCCATGCGCTACGCGGGGTCGGGGAGCCCATGCAGGTCGGTCGGGACATTTGCCGACGAGTACGAGGAAGACGAGAATGGACTGGCTCAAGTGGTTGTCCGAATTTATTCATGCCGGCCGTCCGGGTTTTCAAAATTGTTATTGATCAGCCGACTTTGAATATAGTGGAATTGTGTTGGTTTCCCAGCCTGCGTAGCCCTGCATTGTGTGGACAACTACCCAACCTCACAAACGCAGCGACGATGTGGTCTGTTTTCAGCTGTTGATGTACTCACCGGTGTCTGCAGTTTCATTAGACTCAGCAATAGAAGCGACCTTCCCCATTGCCACTAATCATCAATCAAGCAGCACTAGGCAAAACTATTCCGGCTGCAACCCTAAGGTTGCGACGCGTCAATCTGAGTCGATTTCTAGAACAAATATCTTCCGGAAACGTACAAGAAGCAGTGATCCTCACAGGCTCCGATCTACACTGGATCTGGTGCTTGGCATCATCAACCCGAACTCACCGAATTTGCTTCTCATTCTCGGATTGCAATATACCGTGAGATTATAATTATTCGACATATGATGTTCTGATCTCTAGGACACTTGCGATATCTTGGAATATCCTTTCTCGTAATCTGATTACTGCTCATCATTTGATTGATCGCCTCATCATGGCTCGACTCCTTCTTATTACGCTGATTCCTGGTGCGCTCGGCGCTCTGATGAGCGACTTGCACTGGCGACAAGCTAGAGAGGAGACCAGAAATGTCCAGCTCGAAGTCCCCAACACGGTGCCCGAGGGCCGTCAAATTGTCGATTCCAGTTTCCAATCATACTCTATTGAGTTCTCGTACATGTTAGATTTCGCAGGGAATGCGAGGTAAGGATGCTGCGTCCAAGTTGCGAACGTGACAGCAAGCTTGTACTGATTCACAAAGTCATCCAAATGCGTATTCCTATCAGATGCTACAGAACCTAGGTGATATTGCTGGTTCTTATCCCATCATCCGTGCGGGCGGGACAACACAGAACCGGGCGACCTATGTCGCAAATCAGACCGAGGCATTGATAGCAAGATTTTCGACGCCAGGTGCGGACCAGCCAGCTTCGCTGACAGTCGGGCCTGCTTGGTTCGAGTCCTTCCAGCAGTTCCCCAAAGGTACCCAGTATATCTACGGCCTCAACTTCTATGACGGCGAGGAAGGCAAGGACCAGGCCGTACTCCAAGCCGGTGCCGCGTACCTTGGTATTGGGAAGGATCTGTACGCGTTTGAGATTGGCAACGAAGTCAATTGTATGTGACATTGAATACTTGCTTGACCTTGTTACTTTTCCCCCTGTTCCAATGAGATAATAGGCTCACAAATCCCAGCCTGGCCTGGTGGCAGCCGTCGTCCAGCGAATTACACAACCAAGTCGTACGTAGATCAATGGACCGAGTACGCGGACGCCATAGGAAAGGACGCACTTGGCGAGGACGACGCAGAGTTACAGCCCCTATTCCAAGGCTGTGCTTTCACAGCACCACGAACCATCAAGCCTGGCAACACCTCAGTCTGGAACATCCAAAGCGTGCTTGAGCTGGGATTGGCCCGGTCTGGTAGGCTGAAAACGGTAGCTGATCACGATGTAGGTCACAATCGACATCGAAACCGGGCCTTTCGTGGAAACCGAGCTGACTGTCCATGGAAAAAATAGTACATGGGAGCCAACTGTGAAGGTTCCAAGGTCCCCACTATCAAAGATAACATTCTTAATCACTATCGCATGACCTCCTTGATGTGGTACCATGAAGTTCTCGGCAACTTCAGCGCCTCGCAAGGTGTGCCGTATGTGCTTGGCGAGACCAACTCGATCTCTGTAAGTGCTCTGGAATATCTACTCTTCGTGACTGTTCTCCACTCTTGGAATATGTCTTCCTACGCTTCCCTCACTGACCTCTTAATAGTGCCAGGGAACACCTCTGATCTCCGATGTGTTCGCCTCTGCTCTTTGGGCAGTCGACTACGTGCTGTATGTCGCAACCCTCCAGGTCTCGCGCCTTCACTTTCATATGGGCACTGCCTATCGTTACTCTCCGTGGCAACCAATTACCATCAATGGCACGGCGCCCTTTGCCAAACCTCTCTACTACGGTAACCTCTTTACTGCCTCAGCGTTATCCGGAGGCAATAAGCAGGTCCAGATACTGCTGAACGAAACATCTCTCACCGCTTACGCTGTGTTCGATGCCGGCAGCAACGGGTCCCCGGTTGCCACCACCCAAGACACTGCCGCCACACAGCCAAAATTGACGTCACTAGTCCTTTTGAATCTCAACATCTACAACTCAACCTTCACAACCCCGCGTCCATACACGAGCTTTGACTTTACACTCCCAGCCGGCGCTGGCAACGCTTCCGTTGGATCTTCCGAAGTCCAAGTTCACCGCCTTACAGCACCCGGGGTTGAAATAGCACGCAACGTTACATTTGCAGGCCAATACGTAGACAACAGCTCAGGTGCCTTGACTGGGGAGAAGGTTGTGGAAAATATTGAGGATTTGGGTGATGGCAGAGCCAGAGTTAGAGTTGGTGACGGAGAAGCTCTGCTGATTACTTTCTAATGTTGCAAGTTGAAGGGTAGTAGTAGTTGGGAAATTAGTTTGCACGGAATACGTGTGTCTGCGAAGAGACGAGGAATCTCCGAAACTGAGCTGACCCAGTTGGATGTAAGCGCCTTCGATACACTTGGATCTCTACACAAAAAGAAATGGACACTCATTAGCCTGTTCCATCCCTGATACCTGGATCGTCCCAACAACAGGAGTAGAACTCAAGCCACTTGGATCTTGCCTGGCTTCAGATGAAACAAATCGCATGGCCATCTTAGTCCCATGTTGAGTCGAGAGACGATCCGACAAAGTCATCCCAATAAAATGCCAACATGAAATGACAGATGTGCTTCAGCATGTGCATATATGGACGGCAGTAAAATGCAAGCAACCGGAGAATCACCTTGACAGCTTAACTCAGCGGCACGTCCAGTTACGGTCGCAATGACGCTAAACAAGCACCGGATCTAATGCAAGCCAACGACAGCAGTTTTGACAATTGACACCCGCTCGGGCGGCACTTGAGCAGTAACGCCGTTAGAGCCTCTCGTGTCAAACAATCAAACGACCGTGACATCCCATATCGGGTCCGCCGGTACGGTCACAGCTCGGGAGGCCTAACGAACACTGGACCACCACCATGTCTCACCCTCCAGCCAAGCCTCGAGTGCCACGCGAACAGCAATTGCAACCGACGCCCCACAGCCAGCCAGCAAGCCCGACGCACTGATCACCACGCCGCGAGCCCAAGGCCAGAAACAACGGCAGCGGCTCCAGCGGCCCAGGACCTACCTCGCCAGCCCGGTGGACCGGCCGCGCAGCTCTCCACCGCGCAGCTCGTCATCGTCGACGAGGTGCCCACCGTGGTGCTCACGAGCGCCTACCACAGCCTGGCTGCGGGTGCGGACATCTTTCGGGGGAGGAACGTACACGGTGATCGGCGTCGTTAGAGCTGGGGATTACTGTGAGCTGGCTGTCGTGAAAAACGAAAGAGACAGGGACTTGATAGGCCATCTCTCGTGGACATGTAGGTATTAAGTTGATGGTCTGTGGAGGATGGCCGTCTATTTCAGCATGGGTACATGTGCCTGACCAGGTGATCAACCAGGGCCAAGGACAAGGAGGGAGTACATGTTTCCCGACATAACAGCATGCTCTGGTTGCGCCACAGGTCTGATATTGTGCCAGCACACATGCTTTGAGGAGGTTGGTTGGTTGGTTGGTTGGGGTCCATGTCTCCAGGGTTGGGGTCCGTGTAAGTCCGCTGTATGCAGTCTGAGGGCTCAAGTCATCCTTGCTGAATAGAAGGTGGAGTCGCCCAACACGAGCTCTGTTTGAAAGGCACAGTTAGTCTGTCGATTTTTGGCGTGCGCCACATCGACGAGACAGACCCAGAGCTAGCACCAGACTTAGACCCAGGCAGGTGTGCAGTGTAGATGGGGCAACTGGACTCGAGGCCGTTGAGTTGCGGGCAGAAAGGGACGAAACATGTCACCCAGACTTTGGGTTCGCTCGGTTCCAAAAGCCGCAGCGCCGCACGGGGGCCAATTTGTGGGTATGTACGGAGGTATGGGGCGGCCATGGGCTGCAAACCCTGGTGTTACCACCGGCGTTAATGCGAGCGCAGGCAGCGGCGGACCGACTGGCATTCGCTCGAGGTCCCTGGAGGATTTTCGCCTGCTCATTAACCTTCTCATCCACCGTCCCACCCTTCTTTTCCCCCACTTCCACTTCTGCTCCCACTCACCCGCCGTGAGGGAACCATAGCCATTTGACTGGCTGACTGGGTTATACAGTGATATGAGATTGGCTTGGGGTCGGTGGCATGAATTGTGGGAGAGAACTCTGCATGCTCAGGAAATTGGCCCCCCCTTACCTCCCCAGCCAGCCCAGGCCAGCCCAGCCATTCGCCAGGCGCGTGGTGGGCGTGGGCGAGGTGAGCTTTTCCAATCTGAAACCAGACACACCTACGGGGGGCTACCACAGTAGGGAAATCCCCGCAGCACATGCATGAATGCCGGCAGCACATGCCCAAGTGTGGCTGCTCCTCCCGGGCCAGCCTAGGCCTAGGCAGCCAGGGTACACAGCACACCTGGGCAAAGTACAGATGCGGTGTAGTGCATCTGTGTCCGCAGTACGGAGGTATAGGAGAATTATCCCCCCTGGCGGGGACGGGACCGCTGGGGGGCGACGGGGCCAGAGGAGAATTGATTTGAGATCTCTGCGGGTCTTGGGGGCGCTCGCTCCTGCATGAATGATTTGCGTTGCTTCTGTCTTGTTGCGCTTGTACCCACTGCCATCGGACGGAATCCACTCAAGACCAGGTACGCTCAACAGTCAAGCCCACCAACCCACTTCTTGTCGAGTCGCACGAACGCAAGCGTGCTGCACACCTGCACACCTGCACACCAGACCAAGACCAACTTCCGTGTGGGCTCAAGCCCAGACCAGACGAGATGGCGGGCCCAGCGGGCTAAAAACCTAAACTCTCCGAAGCGGTCCAGTCTTTTGTTTCGAAGCACGCTCATCAATGATCCGATCTGCATTGGTTACCTGGTTGGTCGGTCGCCTTTGTCGTCATCACAATAGTCACAGCCATCATCGTTATCATTATCAAGGCCAAACCTCCCACACACGTGTCAGGCTGGCAAGGCTACTGCATACAGCCGGTGCAGCGGGTGCCAGCGAATTCGGCAAGGCATCCGAGGTCCTACGCTGAGACTTGTCGATCATTGTGATGGTGATGCCACCTCTTGTGACTCGTGGTCAAGCCTTGCAGAACCCGCCACGCAGCCCGGGCAGCCCACACGGGTGAAGAGGACGGCTCATCCAGGTGCAGCTCATCTGCCGGCAGCTACGAGGTAGTAGCCTCGGGAACATGGCACCATGGGCAGATGGCAGGCGAGGGCAGGCCTTGCGGCATCCAGCAGATCGCGGTGCACGGCGCCCGCAGCCCGCAGGCCAGGTTCAAAGTGGTCCCCGCCGGCGATGATCAACACTTGTCAAATGTCGACGTACAGTAAAAAGACGACTTGGCTGCCACGCCACGCCCCGAGGGCGAACCTTCAACGTCGCCGTGGAGTGGGCCCTCGACTCGCTGCTTTGTTTCTCCCCGCATCGTCCTCCTCCTTCATCTCATCACACATGCGTGTATCTGGCGGCATCTGGGCCGTCGGTGTGCCCTGCGAGGGCGGCTTGCAGTGTCTGATTGGGCATATCCCTCTGAGGCGCAGTTTAAATATAGTCCAGGCCCCCGCCCATGAATCTACTGTAGGTAGATACTTAGACTGGGGTGCTCGGTTCGTGCAGCAGCATGTAGCAGTAGGGTTCGCCCGGGGGTGGGAAAAAGGGGGCAGGGGGCTCAACTCCAGGGTCCGGGATCCTCCACGCCAGCCCGTCTTTCCAACACCCACACCATGCACGTCCACTCGAGGTCCCTTGGTACGCTCCCACTCATCTCACCAGCCCAGCCCGGTGGGAAGGTGGGAAGGCCCCCCCATCACCCATCACCGCGCAGGGGTGACGATGTCCTGCTCGACCTGTTGCATGCGAGGCTGTCCTACTGCATGCTACTACGGTACTAAAACCACGGCCCCTGCCCACCACACCACCAAGACCAAGGTGTTACCGGACTACGCTGCCCGTCACCCAACCTTCTCGTCACTCTTTTATCGGTGCCCGTCCACCACCCAGCCAGCTCCGTCCAACTCCACGCTAGATAATTGTTCCTACGAGGACTACTGACTACTGCCGGTGCTGATCCCTTCAAGCCATTGCCCTCTCTCCCCCACGCACCATCCACCGTATACAACTCGCAGTCGTCAATGCCTGGCACCTCTTAACCCTCAAGGCGCGCGGCAGATGGACCAAAGTTCAGAGCCTCGCGATGGAGACGCTCAATCCGTTTTTGGCGATTACGATGGCCCGGTGACACAGATCAGGATGTCAGTGACCCCTGGACTATGCTTCTTGATCCTATTGCTGTGGGTCTGGGACTAACACGCTGACCGTCGATAGGGTGCCGCCGTCCTCTTCAAGCGGCTCATCCAGACGGCTGCATTCTCGCTCAACCGGCCAGGGAACCAGCCATGGGATCGACGACTCACAGCTGGACCCCCCGCCGTCGCGGAGGGGCAGGAAGGGAATGACCATACATTGGCCCTTCCAGAGCATAGCCACAGACAACATGTCCATATTCACCGCCAACGCCCCGGAGCTGTTCCGCCGCGCCACCGTGCAGGTCCCCAAGATCGGCAGCGACGGTTCCCGCAGTAGCCTGCGTGATAGTACGCTGATCCCGGACTATGTAGTCAACTACATCCGGGGCGAGACCCCCGAGACGGTCGCGAGGCGGAAGCGCAACGGCGGCAATCAAGGCGCGCGCAACATCGATATCGTCCACCAGCACCGACCGCAACAGTCGCACATGGTGCTGCTCGAGGGCGTGCAGGAGAACAGGGCCCGCAGGGCACACGACGCCATGTCCCAGACCACCGCCTCCTCCACCATGACCGAGCTGCAGATGATCCTGCCCTCAACCAACGAGAAGCCCAGGAAGAGGAGGAGGCTGATGTCCGGGTGGAGGCTCGGCGTCGTCCTCAACGCCGTCCTGGCCTTCGTGATCCTGGTCATAAGTTTTGTGTGCCTGGTCTACGCCGGCACAACGATCGCCATACTGGTCGGAGATATGAACCTGTTCACAGGGTCGTGTGCAGACGTCACCTCCCTCGACTGGCGCTTGCACGCCCTAATTAATGTGTTGGTGCTGATTTTGATCGTGGGCGCCAACTACGTCTTCCAGGCCCTGAGCAGCCCAACCCGGTCCGAGATAGGTCGGGCCCATGAGGAGAAGCGGTGGCTAGAGATCGGCGTTCCGTCGCTGCGGAACTTCAGACACATTGGGAAGGGGAGGGTCATCCTGGCCAGCATCCTGCTTGCCGTGGCTGTTGCGACCCAAGTAATGTGAGTCTCGATGCGGTTCATCCCAACCCGTCTCTCGAAACTAACCGTCGGCTGCAGATATAATTCAGTAATATTCACCACACAAGCCGGCTTGAGCTACAACCTCATCGCCGTCACCCCGTCCTTCCTCACCGGCTCGTCTTTCAGCAATGGAACTGACAACAACGCCGGTGGTCTCAGCCGCAACGAACTGCTCGCCCTCCAGAGCCTCGCCAGCGAGAACGATCTCACAAACCTCACCTCCAGCGAGTGTGTCGACCTCTTCAGCGGCGTCTTCAACACCGACTTCCAAAACGTCCTCCTCGTGGTTAACAGTCCCAACTCGGGCAACTCTCTCGTCGAGACCGCGCAGGCGGGTATTAACCTTCAGATGGGCAACAACATGTCGACCACCATCTCAAACGCCGAGATATTCTTCGACGGGGCAGCGGTCCAATTCTGCCTTGCACAGAGGAGTGAGGAGGCAGCAGAGACATGCACGCTGCAGCTCAATGGCATACTCCTGGTCGTCGTCGTCGGGCTCAACCTCATCACCTTAATCGCCACCGCCGCGACCCTGCTCCTGCGCCGCTTCGAGCCTCTGGTCACACTCGGAGACGCCATATCCTCCTTCCTCCGGGACCCAGACCCTTCGACGCGCAAGAACTGCCTCCTGTCCAAGAAGAACCTCCGCACCGGCATGGGCGGCTGGGGCTTCACGGACGGCAAGTACTGGGCGCCGGAGCATGACCACTTCTGGTTCCGGTCGCCGTCGCTGCCCAACTGGCTCGGCGCGGCCTTCTGGTGGCTCGCATGCATAATCTTCACCGCCGGCGTCCTGGCGCTCACCGTCGCCTCCCAGCCGTCGTCGCACCCGCTGTCGCCCTTTGGCGTCGCAAGCCCCCACACCACGTACCTCCTCCCGACCGCGACGGCGTCCTCCATCCCCGCCGGCTCGCTCGCCATCGTCACCGCCCTACCACAGATCCTGATCGCGGGCCTGTACTTCGCCACCAACGCCCTCCTAACCTCCTACTTCCTCTCGCGCGAGAGCAGCCTCCACGCCGTCCTGGCCCGCAACGTCCGCCGGCCCCTGCGTGTCTCATCCGACCCCGAGGGCCACCAGACCACCAGCCTGTACATGACGCTGCCGCGGCCCGTGAGCTGGGCCCTGGCCGTCTTCTTCGCGGCGATGGGCTTCGTGCTGAGCCAGGCGTGCTTCGTCGTCTCCCTGACAGCGAGCGCCTCGCCCGACCCCTCCGACCCGGACGCCTCGCCGCAGCACCTGCTGGGCGTGGGCTTCAGCGGCGTCGCCCTCGCCATCCTGCTGGCGATGCTCATTGTGCTGTTCTTCGCCGTCGCGGGGCCCGGTTTCCTCCGCGCCCCGGCCGTCACCATGGCCGACGGCCGCACCGTCGGCAACCCGCTCGTCTTCGAGGGCGGGTCCTGCAGCGCCGTCGTGAGCGCCCGCTGCCACCGCGTGCCCCACGAGGCCGACGTCTACCGGCAGCCCGTCGCCTGGGGCGTCGTCCCCGAGACGCCGGGGGCCAGTGTCAGCCACGCCACGTACTCAGCCCGGCCCCTGGGCGAGCTGGACGCCACCAGGCGCTACGCATGATTTTCCACGCACCTCCCATTTACAAAGGTGTCGATCTATTGAATTCTGTTTATTTGGGTGATATGTTCTGGATGATTTTGCTGTTGGGGCAAGTTCCCTTCGATTGTCAATATTTATATTGGAGACGCCATTTGTGGTGGTGCCATACAAAAATAACTTAAACCAGCGCGCGGTCTGGTTCTCTGTTCTAAGAGAAGAGAATAGCAGCTACAGGAAGAGTTGTGCACTTTTACTTTTTATCCCGAGCGGATCCTAGGGGTTTGCATCTTGGTGGACTCGGAGTTACATGGGAATGGATGATACCAGCTGGGCTTGTGATGATTAGCAACGAGCGCATGAGATCTAATGATAAATCTTCACACCATATGATAACAAGACCGTCATCCTGTAGATTCTGCAGGCCACCTTCTCAATTCTCATCAAACGTCGGGTCCCAGTAGAGTCACACTGCCAACCGTGTTGCAACAAGAGTAGTGAAAACCAACTATGATTTGTTCCAGGCCGCACCGGACCTTGCAATTTTTTTGATACCTTCGGTTGTCACTTTCTTGTGATCACTTGTGTCAGCAAATATCGATTCACAACTAAGTGGTGGATACAACGAAGCGGGGCTGCTCTCAAGTTTGGGAGTTACTGTGTAGCACAACAATCAAGTCCCCGAAACCTTATGATACGATTAGTACACTAGATACGACTAGCTGGGTACACTGAGCGAGTCACTATGACATCAAGAAACTCTCGTAGCCCATGTAGACCGTATTCAGAAAAATGCAAGTCGACACTGGATCACGGTTGTAGGCTCAAGGGTTGCTTTCAGAGAAGTGGGTCCGGGGCCCTTATATCTATGTTCAATAATGTCAAAGTTCGTGCAATGGACACCGGTTAAGTGATCCGATTTAAATATGGTAAAGCCATGGTTGACCTCAAATGCCCCCCGCTGCCCAGAATCAAAACTCACTCTCAAGGTATCAAAATGTGTCAAACCTGTCAAGGAGGAAATGAATAATGCCGTGTCCTGTATGCCCGAAACGCCCCGTGTATATATATCTAAAATGTGACTGGAAGAACAAAAGTTGCGAATCGATTCGATTCCCCAGGAATCCATATTCGCCGTGCCTGTGGTTTTGTTTTTTAAAACTAGACATCGATAGGGTCGTCGAGGAAGTTGTAGCCGTCGTCTTCTGGTGGCAGGAAGTAGGCGCATGATGCCAGGGCACCGACCAGTACGGCGGCCACGCTGGCGCTGACGGTGCACAGGATCCAAGACGTGTCGAGTCTCCAGCCTGGGACGGAGAAGTACTCGTCGTTATCGTAGAGGAACGACTTGTTTGAAACCATGGTCAGCAAACGGGAAGCCTTTACTTTTTCCATCGCAGAGCTAGCTGTGCCGGGTCCCACATGAGGGGCAAGGCTCCGGGACAGGAGAGCACAGGGGAACTCACAATCAGGCCCATGGCAGCAAACTGCACGACAGAGACCACGCTCAGGAGGCCACACAGGACCTTCCAGCCATACTCCCTCTTGACCTGGCCGCCGCCGATGGCGACCACGAAGCAGACGACGGTGGCGAGCTCGGCGACGGTGGCGAAGCTCATGAGGAAGCCGGTGGTGCGCCACATGGAGCAGAAGTACCTGTCGTTGGGGTCGCAGTCCCTCTCCTCGTCGGGGAAGGCGCGGCAGGGCTTGTCGGGCAGGGCGGTGTTGCAGTAGTGGTGCAGGCCGAGGTGTTGGGAGTAGACGGTGTCGCTGTTTTGTGATTCCACGTCCATGCTGACCCAGTGGGGGACGAGGATGGATGTCAGGGTCAATGCCGACGCTGTTTAACGGGATGTCATATTAGCCACGCGTATTGAACGGTAATGTGGTTGAGCGCAGTTGTTCCCCCGTTGCGCGTTTGACGGCAGTGACGCCATGATATGACGATGTTGCCCGGGCTGCGACTCGTGCAGTCCAGGACTCAACGGTCACCCGGCGCGGGGCACAGGTCCGGCAACGCGGTGTCTTTGGCAGAGCTTCCCGCCCTGGCATTCACTCCAAATGGGAGTGAATCTTGACACAGAGGAGCGCTGAAGATGCGGTGGCATATCTCCAGTATTTTGTCGTCTGGGAAGCTGGGTGCTGGTGTGCGGTGGGTGGTGCGAGAGGGAAGCTCTTGAATGACGGAGGCGGGTACAGAAAGGGTGGGCTCGAGCGCGAAGTCAGTCTGTCTTGGGATTACGTACCGGCAATGAAGACGGCGAGCGACACGCCGTAGACTGATAATCGTGTCATGGTCGTGGTTGTGTTCCAATCGGTGCAGGACGGGCTTGGACCTGTGAGAGCTGCTCTTGATGATGTCCTTCCAGCACGAGGAGATGTGTCTGGGAAAGAAAATGAGACGAGACTAAGATTAGGATGGGATTCCGATGTGGTGTGATGGAAAACGGTGGCAGGTTTCATGGCTGCAGTGCACACCCCAGACACCCCGACCTCGACCTTCCCAGACCAGACAGCCAGAGCATCCATCCAAGTCAAAATGCTCCGAGCTCCAGGAGCTGGGGGTGCCCTGACCGCTCGTTCCCCACACTGACTTACAGCGTTTGTGCCATATTTGTTTGTGGAAACATCTCACCCAAAGCATTCTGTTTTCTCTCCGTGTCTCCCATAAACCCCTCCCCCAACAACGTGGAGAGCAACACACGGCAGCTTCAAAGCACGATCCGACAAGACTGCACGATGCTATTCCGAGTGCTGGGCTCAGGTCCTCGTCCTGCCCGTCGGCGCGGGAACAACAGCTCGCGCAAATCAAGTCATATACCGTCATAATGTCTGGACTAGCGGCCGGGAAAGGGACAGGATTGCCACTCTCGCGACCTGCAGCCTCTTCGACTGGCGTCTGCCTCGAAGCGGCATGGTCCGATGCAGCCAACCTTGGAACCCGCGGGAGCCTCCACACAAATCATTCCCACCTGACCACACCGGCCTGTGAGAGACGGTCAATCGCCCCGGCCGAGCCCACCTGCGCAGATAAGAGCCCCCATCGGGGATCGACAGCATGGGCCTGTCTGATTCGACGTCGTCCTGCTCCTGACGTCGGGATCTCTACGCCCTAGTCACATATCACCAACTCACCAGATCGACTTCCACCGGTGCACATGAGCCGGTACATGCAGCCAATTCAGGTCTTTCTGTGTCGTCGATTCAGCCCCTCGTACTTCTTGAATCATTTCCTATCTGTGTGCAACTACCACGCAAGAACCGGGAACTTCAGCTTGAGGCGGTAATATCGTTAGCATCTTCTGCCCGAAGATGACATTCGTGAGCAGAAAGGATGGCTTCGCATACGGCCTCGAAGATCACTTATGGCCTACAATTAGGCAAACCCATATTGCTAACGACCGCATGCTGATTCAGAACCTCGAAACCCAATGCCCAGGCCACCAACTCCGTTTAAGCTTCGCCCCCGTTGTGCAGTGTCGCACATCCTCGGACTAGAGTGAAGCTGGGTTGCCCGCTTTCCCCTCACCAACGTTTCCACCCCATTGGGAAAGTTGGGTGTGAACACGAAGCCAGCAGTGAATAAAACCCTTAATTGCCCAGGAGAACAACTTCGCGTAGATATTACTTGCAAAGTTCTTCGCTGCTTGTTGCCTTCTAAATCTAATTAAATTTTCCTCTGAACTTTAGGACAGTGTGCTCGGGTTGATAATGGCAACTGGAACCCGTCTTACCAACAAGGTCGCCCTCGTCACGGGTTCTTCCTCCGGAATAGGCCGCGCGATTGCACTCCGCTATGCAGTTGAGGGCGCCAAGGTCATATGTGCTGACCTCTCACCTGCGGCGCGCGTTGCTGTACTGAAGGACTCTCCCGGCCAGGCGTCCGAAGGCCTTCCCACGCACGAGCTAATCGGGCCCGAGAGCGCGGCCTTCGTGCAGACCGACGTCGGGGAGGCAGCCGCAGTCGAGAATGCAGTCCAGTTCGCGGTGAAGACGTTTGGCCGCTTAGATGTGTAAGTCCACGAAGGCCGGCATTGCTAGAAAGAGCATAAGACCACTGGGACGCTGATAGGGATATAAGCATGGTAAACAACGCCGGGATAAGCCCCGAGGCCAGAGCCTTAGTACCCGTGCACGAGACGCAAGAGGACGTCTGGGACCTGACGATGCGTGTTAACACCAAATCCGTGTACCTCGGGTGCAAGTTCGCCCTCAGGCAGATGCTGGCCCAGGAGCCCCATGAGAGCGGGGACCGTCAGTACAACTCTTCTCCTGCTACAGATCCCTAAGCTTTGTGCTTTGGGAAGTCCCAAAATGTATCACTTCAGGACCCGTAGCAAGTGATTAACGCATAGCAGGGGGCTGGATCATCAACACGTCGAGCATTATGGCATTGATAGCAGGTCAAGGTTGCCGTAAGTCGCCAATCTTGTAGGTGCCGACGGCCTGTGCTGACTGACCTTGATGCCGCCAGCATCGTACTGCGCCTCCAAAGGCGCGGTCTCAAGCCTGACCAGGCAGGTGGCCCTGGACTACGCGAAGCACCGCATTCACTGCAATGCCATCTGCCCAGGGTTCACCGAGACGGCTATGTTTCAGGAGACGACGTCTTTTGGGCCGACTCCGCAGACGTTGGCTCAACTTCATCCTTTCGGTGGCGTGGGCACTCCGGAGGACATTGCTAAAGCCGCCGTGATGCTGGCCAGTGACGATGCGAGCTGGCTTACTGGTGTGAATCTGCCAGTGGATGGGGGCTATGTCGTGCGATAGGTGTGATAGTCTGAATTTGTGTGACGAGGGAGGCAGTTGTTCATGCGGTTGGGATGAACCGCGGACTGCAAAGCGAACGCCGCATCTCATGACCCCGGAGGCGCCAGCCAAGGATCGAGATGTCAGCCGCCTCACTTCCACGCAACCTTGCCAGACGTTTCATTTTGTCGTTCGTAGGGGTGGCTGTCACGACCAAAAAAACCAGCCTCAGCCTCTTGACATGGCGCAATGCCGAATGGAGGGAATATTTATTTGGCCGACAATCCACTTCAAGATTGTGGTCATAAGCTGCTGTCTCTGCCTTAACATCTACTCAACTCAAGCTTACAGAAATGTAATAAGGCCGGTGTGGCAACTCTATAATCGATCCTTGGGTCTCAATATTTTAAGACAGATGCATCTCTAGCTAAACCTGGTCTCATGAGCGGATCCATGTCAACAGTCTGGTTTCCAATCGACTTTGCACCCAGATAAATGCTATCTGCACACCTGGTCAGCTTTCTCAGCACCTGCGGCATTCTGGGAAACCTTGGAACCCTAGACCCACTATCGTCTCCTCAAATTCTATCAGTATCTTTCTTTGCACATGGTACAGCTCCTGAATCTCGTCTCACGCTGTTCCAAGACATCTTCATGATCCTGTGGAAGCACAAGCTCGAGAGGAAGCATGCTTCCAGCAATCCAAAACAGCTGTATATCGACTTCGCTACACTGCTAGACTAAAAGCAATATATCAGAGCGAGAGATCGCAGGGAGCAGGCTAGTAACGTGAAAAGAGCACTTCACAAGTTGAGGGTTCCATGATAGAACAACTGAAGTATGCAACCATTCCAGACTCTGACTCCATGTTCTTTGCACTACGCTGCTCAAGGCCGGACAATTCGACAAGAAAATGGTGCAACCAAGAGACTTGTTTCAAAACGTATGCATCAAGCATCTGTCCATTCTGAAAAGAGCGAGGCAAGGTCCGTGCATGATGGATATGGCCTCGCCAGTCACGAGTCGTCGGCAAACCAAACGATTCAAGCTTGTCAAGACTCTCATGCTGCCGGCCAAGCCGACGCAGTGACTATCCACTTTTGATCTCTCGGAGTGGCCGGCGTGAGCCCATGTTAGTAGTAGATTTCGACGACTGTGAAACTGGCGGCGCCTGAGAATCCTGCATTGTTTCTAGCTTGAGAAGACACAATTCACTGTGAACATACTGGAAGCAGTGATGTCCTTCGGGGATGGTACGCTACATAGTCGCAGTTAAGCACGTCAGGGAAAACGTGGGCAAGAGAACTCAGTATTGAAGCCGGATGTAGTAGATGAGGAATTCAAGGTTTATTGCCTCATGCAGCTTGGTATGAATCTCTTAGGTAGGCGGGCTGTGTCAGACTGTTATGATTACAGGAGAATAATGATCCGTCCACCTTCATCCCGTCAATGTGATTCCAGCAATGTCATGGATACCTTTGAGCCATGCGCCAGTTGCTATCCATCTCAGCGCCCAAGTCTGGCCCGATACATGTCGTGCTCAAAGGCAGAAGGGCTGCCCAGCCTCTGCATTCCACTGGCAGCGGCCCGGAGAACAAGGGCTGTTCACCTGGAAGACACCATTGTGGCAGATTCCCTGTTTACAAAGGTATTAGCCACTGAGAACGGACCTGGGGCACACAGAAATAGGGTGGTAGTCACGTACAATGTTGCTGCAAGTAGTATCACACCTCATCGCCCCTTCGAGCGCTGGATCGGTGCCGCACTGGGCACCAATATTGAATGTCGGGGAACATCCCGTGTTCGACTCGAAGGCGGTGCCAAGTACTACGGGAATCAAGGGCTCGGCGGCTTCCGGCTCCGAGAGGCACTCAGCTGTGCCCGTGTTCTTGTTATAGACGCATGCCCTGGGCTTGCATTCCTCCGTCAGATGGTAGGTCCCATTGGTGCAAGTGAGCTATGTTTGTGGAAACTCGCTTGTCAGTAAAACGAAGTCATATCTGGGGACAATCACGGTAAGGAGTTTTCTAGGCCCAGCGTTACCCTGTTACTGCAGGTTGCGTCGCACCACTCCAATTCTTCCAGGAAACAATTCTCGCCGACCTCAATATTGACGCCGGCATAGCATGGCTCGATGACTGCCGCGGCGGATGGCAAAGCGAACAAGAAGGAGATGAGAGCTGTGGAATGCATTTTCAAGGCTTGACTTGGAGGTGGGAGCCGAAGGTGAAGCAGGCGAGTTGCAAAAGGCGCAGCAGCAAGAGTGATGAAGGCTCACACGGATCAAGAAACACCGTGCCCAATGGCTCTGCGGGGATATTTGCTGATTTTGAGACGAGAGAAAGAAGCTGGTGCTTAGAGTGATATCCGGATGACTGATACTGTGTTCAAGAGACGAGGTGGGAGAAGACGCAAGTGAGGTTGAGCATTGGGAGAGATGGCCTGAGTCGGAGGATCCAATTTGACCTCAATAACATTAAGATCAGCTCCTTCCTTATCCTTGATGTATGTATGAGCAAGTGCATGGAATACTTGTTCTAAAGGGAGGCGGGCCCGATCATACTTGGGCCTCGGATGCCCGTGCCTTCCATTATCAGTCCATCAGAGATTGCAAGTTTAGAAGGGAACACCCGCATGATCAGAAGGAACTAGATTTTATTTGGTGCGAGCCTCACCCATCCGGCTCCACTAGAATCGTGTGATGATCTGGATGTCTTGCCGGGAGCCCGATCAATTCGACATTATAATGATTTATGTGGGCTCCGGAGCACCTGTCAAGTCCTTAAATATACACATGGTGCTTGACGATATTTTTGTAGTCGAGTTCAAGACCAGACACCGAGTAATTATGCAGCTACCCAGGTAATTAGGTAGTTATATACCACAAGACAGCACAACTTTCCACAATCGTAGCCCGTGGTCAGACATGGCACTTATTAAAGCTTGTGTACAAAGGAATTTGCCGTGATTCCTCGGAACTTCTTACCGAAGTACCAGAAGATGATACCGCAGCAGGAGAAGAAAGTGATGAGAGCCATGTTGGTCAGGATAGGAGGAATGAAGCCCTTCTCCTCAGCCCATGGCGTCAAAAATTTTGAAACTCCGTAGCCCCAGAGGTTCTTGTTTCTTTTGGGGGTTAGTTGATGCTCATCTGGTCCAAGGAGGTGGGAAGGTACTCACATCGTGATGGTCACAAACAACGACCCCGTCACCGGTTTATAACTATCGATTGCGTATGTCGAAGCAATACTTGGCAGAGCAGCGACCTGGCATCCCAGAAAGCTGTATCCCACGATGACGATGGCCTCCCATTTCCAGTGGTAGTCGTAACCAACACTAGTGACGATGCTACCAATAATCATGATGATGATATATGGGACCATAGCCACCAGTCTCATCTCGGGCTCTCGGACGCCGTTGTTCCTCTTGGTCAGATAAGCGGCCACCCAGTCGCTGAGAGGCCCACAAGTGAAAAGACCAATCATCCCGCCGACCAGCACTGCGAGGTTGAACAGCCCGATAGTCTGGGACGAGAAGTTGTATGGCGGAGCAGCGAAGGCCTGGGACTGCGACAAGTTGACGACGAGGAAGCCGGAGGCGCTCCATGAGACGACGAACGCGGCGTACTCGACGATTGGGAAGAGGTGTAGGTAGAACGGCAACCAGAGTTCGCGGAACAGATTGCCGTGGTAGGGCTGGAAGGGCATGAACTGTTTTTTGCCTGGGCTGCCTCGGCCCAGACAAGGGTCGACGTGTGTTTCGGTGGGAGCGATCTTGCCACCAGTGGCGGCACTGTGCTGGGTTGCTGCTTGAGTGACCGGTGCTCCCAGAGCTTCTTCGTGATCGGTGCCGCTGTTTTTCTCGTGGATTGAGCCGTCCGCCTTGTCGACAACCGCCTTGGGGTCAACGACGGGCGGTGGCTTGGGTGCGTCACCTGTCTCCCATGCTCTGTGATACCGGGTCTCTGGGAACAAGAAGACGCAGACCACCAGGGTGAAGAGCAGCATTCCTGTGTTGAACCACCAGAAGCTTTCTACTCCGGTATGCTCAGCCATCGCACCGCTGATGATTGGCCCAACCATCAAAGATCCGAAATACAAGCTGAAGTACAGTGTTTGATACTTCCCGCCTGTTCGTTTATGCACCGTTAGAAATTGCATTCGACAGTGAAGGTGTCAGGGTGGTTCTCTTTCGAGAAGTCACTTATGTAGTGGACACGAAAAGAAAAGTTTCAGGCAGAAAACGAATTACTCACGATCATGCAAAAAGATCACGTCTGCAATAACCTGAGGCATGAGAGTCTCGCAAGGACCTGCACCTATCCCATTGAGAACAGAAGCACCCATGAAGCTGTTGTAATCTTTGGCTCTGGCCCTCCAGATCGAGGATATGACACATATCGTCATGGACAATATCGCGACGGGGCGTCTTCCAAAGCAGGTGCTCATCGGCACCCAGATGAAGTTGCTGAAGCCCAGAACCAGGATGGCAACCCCCGTGAATTGAACGACATCTGCAAGGCTCCGGTTGTACAATTGAATATAGTTTCCGAACATAGGCGCGAGGGCAAGCGGCCCGAGGTTCTGGCTGAAAGAGACGGCCGTGGCACAGAATATCGTGGCGCCCTTCCAGAACGGCGACCAGTTCAGGGGGTCACGGGGGTCGTCGGATGGCTGAGGGACAAGAACGGCACGGTTATTGCCCTTGACGAAGTGGTGAGTTCCCACATCTTGCATCAACTCCGTGCCGGGATAGATCTTCGTGTGAAGGACCTCCTCCAGCTCATGGATGGTGTTTTCGTCTAGGTTTTCGTCCATTTTCGGCGAGCGCTGTCAGGCGGTGCCAATTGATGAGAGTGAGGGGATTTAGGGACCTCAGCTTCGAGGCTCAGGTCGTGGTGTAAGTGCGACGACACTTGTGTAGGGCGATCGAGAATACAACTCCCCAAAGTCGTCTGCAGTCTTTGACGCCCGATTTGGGGTTGGATCGGCAATACAATCGAGGAACGCGCAGCGCTCATAGATTGCGGACATGCGTGGACAATATTTATCGAGGCACTCAGCAGCTCTTTTGGGACCTAGAGTCGATGCTACATGCTAATTTAATGCACCCGCCCCCTGGCCCTGGATCACACGGAAATGGTTTTGCAACCATGTCGACGGCCTGCCACACCATTGGATCCAAGGTGCGGAGAGAGCTGCCCCAGGTCTCCCATCGGGATGGAGCGGCGGCAATTGGACCCTTTGAAGGTGATCCCGTCGTCCGGCGCGCTTTCCTAGGTGACATATAGAGTTTCTGCAAGCTAATCGGCGACACCAAAGGCATCCTGCAGGATGACATCTGGATCGGCGGGACTGGCACAGACATACACGTGGCCAAGCCCAGCGTTGCATCTCCACCAGCGCTGTCTCCAGATGCCTGGAAGTAGGCTGCAACGCTGCAGTGGCGAACTTCTGATACCAAGGTTCAGGCCAACTGAATAACCGAGCTGCATTGTGCACATGTGCAATTGATTTCGCTTGTCCAAACAGCACTGATGGTTTCCCCGGTGTGGCAGCATCCCCAGATCTTCGGAACCCCAGGTTTTCCCCACAACCCGTGCATATGAGCCGTTGTGGTGCTTCCCCGCCAGACACGTCTATCTAGCTTTCTTTGCTTCAATACGGCCGTATGTTTCCCCGCTGTAGAAAAACTATGAGTTCCTAGTAACTTGGTTAGCGCGCGCGTGAGCCTCATAGTTGGTTTCATAACTTTTACCGGTACATGCCTCGGGCAAGTAAGATGCTGAAAGCCGCTAGCTGGCCTAGAACGAGCTCGACCCAGAACGCCGGTAAGCGTTGCGTTAGTGTATTGCCTCCACTGTATTCATCCTGTCATGCAGGGGCTGCAATAGTCCACAATGTCCCAGCTGGCTATTGACAAGTAACCGAGAAGATGATTGGTATTTCTGCATGTTCCGTACGATTTTCTGGTCATGCGACGAGTCGTTACCTGCTCTGTAACTATAGCAAACTTACGTGTCCCCCAGGCGTTGGGGTTGGACTCTTGGAGCACAATTCGACTTGTGCAGATTGCCCACCAGTGCCATTGGTTGCTGTAGCAAAGTCGAGAGCATACTGACAAAGCGTTACATGAACTATGCCCTAAAGCTATAAAAAGCTTATCTGGAGCTTCAGTCAGCCTCATCGCTAGCATGAGCTCTTGCTTCCACTCACATAAGTCTGCTGACCTCCGCTATCTCAAGTCTAACTGATATATTAGTAGCAATAAAGTGAGAGGTGATTAGTAGGGACTTCGTGAATAGCACACATTGGCAGTCTGTACTAGACTATCGGTCTGTCTTTGCTGGTAACTCTGGCATGAGTTTCGACTCGGTGCGATTACAGAGCTTCAGGCATCCCTTGCAATGCCGCTTGATTTGATTTAAATGCCACCACGTGTGAAGAAATTCGTTTTGAGGGTTGTATGAAGTGATAATGCAGTTGATTTTTCTCAATTACGCCATACTGTGTGCGCACTCTGTCTCTAAACGCAGAAGACATAATCATCGATAGCGAAAAGCGGTCAAGAAGGTGCGCAATGAGGAACATGTCGGAATAGAAGCAAGTCAGAAAACTACCCAGAGTGGCCCTGAGCTGTCCGCCAGGCCTGTACTACGTAGGAGGGTATGGCATGTCTGCGTGTCGTCTGGTTTCCAACAGCACAAGCATATAATCGGTTCAATCTGTATCGTGAGTACGCTAGTCCTCCCTCGTTGCGGAACGGGGAAGCCGGGATGCAGTCTCCTGAATCATGATCACTGGTCATGGCCAGGAGTAATGTGCTCAACCGCTTACGGCGCGCCCCGGCCCAGCCCGAAGAGATACAAGGATGCCTGCTGAGAGGAGTAATTCTCGTCCCCGACACAAAACAACGCTGTCACCACGATGGGGCCAGCCTCAGAACAAGAACTTGGCTCTTGGAGTCATGCGCACAAAGCGGTAAGAAGTCATTGGCACAACATTACTGAGCCTTTCCTGGACATTGGTGCTCCCGCAGACGATTCTGAGGATGAACCGGCTGATTGTGGATCCCGGCCAAAATTCCCGGAAAAGGCTCGGAAAAGGTTCGATGCCCAAGGCCTCATCCCTAGCACGATGGGGGGCATTTGGTATGGTTGAGTGTCCACTTTGTGTTTGAGGGCTTCGCAGCATATAAACTTTAACATCCACCACAAGACCCGCTGGCTAACCATGAGCATTTGTCAACCTTCATCATTCCGTGGTCAGGCGGAGTGATATTGGACCACTGTTGGGCCTGGTATTCGAGCTGGGGTTCGACCTGAGTCTGATGCTAATGTCCAGAAACCTACTTCTTAAGGAGATCAGAACTGCCTGACGCAGCGATCTGTGCACTCTACAAGCCTTACGAGCAGCCCGACATCTTGGGCCTTACTGTTCTCTTGCAGGAGCGACCAGATTAAGTTCAGACTAAGATCCTAGCAGAGCTTAATACTATGTATCAAATTACCGGCCTACCCTATTCAGTCAATGCGGTTTGGTGTGTAACGGCCAAGGACCATTGTGGACTCTCTGCCCAGAACATTCCACCGGACTCCCACCGCCTGGTCTGTTATTTTGGGCGGAAACTAAATCTGCGTATGCAAACACGTTTAACGAGCAGTTGGTAAAGCTTGGCAGACATGAGACGACTTCACACTTCGTCTCACAGAGTTGCCTCAGTACGCGAAGATCTTGTCAGATGTGGCTGGCCCTGGCCGGAGGATGCCGAGTACGGAACCAGCCTTCGACTCTAAGGAACCATGTAGAGAATTACTGTGAGCTGAGACGAGACCAGAGATCGATCACGGTCTAGCTTCTTATGTCGCTTTACGCGAACTTGTCCTATACGCAAGCCATCTGAGTCATCACCTCAGCAGCCGACTGACCCGACTCGGGGTCTTGCGGTAAGGTCTTCCGTTCCCGGGCATCCTTGGCAGGGCCTTGACCATTCAAACCGCTCTGCTACTCAGCCACCCAGACGATCTGGAGACGGCTCCATTGAGTCGTGCTTATGGAGAAGGAAATCTCGCGGCCCGCGAAGGCAGAAAGTGGACCGCACTGGTGCTCCGCACTTGTGTGGAGGTACGAGAACCTTAGCATTCACTCGGCGGCACAATTAGATGGATAACCCTCCCTCATTGGAAGACATATTCAATTGTGTACCAGGTAAAAAGAATCTCCAAAACCAAAACTGAGGTCGGAGATCCAATCATTGGCTCTAGAATACTGGAACCTATGTTTCTGCTCTTCAGCTCGGCAACGACACGGCAGACCATGATCCCACTTCACAGCATTCTGCGAGGAAGGCATTTGGGCATGACACAGAAGTATCTTTCATCTTCTGTGCTTCAGCTGGATTAGAGATCGATCAAACACGTGGCACAGATAAAACAGTATTAGGAGTGCAGTTTCACGACGGGAAAGTGGATGAATCGTCGGCGTCTCAGCCGACTCAGACAGACAGGACTATGTTCGCGACTCGTGATTCCCTCGTTGCCCCTACACTTGAGCGGAGTCACCAAGACTACACCGCTGAGGCAGAATCAAGTGGCTCGCTTCAAGGCCCGTGTCCATATGCCGTCGGCCGCGTATCCCGAGCAAAAGGTACCCGGCTCATAGTGTAGTGTAGTTGGCTGACTATGCGTTGCTCCACTATCGTCCAGTACCACAAGTCCCACCACGGCCACGCTAGGAAATGGATATCTATCCATCACAGCAAAACGGGGCGCGCCAACACCGGCTCCGCCGACCCTCAGAAAGAGCTTAAAAAATGGAACCCAGCACACATCGTTTGATCTTATAGCCGTATAGACGATACTATTTCAGGGGCAGGCCGTCACGGGACAAATATTGGCCCTTAACATCTCGTAAGCACTCGTGTGTACACACTAGCACTCAAACGGCTGCATGGGCACGATGTTGACACCACGAACGGACGGGTCTCGGTTGAAAGCTACTCCAGCGGTACGAGCCCATTGATTATGGATACCAAAGCCTCGCGAGTATCGTCAGCCTTCAACGATGGGTCAAGTCGCCAAGTTCCGACGTCGGTTGCCATGCTTCTTGCGGTGGGGATGCCGCCCAAGACAAGGCGCCATCCTCTTGATTCATCCTAATGCATGCTAAGTTGTGTCGATGTTCGGATTTGTATTAATTCCCGAGCATCTAACATATCAGGGTGCCTGCTAGGGGGAAGAGAGAACTCTATATAAGGCGGCTCTTGACCACAACTGGAGAGCGTGGTCAACATTCTTTACACTCGAGCAGATCAACCAAGACACTGGCACACATTCAAGTTTCCCTATCATCACATCATGCCTCTCGTCCTCACAAAAGCTGCCAGGCATCTGGCTACTCGCCATGGGCGATCACTTGCCACTAGGACCATGGCCACAGTCCACAATACCCACATCCGGGACGCCGGAGCCACTATGCCTCCTGGTCACAAGGCCAAGGTGGGGTGTCTGGAGACCTTCGACCTCCCCGACCGTGTCACCGGGTCAGCCGGTGATAAGGCGATGGGACAAGCACTTGTCAAAGCCTGGAAGCGCGACGGCATCTTCCAGATCTCTATGAATAGCAGTCAAAGGGAGATCTACAAGTACGCAGAGCATGCCAGCAAGAGGTTCTTCGCAAAGCCCCACAACGAGAAAGCGGCCTGCGTTGACTCGCAGAGCTACTCTGGGTACATTGCTTCAGGGGAGGAGATCACAGACGGCATTGCGGACTACTCAGAGATCTTCACCGTCACAAAAGATCTCGACCTGGCGGAGCCAAGAGTCGCTAAGAAGTGGCCATGCCATGGGCCTTCTCCGTGGCCCGATGCGGAAATGCGAGACCCCATGAAGACTTACATGAACTACCTCGGCGAGTCTGGAGAGAAGCTCCTGGCCTTGACTGAGCTGGGTCTGGGTGTTCCCAAGGGTTCTTTGCTGCAGTATACACAAGACGGCTGGCACCACATGAGAATACTACGGTAAGCCCTGAAGTCACTCTTGCTACTACTCAGTGTATAGAAGCTAAGTCAAAACTCAGATTCCCTCCCACCAACAAGACAAACGGCAAAGGAAAGAAGGGCCGGGGTATTGGAAGTCACACCGACTACGGCCTGCTAGTCATTGCTGCTCAAGACGATGTCGGAGGACTCTTCATCCGCCCTCCGTACCAAGGCGAAAACTATGCGAACTGGGAGAAGAGCGCTGCGGGCATGAAGGAAGACGACGAGGGTTGGGTCTACGTGCCTCCCGTCGCTGACACCTTCACAGTATTCCCAGGTAAGCCACACAGTCCATCGAGATCTCAGTGTGCGAATTTGGCCCCTAACATCCACTAGGTGACATGATGCAATACATGACCGACTCTTTCCTGCCCTCCACACCTCACAAAGTCGGGCTCAACACAAGGGACCGGTTCGCCTTTGCTTATTTCCATGAGCCCAGCTTCCAGGCTGTCGTGAAGCCCCTGGAGGGGTATAACAATGGCCAGAAGCCTGAAGAGGGTATCCACTACGGGACACACTTCACCAATATGTTCATGCGGAACTACCCAGACCGCATCACCACTCAGAGGCTTCTGGCTGAGGACCGCTACAAGCTCCTCGCGCAGCCTGAGCTCCGGACCATGACAAGCCAAGCGTTGGGACAGCAAGCAGCGGTGAATGCAACTCAAAGATCGGCGGCCTTTAAGACTGCCTGAGTATTAAATATGGGATTTTCTTTTTAGGAGTACAGCGGATTGAATTTTCTCTCTTTAAATAAAAGTACAGATTAGGACACTCAAATTGATTTCGTCCACAATGCTTCCTTTCTTTATCATCAGTGCTAGAGCATACCTAATCTTTGATACAAGCCCTGACTGCCCAGGTGTCAATACAAATCTAGCCGTGCCGGCGAAAGGACCAGAATATTGATCGATTGGTAGATCGACTATTGCATTTACAAAAATAGCCATACGGTTACCCCCTTCAAAATCAAATGTTGTATTCGCCATCCGAGGCTCTCGAATCCAATCCTGAATCAGAGGTACAAGTATACTGTACTGCAATGCTTTCCCACATGTTCTTGATCACCCGCATGGTGCTGGGGTACACCGAGTGATTTTCAATCATCTGGGCAGGCAAGAAGGACGGCTGCTAGAGGCTTAACTCAAGGTATTCAATGTCGTGTATTATTTGAATCATGTGTACAAAAGCTGGTGGCGATTTACTCCAAAATTAAATGGACTTGAAGTCGTTTTCAAAGGATTCGACGGCTGCCGCAAGTCCCATCACAACCTTCGCGTTGCCTGTCTTCGGATCCATCTTCCCTCCGATCCTGTCCTATAGATATCTCATCACTGCCTGTCGCGTAATTTCTGCTTTCTGGAGCTGACTTGACCGACGCGTTCGAATCTTGGAGGTCTTCGCCCGAGTTGCCGAACCTCCTGAGATGCAAGCTGCCCGGTATCAGACTGCCGGGATGAGCATCCCCTCCCAAGCTGTCAAAGGCTCTCACTGGCCGTGGCCCTGGAATGGACGAGCTCCCAACCAGAGTCGTGAAATCAGTTCCAGGGTATCTTGGTACACCCCAAGGTTTGTCCTGATAACTGGGCGGCGCAGGCTCCTTTTGCGTGATCCAGTTGATTACGGCGGCGCATATGAAGACTATATGACAGCGGTCAGCTTGACCCATGTGTGGTTGTCGAACTATTCGCCAGTCTCTTGAGTATCTTACCATCAATCCTGCAGAGCATGAGACAGAGCCAGGCGCTGAGTCCATCGTACGCGATTGACACACTCAGGTTTCTTGGCAAAGTATTAGCTGCACAGCTACTTTATCACTCGATGACAGACAGTTTCTTGACTCACAGCGAGGTGGCCGTCAGAGTTATGACAGATCCGAAGAAAGTTTTCCGAGCAAGATTATAGAGGCGCACAACACTCGAGTCTGTGTCCTGGCTTGCTCGTCGCGGGAATAATATTGCTTTCAATCTGTTGGTTCCTTCTGGCTTCAATTCTGGAATTCCTCGTGTGAGTTACAAATGGACCACTACTGAGACTTGTTTTCGAGACTCACTTATTAATGGATATAGAAACCATGATGTCAACCAGAGCTGAGCGATGTTAGTCCTGGTTGCGACAATTGATTGTATTCTGCCTGGCCAGAGCGCAAATATAACGGCTATGCTTACATTGATGCCAACATCGCATGCAAAAGCTGTAGCAAGAAATCGCTGGTGGACTCCAATGATACACTACAATGAGGCAGAGTCAGCTAGTGCTGTGACAAAGAAAGGTCCGAGTATTTGGTGTTATGGTGAAGGCTGGTCTTGCGGGAGGCCAGAATTTCTGTAGGCCACTTACCATGTCGGAATTGTTGTGGCTGATGTGAAAGACCATGTAAACCGGCAGCCAACCCAAATAGAAAACTAGCAATTGGTGTTGTTAGAGAATATAACTATTGCAGTAAATCTGGCTTGGACAGGCACATACGCAAGACAGCAACGAGGTTAAGAATGTAGAGCTTGGACTTCAGGCGGCCATGCCCGCTGGCCCTTATAACGTACTAAGACGGTCAGATCGGTTGTTCCTCTCAATAAGAATACAAATAGACAGCCCGGACTTACAAATCGCTCGACGAGAACGAGGTAGATTAGCTATTTCCGGTCAATCTCTGGTTTGGCCACTTTTCTCCGCGGTTTGAGAATCCTAGACGACGTACCACCTTTGGAATGTTGTCAGCGACCTGATTCCGAAAGTCATACAATATGAGCATGATACACCAATTTACCTTGCTGAGGAAATAGCCCACAACGCAAATGTAAGAGGCGGCTGTACAGGCGTGAGATTCAACATTCAGGTTGAAGTTACCGAATTGAATGACGCAGGAGCCGACGAAAAATAGCCACGAATCCGCAAAGAGGGCTAAGATTACTGTAATAGCATGATCAGTAATGGGGAATCCACAGAGAAGCTGGTCTGCATATCAGACGCAGGGAAGCGACTCACGCCATTCCATATAGGAAAGGTCGCGCCATTGCGATACTTGTCGATATCTTTGTACTTTATCCTGTCTCAGCCACAGCCACTAGAGCCGCAAAACCATCCAGTTGGACCTACAGAGGAAGTGGAAAACGAAGCTCGTAGCCACGAGCGACGCCAGTACGCCTGCGACGTTCCCGGGGAGAGTCTCTTCAACGCGGAGGCCGCGTCCAGACTCGCGGATGCCAAAGTCCGCGGCGTCCGCGCGGGACGCAAGGCTTCCGAGTAAAGGTGGCACCATCGCGATCCGCCCGAGGGATGGGCCCAGGATTTCAGTATATCGCGGAAGGAATAGGGTGGGCCAGGCAACCGTTCACTTCAGTCACGGCCCGTCAGTGTCATGAAGTTTCGAGGAGAGCAGGCTGCGGGGAGGGGGATAGATTAAGGCCGGGTGGGGATCAGACAGCGACGGATGGGCCCTGGCGGGAGCACGAGCGCAACTCACGGGGTTTGACGGGCATCTTGCCCGGGCACAGAGTTGGCAAGACCAAGAGAAGTGGGCTGATTGCGTGTGCAACGGTCGTAACTTGATCACCGCCTGTTGGCTTTCGCGACTCGTGCGTACATGAGGGGCCTGCTCAAATGCTACCCTTGAGTGGCCGGGAGGGGAGGCTCACATCCGTGCCGAAGCCTAACCAAAGGCTAAAATTTTGGGGAACAGCAAGAAAGCACAGGGACCCATCTATGTCGTCACAGGTATTCCCATGCCATGCCAGAAGTGTTGACAAGACATATTGTGTTGCGCGGAGGCCGAGAGCAGAGGTTCAAAACAGGAAGACATGGCCGTATTTGGAGCAGGGCTGATCGATCCGTCAACTTCACTCGCTCACCCAACCACTCATCCGTGGCTCCAATGTATGGATCGTATTCAGGGGTGGGTTGCATCGATGATCACACATACCATGCTATTCGGCGATCGAGCCGCTTCAGCCATGTCGGGGCTGGTTGTTCCCAGATGGCATTTAGCTATTGCAGCTGCTCAGCCTTTCGAAGAATCTGGAGAAAATAAACGGTTTCGACTGGAGACGAGACAGTTGCATGACAGCCAATTGAGATGAGTTTGTGCCTTTCCCCCAGCTTTTCTCCCTGGATATTCGGAGATGAGGGATAGTATTCATACATGCAGCCCTGGCCTGTCAACAGGTACGACCCTCATGGGGTCCTGGCGAACGGCTGAGATAACCAAGCAGGCTGACGCAAGGTCAGAATCTTTGGTTATCCCAAGACTCTCGTCACTCATGAGCAGTGTGACCTCGATCAAGTCCGATATTCGATTTACCTCGCCTGTAGAGATAAAACCCACAGAACTTGCATGATCCAGGTGCCATTTACAAAGAGGCATGCCTTTGAATCGCCGGGCAATTGGTTCTATCCTGGGCTCGTAAAGAAGTGGACCTACCACGACATAGAACCCGAGTCTATCACAGTTTTGTACCCATAGAACCCAACCACACCTCAGTCTCATCAACACCCAAGGCAGCAGTCATCATCATCTTCCCGAACGCCTCCACGTCGCCAGGCCCAGCGTCCATCATCGTGCTCCGGATCGTACCCCTGCGAACGACATGATGCTTCCTATCACGCCAAGCAGCCGCGAAGTCGAAGGCGTCCTGCGCCCCCCAGAGGTGCGCCGACAGCGTCCAGCACTGGCGCCTAAGTTCCTCGTCACCCCAGCGGTTGACTAGCGGCTGGCCCGTCAGCATCCTCCAGATATGTACGAAGACCGACGCGACCAGAAAGGTGCGCCGCGCGGACTCCTGATACACCCACGCCCTCCAGAACTGCCGCGAGGGCTGTGCAGTCAGGGAAAGGCCGTCGGCATCACCTAGGTTGGTGGTCAGGCTGCTTTCGGACCCGCTCGCGGCGTCCCATGACACGTGCCCGTGGAGGGCATTGATCGAGGACTCCAGCTCGCAGAATGTTGCGTCGGCAGACGACCGGGCCAGCACGTCGCCGTCAAAGAAGCGGATGGCCTGGTAGAGGAGCAGGGCTTGAGTGCGTGCCAGGGCGCCGAGGGGCCCAGTCTGTGGACCTGAGCCCAGGAGGTCGTCCACTTTGGTTTCTATGCACCGCATGATGACGCGTGAGTTGACTGCGTTCTTAGATGCGTGCAATGCGCACGCGGAGACGGCTTCTGAGGGTCATGTTAACTAGGCTATCTTTTCCCTTTTCTTATTAAAAGAAAACACCACCAAGTATACGAAATCGCATGTTGAACGCATTTGCCCATGTGGCGGTCTCAAACACTGGTGGTCCTTACCCTGCATCTCCCGAGGCATATTGTCCCTGTACAACAGCGGGTGACACCACGGAGTCTGATTTTTCAGAAGCATATCCGAAGGCGCCGTTTTGATACTGTCCACAGCGTACGAAAAGTTGGTTTCCAGAGCGGCGTGAAGGCCTGCCAGATCGAGCCGTCTCGGGGCAGCAGGGACTTCCAGTGGTGGCCTCACTGCGACGTCCTTTCCCAGCACTGTGCTATCTGTGAAGTCAAAGAAAAGGTCCGGGTCCACATTATCATGCCCAAGGATGTCGCGGTTATCTAAGGCCAGTCCCAAGATTGCGGCATCGGCAACTTCAATAGACGGATCAAGAGTCTCTGCCGGGGCCCAAGGCAGCACTGGGTGGTGCAGACACGGCGGCTTCTGGGTAGTCCAGAGATGGTTGATGGGCTCCACATTGCAAGTAGGAGCGGGGACGTCTATGAATGTTTCATCTACCCCAGGATCATCCGGGAGAAAGTCTGACCCAAAAGCCGTCGGTGTCCCGGGCGACGGGCTGGTCGGGGCAGCCTCGGGCTGGGCTGGCCGAGTGGGGAAATGGCAGGCAATTTTTCTCTGAGAGCATCGTGTGCAAGTCGGCTGCGTCTGGTCGCATCTTCGTTTTGATTTCACACAGGCATGGCAGGATTTGCGCCGTGGCGGAGGGTGCTCGCGCTCCAGTCTCGACCGAGACGGAGGCATGTTCAGGGACGTCGTCGAGTTAAGCTCAGGATCGCGGCTGGAGGCCCACGCTTGTGGGGAAATTGTGGAGGTCTCGTCCCCTGTGTTAGCCCGTCAGCCCCAGCCGTCGTCTACCATCCTCCGTCTCAGTGGAGAGGCAAGGCCTATGTCAGTTCACTGAAGAGCCAAGTCACGACTGAAATAATTGAGCTCAGTTGCAGCAGTTGCATCGCTTTGTATTTCGTACAGCCTTGTTTAGGAGGCATCGTGTCTTTTCCCGACCCTACAGCTGAACAGGATCAATGTTCTATCTCGCACACACTGCCTCCAGGAAGCCAGGCGGGCGCATGTCTAGCGAATCCACGACCAGCTGCCAGGGAGGGGGGACATCAAGAAGAAGAGTGAACTAGCTCCATTCGGCAGAACGAAGGCGGACCGTCGCAGGCACCTATACGAAGCTCGCGCAGAGTCACGTCGGCGCAATTCTCATCGAAGTGATTTTTTTTGGAATGGGCTCTACACCCTAAAGTACATATCCATTATCAATGGACGTCGGATCATCACAGGAGCACTCGTAACTCGTATACAGAAGGCATCCCTGCAGGGCATTCTCCTGTTGTCCGCTTGCTGTTGCTCAGTGTGCATCCATCTGTTCCATATCGCCACACCGCTTGTGCACACTGCCCACTACTAGTGGTCCATTCAGTTCCGGCCGCCGCCACGACGACCGCCACCGCCTCTACTCAGGCTGCTGAAGCCTCCTCGTCCCCGTGTGCTGTTGGCACCCCGTGTTTGAAACTCCGGGGGCCGCCAGCCATTATTGCTAGGCGGTGGCCCAGGCGGCAGCGGTGGCTGCTGGGAATTCTTTCCGCCCTTCTTATTGTTCTTCTTGCCTTTCCTAGAAGCCTGCGGAGCAGGAGCAGGAGAACGTGTAGCCCGGGGTTTGGGAGGCAGAGAAGCTGGCAAATTTGCCCCGCGTTGGTTTCGCCGCTGCTTCGAATTTGTCGAGTCCTGCTGGGCACCTCGGCCATTCTGAGTCGAAGGGCCGGCCGAACCCCCAAAGTTAATGTTCGATGTTATCTGAATCTGACCTGGGCGTCGGGGTCCAGTAGCAGGTGCTCTGATAAATCCTTGGCCAGCGATTTCCTCGTCGCCGCTGTCTTCAAATATGATATGTGACTGTGGCTTGATACTCCTTCCCGGAATAACAGGCGCCAAGATTGCCTGGGCTTCCGGCATAGGGTTTTTGAACGCGATGGCTTCCTCTGAACTCGTGGGATCGACGTACAGAGATGCTCCTGCGTTGCTCCACGTCGCGCTTGGGGGCAATTTGGGGTCGGCAAGACCGCAGTCCGTGCCGAAGTGGCCTTCTGCTCCACAACAATAGCAAAACATTGGGACAGACCTGACCTGCTTAATGTGGCCTACCTGTGGTCGGTAGGTCTCCCAAATCTCGGGGCATTGCTCCTCCTGGTGGTCTTGGGCCTGACAAAAGGCACATTCCATAAAGCCTTCGCCTGCAGCCATTGCAAGTTTCTCTTTGCATGAGAATTTGGTATGGCCAAGCTGCTTGCACTTTGCACATCTCTGACGAGATGGACACGAGTAGGAGAAGTGGCCTTGTTGGCAAAACTTGCAGGTTGTCTCTGGACAATCCGGTGTGTTGTGGCCGTGGGAGGCGCAAGTCAGGCAGTAGACAGCATCATCTGGAACCCCTGGGAAATAGCGATGACGCTGCTCAAGTTCGTCTTCCGTTAGAGAAGGAAGACTCTCGTTTTGGGCCTTCGTTTCCAGAACCCCGTTACTGGGCTTCCAGTCCTTGTCGTTTCCACCGTCGCCGTCGTCCTCATCCATTGGGACGTCCTCTTCAGCGACAGCGGGCGACAGCTGAGAAGAAGCGACCTCGGATGGTGCAGGCAGAGGAAGACCAGGGAGGGAAGGTCCTGAGGAGGATGCTGCAGAAGACTTCCGATCAGAAGAGCCCGCCGATTTGCCCGTGTCACTGTCTTGTGTCTCCGCCATCTTGGCAGAACTTCTCGTTTGTCTCTTGGGCGATTGCTTCGGCTGCTCTGGTGGTTGTTTGTTTTCTTGCTCGGTCTTTTCCTTGGCTTCTCTCTTTCCACGTTTTCCTTCTTTCGGCGAATCTGTCCACCCTTTTGCAATCTGTCTCAACAAGCTACGCTTAGATGAGCGATCCAAATAACTTCTAGAGACCAAAATCAGGGACGGATTGATGCCAGGCAGTGATCCTTCTAGTGTCTGGAGACACATTCTCCTCAAGAATTTGTGGTCGAGGCCGACCTGGTCAACATTTCCCTGGTTTTTAGAGATGAAATCCGTTGACCTATGTAAAGTGTTAATCACGCCCTCTTTGAGGAATAGAGTGGATCATAAGTATGATGTGTGTACAACGTACCAATGCGAAAACATCGATTTGAAGATCTCGTCCCAGGTTTCGCCCTCAAATTCGGCTTTGAATGTAGGCAATTCCCAAATTCGCCCGTGCTCCTTGACTGTAGGGAGGACGGTGGTCTCACCCGCTTTAACAACGGCGACCACTTCGTCGCGGACCTCTGGGGCCAGTTGGCCAGGAGAAGGAGATAGCTCTGTAGAAGCAGGTATGGGTTTGGGTGCAGCTTTAGCAACATTCAGCTTGGACGACTTGGATGAAGACCCAAAAGAGGTGCGGAGCTGAGTGGTAACGCCGTTGTTCCAAGTCTGGCCAGCCTGCTTTGATGAAGCGCTTCCCTTGGACCCTGCGTCAGAAGTAACCTCTCCCTCGTCAACGCCATCCGATGCCTCCGCCTCTATTTGGTCATTTCTGGCCTTCTTGCGAGGCGAAGCAGCATCGTTATCGTCGGCTCGCCGTTTGTGGGTTGTGTCATCAACACCAGCCGACGGTGAGGCGTCGACAGCTGGCGTGGTTTCGATCTCTGCTGCCGTCACGGCAGCACCATCTGTGATTTGGTCTGCCATGATCCACAATGGTTGACTTTATATGGGCTGGAGGCAAGATGTCATGTGCCAATGCACCATCATCCACGTGGGGTACCTGATTCTCACTCTGCCTCCTTTGTTGCAGGGCACCCGACGGTCTAGATGAGCCTCAGGAGTCTCTGCTGTTGATTGCCAGTGACCGCCGGTGAGGAGTGGCTTGGTCGTTGCTTGGCTTGGCAGATGGGGATGACAGGAGTGAGGTATGGGCTGACGTCGAAAGGTGACTTGAGCTCAGAGTGGCTCGGGCGCGCAAGGGTGTGGCGATGACTGCCCTGACAGTAAGGCGATGCGGCGCGATCCGTACGACCTGGCCGGAAAGTCGCCCCAAGTCTTTTGGTACGTGTCTCTTACGAGTCGCGTCTCCCGGCCCGTGATTATTGGGCGACGAGTACCTCGAGTGAATCCTGCCCGGCCGGTTTGCTGCAGTTACTGTATTAGTTGTGTTGCCAGGTTGAACGGCCGTACCTGAAATGCCAGGGACAGCAAGGTCAAAATTCTGCCGTCAAAGACAGTAAGTGGTGTGCGTGTGTGTGCGCGTGTGTGTGCCTGCCGAGATCCGCTTTCGTTTCCCTGGTCTGCAAGTCCCCTAACTGCAGGCGAGCAAGCTCAAGCTCCAGGACGGTCGTCGCGTCAGGGTTATTAGTGGGTGGGTTGGAAGTTACCTGTCGGCCTACCACTTTCACGGGTCGCTAAAAGTACCGTCAAACCTGCAGCGTAACATTGATAGAAATCCGGCTCCGCAAAAAAGGAGGCGACAACCACCGTGTCGGGCCCTGCGCTGCTCAGTGCTGGCCCCGTCATTTGGCAGACTGGGGCGAGCCTGGATTTGGACTGGCCCGAACTGGAACCAGATTGCCCAGGCCGACCGACCGACCGACAAGCACAGCACAGCACTGCATAGCACAGCACAACCTGGGCAAGGCAAGTCTAGAGTCCAGACAAGTGACAACTCCAAAAGGGACCCTTTTCTTTTTGCCCTGGGTTCTCCGAGGCTGGACATATCTATCATCAATTCCATCCGTCCATTCGCCCACTCTCCCACCCCCGACTCTGCTTTCTCTCGTCATAAGGGACAGATCAAGCCAGAACGAGAACAGTACTCCGTACATACCTTCACCACCACCACAGCCATTCGCATATCTGCACGGCACACCATTCGCTGCTGCTTGCCATCACCGCCGCAGCTTTCTAATTTCTCTTCTCGTCCATCGCTATTGTGTAGGTCCTCCTCCCCCTCCCCCTCCCCCGCCCTACTTTGTGGCTGCTGTGCCACAGGTCGGTCTGGTGTGACCGGGCGTCTCGGCCAACGATCCATCGACGGGACACCTGGATCTTTGGCTGTGCTCTGTAACCCGGCTCCCACACACAACACACGCACCGACGCGCACGAGAGCAGCGCCTCGGGTAGCAGAGCAGCCAATGACCCCCGGCCCAGCTGGACTTTGGTGCTCCCAAGCATGACCGTCTGCTTCAGCACTTCGAGACAGCAGCCGGTCCCTCCGTTCAGCTCGCTTGCCTCTGGAACATGACGGCAGTTGGCTGACCTTGGCTTCTTCTCAGTAGCCATCTTTCTTAAAACGATATCTTTTCGCAGTCCCGACAATCAATTGGGTCTCGTGTACCATCGCCCGACACCGTTCTCAACCGAAGCTCCGCACACAAAGACGACCAGCTCGACCGGTGCGGTAGCCACAGCCCTCTCGCCCGACCACCGCGAATACCTCCACGCTTCGTTGGATCTCCACGTCCTGTCAGAGCTGCTCGCGCTGTCCGACTTGCCTGTCCGACCTCTCGGCCGGACAACCCAGCGATTTCCCACAATTCCCGACAACACCGGCAAGCTGTCTTCCCCAATCCTTCTGCAGCGGACCGTCTCCTACGACACGGGGACCAATCCGCCGCGTCGGGGGAGTGTGTACAAGATGGCGGAAACAAACACGGCCCGTAGGAGAAGGTCTAGCAGCATCCTCCAAGTCTACCACGAACCCCCTGAGACCGTTGAGCAACTCAGCGACCGCGCCGCACTACCAAACGGAAACGCGAATTGGGTCAACGCCAAAGGTGAGTGGGTGCTGTGCCGAGTACAGAAGATGGCGGGGGACCCCAGGCTCGGTGGCCATCGAGGCTGACATCTGCTTAACGAACAGGAGCATGGACGATCCACCTCATTCTCATCATGTGTCTCAAGATCTTCTACGATATCATGCCGGGTGTGTCGCAGGAGACATCCTGGACGTTGACAAACATCTCGTACATGGCTGGATCATACCTCATGTTCCACTACGTCCGGGGAGTGCCTTTTGAATTTAATGCCGGGGCATACGACAACCTGAACATGTGGGAACAAATCGACGACGGCGCCCAATACACACCCGCCAAGAAATTCTTGCTCAGCGTGCCTATCATATTGTTCCTCCTGAGCACGCACTACACGCATTATGATTTGGCATACTTCACCATCAACTTCCTCGCAGTCCTCGCGGTCGTCATTCCGAAGCTACCATTTGTATGCGCCCCCCCCCCCCCGGCACCCTTCCACCCAACCAACCCTGGAGCTGGCATGTTTCTTATGGTGGATCAAGCTGACATGTGCCACGCAGAGTCACCGAATGCGATTTGGGCTCTTCTCAGGTGTGCCCGAGGAAGCGTAGGGCTTTTCTGTTGTCGAATTCAGGCGTTTGGCTTTGCAGCACTTGCAGATTGGAGTTGGGCGGAGTTGAGGTAGAGGGCAAACGTGAAGCGACGGGTCTATGAGGCCTCAAAAGTGAAATCGCCGGTCCTACACAAAAGAACTGATGTTTACAGGGAACCGAGCATAAATTGCAAGGCAGATGTTTTCGCACAGAGACTTTGGCCTGCAGAACCGTCTGGAGATCCGTCTTGAAGGTGTCCAGGCTTCAAAGAACAGACGTGGTTGGTTGTCGGGACATTTCCACGAGAAGTATCTCGGACATCTGTCCATTCTCATCGTCCGAGTGTCTCCTAGAGTACTTCCTCGCAATCAATCCAACCGGAAAGCCGTCAAACCGGAGTAGGTATTCACTTAAAAATGCCTCTGAACAGGACTTTCCGCACCTAGTAGCTTGAATGTATGACATCGAATAGGATTTCCGTTGCCCACCATTTGCAGCTGCCTGGGCACTTGCCTTTAAATGTGTCCCTATTCCCTGCCCAGGGGCTCGAAGGAGACCGGAGGGAGGAGCGACCGTGATGATTTCCAGCCGTTCGCAGACAGCCTGTCCAGGCGACTGGTCACATCCCAATGCCGAGTTGATTCCGAACCAAGGGGCCTTCAGCCGAAGAGTGCCTCGGCGTGCGGGTATATTGGAGGCTCGAATGGTCGGCGTCGCGAGTGTCCTCGATTAGCACAAACAGGTTTGTTCTTTCTTGATCGTGCATTCCGTGGTTGTGTGGGCAGGTAGGTGGAACATGCTTGGGCTTGGTTTGGGCATGGCTTCTCTCTGGCAGTAAACCTCACAACAGAATGGCAGGAGCATTCCATGGGTCGGCGCCTCCGTAGTCAACAAAGCAATCGAGTGTCTCTGTCCCAGTTGCGAAAACGAAGAATCCTTCTCTTCTTCTTCGTGAATTACTCTCGCTGAATATCACCCAACACACTACTTGTCATTACTGGTTTTGATAACAAGATACAGTTTATACACTCGTTCCACTTGCAACTGCTAGCCAACATGAAGTCTTCCTCCATCCTTCCCATTGCTGTACTCGGCACTCTGGGTCAGGCCGTTTGGCCTTCGCCCTTGAGTGCCTCAAAACTCACGACGCATGGTCTCTCGTACCATCCGCCACTTGAGACAATCTCGCTCCCCAGTGTCCCTTCGGCGCAGAGTTCTTCATCTTCCCATCAACCCATCGGGGCCCACACTCTCTCCAGCCGGCCAACGGAGCACAGCTTCTCTACACACCCACCCAGCAAGGCGATCTCTCCTTCCGGCCTCCCAAAAGCGCACACTTACTCTTCTCGTCGAGGTGTCGTGTACCACACGCTCTCCAGCCCGCCAATGGCAAACAGTTCCTCTTCCCACAAATCCGCCGTGGCCTACTCTCACTCCGGCCTCTCTCAGGCACACAACTCTTCGTCATATCCGCCCGTCAAGGTCACCCCGCTTACTAGTCTGTCCTCAGCGCCTACTTTATCTTCTCAGCCATTCGTCAAGACCATTTCTGTCGTTGATGTGGATCACGATGCCAAGACGCAAACAGTCACCAAAGATAGGTTGAGGACGGTAACCATCGTCCAGCCTCACCTTTGCACCGCCACTGTCATCGACTACAAGACACACACAACGTGCAAGAAGCCCAGTCCTACCACTTGGGACCCTCCACGCAGGCCTATCCGGCCATACCCAGCCACCCCTTTGGACATCAGCAGAAAGCCGGGTCCAACACCGTGGGGCCCTCCGCGTAAACCCCACGGGACTGTGCGTCCATATCCACCGGACGACAAGGAGAAACATCACAAACCCACATATGCAATCACTGTGTTTGGGCCTGGGGCAACCTGCCCAGCGGGCTTCACATGCCAGCTAGACGACGACCACATCGCGAACAAGCTTGCTGTCCGCGAGGCCAACATCCCCTGGCCTCCACCCCCTGGTTGCCAAAATCACTGTGTGGGTGGTCGAGGGTGCTGGACCGAGTGCGACAAGCCCGGGCGCCCGAAAAAGTCACCGCGTATCTGTCCAGAAGGGTACTCATGCCAGAGGAAGAAGAAGCCTGCCCCAGCCCCAGTTCCGGAACCCCCTAAACAGCGGCCACCGCCCAAGCAGGAACCAGCCCCACCGGTGGTTTATCCTGGACCTCCCCGGGTGCCCGCACCTCTGCCGCCATCGCCTCCACTCAGACCGCCACCGGTTGTCCAGCCGCCGCCAGCTCTCCCGCCTCCGGTGGTCTTGCCTCCGCCTGTGTCGCCTCCAGCCGTTCAGCCGCCGCCTGTTGTACCACCTCCGGTTGTGCCTCCTCCGGTTGTTCTACCGCCACATGCGGCCTCTTCGGGCGCTGCTTCTCGGCCTCCTGCCGCTCAGGCTCCGCCACCTTCGCATGTGGGCCCCGCTCCGGAGACCCGACCGACACCTACTCATCATTGCCCTCCTGGAAAGCACCCTTGCCCGCGTCCCTATGCAAATGAAACTGTCGGGATACCAGAGACCGTTACGAAAGCCGAGGCAGTGCTGCCCATGCCGGATGCCGCCACGTACATGATGATTGCGCCTCTTTTGGGGCTTTTCGTGGTTTGATTGAACCTCCTTGTGGCGCCAAGGGCTTTGCTGTTCTAGTATACCACAGCCTGGGTTGGTGTGTCTTCGTTTTGCCGTTATACATGATGGGTTCTGGAACTGAACATGATGGACTCGACTTGTAACGGGAGTTCACGCAATAGAAGCGGTCTTTGGCTCACAGCCTTGCGGGCTTATTGGGAAGAAAGCACTGGAAATAGTTTTATAAATGCGGGCCTGGAGTCGTGAGCGCATGCGTCTTGGCACTGACAGAGTGTATCTCAGGGAAATGGGCAGAAGCGATCACCAATTTCAGTCTTAAAAGTCTCTGTAGGAATCATAGTAACAAGCAGCGATTCATTGAATAGAAGGGAAAGCTTTCGCCATCCACACTTCGCTTACATGCAGATGAGGTATTCGTGCTGTGATCACCCAATAATCCACCTTTCCCGGCTATCTAAGGCCCCCAACCTACCACATTGGCCAATTCTGATCATTGATAAAGCAAGTAATGATTATAATTATCATTGCCAGTCAGAACTTTTTACATCACAATCCCTTCCACAAAATATGCCGACACCAGTAAGGGCACACATAGTTCCATAGTATGTTGCCTCGCGATCGAGCCATTGATGAAAGTGACGATATTGAGATCATTGAGACGTGAGCCACTGGTGCGGTTCGGAGAGTGTTGCAAAGGATGAATGGAGCAAATGAAAGCCTCGAGAGTGTTTCAAAGAAATACCAAGTTAGTTGCAATGAGTTCCATCGCTGAACGAGATGCTGGTATAAGCCTCAGGGAAAAGCTCAAGGTACAGCAATTTGAGACAAACCTTGTATATATCCAATTCTATTCACATTTAAATATGACTTCGCAAGATCTTGATAACCATCGATATATCACGTAATGGTGTTTCTCAAAACCTCCTGCACTCCTACTTTAGAATTTAAAACCCTCTCCCACATGCACAGAGCTTTTACGATTGAGTAAGAAGAGCAAATTGATCGAGAAGGATTCCCCACTCCCCTTTCTCTTACATCTGGCTTAGTTGACAGGATAGTCATTTCTTTAGTGTGGGAACAGCAAAGCATAAGAGATCATTAGACATGTCTATATCTCTACG
This sequence comes from Diaporthe humulicola, assembly GCA_038088545.1. Lineage (NCBI taxonomy): Eukaryota > Fungi > Ascomycota > Sordariomycetes > Diaporthales > Diaporthaceae > Diaporthe > Diaporthe humulicola. Next base: position 356,122 of record JBBWSL010000002.1, on the reverse strand, counting down.
CCATCGTGGCGATCACTGAACTCATGGAAGGCGTCGGTGACTGTGCAGCGACTCAGGACTCAGAAATGCAAACAAATTATGCCGAGGCAAAACTCTGTGGGCCGTGGTCATTAATCAGCAGATTGAAGTTGAGAGCTTGACCGCAATGTCCAGACGGCCCGAGTGGAGGGCCGGGTGGTGGAGTGAGGAGGCCCGGCCAACGGGGGTTCACAACCGTGCTCGGCCCCGCAAACGGGACCTCGGAGACAAGCTCGGAGGAGGAGCGCCTGCATGTCTTGAGTTGTTCACAGCCTCGGACATCCGAACCACTTGATCGGCTGCCGAGTGACAGCAACTCCATTGTAAGCCATGGGACGTTTTTTAGGTAATTTTGGACCTGGTGTTCTTGCGGTCGTGCTTGTCGCTAAAGGAGCACAAGGGAGCTTGTACCGAGTAAATATTTAAGACGTCTCACCAACGCTCCCGAGCGCCGAGGACGACATCTATCATCAAAGCTTGCGCTCTGGGGACCGCAACAATTTGAAACAATTTATCAGCCAAGCGCTTGGAGGATTTGGCACAACACAAGATGCAAGAGAACGTGGCGAAACTCTACCCAACCCCGGAGACGTCGGCCAAGGTGTTGAACTGTAGGTGGCACTGGCATGACAACTAGTGTGCCTCATGCTCACGAGAGTCCAGACTCCATCTCAAAGTCGACTCCCCTACCGGACTGGCTACTCAAGTACCATGAGTGGGGGTGTAACAACACAGAGATCCCCCGGTACCTGATCAGCACCTATGAGGCACAAGCACTGGTCTTGCTGGCAAGGCTTGTAGGCGCGAAACGAGGTACGTCCGACCACTGCTCTGCCCATGCGTGAGACATGATTCGCCCGGATTGCACTCAACGGTTGGCTGACTGCTGGGATTGTATAGTTCTTGAGCTGGGGGTTTACGTAGGCTTCAGCGCCATGGTCTGGTCCCACGGGGTGGGCAAGGACGGGAAAGTGGTCGGGCTGGAGCTCAGTGAGGAGTACGCCCGCATCGCGGGTAAGGCCTTCAAGGACAACGGCGTCGAGAACGTCGACATCAAGCTCGGCGACGCAGTAGAATCGTGCGTCCAGTCATCTGCCACCTCACCCAACCAAACACAGCATACGCACACGTCCCTTCTCACATACTCCTTGTGCTTTACGGGAACGTCCCACCGCACGAATGCTAACGATCATTTCGCCCACTTTCCAGCCTCGCCTCCCTAGAGCCATCAGAGCCGTTCGACCTGATCTTCCTCGATGCGAACAAGGACGCGTACCCGAAGTACCTGGATTTGATCCTCTCCAAATCGAGGCCAGGAAGCCAGGGCCGCCTGCTCAAGCCCGGCGGGCTCATCGTGGCGGACAACGTTCTGGGGATGGCTATCGTGGCCGACGCCACGCCGTCGAATCCGCACTACGCAGAGGCTGTGTCACGCTTGGGCGAGAAGCGCGTCCGGGCGCTCAACGAGGCGCTGCACGAGTTCAACGACAAGCTCGTGGCCGAGCCGCGGCTGGAGGCGTTCCTGGTCCCGCTGTTCGACGGGCTGGGCTTGGGAAGGTTGATTGACTGAGCGCGGTGGGACCCGAGGGCAGGCAGGGCAGGGCAGGCATTGAGCTGGAATTGGAGCTGGGGGCAAAGGGTCCCATGACGGAGATCTGCGGCTGGTGACGGGGTCATGTCACAGATTGCAATTTCTGTGTACACAGGACACTAGTCTTTGATTCCATGTCTTCATAATAGTAGGCTTTATTAGACGCGGTGTCTGAAATTCACAACGGTGTTCACGACTTTTCCTCGACCCCTGGCGCCTCAGCATCGTATTCCCACTCATCGATGAACTCCTGGAGAGACTTCTTGTCATGGGCAACGGAGGCTCCCTCTTTTTCGGCTTGGGGATGAGGACTTTCTGGTGAAGAATCCATGGGCGGCTGGCTGAGAATGAAGTACGAAGGCTCGCCGTTGTATGAAAGCGAGCACATGGCGTGGTCTTCGGATGAGGCCTGGAGGGGGACAACAGCCTCGAGCTTTATAAGAGCGGGAGGGGAAGAGGCCGCGCTGCCTAAGTCTCGGCTCGGGGCGATGGGCAGGATTCTGAGGTGCCATTTCGGACGCAAAGGCTGACCATGTGCGGTAATATCCCTTTCCCGGCCCTCTTCCTCACTCTTCTGAGGCTTTTTCATCGCAGTGTCCGAACTTTGGTGGGATTTTGAGGTTCTGTAGCGAGGAGGCAACCCCAGAGGTGACTCCTGGGCGGGCGTCTTGCGTCTCCCCAGCTGCTCGGTACCCGAGTTTTGTGTAATTTGCTGCGGCAACGATGTTCCAGTTGGGGCTTCCACTGGTGACTCCTGACCATTGTGTACGATCATACTTGTATTCCTTTGGAGGAAAGATGGACGCTGCAGTCTCTTGAGTGCGTTCTCGTCGGAAGGAAGTTGGGCCAGCAAAGATTGGGCTGGCAAGCCATGCTGGCCCTCTTCAGTTGAAAAGAGACTGCTCCTATTGCTTGGTGGCTCTGCAAACTGGGCAGTGGCAGAAGTGGCCGACGCATTGTCAAGAATACACAAGTCATCGTCCGATGTCCTCCCCTTCTCCACAACCGCATCAAGACTGACTGCGACAGTCCCGGGCGAGAAAGGCTCCTGGACGGAGGATGCGGGGCTCGGGCTCGGGCTCGGGCTGTCCTCACTGTCGTCCAACTTCAAGGCCCTTCTCCTTTCAAGCAGGCTGCGGCGGATGTTTTGCCTGTGTGATCCAGGCGGATGTGCTCCAGCAGCATCGGAATTCGACCTCCTCCGCACGATGATACATTCGCCGGGTAGGGGGTGTCCCTTGTCCTCGGTGATCTCGACGGCAAGTGTGAGTGTCTGTCGAAGAAGCTCCTCCAGGCGCTCGTACCTGTCAGGGACTTCATCCTCGTTGTCGGGATATGTTTTGCTCATTGGAATTTTGTAGCAAAACCGGTGGATATTGTGTTCTAGGTGCGTAGGTGCTTTGATTTCGGTGAGCAATGTGGGCAAGTGTTTGTCGCTCGACCGGCGTTGGTGGCGATGTCATGTTATGACGCCCGTCGATTGCCGTCCTTTCACAACGAAGAAGCTGGGACGACTGTCCACCCACGGTAACACGCACCTTCCCTTGTTTGGAGTTGCCCGGTCGGGGGCTGAGGGCAGCGGAGTCGGGCCTTCCTCGTGGCTCAGAAGAGGATTGCCAAGTTTGATGATACTAAGATCACCTACCCATAGTCTCCCAATCACACGCCACTGCGAATTGACCTATATCATCCAGGGTGATGTCCCACATGGGTTGAGACATCGAGACCAGACTGCCTGTTTTAACGACGCTCCTCCTCCGAAGTTCAGTCAGGCGGCCATCGCCCGCAAGTATCACCTTTCCAGGTATGTTCTCATCTTCGAATCCAGTGTCGAGTTGTCGAGCGATGATAACGTGCATCCCGGGGGCGGACATGGCTTCGTCGACGACCACGTCAATGCTAGACCCGGCTGGTCTGTCATACTCGGAAGCCCCCTTGACCTGAACCAGCCAGTCGCGCACCTCGGCAGCGAGGCCACCTGCGACGTACTTGGCGCCTCGGCGCTGGGGGGAGAAGGCCTCAGGCAGCGGTCTCTGCTGGGCTTCTGCAGTGAAGTCGGTTGCTTTGAAACGCGGTGCATTCTGGAATGTTGGGTGCCGAGGAGTCTGCTCGTCTGGCGCCTGGGGCGACTGCGGGCGAGAGTCCGCCGTGAGCCCCTCAAGGTCGAAAGAGGATTGGACAGTGATCCTGTCATCAAACGTGGGCGAGCTTGCGACCTCTACTTGCTCGTCGTCCTCCATCGGTACATCGTGTTGGCCTTGGCCAGGGCTGGCATCTATCTCCGGGGACAGGGAGATTCGGCGGCGCTTTGCTGGTCTGGTCGTCTGGAAGTGACGGGACGGCGACCTGGAGGCGGAGGGCGAGTCGATCTCTATGGACTCATCTAGTCGGATGCGGTCCTTGTCGCCATCTTCGGGCGCATCTTGGGAGATTGGCGAGGTGTCAATCACGTCGCTCAGGGGCTCATACTGCGTGGCTCGAGGTCTGGCCGAAGATGGCGCCGGGGTTGAGAAGGGAGGTGGCTGTTGATGGGAGACTGGCCTGGGCGTTGCGGAAGTGTTGAAGCGCGGAGTCGAGGCGAATTGGTGCGGGCCATTGTGCAGAGACAGAGGCACTTGCCTCGCCGTCTGAGATGGCTGGCCCTTCTTTGGGGGCAGGAAGCGCGGTTGGGCTGGTGTCTGGATACGATTTAGCTCATGCCCTATCTGTCATTCCTGTGCACTTTTCCACCGGGATTGAGACTCACAGATGGTGGTGCCATGCTTTCGAAAGATATTGTGGCTTCAACTAAGTGTGGTCACGACTTCCGGAGCAGAGGAGAGAGCTGCTGATGCGAGTGCCTGCCTGTCAAACAATAAAGACGAGGTGGGTGTTGGCTTGCCGCGGCTCGCTGCTCCTCGTTCGCCTTTCCCAGGTGAAGAAGCATCAGAGCATGCATCCCATCTTCCCGCCGATAATTACCGACGTACTGATATCACCAAACACGAAGGATGCAGGATGGCGGTTACGGTGCTGTCGTCACTTTCTCGGTTTCGAGGGTGGCTTTGCTTAATCAGCAGCCTCGCTCTACTCCGTACCCGCGATTCGACGTTTTAGAGTAGATCATGCCAGACCTGACGTTTTGGTACAAGTTGAAGTAGTCTCTGAAACTTGTAGCAGAGACAGAGAGAAGTGAGCTCTCAAATTCCAGACGAAATGGCTCCAGCTATTTGTGTCATTGGGAGATGAGCCTGACGAGGCCGGCGTGCAGTGAAGCCTCACACTGTGAGGCTTCACTGCACGGCACTGCACGGCACTGCACGCATGACATTGGCGAGTCCTCCTCGACTATCGTTCTTGAAATTAGACTACCTTCTGCTAGAGAATAATGGCATGTTGATCCCTTTTCTTCCTTCCTCAGACCGCAGCCCCAGAACGTTCATCCTCGCCCGTCTTCAAAGTGCGTGAACCCAAAAGTATCTCAGGTCACCATGCACACTTATATGGTCTTTTAGCATCCTGCTGAGTTGCAGGGAAGCTTTCACGTAGTCCTACACACTAAAAAAAAAAGACTCTCTCCTACCCTGCCTCGATAAGAAAACAATCGGCATCAGCCTCGAGAAACCACTGAAAGAAGCAGACAGAACACGCCAGTCTGTACCATTTCAGTTGTATAGTGGGCCACTGCCTTGTCAGTGTCAGCCACGCCTGTTTAACGTCTCTGCTTCTTCGGCTTCTTGCTGCGTGACTCTTCTTCCTCAGCAGCGTTCTCGCGGTCTCGCTTCTTGGCCTTGCGCTCCAATTCATCCCAATCCTCGCCCTCATCCTCCTCGCTGGCATCCTCATCGCTGGCCTCGGCGGAGGCATTGGAATCGAAGTCCGAGTCCTCTTCGCTGGATTCGGAAGCGTCCTCGAGTTCGCTGTCGCTGAGCTCGAAGTTGCTCTCCTGCTCCTCCTCGTCGTCGCCGTTTTCGTCGTCGCTGTCGTTTGCAAGGAACGACCAGCCACCGTCAGCGAAGAACTGGTGTGTGTCGGCAGTAACCGTCTTCATGATGGTTGGCCAGTTCAAGTTCAGTGGACCCTCGGTAAATGCAATATCCGAGGAGTCGAGGAAATCCTTGACGTCCTCCAGCGACTCCACCGGGATCGTGTTGATGTGGTAGGGCGGTCTTGAGAAGTCCTTGAAGACAAAGACAAGGTCAAAGTTCTTCAGGCCGAATTGGACCTTCTCAAGATGTGCGACCTCGATGTCCTCCAGAGTGATGACCATGAAGGGCGGCTCCGTGAGCTGGATCAGACACTCTGTGGTCGGCTGGACGTAGACGTTGCTGCGGAACGGAACACCGTGGAATCCAAGGTCCCTTATGGGCATGTCGACCTCGATACCCTCGTTCCGGCCAGCTTCCGCAATCTTCTCGGCGAAGCCCTTGAACAGACGGTCGAGCTCCGCACGTCGGCGGCGCTCCTCCTGTTCTGCCTCGAACTCGTCTTCGTCACCATATCGGTACTTGCGCTTGCGGTTGCCCGTCTCGTCGAACTGGATGTCAGTAGCCTCGCGATAGAACTGAACATCTCTCGTCTTCTTCTTGTTGCCAACAATGATCGGGTCCTTGAGATAGATATGGATAATAACAATAAGCTCGTGCTCGCAGGGCTGGAAGAACAGGTGGCGGACGTTGGAGAAGAGGATGTCGACTCTCTGGTGAGGGTTGAGCGGGGACTGGTATCGGATACCGTTCTGGTGTATCTCGACCTTGCCAGGAACACGCTTGCCCTCCATCGCCGGTCGCAAGAAGACATTATCCAAGACGGCTGGGCGACGGTCTGAGGGGAGAAAGATTAGTACACGTAAACAGACTGGCTCTGGCCGGAAAGGTGGACCTACTTCTAATCTCGACGAGCTTGTCCTGCTCGACAACATCTTCCATGTCTTTCTTCTCCTGCTCCTTCTTGGTCAAGTCTCGCTTCATGTTGGAGATCTGGTTCGCTATCTCGGTGTATCGGTCACCATCCGTCGAACGGAAAGTAAGACTTCGGACGAAATGGGCGGACGCGTCCTCGAAAGGCTGGTCATCTTTTCGGCCAACTCCTTGGCCCGGAGACAGAAAGTTGATGCGGAGGAAAGACCACTCGCCCTCGTCGCTCTTGCTCGCGTTCTTGATTGTCTGGATATGGAATGGGACCGGGCGACCCATCACAGGGAGGACAACGGTTGAGTTCTTCTGGTCGACAACAATACCCATGTCGCGCACCTTGGGTGGAAACTGGTTGTCACGCTTGTACGACTCGAAGCGCTTGAACTTCTTGGCCTCGCCGCCATTCGGGTCACTTGTGGACTCGGCAAATCGAGCCTTGCCCTCCCTTTGTTTCTTGGCTGCCAACTCCTTCTGGTGCTCCTTGCGCCTGTTCTCAGCCTCTTCGTCCTTGTCATGGCCGCGGCCTGACCGCAGACGAGAGCTGGTTATGTTCTTGGCAGCGACCGCGCCGACGCGTGAGTCCTTCTTCTCCTTCTTCGGTGCCGGCTGCTGTTCCTCGTCGTCCTTGAAAAAGAACGACGTCGAGTCGGGATCAGCAGCGGCCTCGCCGGTGAAATTCACCGTACCCTCGGCAGTAACACGGATCGTGTCCGTCACAATCAAGGAGTAGATCTTGCTGTTCTTGTCCTGTGGCTGGGGATTCTCGAGATCTTGGAAGCCGGTGGAGACGCAGAGTGTCATACCGTCCTTCAGAGCACGGGGGTTCTTGCCATTCAAGACCAAGGTCGGATCCTTGTTCTCGAGGCCGATACCATATCCGACGTTCTTCACAAAATGCTTCTCGAGCTCCGGCTTCTTGCTCCTGACGTAGCCGAGAGCCTTGTTGTAGACATCCTTGGCCACGGCTCCGTCTCGAATCTCCTTCAGAATCAGGTTGTGGACCGTGAGAAGGAATTTGTAGTTCGACTCTTGTGTCTTGTTCGGGTCCACCATATACGTCCGGGCAATGCTGGAGCAGTAGGACCTGTACCTTAGGCCCATACCGGCGACGATGACGCCAGGGTGGAGGTTTTCCTCGCTGGACTCGGCCTGCATCTTGAGATCAAACTTTCCACCACTGTACACAACTGGGCCGATGGTCCAGTCCAGTTGGGTAGAATCGAAGTCGGACGCAAGTTTGCCGGACGGCAGCTTGACGGACTTCCAGAACTTCTCGTCATCGAGCTTGCTGTCCACCTTGTCGGCCAGAACACGGTGTTTGACCTTCTTCTCCTGGTCGAGTATCGTGGACATCTCATCCAGGAAGTAGGAATGCATCAGGGCAACGCAAGCCTTTGATGAGTTCCTGACCGCACGGAGCTCGATCTCGTCCTTGGTCGAAAAGGCCGCCGTAGACAGAGCAGAGGTGATGTCAACCTCCTCCACGCCCTTGCAGTCCTCAGCAGATACAGCCTTCCACTCATCGACGAAGGGCCCTCGGGAGGCATCTTTAGAAATGACACCGACCTTGTTCTGTAGAACAACTACTGTCAGCAGATGAGATGCGTGATTCCAGATGAGTTGGGACTCACGCCAGCCTTCTTGATGATCTCGGCGACTTTGACAAAGAGCTTCTTGTTCTCTTCCGCGTCCTTGCCCCTCACGAGCACCTCGACGGGGAACTTGTCGCCCTTGATCTGGTCGAGATATTTGGCTATTATCTGTGGTCAGGTCTCGCGCGGTCACTCGTATGCGCAATGTCTCGTTGGGGAAGCGCACCTTTCTTCTGTGTGGTCAGGATGTACAGCGTCTCGGGGGTGAGGAGCATCAGGGTGGTGGGGAATTCGTAGCCTAGCAGCCAGAACTGCAGAAACGGGAAGGTTAGCTTGGCGAACGTGGACAGTGGCAGAGGTCGGAGGAGGGGATGGGGCACAAGACTTACGTGCATGGCATTGTTCTTTTGAAATCCCTGGGCCTCTTCCATCTTGCCCATCATGATGATGATGGAGGAGGCGCCTCCGAAGAGGGCATCTCCCGATCGCTTGTCGGCCTTCCAGGCATTGACAAAGTGGGAGATGCGCTCTTGGAAGAGCTTGTTGTCGATCTTGATGGCCTCCGACATGGTGACTGCACGCGATTGCAGATGCCGCCGCGATGATGCAGGTGTCAGAAGTCAAAAGACGGATGGGGCAGCAGGCGGTGCTGCGATGGGGTTGGGAAGGAGACCGTCGCGAGGAAAGATTGTGGTCGACGAGGACCAGGACGAGGTGAGACTTGCAGGAGGAGCTACCTGCCCGTGCTTGCCTTAGCTTAGCGGCCAGACGCTACTGCTGCCACTGTAAAGTGTTGTGGGTCCACAGGTCGCGCGTTCGTCGCGTCGCCAGGCGATTGACTGACTGCTCGCGGCTCGAGGATACTGATGCCTCAGGCCACCACTTCCCAGGGCTGTCTGACCTTGTAGGCGGGAACCCCTTCTCCCCTCTGCGATGAGAAGTGGTCTGCACACCAATTCACTACAAATGAAATTCTTGTAAATCCAAACACAGGTCTTTGCAGAATACAAGATCGATCAGACACTTGTCACCAAGATGAAGAGGTGGTGTGTAAGGTTTAAATGGTAGTCTAAACAGAAAAATTAAGTGTAGTAGGCAGACACGGATGGAAAGTGAACATTTGAGGTGGTACTTGCTTGGTTGGGTTGTGAATGTAATGTGATGGGGGGCAGTCCGGCTATCTACCTACCTAGGTAGCTGTCTAGCTGTGGTAAAGGAGGGGACAGTGCTGGTGATTGCTGCCTGCCAGTATCTCCAGAGCCACACAAGCCTATGGAAGAACTGTGCCTCTATGAGATGAGAATCTAAGTAGGCACTCATTCACCCCGGTATATTGAGTATGTCACCTTCTGGAAGCATGATTGCTTAGGCGCTGCTATGAGTTTTGGGCACCCCCTCTCCCCCACAACATTCAAGCCTCTCAAGCCAGGGTTAGGAGATGGGTGTTTAACCTGGGCGCTGAACAAAGGACAACGGCCAATTGACCCCGTTACGGAACCAAATCAAATAAAGTAGAGAGATACGAAACGGTGCATTCTTGAGCAGTCACAACCAGCAGAAGAGCATGCAGTGAGATGGAGACACAACAGAATTGTAGGCGCGAGGCTGCTTGTCCGATAAAGGCGCCTGGATTTCTAAGCAGTGTGCATTTTGGTTACCATGGCACCATGGATGAAAAACGCTGCTGTATAAATAGGTGGTCTATCTATGCACGATATGCACGATTCGTCGGCAGATGGGCCCACTATTACAGGATGATTTATCTGCACGCATATGGTGCATCATCCGCGGCTCACTCGTCAAAACGACGAAAAAACCAGTCGAACGAACTCTACTCCAAGCACGGTCTAGTAACCTACTAAGTAGTCTGGGCTCGCTGCGGTCCCGGCCGACTGACTGATCGACGACGTCCAGGCCGTTTTCCGCGAGTCGGCCCCCCGTTTCCCGCTCCCGTTCCGTGTCGATGGGTTTTTTTTCCTCCCTTCTGCCTCCATCTCAAGTCAAGGCTAGGTAGATTCCATACCCGGCTTCTTATTACGTATACACTCACAGAGAGCGTGGCGTGGAGTATCACTACCCACCTCGCCTGGTCGATAACCACCCAGTCGCCGTCCAGGGATATTGCGCAACCATCCTGCCGGGTGTCTAGGCCTAATAAGCGCGGTACACCACCGACTTTGATGCAGAAGCCGCAGTGGAACCCGCAAGCCTGCTGCAGATTGTCTCTCCAAAAGTAGGCCCCTTCTTAGTCTCGTCGAGAGAGACTCTATTTCTCAGCCTGTTGATCCCTCTCGTCAGTCTCATGCCCTCTGTGACCGAGTGCAGTGCGTCCTGACCCCGCCATAGTCCGGCCCCGAAAACTTCAACGGATGATGCAGTGAAGTCACTCGGCCCAAATTCGGATATCGTCGGTATCCAAGACACCTGAACAGCCACTACAGATTGCCCTTGCCGCCTCGCTCATCACCAACGGTCAAGACTTGCGGCCGGTACTCACTCACTTACAATGGGGTTGTTGTATGTCCATGCTCCCAACTCCCTCTGGGGCCCCGTATCCGGATATCCTTGCTGACAACGACTGGTCAAGAGCGCTCGGCACACCTCTGGATTGGCCAGAAGCCAAGCAACATGCCGATCAGGTCCGTGAATGGGGCATCAAGGTGAGAATGATTCCCTGACCGATACTTTGCATCACCCCGAGCATCATGCTGACCGATAGACTAGCAACTCCTGGAAATATGGAACAAGGCCAAGGGAAAAGAGTCAGATGCCTTGCTTTGGGGCGACGAGGTTGAGTATCTCGTAGTGACACACTCAAAAGACAACCCCCGCGTCCTTCTATCCCTTAGGCAAGCAGATATTCTTGAGGCCCTGGCATCGGACACCAACCTCGCTGCCAAGGGTGGTTGCGTGCCAGCTCTCCAAGATGTAGCCGGAGCAAGGTAAGGCCGGACCCAAATTTTCACTCCCAGAGGACTAGCTAATTCAGTCGTCAGTGCAAATGAGCCCCTTCCTGTGTTCCATCCCGAATTCGGAAGATTCATGCTTGAAGCGACTCCTGGCAAGCCATGGGGCATTGAATTTAGAGAACTCCTCAAGGTGGAACCAGACATGATCCTCAGGCGAGCCATCGCAAAGGACCATATGAGGCCAGAGGAGTTTCCCATCACTCTTACGACTTTCCCCAGGATAGGAAGCCCTGGGGTTTTTACAGACCCGCACTACCCTGTCTCTGGGTCTAAGCTGCGTTCGCAGTTCGTGCCTGACGAGATCGCGAATCCTCACATCCGCTTCCCAACCTTGGCTGCAAACATTCGCTGGCGGCGAGGCAGGAAGGTTCAGGTGAATGTGCCAGTCTTTAAAGACAAGAATACGCCTTGGCCATGGAAAGACCCCACCGTGAACTACGATCTTCACAACTGGCCAGAGGACGACGATGTTAGGAACGGGGCCGCTCCTGATAACTTTATTCACATGGACGCCATGGCTTTTGGCATGGGCAGTTGCTGCTTGCAGATCACCTTCCAAGCCAAGAACATCACCGAGGGCAGGAAAATGTACGACCAACTTAGCCCACTCGGGCCCATCCTGCTCGCCTTGACAGCGGCTACGCCTATCTACAAGGGTTTCCTGGCAGACACAGATGTCCGGTGGAACCAGATCAGCCGGGCTGTCGATGACCGAACTCCTGAAGAACTGGGAGAGAAGGTATGTCAGAAATCCAGGACTTGTGCCGTGGTTTGCACCCAGCTGACTTTCCAAGCCTCTGCAAAATGACCGGTGGCGCATCCCCAAATCCCGCTATGCCTCTAATTCAACATATATATCCACTGACTCGCGTCTCCGGCCCGAGTACTTTGACCCCGACCTCGTCATTGACGAGTCCATCAAGCAGAAGCTCCTCGACGGCGGCATGGACGACCGGCTGGCGACGCACTTTGCGCACCTCTTCATCCGGGACCCCATCGTCGTCTTCGAGGAGGACCTCGAGACCCTGGACATGAGCAAGACGGACCACTTCGAGAACATCCAGTCGACCAACTGGCAGCACATGCGCTTCAAGCCGCCCCCGGCCGACAACAACATCGGTTGGCGCGTCGAGTTCCGGCCCATGGAGATCCAGGTCACCGACTTTGAGAACGCCGCCTTCGCCGTCTTCATCGTGCTCATCACGCGCGCCATCCTGTCCTTCGACCTCAACTTCTACATCCCCATCGCCAAGGTCGATGAGAACATGGAGACGGCCCACCGCCTCGACGCAACCCTGAACGAGAGGTTCTACTTCCGCAAGAACCCCTTCACGACCCGCTCCCCGCGCGCCAGCGGCACAAACACGCCCAACGGCGGCTTCAGCAGGCCGCCCACTCCCCTGGGCCCGGTCGAGGACGAGTACCGGCTCATGAGCGTCAACGAGATCATCAACGGCACAGCGGCCGCAGCGGGGGACCACGACCGCGACGCCGCGGGCGACGACCCTCTCGACGCCGACGAGAGCTTCCCGGGGCTGATCCCTCTCGTCGAGAGCTACCTGGACAGCGTCAACGTCGACGTCGTCACGCGCTGCGAGCTGGCCACCTACCTGGACCTGATCCGGCGGCGCGCGAGCGGCGAGCTCTGGACCGCGGCCAAGTGGATCCGCCACCTCGTCGCCGGCCACCCGGCCTACAAGGGAGACAGCGTCGTGTCCGAGGAGATCAACAAGGACATCGTCGGCGCCGTCATTGAGATCGGGGAGCGCGAGTGTGCCGGCAAGGGGTTCGGGGACCTGAGCCACATTCCCGGCCTGGAGAACCTCCTGGGCAACTTCCGGCGTGGCAGAAGGTGTAGCTGAGGCAAGCCGCCGCTTGGAATTGGGCAAGGTGCAGTTGAGAGACGGCCACACCGGCCGTCCGGCGGTGTACGGCATCCGCATTTGTATTCAACACGGGCTCCCGGAGGTTGCTCATCGGTCACGCCGGCACCATTCTGCCCGGATGGTGCGTTTGTCTCGCGTGACCAGCGTTTCAATTTCCTAGACATGATAGAAAGCACAAGACAAGCAATATGATTTATTCACGAAGTTGGGTTTATATGGCGCATTGGCTTCCATAGCCTCAAGGAATCACAGTCATCAGCATGTGTGATACTGGACCAGACAGACTATGACTCTCTCGATGGGACCATCCTCTTGATGACATGGCCGCCTGGTGCTCTGCCTTCTCGCCCCACACCAGCACTGCCTCTTCGACCTATTACATGCAAAAATGGGGACTCAGGGCTGTTCGGGGCTTCAGTCCAAGACTCTCCTCAGCTTCGGCGCGACGGCTGCAATGAGCTGTCTCGAAGGCCGGCTGAGACAGGGCCGCCGAATTCAGGTGCCCTTACATCGGGTCCACATGAAGTCTACCAGCTGCCGTCCATGGACAGAAACCATCTCCTCGTCTTCGTATTCAGTCGGAGGGAAACACCGCACAGCTGTCTCATGTGTTGGAAATCGTTTTCTGAGTCAACCCGCCAAAATAAAGCTGTACCAACAAGTTGACTCCTCAAAGCTCTCATTGGGATGTTCATACTCGAACTCTATACACTGACACAACATTCTCAGCCAGTAACGTAATCATCATGTCTTACGAAGACGGCTATCTTTAATGACACCGAGAACATTGGCAGACCGCTCCAAGGAAACCACAAAAGCCTCCACGGCGGATCGAGATGACAGCGCAGCACCGCGGGCCACCAAGGGAGGTGCGGGCATCAGACTGTCCATGACGATTCCCCGGGTACGCCAGCCGCGTCCCACCCTCCCCCTGACCGTGCGAGGCCCGCTGTCCCCCAGGGGGTGGACGGCTCCTTCATCACAGCCTCCACGGTCTGTTCGCACGATGGCACACACACAGGCCCACAAGCTACACCCTCGAGCCGAGGCAGATCTGCTGGCCGGGGTGCTGTTGAAAAAAGGTGAGCGGGTGCGTGAGCACTAAACAGGGGGTGGCTCGGAGAGTGTGTCCATGAGTGACGCAGTAGTCTAAGCATGCGCAAGTAAAAGAAAAAAAGGAAAAGAAAAGCATGAGGTACATTCGAAACCCCATAAGAGTCCCTGTCCCCCCCCCCCCCCTCTCGCCCCCAGCCCGCGAAAGGAAAGGAAAAGTCCGTGTGGGGCCCTCCTCGTCCTGTCCTGGCGTGCCTGGCGTGTCTGCCTTTCGACAGGACGTCATACTGGCTCGCCCACTCGTAGAATTGTCAGCAACGCACGTGTTTCCCCGATGAGGAAGGTCAGTTGGGAGGCTGGGGCGCCTCGCCCAGGACGCAAATCTCCAGGTCGGACGACGGCCTCGAATCTGACCCAGCACCTCGGTATGCTCGGATGCGGGTTGTACAGGTACCATGACCGCCGGCCCATCCTTCTTTTCGGACGCACGTCTCTGCATTTATTCGACGCGACGCTACGTCTAGAGGGGGGGGACTCCCAGGTCGGGGAGGATGCAGTCTTCTACGGGCCGCGCACGTGCATCTTCTGGGGGAGAAGGAGGGCTCGGTGAAGGGGAAAAGCAGCACCTCCCTACAAGATGGCGGGCGAGAGGCACGGGAATAAACAAGTAGCCAGAGGCAAGAAGCCGCTCAGGAGCGCCACATGGCGTCCCGAGGGAAGGAATAAACGAGACTTTGACAGCTTGCCAAGGGTCTCGAGGCAGGTCTTATCACAATATCGGATCCGGAGCGGCATACCTGACAGCCCTTACCGGCTGTGATCAAGCCATGAGACGGATCAGGATCTCGAGCTGGCATGGGGCCCGACGAATGATGTTGTCAGGAGGTCGCTCCGAGCTGGATCCTGCGCCAAGCGGGGGGAGGGGAGGGGGAGGGGAGAGGATCCTTTCGGCGCCATGTTGAAGAAGAACAAAGAGTTCAACGTGTTCCATCACGTGTGGTCTCACTTGACGACGTCCCCTAACGCATGTCTCAGCTCTCCGTCCGATCCCCGTTGCGTACAGCCATGTCACAGGTCAGAAGGAAAAAAGACCAAGAGAAGAAAGCAAGGGCAATAAACACCCCAAAGCTCAAGATACGAAAGATACGAAGGACGTCGGCCCCGTTCTGTGTCATCTCCAGCCCCGGTCCGTCATCAAAAAACCGCGCCGCTCGGTGGAGTTTCAGCCCTCAGGCGCCATCTACCACCGGTGTCTGCCGCCCAGATGGCAAGGAGGAATCGAACACCGAAATCTGTGTATGAAAGCGGCTAAGATCTCCCCGCCCGACACGAGATCAAGTCGAATCTCGATAAGATTTTAACGGGCTGGGATTCTCATGGGCAGATGGGATGTGGGGGCTGGGCGCGTGGGAGGGTGGTCAGCGTCTTTCGTGGACAAGTCCAACCGAGACGAGGGACTGGCACCTGGCGCCGTGGTCGCCCTGCCCAAGCGAGATATGGCCGGACGGGGTTCGTGACCTTAAAAGGTGGCTCGTGTGGGAAATCGTATGTTCGGGTACTTGTCAAGACGTCAGCGCCACTATGTGCGGACAAGCATCGTGGACCAACGGCGCGTGTGGGCCGGGTCCTGCTCCTCTTTTTCGTGGTGAAATGTGACAGGTCACAAAGGTTGGTCGCCCACAGTCGGTTACATTCCGAGTAGAAGGAGGTGATCGGGATGGCCACCCCAAATGCGACCCGTCAGATCTTGAGCCGATCTTTGCTTCAAGAGGCCCAAGGTCGGCAGCGAAGAGTCGGTCCTCTTTCCTCTTCTCGGGGGCTGATGGCCAGCGGTGCTTACTCACATGTTCTTTTGTCGGTTTGGCATCGTCAGATCCTATACATAAAGGGGAAATTATCGCATCTTCTGTCTCACATGTTCCATGGCTCTCCAAAATGCGATAGGCCACCGGCATGCGGCGGTGCTTCGAGCAGGTCGACAGCACAGTCAGACCTGCCCACACCTCATGAGCAGCCTCCAGCAACGACTCTGCCGTGCCGCCGTGCGTAGCTAGCAGGCGCGGCTTGAACTCTCACAATGTCGGCATCCCGACGGCTTGGTCAGCATCCGAGCATTGCTCGGGACGTGTATTGGCAGGAAACCAGCGCCCGCTCGCTCGAGAAGGCCTGTGTAACGGCTCCCAAGCCGCAGCAGGTTGCATGAACGCAGGAAGATACAGCCTCACCATGGCCCCTACGCACTGTGGTAAACCTCTCGCACACGCAACGGGAAAAAGCGTTGGTAGCAGACGTGACCGACGTAGTGTAATTGTTGGGCCGCGGCTCCAGCGAAGGCGTCTGGTGGTACTAGACACGGTGGTCGGGATGCTGGCTTGGTCTGTTGCGCCCCGTGCCGCCTGTCATCGCTCTGGCGTCCTGTCTGCTGGCCGCGCGCCCAACCAACGTCCTTGACTGTTGTTTTTCAGCAGCCGTTGGCACGAATCAGGGGGACCCAACGGTCCTGTGGGCTGGCAAGCCACGCTGGCTGCGTCCACAGCGAGCACTTGTGCGTGCCTCGAGTTTGCACAGTCGTGATCACGAAGTCGCACAATTGCCTGCTCCTTCCGGGGCTCCCTTGCTGCCTAAGTAAGGACGGCATCTCGATCGTGCAATGGCGGGTGACGTGATGGTGCGCGGTTCTGGAATGAGCCCCCGGTGGTGAAATTCAGGCCCTCCCCCTTGTACGAGGCAGCCTCACGCTTCCTCGTGTACTATACGGCTTGCTGCTAGCAAGCGACATTACCACCGGGAGATCGATCATCTCCTGGCCGTATACTGTGTCTTGAGAAGTGCGCACATCAAAGCGGCGCCCAACCAGGGAGATGTAGGAGGCAAGTTCTCGATGTGCGAGTGAGTTCGCAGGCGTCATTCTCTCCCGACAGACGGAGAACCACCTAGCACTCTAGAGCCTTGTGGGACCAAGTTACAGGTACCATGAGATGTGATGATATGTCGGCGGAATGCCCCCCCTCCCCACTCTCTTTTTTTCTATGCTGTGTGTTGCTGTGAAGGTTCCTCGGATGTATGTTACACTGCGCGGAACAAAACAAGACTTGAGCGACGGGAAGTGGCAGGTAAAGTAACCTGCACTGCCCTGGACTTTCATCAAGTCTCGCATAAGAAGTAATCTCCCATTTGCTTTTTGCGGCAGGCCAAGTCCAGGATTCTGACAGAATTACCGCCAGTCTGGAGTGATCTAGATACGCCCGATGAGATGATCGAGGAGGCCAAGGGTCCGTACGGAGACCTGGGGCTCGTGCCGTTGGCAGTTGAGATGCAGCAAATCGGGTACAGTAGGCTTGCCCCGTTGATCCTCTGCCCTAGCCTTTTAAAGCAGCCGGCGAGTCGCTTCCAAACACTCGCCCCTGGTGCTTTTTCAGATATATCCACTGGACGTCCTCCAGTCGGGCACCGCATGGCGGCAAGGCAAGTAGTCTCAACCGGGATATCATTGCCGCCAGAGCACAAGATGCCTTGTCCTGCAGCATGATGGAGGCGGTACAAGATGTGTACCGCACAGAGGTCAGATGCTGCATTCCGCTGTCCTTCCAGGGTGTCTTTACAGGCTCATATACGAGATATGTGTTCCCTCCCGGCCCTGCCTTGCATGGGTTTGAATCGGACAGAGTGCCTCGCGAGATTGTGGTGCAAGTTTGTGCCTTCGAGGTGCCACCAAGGTAGTGGTGTTCGTTGCTCGTTGCGTGCTGGTACAGCAGGGTGCAGCAGGTGCACGACCTTTGGATGCCGTCACGTCAACGTCGAATTGAGCTGTGTAATGTAGTCCTGCGCTCGTGACACTCGGAGAGTTTTCGAGCTTGTCCACTGCTTCCATCATCTCACAAGCACGAGGTGGCGGCCTTGGAAAGGGCAATTGACGGGAGCCTGCGAAGTACTATTCTAATCGGGACGTTGTTTCCATTAGGCGTGAGGCCAACACTGACGACGACAAATGGATCCGACCAACTTCACCGGTCCCCGCCAGCCTGCAAAACCATGGGCTAGCTGCTGCCGCTCCGTACGAACACCAAGGCTGCATGCTGACGGAGTTCCAAATTGATGTATCTGACAGAGAAGTGCCGGGAATATTCCGTGGCAGTATTCGCCGTCTCTCGCTCGGTCGACACAGATTCGACACAGTCCTGCGGATCGCACTCACAGCGAGATGAGGGAAATACCTATTGACTCCACGATGGTTTCTCCCGTCCGCTTCAGAGCCAGGGCTAAAAGGCTGTCTTCCGGTACCATGGTAGATTATTTCCAGCCTGTTGGTCACGCCTTTCTCACAGTGAAGCTCAGTATCTGTCGGCAATGCGATGAATCAAAGGCAGTGTCCGTCTCCTTAATTCGGGCGAGGAAGTCTGGCCTCGCAACACTTGTTGCTTCTTCGAATGTGACAGGTGAGAATCGCATGCTTCTTTTAGCAACGAAGGGCTTGCCGCAGTGCCTCAAATCATGCAAGGTTGACGGTTGACAGCTGCTTGTGCCCCCTCCCCAGATTCCGTGGCCCCCAGGAACATGCAGGCTGCAATGCATGGCCTAAATACACTGACAGGGCGGGCAACTACCCTTGGATGCTCTGAAAACACCGTCCAGTCGATTCCCGGTACAGTAGTACCAGTCAGATAAAAGCAGGTCTCATGCTTCTGGCGGTTACTAGGACCATCAGACCCGACCCAGGTGAGAACCCAGCTGACCAAAGACAGGCTGGTAAGGCCTTGGGAAAGCTGAGATATTTGTGGCTGTTCGTCGCAGAAGACTGCACTAGATTTGGTTCATTACGGAATGCTCAAGCGCGTAGAACTCGTGGCAAGCAGCTCCTGCCGGCGGTAAAGCTGAGGTGAGAAGGAGAGGGCGATTCGTTGCACACATCTCGCTTGTGATTCTGCAAGTGGGAGGCGACCCGGAAGAAAGGTCGCGGTAGCGAAGAGATTTGATTTTATGCGGTCATGACCGGATCTGAGTGGAAACACGGCTATCTCTCGCGGGACCCAGTGTCTGCAGATCAAGCCCCGTAGTGATCGGTGCCGTGATTTGACAGCTCTCGATGGACATTTTTCCCAGATCGGCAGCTGTTCCCGCCCGCCTTGGGACTTTTACCCTGTAAGCATTGTCGTCGAGGATCGTGTGCAGGGGCACCCACTGGGGGGGTGGGCACCCGAGCCGGATTAGGTCTGCAAGGTCGAATGATTCGAGATCACAAGGTCACCCGCGGGTGGCTCCATCGCGTCGATACAGTTCACACAAACCCCATCCTGAGCGGTCAGGATTTGGATTCAGATTCAGGATGTGACAATTCCACACCGTTGTCATCAAAGTCTCCATGTCTTGGGTGGGGACTGGAGTTCTCGCCAAGAAGCTCTCAGCAGCCCATGATCGTCTCTCAGGCATCGAGACAGGATGTGATCATCATGAAGGACAGTGTGCTGGAGGGTCATGGCGTCAAGCGCACGACGCTGGGTGATTCCCCTTTGGGAGGGGGGCGCAATTGTGACCGTTTTTCTGCCACTTAAGTTCAGCATTGCCGTCACTTCCAGAAACGTGATGAAGCAGGTCAAAGGCTGTTGGCGCAAGCGCCCGAGACGTTGGACGAGGTGGCAAGACAAATAGTTTACCATCGTTCCTCATCCGCACATAGCATCGACGCGGAAACACCGGCGGCAAAGGCTTCACCGACAACCCTGTGGTGCTTTCAGTGGTTGTACAGTACATCCATATCCGCTCCCAGAACTCCCTTTGTCCGGTGCGATCGGAAAGTGCCCACACAGTCCAGAAAAAAGACGTGGGGCGCATCCTTTCCTGAAATCTTCTCGAAGCTTGAAGGGAGGAGCCTGTTGGATGGATCCAAGGGGCCGAGTCGTTGTAGTATCAGGGGCAGAGGCTGCGATCCCAAAGTGGATGCCACAGATCCAGCAGCAACAGGGGCATCACGAACCTTAACGCGGGTGCAAACAGCTGTCAAACAAGGGGCCCACATCTTGCCCGCGGGCGAGCGGTGACGACAAAGTGGCAGGTCAGGATCTGACGAGGTCCGCCCTGCCACGTCGTGTTACTGTCGTGGGGTTCCGGACTGCCGGATGGGCTCCCGTCCAAGACAATCTCCCCCCTTTGTACTGTAGAGCCTCACTGTGTTTGTAGGCTTCTGTGTCGAGAACAAAATGACCTGAGTATTGCATAACAGGATCCGCCGCGAATTTTCCAAAGTTTTTCAAAGGGGTCAACGTCAGATGCTACGTACGAGGTAATCGAGATCGGAATTTAGACCCGCAGATTGTGACAGGACGCAATGGCAGGGTCCAGGCGAGCCCAATCTAGATCATGGACGGAGGTACATGTTCTCGTTGGCCTGAATCAAAGACTGGATGTCTTCGTGTCATTCTGCCTCCGCACAGGAGGCGCAGCCGCTCTGTTACTGGAATAGCCGTAATATCCGAGGCCACGGACATCGTTGCTCCTCCGAAAGTCTCGAACCTCAACAAACCAATCGCGATTTGCTGCAAAGTAGTGCGTGGTGGGCGGAGGTAACCGTGGGTGACCAGGCTTCCAAGCCCTCCCCGGGGCCGTGTGGTGCCCACATTGACCGAAGTTGTACTCCACAGCGAAAATCGATTGAGCTTGCATCGCAGCAATCGTACTTATGTATCTATCCTGGTGACTTTCGTCGTCGTCTTGGGCGTGGATGATAGTTTTACAGCTGAATCGAATGAGATTGAGATTTCGGTACTGGGAAATTGATCTGAGCAACTTGCGTAGGGGGCAGGCAACCCTTGTGAGCTGGTAGTTTTATCATCAATCTCGCAATTCGGTGACGGGCTGTTCGCACAAGGCCCGAGGGTGCTGGCATGGGGAGCTTGTCTTGCAGTATCTTCCCTTCTATAGCGGCGGTTGTAAAGACCTGGGTTTCCTGGCGCGGTGGTAGTGGATCTGTGTTTCGACAGGTGCGCATTGAGGTGCGTTGCACTGTACGACGCGAGTCGCAAAATCTCCGTGATGCCAGATGGACCCCGTCAGATCGCTTTGCTGGGATGCGTTTCGTATGGATATTGCCGAGTCCCAGTGTGCTGCTGGGTCCAATAGTGAGGCGAATCGTTGCCAATTGCAGCTTGGTGGTTGTGCAACCCCTCCCCTTTCCCTCCAGCTTTGTTTTCTGTCTCGGCGGCTACTGGATGAATCTGACCATGAGCGCTCTATTGCTTAACTCTGTCGCTGATACATCCGACACCATCGCGGAGCTTTGTACCAGCTTCGGAAAACCCAGGTCGGTGATCGTAGGCCGACTCGCACAGCTATTTTGAGACCACTGTGGAGGACCGCTTGCCAGTGTCAAAGCGGTAAACTCCACGCAGGCGGTAGCAAGCCCCAATACCACCTGCCCTAAGCATCTACGGCGGAGTCACTGTTTCTGCCAGGGCTTATGACACGGAAGACATTTGGCTCAGTGAGAAAGCACACAGTGTTCCGGCAACCAGGTTTCCGTGCTCACAGCAGCTACCACCATTGTAGGGCCCGAGCCGCAAGAAGGGAAGCGTCGTAGATCACATCCATCAAGGAGTATTTTCATCCCAAAGTCATGTGGCGATACCGTAGTATCGTGTCATCGGGGGTGCAACGGGGTTCTCTGCAACGGCGATGCAGCGTGTTCCTTCAGGCGAAACAAAGAGCCACCAATCGCCCGAACGCGGTCATCAGCACTCCAGATTGTTTCTTGCATCTGGTGCTCGGCATGAGACTGACGCACAACACAGCGTAGCGCATGATGGAAATCCAAACGAGAATGTCCGTGGCTCACCATTCTTCCTCCCGGATGTGGCCTGATCATTGGGATGGAGGAAAATAGTGTCCGCTGGGCCATATGTACATATGTCGAGAGCGGTTGGAATATTGCTGTCGTCAATAGCCGCACCTGTGATAGGATCATCCTTGTTGATGAGTGTGTCCCCTAGGGTCAGCCACGAACATGATTTCTGCAGGAGGACTGCATCCGGTCAGCCACCAACCATGTCACCCGTTGCTCTCGCCGTGACGCCCAGAATGCTCGATTGACCAAGAGTGGTCAAAGTTTGTTGCCGGAATTCGGGTCTCATGACCTTCAAGATCTTGGTTCGTCCCAAGATATATGTTTCGACAAGGACACCGTTCTGAGACCCGACATAATTCCGCTCACAATCTTGGTGTGATAGGAGCCAGTCGCCTCGAGTCGCTGGCCCATGCTCTGGCTCTGGCTATTTCTGTAGCAGGATCATTTGGGCACAATCGCAGGCATATATCCGAGGCATGATTGGAGTGTGTGGAGTTGCTACAAGGCATGTTCGGGATTACACCGGTGAGGTCTAATTTGACCGCTATCGCTTTTTCAGTGCGTCCAAGTGCTTGGACAAGGCTTTTCGCGGGACTGCGCGACACAGCTTGACGAGAACGACGTTGAATCGTGTCGGGCCCCAGACAAGCTTTTCCCCAGCATGATTTAGCTGGAGCTTGTAATCTGAGAACGTGCATGGCACGGTGAAGAAGTCACGCACACGTAAGTTCTGTCGCAAATCTGAGCAGATGGATGCGACGTGTAGTCCTCTCTTTCCGTGATGGCGTTCGGACCCATGGACCAAGGTTTGCGAAAGGATCTTGCGGGGAAGTCAAAATGCCGTGCGACAACAAACTTCAGGATCCGCCCGCTCAGTGCCGGCCCTGAGGTTTGTGCCCGATAGGCTGCAGTGGGTGGCCTGTTGTTGGGTTGAAACACGTTATCGCAGATCTGAGAGAAAGTTTGAGGCTGCCAGATCTGGTCAGCATCTTGGGTCGATTCGGCCCATCCATCCGTCCACGGACCTGCAGAAACATGCTCCAGTGGCCGTCTCATGGGCACGATATGTTTTGACGCGTGCAGCTCAGAAGCCTGTTGTCATCGTCAACGGTTCTGGCGGGCTGAGAATCGTGCCCAGGTGCTGCAGGTAGGTGCTCTGACCCGAGTGGGCCTGCCTCGTGTTAGCCTCGCCGCCAACCGCGAATTGAAGCTTGGCTGCCCGCTGCCCCAAAAGCTTGCATCAAGGTGACTGCGAGTGCCTGGGGACTTATGCTCGGTGAGTGCTAGGTTTTGTGCTGTCAAAGCTGACATCGAGAGGTCACCTTCTCTGTGGGGACGGTTTGAAGTCTCAGCTCTCCGTGCCTCAGACTTCCCAAGCCCGTCCGGGTGCAGCATTGAACGTGCTCGTACGCCAAAAGTTGGCAGCGTGCCAAAATGTGTTTGGGTAGAAAGCCCATGACGCCAAGGCACATAGCTGATAGTTGTGGGTGTGAGGAGCCCAAAAGGCCCGATGTTGGACGAAAACGGAGGCCTTGTGGTGTGACCACGATGGCGTATACGTATGTAGTGAAATAGGACGGCCAGGGAAGGGACCGCCCAGTCTGGACGGCAAGTATAGACGGCACGGCAAGCTAACTGTCGAGAAGCGGAATCATGTGCTCGCTGGTAGTACATGGGCGGAATCTCGGGGACCTGGGAAGGGAAGAGAGCCAGCTGCGATGCAAGGTGAGATCTCTGCTGTGCCATGTACGTATAGGGCAGCCCGGCGAGGATCCGGCGAGAAACGCATGACATAGGCGAGAACACCTGTGAGCCAGTATCTCGAGGCAGCTTCGGCGGTAGACCACAGGGACGATGGTGATAGTTACTTGTTGTCCAAGGCAAGGAAGATGCGCCGTTAAGCGACCAGGCCATATCGGCAGGCAGCACATACGAGACAGGTTTGTTTATATGTGTCCCTGCCTCTCCAGTCGGGAATACGAAAAAGCTGTCGTGACCTCGGACGCGGAAGATGTTGCCGTTCGAGAACAGTCTTGAAGACGAAGGCGTGCTTCAGACTATGCCATCTCATCCCATAGAGCCGTGGCCTGGTGATCGCCCCTTCAGCAATGCCCGGTAGCTCGCTGCAGCCGACAGGAGCGGTCTCCCTGGAGCACAGTGTCGCAGCATGGCTGTTCGCTGGACCACGAACGAACATATCGTTGTCGCAGACGTGTTGCCATATACTCAACGAAAAGACCTAATGCCCAAACAAGCCAACATGTTTGGAAACCCGGCAAGAGCAACGTCGGCGGCGGATGCCATGTCGGACCCGTGCTGACCGGCCCCCGAGGGAAATATTTGGGCTGCCACCGGGACGCTTCCGGAACACGCACCTTTTGCTACGGTGCACACAGTACACACTGTTGATGATTCCACGCGCCGTTCGCAGCGTCTTGATTTGACGTCAGGCGCGATCAGTTCCAAGGTTCGCGGGCGAAGATGGAACGGCGCTAGAACAGCCGGAGAAATCCAGGTCCAGAGGGCGTGTCGGAGCGCCTCTGTCCCTACAGTGGTCGACCAGATCCCGACCCTTCAGTTCCTAGGTAGATACTGTGTACAGTACACAGCTCGGGGCATGGTCATGGTCGCTTGGCTGTGAGATCCAAGATGCTAGCCCGATCGGGCCTGCAGATGGGCCCAACACTGCCTAGATCGGCCCCAGGCTTCGCAAATGTGCGGTATTCACTCCCCCCCCCCCTTTCGCCCACCAAGTCTGCGCCCCGACCACCAGTGCCACCTGCGCCATGGTGTGCTCTTCCTCATCGCAACCACGGCAGATGCTGGAGGGGACTCGACCAAACCATTCCGCCTCGCTTATTGCTCACCGGGCCGAGGAGCTCGTGGATGATTGCGCTGTGCTAAGTGGCAGTCCTCATGGTCGTGGCAAGACTGCCGATGGCAAGTCTTGACGAGTAACCATGGGATCTGCTGCAGCAGAAGCAGCAGAGCAGCAGACCCTGCAGCACAGGAGGATGATGGACAGCCAGCCAGCCGGCATGGGTGGATGGCAGTCAAGCAGTGCGTGCTGTGCTGTGCAGAGCAGTGCAGAGCAGAGCAGAGCAGAGCAGAGAGTCGGGTCCAGATGTAGACTACTCTATCAGCACTCGGTCTGGGTGAGTATTAGTATAAGATTGTTGTCGCTAAGTAACCTACACGGCAGCAATGCAATGCAAGCCGCCCACCCTCCTGGCGACACCATCAACACACTCGTCCACCACCTTTGCGGTACCACCACCACCACGACCTCCACCACCTCAATCGAAATGCAGGCAGACACACCTCCGATCCAGCTGTCAGAAAGGCGTGCGTCGGGTCGGGTCCAATTACCACGTCGCTGGCCGGCCCCTGTCCCCTGAAGCCCGCCCTGTGCGTGGCCCATCCAGTGCCAATGCCAGTGCCACCCACAAAAAATGGCACCACTTTCTTGTCAAGAGAGATGAGAGATTACCGCTCCTGCATATCGGCCCCTGCTATCATGCTAGGCAATCGAGATACTATCGACAGTACAGCGATCTCTCCTGCTCACTGTCCCGGCTGCCAGATTGGGCCCTGGGCCCGATGGCACGCTGTTCGGCCATAGTTCCCATCTTGTCCATTCGACACGAGCCGCCTTGTCTGCCACTCGGCCGCGGGTCGCCACCTCGTGGTTGGCTATTTGTGGGCGGACAGTCTCACAGCATGTGCTGCGACACGGTGCCGTGGGTGATCTGCCTCTGTCCTGTCCTTGTTATCCAACGTCTCGAAACATCGGCTGGGGACGCCCATCTCTGTCCCGTCGTCGTCACCCACCGCCGCGTGCGGGCGGGCATGTCCTGCGTTGTCACCCTCCCCCACCTGGGCCCATCTCGTCCATCTGCCCGCCCCAACCTCCGCGCCAGATCACGCACATCAGCGAGACGACAGGGGAGACGGCGTGGGGACGGGAGCGACACAGACTGGCAGAGGGCTGCCACCCCCCGGGTCTTACTCGCGCGGGCGAGCTGTCTCCGGCCGAGCCCAGACGGCCATGTTGCCTTGAGCTCGGGCGCAGAAAAGTTTGCGATCTCCCCCGGATCTCAAGGCAACAAGTCTCCCTGCCACAGCACGGCAGCAGAGTGCAGAGTGCAGAGCGCAGCAGAGCAGCAGAGCAGCAGAGCACGGCAGGGTAGGGCCAGAGGACTGGCTGCGACCTTGCCAAACTCAACCACGTTCCATCTGTTCAAGATATATATACCTTGCGACCCTGGGCGCCGGCTCAACGCTTGCTAGTGGCTACGCCTGGCTGGAAGCAACCGGCCTCTCGCGGTGGTGTTTCTCCTGATCACGAGATGCCTCGAATGCTACTCAGGGCCACTTCCAAGGGATGAGGGCCACGCCGCACCGTGCCGTACCGTACCAGACATTTCGCTTGCCGCTCTCTGCCTGACTTGCAGCTTTGACTGCGACCTCCCACTGCTGCATCAGACCCTCGTAGCAAATCGGGATCTCCTTTTCTGCGCCTGGTGCCCAGACCCGCTCGCGACTGGCAGGCCCCGGGGACCCTTGGGACAAATGGTGCCGTGGTCATTAAGTTTCCCATGGACGACGACGACACCGTGACACACAAATGCAGACAAACAGACATGCAGATACAAATAGACAGACGGGCAAGACGGGCAGGCAGACATGCAGTGGCAGACTCACAGAGGCGACAGAAGGGGAGGATTAGCTATCCAGGGCGTCCTGCTCCATGGCCAGGGCCGCTCTCGTCCAACAAGCCTGACCCTGTCCCATAGCATCAGCCCTGCGCTATAAGTGCATGAACATGTACTGTACGGATTGCGGATGATACCAGGAACAGGAACACAGGTCACTGCTGAGGGCAACAGCGCGATCAAACCCCCCCCCCTCCCCTGGGGGAACCTTCTCCCCCACCTCACGCCAATCTGTCCTGTGGTGGTACTAGCGTATTGCAGGGTTTCTTGTTTCTGCTTCCCTCCCAGATTGCCCCGGCAGGGAACAGGGCTACTGGGCATCGGTGAGGCGTCTGTGGCCCACCCCTGCGCGGTGTGGTGGTGCGTGCCTCTGGCGCAGGGGAGTATTGACCATGTATCTTTTCCAGCCTGTACCTGTGCGGGTACACATGTACAAGGTACGTACCCTCCCCCCAGAGCCACCCCTGCCTCGCAGATACATACTCGGGCTACTTAGTACCTATCCAGCACCAACTGAGCATGGGGACCGCAAAACTGCCCAGATGGGGTGGACTGCACTGCATTGGACCGTACGGTACTGTGGACTTTATCTATTCCTTGCTGGACATGAACGACCTTGCGCCTTGCCCCAGCGCCCCAAAACCAGACAAATCGCACCTCGAGGTTCCTCATCCCAGGCCTGTCTTCCCTCTTGTTTATTAAATCTTAGCCCGTGTATCCTTTTGGTCGGCAACTTGGACAAGTGCCTCCTTCCCCTCCCTCTCTGCAGCCAGTTTAATGGTAATTATTATTATTATCGATGCCATCCCGCCCCGTCCGCACCCTCTGGCCTGACCTCTGACCTCCGACTTCTCTGACCTGCCACCTTCCTGCGTTGCGTGCCTGTGTGCTTGCCTGCCTCGCCCACGCATACTCTACGCTCACGTCCACCAAAAACCACACGTCCAACCCCCTTCGATCTGGATCTGGATCTGGATCTGGAATCGGATCTGGCGCCTTTCCCACACGTGGCGAACCCACATCGGCAACCGTCCTTGATCATACTCGTCCGCCCAAAGACTCGGCTCCCGGCGCCTTAACGCAGTTGCGGTGACTCGGCTTCGTCAAAGAGTTGCAATCGCCCTCTGCACCATCGCACGCAACCTTGGAAAGAGCCCCCCCGTCCCCGCATACGAGTCGGGCTGCATCCTCAACCACCACCGACCGGCAGTAGATCCATTTTGACTTTGTCACTTGGCCGAACCTTCCCACCCGCACGATCCGTAGTGGTTCGCCTGAAACCTTCGAAGGAGCTGCCGCGGCCACGCACACGACGCTTCATTCAAACACTGTTTTGCTCCCGACCTGCGACAGCCACACCGGCGCATATCTGCGGAGCCAAGACACGCATACACCACTTCCCCGTCCGTCCCTCTCACATCCTGGTGACCGCAACTCTTGTTTCTCACTACGCTGCCACTGGGACCTCCCAACTCGGATCGCAACCGTGCTTCCCTGAAAGGTTAACGGCCTCTGCCCTGGAATATTCCACTCTCACCACCCGACCGCCCACCGCCTGTCGCTCAACTGACTCACCTTGGTTTAAGCAACGATCTTGCGCTGGCTTCGTCAAAAACCTAATCTGTGGTCCGAGCTGTCACCAACTACTCGCGTCGAATAGCGCTGGACTTCTCGACATCACTCACCACTAACTCGCTCTTGAGCCCCATCCAGACAGCCGTCCGAGAGAAGCTTTCCGGGCCTGTAACCTTCTGTTCTTGCGAGCACACCACCAACCCGGAACCAAAACTCTGCGTGTTTGACGAGAGAGAGTGCGTTTGTGCCGTGTGAAGTCGTCCGCCGCCTATCATCCAGCCCTCTTGCAAGGCGCTGGCTTTGTGATAATTTCGGTCTTGATTTTCTCGCCTGGTCAACCTCGCTCGGATTGAACTCTGACAGGAGCTTACCAACCGGCCCCACGGCAATCGGACACTAGGCACCTATCTTGATCGAGTCGGATCGGGTTGCGAGATCAAGCAGTGCCCCCCCTTAGTCATTGCAAGCTTTGCATCCTACTGCAGCGTGGATCGTTGTGCCGTCAGATGAATTAGGCTGGGCACATCGCATTAAAGCGCTGGGGTGTTGACACGACTGTCTTGATCCTGTCCCGTTATGGAATTGGGCAACACTGCTGGCAGGCAAAGGTGTGGAAACTCTACTCTACTCATATATTTCTCGATCCGCTCTGTCTAACACAAATCTTGCAGCGCTCTCAATTCTGCCAACCACTCTGACCCTTACCAACACCGATCTCAAGGCTCTTGGGATAGATCATACAGGGAAGGTCCGGCTATGGCGACCGCAACCTTGCTCAATCCTGCCCCTCACTACCAAACCCAACAACCCTCGTACCCGTCCAACTACTCCCGCTCCACTGCCGGCTCAAGTATGCCGGGCATCGTCTCCCCCGTGGAGCCCAGGAGGAGGCCAGAAGAAAGTGAACCGCAGCGGCAGTCGTTGCCATCGATACAAGAGGTGATATCAGGCACGAAGCCGCCAACGTCTGCGTTCCCACCATCTCTCTCGACATCGGTTCAAGGCGCACCGAGTCTACCATCGCCCTTCACATCCTCGACGTCGTCTCGACCATATACCGACCTATCACCTCAGGACAAACATCCTTCGCCCAGGTCGTTACACAACCCGGCGTCCTTCCCCGCAAGGAGCGAACCGATGCCTCCATTTTCCGACCCATCCAGGGCTTCTCTGTCCAGCAGACCGCAGGCGCTCGCGCCAGTCAACACATTTCATCCTGGAGCACGACACTCTCCCCCTCCATTGAAGAACGAGTCTCACCCAGCGGAAAGGCAAGCAGAAGCACATAGGTTAAATGGCTCCTTTCCACCAACATCCGCAGAGCAACAAAACATCCCTTACGCACAACAGGGTCAGCTGCCTCCAGGGCAACTACCCCTTTCGGCACATCCGATGTCTCCGCGCTATCCTGGGCACTCACTCCCCTCGCCCTTTGATGGCTCACGGTCGTCGATGCATGAAGACTCTGACTACCTGAGGAGAGAGAACAAGTACGAGCAGACGCTGAGCCGACACTTCGAAGCATGGCAATACCAGGAGTCGCTTGCCAAGGTACGGAGCATCACACCTGGGGCTCCACAGCACCGAATGCTGACATTTGACCAGATTGCGTCCG
Organism: Diaporthe humulicola; assembly: GCA_038088545.1. Classification (NCBI taxonomy): domain Eukaryota; kingdom Fungi; phylum Ascomycota; class Sordariomycetes; order Diaporthales; family Diaporthaceae; genus Diaporthe; species Diaporthe humulicola. The sequence continues at coordinate 326,379 of JBBWSL010000002.1, read as the reverse complement.
GGTCACGGACAATTTTCAATTTCGCAGATGCCTACGGCCGCTGTGCCGCCGAAGAGCAAGGCCCTGGCTCCCACCCAATGCCCACACGGCTGCCTTCAGAACGCGAGATTGGAGACATGTTAAATATGGCGGAGTGGATGCGCGGCATGTTGGACAACCTGCGGACGATGGTTCAGCAAAGCGTTGTGATGAACGACCGGGCACGCGAGGCTAGCCGGGGCAAGGGACCCTACGAGGACGAGGACATGGCAATGTACGGCGACGGCATGAAGTCTGCTTACGAGATGGCCGGTGTCAAGAAGCGGAGAGGAGTAAGCGAACGCGGGCCCCTGACCCGAACAGGAACATAAACTAATAATGCGACAGCGTGCTGCTCCTCCTGGCCGGTGTCACAGCTGCAACAGAATCGACACACCAGAGTGGCGACGTGGACCCGATGGCGCGCGAACGCTCTGCAACGCGTGCGGCCTGCACTACGCTAAACTGGAGCGAAAGAAACAAATCGACGCCAAGAACATACGCCCTAGGCCGTCGGTTGAAAGAGGCTAGCCCGCGCGAGACGGGTTTTTAATTGCCCGGGACAGCCCTGAAAGACACCGGGCTAAGAACAGTAGCGGCCTTGCTGGAGACGACGCATCATCAAGAACTCACGCATCATGTATGCGCCAACGTCTTTAGTTGTCGCGGTTTCAAAAAGTCGCCGAAAAGTACAGCATTTGTCGGCGAACCAACGTCGGCCACGATCACTACCAGGACCGGAGGCATCGAGAAAGAAAAAGGAAAAAGGCACGGTTCACATTTTGTAAATTGGGGGGGCGGGGTCTGGGAGGAAAACGCCCATATCATCACGCAGTGTCTCATTTTATACCCAAATATATCAGGTCGGACACGAAGGATACGCAACAAGATCCGATCAGTACATTTCATTTCCCACGACAACACCGGGCAGGATCTTGTAAATACATCAACGGAGTCTGTCAGCTCTGGGAACCGGACCGACCGCGGCGGGGTTAATTTCTTTTTTGGGGGGGGATGGTATATAACTGGCATGAGGGAGGCGTTTTGTGAGAGCTGCTCTATGTGATGTTCAGACGTCATGAAGCCCTTGGTTTTCTTCATCGTGGGGAGTCTCTCTTGCTCTTTTTGTGTGCTGTGCCCGCACTTGGAAGAGGCATGTACCTACCGTCGTCATCATCATCATCATCATCATCAGGTTTTGCTAGAGCGATATAAATTAACCGGACGAGGCATCCTCTCTCTACCCGTATGTGGGCAAGGCAGCATCGATGGAATCGTCTAATGGCTGAAAACCAAAAAAAAAGAAAGCGTCAAAATCCCACACTTTGGTCGCCGTTGTCTGAGCCGTGGTGAAACCGCCCATCGCAGCCCCATCGACAAGAAGAAAAGCACGACACGGGACGGAACTGCCCAATGGCGGGGGCGGCCAAGAGATCTGGTCCATCTGCCGAACGCTGGGATGGCACCGATCTCATCTCAGCCATCGTCGGGGCAAACACGCCCGCATCGTTTGCCTGATTCACACACACATTACAGCGCACACAGACACGCTATAGACGGGACGGAACCAGATCGACTTCCCGGGGCCGAGCTAATGGGCTGTCAGACGGCGCGATGGCCGGGGGCTAGTTGGTAGTCGTTCTCTGCTCTTGTGTTTCTCCTTCTGGTGCGCTAGGAAGGGTGGGCGCGCACCAATCCGCCGCTAGTGTTCAACCACACGAGATGAAGACGGAGAGATCTGTATTGGCGTGCCACTGTAACTGCTTGTGTTTGTGTACATATATCCGCGTCCCCTGCTTATGCAATACAAAAAAAAAATAAACAGAATGGGATCAACGTAAAAAGAATAAATCAATGATCTGCTAACCCGTGAAATCATTCCCTGGAACCCCCCTCCCCCTACAGCGGGCGTGCCTGAGCGAGATTGTGACAGGCGGCGACCAACGCCTTGGGACCTGAGAAGAAGACATATGCGGACGAGGCAGACTAATCGACAAGGCTATTGGATGAGACACAAGTTGAGGTTGCATAACATAATACGGGGCGCTGGCACCTCCATCCCCTTTCAGCTTTTCATGTGGCCCATCTCCGACAGCCCCAACGTCAGACGTACCAGCAGCGCAGATATGGTCTGAGATATCTAGCAGCTGACTTCCGCCCGTGCCTTAGCTCTCCGGCTAGCCTACACCATCCCACGTCACGCCCTCTCGGGACTTGTAAATTTCTCTGGTAGAGATGTCTCTCTCCCCTGTGCTCCCCTGTTTGCCGCGCTGTGGGAGGAGGAAAATCGTAAGATGAGCCCCATCAGATCAAACGGGCGCAAGCCGGGGTCACCAGCCAAGCGGCAGCCTCGTTTCTATACGCAAGCGCAGCAAGGGCCGTGGCAGCTGCGAGATTCGAGATTGGACCCCATCTGTCGGCAGACCTGTCCGTGCAACCAGAACTATAATATCTCGGGACTGAAGAGCCCCACAACCCCTTGGCCCATGCAACGTCTTGCGCCCGAAATGGGCGAGGACATTAAACGAGGACATAAACGAGGACGTAAACGACAACGAGATAGAGAGACAGAGAGAGCGCGATGGGCACGGACGCGCCGGAATCATCTCGAGGAATAGCTTGCGGATGGGACGAGGCCCGTGGCAGAGCCAGATACCGGCCTGGCATCCAGTCTAGTGATTCATCTCTACTGTTGATGGGTGTGGGCCGGCAGACAAAATTCGAGAAATTGTCAATCGAGGGGAGGGGGCCAAGCTTTTCAACACCCAATTGAATAATATACTTTGGGCGTGAAACATGGGTATGGCCCAAGAGCGAAGTGTAATATCGAGATCACAATCTCGATAAGCGCTCCCGCACTTTGCAGATTAAACTCGGCCGATATTTCCGTTTTCCCCCCCTCCCACACCCTTCTCTGGGCCTGGGCAGGGTATTGGGGTCCTGCCGGCCCTCGGTGGTTTTTCTGTCCTGCATCGGCGTTACGAACCGCGCGAGTCAGAGCTTCTTCGCGACAATTTTCTTCAGCCCTATCTGCGCTTTGTGTTGTTGGAGAGGGACGTTGGGAATGGCCCGGAGCTGCTGCTGTCGGCACGATCGGACATGGGCTTCTCGTATTAGTTGCCGCGTGCATCGCCGCTAGGCACGCATCTAACGCGCTGTCTGGACATTTCTCAGATCCGCCAGGAAGGGTCGGATAGACTTGAGAGTTGGGTTGCGGTGTGACGTGCTACTAGCGAGTGGTGGTGGCTGCCGTCTCGCTCGGATGCTGCATCGTCGACGACAAAGTCTATCTCGCATTCGGGCAGCGAGTCATGGGTCCGAAATCCAATTCCCGGTTGGGCGGCCTCGAGGAGCGCTGCAGAGTTAGGCTGGGCTGACGAGCTGCCGAGGGAGGTGAGGTGAACTCTGATGAATGAGGCTTTTCATTCTCTCCTTTTGCTTCATGCAAACATGACGTGACATGCTGAGCTTACACGGGCCAGGGATGGGACTGTGAGGGTGAGGGCATGAGGATGGGCGTTCGTGTGGGTTTCATCCAGAATCTAATAGGGCCAAGAGGGAAGAGGTGTGCGTAGATGGCGCTGAATGTGGACGCGGACGCGGGTTGTGAAGGAGGACTGGCTGGCTGCAGACTGGAAAGGCTTCATCGCCCAAGTGCCGTCTTGTTCCCCAGACTGCTGGGGGCCGGGTTGCAGCCGCGGTGGGTCCGAGGGCGGTCGCTTCTCCTTCTGGCGGGGGGCTCGGCCCGCCAAGAGTGGACGTCTACGTTACGTCGAGCCTGCCCATGCTCAGCTGCACACAACGGTGGCTTAGCTTAGCACACACGCTTGGGTGGTTTCTGGTCTGGTCTGGTCCGACCTCGATTCCATTTGTTCGCCGCACTGCGGGACCAGGAAAAACCCTCCGGGCCTCGCTGCAAACATCCAATCGCTCATGGACCTATCAACCCATCATCCTTCTTCCAATCTCAAACTCTATCGCAACTCTATCTTCCCTGGCCCCGCCGCCATCGCTTCGCTAACGAGATAGAGGATAGATGCCTGATGCCGGTGCGCCTCTTCGTCGCCGCCGCTCCCTCGTTCATGCTTGCTTGCTTGCTTTGCCTGAATGACTCCCGTGACATCCAAGAAGCACATCCCGGATCGCGAACCGTCGCCTGCCGAGACGACTGTTCGACGGCTATCTAGATCTGCCCTGCTAATCAGGCCACGGCATCACAGCCAAGCTCCTTGTGGGTTCAGCAGCGGCAACAGAGGCCATCAGTTGAAACTGTCGCAGCCTGCCGCCGGGGTCGGGGTGCGCCTGTAAGACCTGGCCTGTCAGATGCGCAACCAAAAGAGACGAACAAGACACCCAAATGTGCCTTGAGGGTTTGACTGCCCGACCGCCCCGACGGCATTACATTTACGCATGTGACTCGCTATGCACTTCAAGCCTGTCTACGAGACTGTCGACACGCTTCTAATAAGATGACAAACCCATCACTTTGCATTGGCACTAGACCGTGGTGGTCTGGGAGCTGAGCTGCACTGTATATACAATGTGGCGCATGCGCACCGCAGGGCGAGATCTGGGGGTTGACCCGCAAGAAGGGTTCCCGACGCGCTTGCGAGGAGCTGAAGCACTCCATGTCCAGCTCTGCTACCTGCTTGTGTAGCCAGATCATCAGCTCGGGAATTCTTGCGAGCCAGCGTTTCGCGCGGGAGCGAGCTCGCATCGCATCGCATCGCGTCACCAGAACACGACACAAAAGCAATGCAAGACACCACACGCCCAGAGGGCCGAGCCGTGGACCCCAGCAGCGCGCGGAGTCTCCCTCCCTGCCTTTTTTCCCAGACGAACGACTCCACCGGCGCCCCGGTGGGCACCCGCATGAACGGGATGAGGTTCGGATGGGGGAGAAGGTGTCGAGTGCAAGATGCCTTGTTGCATGAAATACAGAAGATCATCTGCAGCGATCTTTGTTGTCAATCTCCGAAACGAAACCTTACCTGGGAGTAGTCCGGCTCGAAGAGGCCGGCACATGGCAGCAGGCGATTCCAAGAGAACGGCCGCCTTCCGCTCCTCCCCACACGGGCCACCGCTGCCTCCTGCTGCACATTTCCTTACCGGCCAGGCGTGGCAGAGTATCTGCCCCTTGACAATGCATGCCAGCTCCCTGTGAGTTCTTTTCCCCCTTCGACTTCTTTCTCTTACATGCCGGATTTTCGCTGTACAACTGGTAAAAATAAAACAAAAAAGGCTAGACTGTGCGTTGTCGTCGTGTATCGTGCCATGCACTGCTGTGTCGAACGGCGAAGCTGATACACAAGAGGGACACGGTGATGCACAATGCCACCACCACCCCTGCGGCTCAAGACAGAAATGTGTCGGCCATCATAATCCAGAGAGGCTCCGTCGCAGCTCAAAACTTTACAGACACCTCGAGCGCTAGCAGCCCAAGTGTTGTCTTGCTTTCCTCTCCTACCGCATCATATCGCATGACATGGCTCACACGGCGATGGTCCCGGCTCCGCTCTAGGGTTTCCTATTAGGATCCGGGGCGTTAGAATTTTCAAAGCCATCCAAGGAATCGCCCGAAGGCGCAGTCAGACGAAAGGCTGCCATCGTTTGAGGCCGTTGTTCAGCCTTGTTGACTGACATGCCCAGGCTGAGCCTAAACCACATGTTCCTGGCCGGGATGTGAAAGGCTCTTGCGAGGCCAAAGTCACTTCTGAATTGCACTTGCTAAGAATGTATGATCGCCCAAGCAAGAATTACACACGCCGTCTGGGTACCGCAGGTCCTCGCCTTCTCTTGCCAGACGCGCCGACCGATCGACGGGCGCTCACAGGGACAAGCCACCGGCTGGTGCGACCCTCTCCCGCTCACAGGATCGCCGAGCTACCGCCACTACGCGTATATCGTTGGAGATGGCGGCTTGCAGAGGCTTGCGGGGATCATACGACCGTATGCGTGTGGCTGAGTCCTTTTGGGCTGGGCTCGGGACGAGCAAAGCCCGGTAGTATTCCTATTCGATCTGACAGAGAACCCCTCGCAAGCGTCGGTTGTATGGCGCAGGGCAGAGGCATCAGGAAGCTCCCCGTGAGATGTTTGACACCTATCTATCTGACCTCATCGAGCTGGAGCTCGGAGTATCTGCCCCTTGCTCGCCGCTGCCTGTCAAACAATCTAGTGACCCTGCCAGCCCCAAGTGTCCTGTCGAGGTGATCCCGTTACCCACATGCCGACCCTGCATGAACGCCTTTCGGATGGTGTAGAGTCTGTACAGTATCTGCAGGGCCAGGTCGCCTTGGACTGGGCCACCCACCACCTTTTTCTCACAAAGCCCCCTGGTCAACCTCCCAACATGCCTGCCCGCATGACGCTGTGCGCAGATTGAAACAACGTTATCGGGTTTCTGCCGTTCAGGAAATCGATGAATCTATTATCCACCATACATGGCAAAGGGGGGGGGGTGGCGGCTGAGGAGTCGAGAGAAAAAAGGTCGGCCACGTTTGATTGTCAATGGCGCCGAATCGACACTGAGAGACATGCCATGACGCGGCACCTGGTCGCCGACCTCTCGTTTCTGGTCCTAAGACCAGGGGTAGCACAGAGACAAGGCAGCCGGGCGCCTTGTCCCCATCTTCAGCACTACACATCAGCCTCTTTTTTATTTTTTTCTTAATTGTTTTTTGTTTTTATTTTTGCTTTCTATTGCTTCTTTCCCTTCTTCGAGATGTTTCCCTTGTTGCGGCCGCACGGGAAGATCGGGGAGTACGACCTTAGCAGCTTCACATATTACCCTGACAGGAAGACGATCGGACGACATGGCACTTCTTGATGCCTATTTTAGAACCTGTACCTCGTTGAACCTCGCGGTCCTTTTGGGCAGTTGGTTGTGAGGACGGAAGGGGGAGGTGTGGGGCCAGAGACGGTGGCACAGGTGAGACTCAAAATCAGAGACCTGGGATGCAGGTAGGCGCACCCGTACAGTATATGAGATCTCGTCACGCATCAGTAGTTGTGCAATACTGAAACTTCCTCTCCTCTGCTTCCCTTCCCTTTCCTCCCCTTCCTCTCCCATCTCGCTCTGTTGTCAGACAGTGGCACAGCAGGCGGGAGGGTCACCTGGTAGGGAGACCGGCTTCCAAGTTCGACGTACAAATGTCGTGCTTGGCCATCTTGCTTGGTCTTTTATCGCTTGCAGATACGATGTGCTCGCGTGATATCCGTGTGTGGTGCGTGTGTGTGTGTGCGCGCGCGCGCGTCGATGTGTATTGCGTGTGCTTGTGTGCGATGGAAGCCTGACACTGGACAACAGTATAGGCAGTCGCTCATGAAGATCCTGTGGAGCAATCCCGAAGCCACGTCCATTGTACACAATACAGTGGAGGGGAGTTACACCCACAGTCTTGGCCGGTTCAGTCTGACGGTTTCTTGCAGCAACACACAGTCCATAGCACTGACGATGTCTGGAGACTCCCGTGACAGAGCCACTTATACAAGGAAAAAGGCCTGCATCTGAGTAGCCCTAAGAAAACCAGGCTCTAATCACAGAAGGTACAGTAATTGCAGATCACCCAAAACTAAGTCTGCAGCCCCCCCCCCCAAACCCCTTCTCCTGGTGGACTATTGCAGCACGTCGTGAAACCCACCCACTCCGCTTGAACAGACAAGAAAGCGAGACCATGGGTAGGAGAGAATATGCAGCCTACTAATGGTGGCCGATCGTATGATCCTTTTTTTCCTGTGCGCATGGAGGAGGGTCGGGTACAGCTTCCTTTGGCCCCCCTCCCTCCCTTCCGCCCAAAAAGAAACAGGCGTGGCCGGGGTTTGCTTTTCGAGATTATAATATGACACCTCACCCGCATCTTCGGGACCAAGCTTGAGGCTTTGCCGTGCTGCCCAGGCTCCTCAAGCTAGGGCGCCTCAACCCGCCCACCACCCCCCTCCAGTTATCTGTCGTGGCGTGGCATTAATTCCAGTCAGATCCAGATCGTCATCAAGCGCGCAGTGGTTCGAACGGGATTGTGAATTACCATGCTCGGGCCCAGTCGAGCTGGCCGGGGACTTGTGGTCAGCAAGGGCAGAAGGAGGCGATCATGACGGAGCCCTGTATCTGCCGGGTGGTCTCGCAGCCATCTACTGCGCGGGCATACGAGGCATAGTGGCATATTGTATCTATTTGCTCGGCAAAGGCGCTTTCTGTCTGAGCACCCAGATGGCACCAGCCAATCCAGGCCCGGGGATCAACAGACGCATCACTTGACGTCCAATTTCCAATACTCTAGCTCGGTCTGGACTCAACATGACGGCGGACCGGTGAAGGATATGTCGTCATTTTGACTGTGAACTCCCTGCCATTTTTGTTTTCCTGGCCCTCGTTCGGCTGGGAGAAGCAAAAGTTGCTTAGTTATCATAACGTGGCATCCTTTTTTTCTTTCTTTTCGCGCCTATTCTATCCCACTCTCTCTCCCAATCTTAGCGCGCCACGACGAGTCTTGTTAGGGCCAGGGAGGGAGACTTTTGTGACACTGATTCCTCGGCTCGATTTGGCAAGCAAAAACGAGACACATAGCTGCTGCATTGTTTCGCGATTGCTTCTGGACTGCTGCTCACATTGGGTCTGTTGGCTGGGGAGGTTGTCTTTGCATACTGTGTGCTCTGTTCATTTTTTGGTTCACCATTCAGGGCCCTCCTTGCATCCGTCGGGACCGCGAAGGGGAACGCCTCTCATTTGGCCGGCCGGCCGGCGTGGTGGCCCCAGGTGCGGAGGAGATCAAAGCCCGCTTGGGTCCCGCCTGCTTGCTGGTTTGCGGTTCCGACAGCGTGGGTCCGTCTGGGGGCCCAGCCGGACGGCCCCATCCCACGTTTTCTAGGCTGGCCATCATCCCAGATCCCGACGGCGCTTCCTTTGCCAGAGCACGGAGTACCTGGTGGAGAGTCTGACCCGTGCGGCACAGCATTGTACACGGGTGAGTGCTCTACCAACACTGATTAGTGATTAGCCCAGGGGCAGATCATTACTCCCACTTTCTCCGAGCCGTGGACCCTCCGCAGCAAAACCATCACGACTCGCGCTGCCGTGTTCGGCCAACAACCACGGCTTCGAACCACCCCGGCGCGGCCCAATTTTTAAGCTCCATGGAGGGACTGCAATCTCGCTGTTTCTCTGCTGTGGAGAGGACGATCTGGTGATCTGGATCCGCCGGGTGCGTGGCCTCAATGTCGGGCTCTTAGGAGACTTCCGCAACGACGCCCATCCCAGGTCGACGGGGCCACGCGGGCCTCGCTGTCGTTGCGGCTTGACTCAGCTTCACCGTGGCGCTTACCAAACAGCCCCCACCCCTGGGGAGCGGGCGTAGGGCCAAGAGTTGTTGATGGCTCCGGTGGAAATGGCCTCATCACGACGGCGCCGTGATATGGGTGATATGGCTGAGGGCAAGCCCACCTGGGTGAGGCTTGGGTAGCCTGACCTTGAAACCCGGGTGCCAGGGGCAGGGTGGGCAGGAGGCCACGCGATTGACACGAGCCGGCTTGACGCCATCCCAGATTCACAGTAGCCCCGAGATTAAATTCAAAATAAGACCTCGCCTGGCTGACGTTGGGACCCGGGCTGGGTTGGTGTTTTACTAACCAGGCGAGGCTGGTCAGGCCCCATTCACACCGCCGGCTGCTGGGTACAGCGATTATACTGTACGTACCATGTTCTCACTGCGCGAGTTTGATTATCGAACTAGAGGCGTGCGGCGGGCGGCCCAGGCAAGGATTGGCCGTGATCGAGACAAGCAATGCCAGAATGCGACTGGGCGGGCAATTGAGGCCAAGCTGGGGTGGCTAGCTTGAGACCAGATCCGGATCTAGATTTGGATCTCCGAGTCTCCACTTCGCATCGTAGCGTAGCGAGCGTAGCGTGCGTATAGAGAGTATCCGTAAAAGCACTGCACCCAGCCTGCCAGCCTGCCAGCCAGGCCCAGCTCTGCACAGTACTCGCGCCTGCGCTACACGTTTATACCTGGCTATAGCGTGCCCGTGATATACTTCGAATCGTACGATCCAGATTGTGTGCAGGGCCCGGCCACCGTTCGTGGAGTTTCAAAGAAGCAATCCCACCCATCCTTGCTGCGACCCTCCCCCCCGTGCACCCCCCCAACGGTCACCCCCGTCGACCTCGACGACTCGAACCATGGGCGGTAGCGTTGCTGGTGGTGAGCACGCAAGCTGGGCAGGCTGGCGGGCTGGCGGGCTGGCAGGGCAAGGTTGTGCTGTCATCCAAGGGTCCGAGTAGCTGGAGTCGCCCGCAAGTCACCCTCTAGAGAGGTACATGTGCGCTACCTGCCGGCCGAGCGTCTCGGCCCACAGTTTCCCAATCGAGAATGCACCGCGCGCGCGCGTCCATCGGGCAGGACCCTCTGATCACCACTTTACTAGCACCTTCCAACTCAACGGTCCTGCTGGCCCTTTTGCTCTACGCACTGCCACGTATTCTACCGCTTACCCTGTTACTAAGCAGGCAGAGGCATTTGTACTGTAGGCAGTCAGTCTACTTGCTTTTTTCCCGCCTGATCTGAGCCGAAACGAGGCTTTGGCTTCGGCACTCCCACGTTTGCGTGTTTTGACGGGAGCCGCCGTTACGTCCGTGTTGGTCCTGATGACGCATGTCGACCTCGTTGGGATGTTTCGAGTAAGGCGGGAAAGAAGGAAATGACAATAAAAACTTCAGCTCGATGCAAAAATACCGTGCAGCCTGCATGCGGCAGAGCATCTGGCAGGGCACTTGCACAATGGGCCAGATCTGCTGGCGTGCCACAGCTTTGCTTTAGCATTGCTTTAGCAGAAGATGCACCCGCAGGCCCGCCTCGGGTTGCTCTCTATCCGCTGTCGATCTCCCCAGCTAAGGAAATGAGGCCTGCTCGCTTCGTTTACACAGTACAGTAGCAGAGTAGGTGCCTTTCGCGACTCTTGTGCACCAGTGCCTGGCCGTGCCTGCCCAAGTTTGCTCTGTGCCTGGCTGGCCACCACAGCGAGGGGCTCCCTACGTCAGTCAGATGGGCGACAGAGCTGACGGGCATGGTCCAGCTCCACCGGCACGGCTACAGTATCCTAGAGGACCAGAATCCGGGCGTGAGAGGCCGCACCAGACAGAGCACAACATCCGAGACAGGTTCAACTATTATATCTTCCTCTGCAAATCTGGCCTCGCCCATCGCCATTGGATGCTGTCTTCGAGAAGCTTGCCGAGGTGGCTGAGATCTGCTGATGCCCTTGGTCGTTGTACCGGGCGTAACTTTGGCAGCCCGTAGCCATCAGGGCCTGCACAGCACGCACAGCACGCACAGTACTTCGACATAACACAGCCGGGGAAGGCCTTGCTCACCAGCTCCCCACCCGCCCACGAGTCCACATTGTTCGCACTCGCTTCTAGAAACACCGGCGCCACGCTCTCGCCGCCGTGCCCGAGTGACATGGTGCCTGGCCACAAGGGCTGCAAAGACCAGCAGATCTTGACAGGCTGACAGGCAAGCCCTTTCGACCTTGTCAGCTTTCATCTCGGGGGAGGGCCCATTGGACGGCCGTTTCAACACGGTGCTTTCCGCACGACAGACACGCCCACATTCCAGCATGCTGACAACCCCAGAACCTTGGCTTATAGCTCACAGTACACTACACTTACAGTCCACCGTCTACAGATACATGCAAACAAGTGTCTGGCCCTCGCAGAGGGTAAGATGGCGTGCCTTTTCCTCTCTCGCGGGGCACATGCCCAAAAAAGAAGGGATATGACGCCCGTCCATGCTTCCCAAACAGCCGATCGACAACACCATCACATCAGCCACATACGGAGATTGATGCTACTGCATTGGGATGGCGGAGAACTTGGAGTAGCGAGACTGCGAGATCAATCAATTCTCCCCTCCCCGGGAGGCCCACAGAAGGCCTGTCTGCTGAGCAAATGCGAATGCTACACAGTAGTTCCAATCGTCTGGGACTGGCGTTTTTTTGCCCGCTCCCACCGGGCAGCTACCTGGCCACCTGCAGACAATGCCGACCACCCACCAACCGGGAAACATGTACTGCCGATGTATCTGATCCGACACATAGTCATAGCTTCGGATCTGGGATCTCGCGGTAGGTATCCATCCGCCCGTCCATCCATCCATCTCATCTCATCGAAATCGCATCTCATCTCATCTCGGAGGAAATCTGGAGGAAGGGCCTGTCGATGACAATTCATGCGTCGGCTAATAGATTCCCTGGCCCCGTGCGCCTCGCTGCGTGCCCTTCCTGTCCGCCCTCCCACCCTCCCCCAGCACCAAACCATGGTCCTGTCGCCGGGAGCTATTGGAACTCTATCTCTGACCCAGATCTCACACCGGTCTCCTGCGTGGTGAGGTGTCCGGGTGTGTGCCCTCCCTCCCAAGAGTCTGGTGTTCGGGTCCCGCCAAGGCCTGTCAGCCAGTCTAATATAGCGACCCGTCTCTGACCACCACGAAGCCCGTTGCTTGGGGCTAAAGTTAGCGTTGCGTGCGTGCCCGGGTAAACTATGGACTGGCGCGGTGATGAGCCAGCCCTCTTCTTGGGACCTGAGCTTTCCCACCAGACAGACACCACAAACAAGGTTTAGGCATCATGTCAGCCGCAGCCTAGTGTACCACAGGAAGACTCGAATGATCACCATCCCTCGGAAAGAGCCACGCGCGAGAGGTAAACCCTCCCTCCTCCAAGTCCCCCCATCCCTCCTCTTTCCTCTCACAGGACCGGGGATCGACACCCGAACAAGGAGGTAAAGCCCGGCGCTGAGGTACGATCGACGGGCCACTGAGAAGGATCTAGCCGCGAGACAAGCAGGGAAGACCCCTCTGCCTTGCCTCGCCTGACAGGCGTCGTCGGATGTTTTGTGTTTCTCGCACGGTACGGGATCCCGCCCACCAGAGCACATGCCCCATGTACTGTACATTGACAAGACGCACGCCAAAACGCAGCAAATTCGTTGGGCATCCATCCCCTGTCGAGCTTACTTCCGTTTACGGTAGTATTTGGTGCCGCCAGCCCATTATCGACCACGTGCTATACAGTACGGGGCCACACCATTGACGACAATCCTTCTTTGCCCACCGAAACGCGCTTCGGTAGTTGTGTCGACGGATGTGAGGCATCGTTTCAGGGGCCTAGAAGGTCATTAGACGGAAAAAAAGCGAAAACCAGAAAGAGGGAAAGAAGAGAGCCAAAGGAATCGTTGGTGCCACGAGGTCGCAGATGCTCTCAGCAGCTGACGCTCAGGACGAATGGGTGAGCAGCAGCGCCCACCCCTCCTTCACCTCTGTGAGACAGGTATATCTCTCTTGTGCCACACCAACGGTGGGATGCATTCCGCCCTTCTCTGCCGCTCGACACTTTTCTAGAAGGAATTGAGGCTCGGGACCGACGGGGCTGTTGACGAATCTGCGTGTATGCCTCTGCCTGTGTCTTGTGTGCCTGAAATCCTGAGCCCACCAAAAGGTGCCACGACGGGTCTTGACACCCAATCCCAAGGCCCCTTCTGGCCAAAGGACCCGGACTGGGGGCTCATACCATCTCACCAAAGGTCTGACATGGACAGTGGCGGTGGGGAGACTGACGAGGCACAGAAAGGGCTAGGGTGAGGACGAGGAGGATCAGGAGCTTCCCTGCCGATAGTCATCCCTCGGCTTCGCATAGTGGCACCCGATCGTCTTTCATCTTGCATCGTCGGTGCGCCTGCCGCCGGGAGAAACGAGAAGTGGGCCGCAGAGGGGGGCAAAAAGGAACACACTCATACCCCCGCGCGAGCAAACCACACAGTCCTGCTAGACGGACGGATGGATAGTCAGAGACACCACGCACTGGCGGGGGGGGGGAGGGAAGACACTCCGTCTCGCGTGGTGGACAAAGCAGCGCCAGGAACAGACAACGACGGCACGCACACAATAGCTAGCACAGGCACGACACAAGAGGCGGGAAACAATTGACTCTGTGCGACATGCAACAGCCCTCCCCCTCCCCCCCTCTCTTCCTTCCCCTCCAAAACCCAATCTACCTGCGAACCCAATCAGCTGCGTCAGAGTCTCCCAGAGGCCGGACGACTGAGACAGGATCGTGTGGACGGGCACATGCAAGATAGGCATTGGAAGCCGCCGACCCGAACGGGTGATCGATGTTTCCGGATTGTTTGCTCGGCATCGAAACTCCCTGCTGCTGCGCCCGCGCCCTGGTGACTTTTCTGTTGTCTCTCGGCCGTGCGGGATGCGGCTTACGCATGTACGTGGTATATAGTGTTTATAGGCCATGCGTATATGCATGCAGGTATTATGTATGCGTGAGAGTGCGTAGTGTAGTGTATATGCGGTAGTCCATGTAGCGCAGGCAGGTTGGTTTCGTTTCCAAACAGGCCCACCCTTTTCCTTTTCCCAAAACCCACCAGCCGCACGCAACCCAGGGCCTGCAACTCCACGCGCCCGCCCCTCCCTCCCCTCTTTTTTTCCCTCGATCCCATCTTGCATTGTAAGACGATCGCGGCCAATGATTGGGATCCCAGACTTGGACGTCATGCGATGTACATGCACGCACTCTTGGGGCCTGCGCCTGGGGTGGTGGGTGTCACCGCCGCGTCCTACTGCTTTTGGACAGCCCCCATGCCCGCCCCGGTGGACTTCGTCCCTTGTCCTCCTCCCCCTTCCTCCTCCCTCTTGCGACTCTGTCTGCCGTAAGCTGATGGGCACTCGCGCGGTCATTGGGGCGGCTCATTGCGAGCTGCTGTCCTGCAGATTGCTCATGTATTCTGCAGGCGCGGGAGGACAACACAAGCAACTCTGGTGGTCTTCTTGGGGATGGGGAAGGGGAGAAGGGGGGCGGTTAAACGTGGCTGTTTCCGAGTCCATCCACCTACCTGCGAGGCCCCCTGACGCACCGCGCCACCGTTATTATCACCGTGAATATGCCCGAGTGCTGAAGCTGCCACAATATCGAGGATGGGACGAGAACAGACATTGTCTCAAGACAGGTCAATGTATCCCATGAAAGTCCCCGTGAGGTACTCGGCGTCTCACGATACCTCGCCCTGCCTGCTCCCCAGGCGCGGGTCTCCGGTCTGCCAGCCCGTTTTCCCAATTGCACTGTGCCGTCAATCTGCCCATCATATCAGACGAGGGCTTCGCCCCCCACGATCAGAGACGGCAGTTAGCTTTTCCCCATAAGGCGGCAGTCCATCGGCCTATTACCCATAGGCTGCTCCATCTGAAGAAAGGCGAAGATCTCGCATCAGACAGCGCTCCCGGACAACACCCTAGCTGGAAGCAAGAGTGAATATCATGGGCATGGGGTGGGGGGGCATGTGAATTGGCGTGTGTTGCATAGTTTGGCGCAACTTTTTACGGTTCTGGCAGCAGCCGGTGACAGCCGTGACAGCCGTGGCAGCCGTGGCAGAAGTCAACCGTTGAGCTGAGGCGGCCGCTCCCCCACCCACCCCCCAAAAGCCTCCAAAAGAGGTAGTCCCATGCGGTTTAGGGTTCGTGATGGGGACACGCTCCGCACCCCCCGGATGCGGTCGTCGTCTCCGGGCCGATCACACCTTTGGGGGGAGGATGGTGGCCTGGACCAAAGCGCAGGCATCTGGGTGGGGGTGGTGTCATGGCGTCCGGGAACACGGACTTTGACAGACAGAGAGGCGTCGCATAGAGAGGGAAGGGGGGGGGGGGTGGGTTGGTCCGCCTTATGACAGCTCATATAGGGCTCGACGGGGGTTGATGGACGGGCGGCGTAGGAGCCGGTCCGAGCTTGTTGTGATTTGATATTGCCGTGGCCGGAACGTTGCGTGATAGATACTGCTGCTTAATACTGCCTGCTATAATTGTGATCTTCACTGCTAGGTGAACTCTGCGGCATTGTCGTGGTCCAGACCGTGCTTCACAGTGATGATATGTATGTAGAGTCAATAATAGCCCGAGGGAGGACGGATACCGGGCCCATTATAGGGATACATGGGCGGTGAGACAGGATGCTAGTGACGATGTATCGCGTGAAGCCACCTACCTTTTAGCCATGAAGGAGTTGACAATGGATACGACAGACCTGCATGGTTCATATCGAGAACCGTTGCGAGAGCCGTAAGCGAGCTCGCGGTGGGTCGATGGCAGCAGAGTCGGGAACGGGAAGTAGGTGACCATGTTCATTCAACTGCCAGTGCTGGCAGCCCAGCAGTCTAGACGGGCAGCCCGCTGTCGAGGCCAGCCTGCCCTCCCGTGCGCGCCGGACTCACGCGCCCGGCTCGTGTCGCAGTGAGGGCCTCACGGCCTCGTATCTGGCTACTCGCTGCCCGCGGCCTCATTGAACACCCCGTGGGAGTCCGTCCTGGGGCGAACCTCGAGTCCAGCATGGGCGGAGGATGTCGGCGATGCTACCTCGAGCACTCACCAGTCACACGCCCTACCCAACAAAGCAGCCAGCTCCTCCAGATACTTCTTGTCCGTCTCATCGAACCCATTCTTCTCGGCACAATCGATATCGACTTTAGAGGCACAGGTTAGCCGGTTTGCCCCGTTCTCGAATGTCACTCTGGCACTGCCAGCTCTGCAGAGCGCCGCCCCTGCAAGCCACTCGTTCCATGTGCGACTTCGAGGTAGCCTTGAGGCTCAAAGAAATCACTCCTCGTGACCG
Organism: Diaporthe humulicola; assembly: GCA_038088545.1. NCBI lineage: Eukaryota > Fungi > Ascomycota > Sordariomycetes > Diaporthales > Diaporthaceae > Diaporthe > Diaporthe humulicola. The sequence continues at coordinate 309,705 of JBBWSL010000002.1, read as the reverse complement.
TCGTGCTCTTGGCCGCTCGTGGCCCGGTGGTCTCATCATCGGATCGTCATAGCCCATGCCAATCGCACAGGGACAGCTGCTCAGCTGCGGCACGGTCCATAGCAAGCTCAAAGGAGAATCGATGTGCAATCGACGGCCCGGAGAGAACATAGGAAACAAAATCATAAGACTGTGAAACACGGTGGCAACTCACTAATCCCAACCACCTTCTTCTCCACATGCCCGCCCTCCTCAGGGCTGACCACGTCCACGGTGACGGGGACGACGATCTCGCTCTTCGAGGCGCCGTCGCACGCGATGTGCCCGGGGAACGCGTCGACGTCCGGGACCAGCTGCGTCTGCTTCGTCGACGCCGCCGTGCCGCACACGCCGCGGCCAAAGCCGATGGTCTGGCACGCCACCTGGCCCATGAAGGGCCCCAGGATGAGGCTCTTGCCGTGCGAGGTCGGGTCGAGGACGTAGAACCCTGGGTAAGAGGGGTGTGGTGAGCAGACGTTGCGCGAGCATGGTTGGGGAGCAGGGCGAACGCGTTGAACATACCGGCCCAGTTCACGTCCTTGCTCGGGGAAGGGAGGCTCTTGTAGGCGTGCCACAGTAACGAGGCGGTGTTTGCCAGATTACTGCGAGGGAGGAAGAAAATAACCCGGGTCAACGACTCTCCTCCTGGTTCATAGACGCACATATTCTCTCCCTCTCTGTCTCTGTCACGGCCAAGACGGCCCTCACATGAGAGGAAGGCAGGGGGTGAGTCGCAATGCTCACTATGGCTTATCCAAAACTTACGCAACCTGTTCACAACGCATGGGAACTTGTCAGAACCTCGTCTTCTTCAAAAAAAAACCGGACATCCACAGATGAGTGGCGCGTGGCCAGGGGAAACGGAGGTTGGACATACCCAGTTTGTCTGGCCTTCGAAGAGCGCTGCGGCCTGGTCAAGCACCTGCTGCAGGGCCTCCTCCTTGGAGACGCCCTTGGCGAAGGTCGAAGCGTCGGCGTGCACCTGGGTCGACGGCCGCGTCAGCGGTGTGCTCCCTCACTTCCGGGCATGGAGCGAACATACCATCTTTTCGTTGTCCCCTTTCTTATCTCTGTGATCTTGTAGGCAACTCAGGAAAAAAAAATTGGTAAGACTCTGCTGTTACGCGAGAGGCCCTGTAGGTGATTACCAACCGAGAGCGCAGGGTGAGACGGGCTGGGAGTTCGTAGGGGCCAGGGAAGATTTCAACATCAACTGGTGCTCACGAGATGTGTCAGAGGCTGAGTGGGCGGTGGTTGTCAAGAACCTCCCGCCGCTGCAGGGTGCTAGGGGGCACCGGGCGGGAATTGCGGGGCGGAAAAAGGCTTACCGCCAACATCGGCGGAGAAAGCTCATCACGACAGCGCTGGCCAGTGTCGCCGCCACGGAATACCGCGCAACTCTGTCAGGACCATATTAGTCAAGGAGCCGGATCGGCCTCAACGGGATTCGTCATGCAGAGGTCCACAAATCCATTGACTCGAGCCATACGAGAATGCTTGTATTCGTCCACGACCTGTAGATACGCCACCAAACACTCAAAAGTCTGGCTGATTGGGCCTGCAAGTCATGTGGTACATTATAGGCTTTCAAGTGCACGAGAAGCTCGAGAGGCCTTGGGCCAAGGTCATGCAGAATATTCAAGAGTGATCAGATACCAAGTCTGTACTGCCCGTGACACTTCATATATTGCCGAGTCCAGCTACATGTACAAAACAGTATGTACGACGCACAATCCAAACAAGTTCGAGAGCTCTAGACAGTAAGCAAATGCTTCCACAGGAACCCATTTTGTCCATTGTCCAGCGAGTTGGGCCTTCTCAAATCTCACAGCCGTCGACTCCCTTTCATAAATCAAACCAAACCAAACCAAACCAAACCAAACCAAACCAAACCAAACCAAACCAAACCAGACAACACCTCTGTTTCCTTTCAAATTGCAGGGCCACACAAACGTGTCTTTTTGGGAGAAAATGTCAACGGGAAAAACAAGACCTTTCCGACAAAGTGGTATCAAGGGTAAAATGCTCAAAGAGGCCGAACCGCTCAAGGAGTGAGGCGAAAAGTAAATGTGTGCTAGAGGTAGGGAAGGTATATCTTCTGCCGACCATCGAGATATGTACAGATCTCATAGGCCCCCGTTCAGCTTTGGGGGTATGGCGTGCACTATTGTGATGGATGCCAAATATTCGTCACATGATGAGCTTCAACGCCCACCGTCCTCGTGTCGCCTTCGTCAGGGACAAGTGACGAAGTGTCTATGCGAAGCCCATCGACTTCTTCCTGCGGCCAAACAACCTAGACCCACCGCTGGTCTCGGGTTGCTCAGCAGCGTAAGGGGGTGTGTTCATCGCCGGCGGAGGTCCAGAGCTCCGGAGGAAATCGGCCAGGTCGGAGGTTCCGCGCGAGGGCACCGAGACAGCATCGCGAGGCTCAAATCTCTTCATTGGCACGCGGCCACTGGGTCGGGAGGCGGACATGCTCGATGGCATGCTGGGCGCAGCTGTGGCCGCGCTGGTTGAGCCGTAGTTGGGGAACAAGTCACCACCAGTGGGAATGTTGACCTGGATAGGGATGTAGCCCTTGCTCGCTGCCGGCGCGCTGCTCTTCTGGTTTTTCTGCGACTTTGTGGGGCTCTTTAACCCGTTCGAGTTTCCAGCAGCTGCACCGTTGCTGTTGCTGCTGTTGTTTTGTCGGAACCTCGACATTAAACTGGGCGCGCTGGCCTTTTTCTTGGGTGCCTGCGTAGGTTGTGCAGGCATGGTTTGTGTCCGGGGAAGGTTGAAGGGGACTGGGGCCGACTCGGGCGGTGGTGGTGCGCTATTCAGGAAGTCCATCAAGCTTTCCTCCTTCGGCTGCTGTACCTTTCTCCGCGGCTGAGGGTCGAAATCGTCGTCCTCTTCCTCGTCGCTCAGATCAATGGCATAAGGATCCCGCACCCGGTGTTGTTTGCGCTGCGGCATCATATCCGGTTCGTCGAATGGGTTGCCGGTCTGTCCCGTCGGCTGTTTCCGTCCGAGGAGAGCGCTCTGAGAATTGATAGACGACTGAACAGACGGCGCAGACATTTCCGTCACATTGGTAGAAGCCTGGCTGTAACGCGTGTCGTGTATGTCAGGCAGCGTGGCATCCATGGCTTTGCCGCCAACGGCTGACTTCAAAAGGTCAGAGTCCATGGTCGTACGGAAAGGTGCCACAGTCCGAGGAATGCGAGGGTTGCCGCCAGCGCTGGGTGGGCCGCGGCGGATGAAATCAATCAGGTCGGAATTGTCGCTGTCATTGTCGACTGTAGCACCCCTAGCCTGCAGACGAGCCCTGCTGACACTCCCGCCCATTGAAGGACGTCCGTAGTCAAGGCTCATGTTAGCGCTTGTCTTCTGACGGGGAGCCGTCCTGTTGTTCATAAGACTCTGGTTCCGCTTGAGCGGAGTCGGATTTGGATCAGCGCCAGAAGGACCAGTGGCACGTATGAAGTCAGCAAACTCAACCAGTGATTCACGGGGGACCCTAGCATCTCTGGCTTGAGGCGCAACCCCGCGAGCCCTGTTTGCCATCGAGACAGGTGGGGCTCTCGGCGCAGGCCCGGCTGTTGTGTCGCTTTCTGGCATCTCGACAGGATGCGAACTCAATGGCGACAGGCGTGTGACAGACCCCGATCTCTTGACCTCGCCTGACTTGGAGGTAGCAGCAGAAGCAGCTCGATCCCTGTTCGACTGGCGAGCATCCTCGCTCTTTCTTCCCTTGCTAGACACGCCAGACTGCGTAGTCCTCGGTGAGCCCTGCAGCATATTAGCGCATGTTCCAAGAACAATTTATACATTGAGCGGCAAATTACCTCTATTTCACGCATGTTCTCCGGTGTCAACGTGTACTGGATGGTCTCGTTGCTATGGATAAGCTCCTCAAAGTTTCGCGCAACGTCCTCTGGGCGGGTGGCTGTGCTGTCCTGGGAACCTCGCGCGGCCCGCACCTTGTGGGAGGACGTAGAGGATGACCCGGAAGTGTGTAGCTGACGGATTGTGCTCTGGTCTTGCGAAGGGCGTGCTCCGTCTCCATATTCACGATGCAAATCAGGGCGGTCCACAGAGACGACGCCGATGGTGCCATGCTGAGATGCACCACCCAGCGAGTGCCCGTGGCGATGCTGGTTAGTGCTAATGCTCTCCTCCGGAATTGGAGTGCTCGCTGGGCTGTTGGCTTGAGGGCCAAATGACCTTGGAGATCGCCTGGGGTGCCTCGGTGGTGGTGGCACCACATCATTCTCGCTAAATGTCCCAGAATCGGGAGGAGTACTCAGAGCAGCCGACTTCTGCTGTTCTACAGATTGCTGCTGCTGCTGCTGCTGCTGCTGCCACTGGTCAGGGCTAGTGGCTGGTGGTGACTGCGTTGTCTGACGCCGGACTGAGCCAAAGAGAGGCGGCTGCGTTCCCTGCGACTGGGCCTGCTTCTGCTGTCCTAGGTGCTCTTCGTTGACAATAGGCTGCGCTTCTGATGCCTTTGGCTCAGTTGCTGTCTCCCTTCGAGGTGCTACGACAGCGGCGGGCGCGGAGGTCGGTGGGAACGTCCGCGCAGCAGGTTCCGTGCTTTCCTCAGCCTCAGAAATTGGCTGGCCAACCTTGGTGCGCGGCATGGCCGATGAGCTTGTAACAGGGACTTGGACACCACGGCCGTCCTCAGCGGCCCGCGATTCCTCCAAATTTGACTGTGTCTGGATGCTGCTAGCCCTCGACACATCCCCAGAGCGCGAGTAGGAGCTGTTGCTTTGCTCCTGGGCCGAGCTCATCTGGGACCTCACTGAGGGGGTCCGTGGACTAGCAACATTCACCAGCCTCAGAGATCCCGACCTGACCGGGAGGGTTTGCACGGACAATGGTGGTCGAGAGCTTCTGTCAGAATTGGCAGGAGAATTGCTCCGGTTCGAGATGTTAGTCCCGATCGAAATCCTCGAGGAGGTCAGTATTTGAGCCTCCTCAACCTCGAAGTCCGAATCATCTGCGTCATCTTTGGTCTCTGCATGCTCACTCCGATTCGCAACCGCAGCCCCTATACCAGCGGCCGCGGCGACCGCGGCGACACCACTAACAATTTTGGGGATGAGTCCTGTGGGTTGAGCATCTGCTTCGTCTCCATCGACAAGGGCCTCCTCGGGAGTTTTGACGTGGTCGTCGGCGGCGGTTTTCTCTGTGATGGAGGTGCCGTGCTCGATGCCGTCGTCGCCTTGCTCGGTGGGGTGCTCGGTCCCATTGACCTGATCTGTGGTTTCCGGCGCCTGGGCGGCATCATCGACCTGGGCCGTGGCCTTCCGGCGTTGCTCAGGCGAGGCCGCCGGTGTCGGGAGAGAATTGGCGCGCTTTCTTGTTGCTCTTGTTGGCGTGTGTGGTTCAGACGTAGGTGTCGGAGGCTCAGCCTTGGTTGCAAAGGGGAATATCATCATGCTCTTTGGTCGTGTAACGGTGTCCAGCTCCTCTGGCTCATCTTCTTCTGTTTCTTCGTCGCTGTAATGGACCAGGCCAGGCACTTCAATCTCGTCGATGTCTCTCTCACTCATTGGGAGTGGAACTGCTGCTGCCTGCATCTCTTCGGCGGGCTTGCCTACCAATGATTCTTGGGTCTCTCCCGTAGGAGACTCAGGCGCGGACTCTTGTACCGCAGGGGGCACGGCGCTCTCGGCAGACACACTGCTCTGTCGAAAATGAAATAGCCTCTCTCGCGACAGAGACTGCGGCGACATCTCAGCAGAACTGTACGCAGGGTACCGTATGCGTTTCTTCCAGGCTCTCCACAACCTGCCTAACGTTCGGTCCAATGCCACCCTTTCCATGTCGACTTCCTCGACGACAATCCTGTCAACAACATCCGAACGGCCCTTGATGCCATCATTCTGGTCTCTCTCGTAGTTGACGCGCATCCGATGCCAGGCTGCCTGCCCGGCTGAAATGAGCGCTTGCTCGCCCAAGAACTCGAGAATCGATGTGAGAAAGATGGCGACCGCGGGAGACACGGCGCCGCTGAGGTTCTCGTCATCGTCGCTGAGCAGGCCTTCTTCCATGTGGTGGTCCTCGTCCTCCTCTTCCATGTCGCCCAAGGACGAATAGACCATGCACCTCAACCTGGTTCGTTTCCAGACGAGCTCCAGGTCCCAGTCTCTGGGCGAGGGCGAGGATTGGGAGTGCAAGAATTCGTCGTCGTCGCCGCCACCCAGGTACTCCCGCAGCTCCTCGTCGGCGTTGTTGATGGCATCCTTGGCGAGCTTCGGCTTGAGGACTTCAGTGACGGCGGGCCGGAGGGCCGCCAGGGTCGTTGAGCCAGACCTAGAGAGGAAGTTGAAGAGGAGATGGTCAAGGAAGCCGTTGACCAGACGCAGGGCGGCGAAGGAGACCAGGACGGTTTCCCCGGAGGGCTGGAAGCCGTGCTGGTCGTACCAGGTGTCGGCATGGCTGTCGTGGTCGTTGGTGACGATCTGGGAGGCAGCGGAGGCAGCGATGAAGGCAGCCTCTGGCGACGCGGATAAAGGGGGCGACATGACGCTCAGAGCGGCGGTCGAGGGCCTGTCGCTCGAGATACTGTGTGTTCTTGACCTGGAGGAACCAGGTCTCTGGAAGGCGGTGGTCATCTCGGGTGAGGATCGGGACATGCCAGTCTCGAATGGGGACGCCATGTTGGATATTATTGCTCAAGCAAGAGCGCGGAGGGCATGCTCGGGTGAGGAGGTATCAGGGCTGACCATTAACAGTCGGGTCCGACGTCCCACAAGGCTGGATTTGACGGCTCGGCAGCGCACCGTAGTCGCGGGGCCGCCAAGGATGGCGAACAATGCAAACGGATGTGACTGATGGCCAATGGGTGGACGAAGGGGTCGGGGCGGGCGTCCGGGGCGATAAAAGGGCGTTTGTAAGGTGGAGGATGACCGGACAAGCTGGTCGGCGCAAATGTGGGTGTAAAAGAATGCGACGGGCTCACGGCAAGCTGCTTGGGAATATTAGTGCTGTGCGAGGTGAGCCGGCGTACTGAAACAAATGGGAGCAGGGAAAGGCTGGGCAGCGAGAATCGGGGCTTGTGTGTGATCAGCAGCGAAACTGGGATTTGGGGTTGTCCTGGTCGTCCTGGTCGTCCTGGACTTCATGCAGAGAAGGGTTGCACTGCAGAAGCCTCTGCCTGGTGCTTGTCGCGTCTTGTAGAGCTGGGCCGGCTGTGTGCTGCGCCCGACGGGACAATGAGTGAGAGGTGATATGACGGGAGAGGCGGGCTTTGCATTTCCATAATTAGGAACAGATGGGGGCGGGAACTTTTCTGTCTGAGTGTTTGCATGCAATTGTGTTGGTTGTATGCGGATTGTGTACTGCAGTGGGCAGAGGGGGGTGGGGCAGGGTGGCAGGGTGGGTGGTGGCGGAGGATGAGGATGGAGGGAGGATTGTACTGTACGCTGACAAGAGGCGCGGAGGAGCGGCAGGTGCATGTGCAGGAGGAGCGCAGGAGACGAGGGATCAGGGCGATGGGCGAGAGAGAGAGGCAGCATGTAGCAGCGGCGAATCAGAACTGAGCAAGCCAGAAGGACGGTTGCAGCGTTGGTTTTCTTCCGTCGCAAGCAGGATGCCGTTCAGGAACAGGCACACCACACATCGGCACCCCGGGGACACTGGTCGGGCTCGGTTGCTGGCTTGCCAGTCTGCGCAGCGCAAGGTTCAGCCCAGCCCAGCCCAGCCGAGTCGAGTCGAGTTGGGTCGAAGCCGATTCGGGTGGTTTCCTCCACCAGCCTCGACTCTCGACTCTGGCCCTGCCTCGATGCTGACAACCGAGAGGTTGGGGCTGCGCCAAGGACGAGGTGCGTCTCCTCGATGTCGATGTCGATGTGCATGTCCATCGGGGCAGCAAACACCTTAGCCAGCCGGGAAAACGGCGAGCAAGGCAACTTTTGGGTCTCGCTTCTGAGCCTCAAACGAACTGAAATCCCCGACCATGAACCCAGAGAGCGCCATAACCCAACAAACTGACTCCAGGAGGCTTCAAGTGTAACAGCGGCATTCCGCACGGGTAGGGGAGGGGTGTTTGTGCGGATGAAGAGAGGCATCACGACATGGAATCGGACGGGGCACAGCACCCAAGCACTGGATGCTTACCTGTTCAGGAGGGAGCCCAGGATCGTGTCGTGCGGCAGCCGAACAGAGCTTGAGCTTAACAACAGCCCAGGGTTCTGCAGTAAGATATAGAGTTCAAGGAGGCGAGACCAAGCGGCTCCAAAGTCGTTGTAGATATTGGATGGATGCTGGAGAAAAAAGGGCTCGGTAGAAGAAAGGATGGGCGGCCGTTGGGGTCGGACGGAGGTGTGACGTGCCAACAAGGAGCATAAAGGGACTGGTAAGGCGACCAGGAGAAAGAAACAAAATGTGACGGTCACGTATGCGCCTTCTTGCTCAAACCCGCGACAAGAAGAAGGTTGTGACAGCCCGGCAGACGGCGAGGAAGAAACATGTGGTGTTGCACCGTGTCGTGTTGTGGTTGTGGTCAGGATTGGATTGAACGAGACCAAGGTGACTTGACTGACGGACCGATTGACTATTGATTGACTGACTGGATGACTGACTGAGGGACTGACTGACGACCAACTTGCATGCGTGTGGAGCAGTCAAGGGTATTGATCAGAGACGATGGAGACCACCTCCCACCCCACCTGCGCATCTGTTTCCTTATCCTACCTTGCTCGGTTCTAACTTAGATCATGATAGTGGCCTTGAACTTGGGCCAGGACCCTCAATTGGTTCGGGGGCCAGGGGGGAGGAGCACACACACACACACTGAGCTCGCGTGGTTCTGGGGCAGGTGGTTCGCTCTGATACCATCTAGTGTAGCAATCTACCGTGAACATGGCAGATGGGCAAGTGGGCCCTGTGCAATGTCTCTCCCACAGCATAGGAGCGGGCCTGTGGGCCTGTCCAATCCTCCACATCTCCTTTCAATCTTGCCTCTCCCCTTCCAATGCGACCCTGCAACTTGACCCCCCCATTTATCCAATCCGTCTTCATCATCGCCCATGCAGCCATGCTGCCAATCACCTGACCTGCAGATGGTCCTGCAGCTGCACCTGGATTCCCATCGTCACCAGCCCGGCTGCGGCACTGCGGGCAGCTGTTGCTCGACATCTTCTTCAGCCAGCGAGGCCAAGAGGCAAAAGGAAGCTGGCAGGCACCCCAGCACGGCACCTGCGCCTGCACCTGCACCTGCACAATGCACCTACACCTGGTCCCCGTGCCATCCATCCGGTCGGTCAGTCAGTCAGTCGCCCAAATCAACCGAACTACCCACGCTGTCGCTGTCAACCACGCTTTCGACCTTGACTAGCAGACGCCTCCATTGTGGATTTCAAGACTCCGGACTTCGTTTCTGCACCCAAGAAAAGGGGAATTGCCCCGGCCAGACCGGGGGCCTCCCTGTTGACGGCTGTGGGCCGGACCCATCCTCAACTGAGACATGCTACAGTGGTGGACCGCTTGACCCAAAACAGCTCCTGGGCACTACCACTACTGCCCATGAACTCCACCTGGGGCTAATGGCTTCTCGGCCTGGGCACACGCGCAGACGAGCAGTCGAGCAGACAGACCCGTGGGTGCCGTGGTCCCCATCCCGAGCTGTGTCGTAACCTGTGTGGATGTGTTTTGGCCACCACAAATTCCGGAACTGCTGCCCTACCCGACAACTATCGAGCCGTGCTAGGCGACGCAAAGCTGACAGGCGAGGCGAATTGGCCCCTGGACGATGCGCATACCTTATTCAAATCCTCGTGCACTTGTCCAAACTGCCAGGTCGATACAGACTTCAAAGCATGCCGGCTCGAATCGGCTTCACACAACACAGCTCCCAGCAGCCAACACAAACGGGGCCCAACCAGGCTTTGGAATAGGGGGCCTGCCGCCATCATCATATCCGGTACCAAAGCCTGCATGTTTAGCGGCCAGCGGCCCATGGGTACCGTCCCGGCGTGCGATCCAGCGACGGGTCTGCTGCAAGGTACCGGGGCAAAACGGGTAGTTCCCCAATAATTCCAAAGCACGAGCGACCCTAGTGTTATTCTTGACCGTGCTCGACTCTGGCTGTGGCGTGGGACCTTTCCGGCTGCTGTGCGAGCAGATATCAACAGCAGCAGCAGCAGCAGCAGCAGCAACGTCTTGTCCGCCACCAATACTATGTGCAGCTCAGGTTTCATTGCAATTTCTCGCCTCACGGAACCACCCTGTCGGCGAGCGAGGACGGCACGCATTGACGAGTCTGATGTTAAGGATCTTCGGATCTTCTGCCGCAGGACCTCCCAAGAGATCTATTGCCTGTGCAGTCCCGATCACCTTTGCACAGACGCTGCGCGTCAACTGATTGGCCCTGCACCTCACCTTCGAAGGCTCGTGCGATGGATTTTTTTCAGCAATCCACGGTAGGCGGCTACTCCGTAACCTCGCAGGCGCCAAATGGTGAGCTGCACTGCACCTGGGAAATACGTTTACAGGCTTGGCATGTGAATACGACTTGTAGGTGATAGTCGCTGCGAGTCATCATTCATGACGGGATGAATAGACCGGGCGCAGAGGCTTGCGAGTGGTCAAAGCACTCGACTGCCGCTTCGAGCAAATCAACGCAACGTCGCACGTCCCTTCGAACAGCACCCTTGGCGATCTGCGTTCGCCAAATGTCGTGGTCGGATTTCGCAGTACAGCATCTCAAGAGTCATGGCAGAGGGACTGGGTTGCTAAATGACAGGGCCATACGCTCAACCTGGCTTGAACCGACGCACTGAACTCGGGCGATGCACACCGGTCTCGAGACTTTTATTGCAAGGACCAAGTCGGCCCTGGGTACACACACAGTAGGCAGACGGAAGCGGTTGTTCTTGGGGACAAGACATCAGAACCGCTTGGCTTCCCGTCCAATGTCGCAGCTTGCGTGCTTGCTTGGAAGGGTGAGGACTAGCCTACCACTTTGACCAGCCTGCTTGCGCTTGTGGTCGTGTGTAAACCGAACCCAACAGGCTGGAAAGCTATTTGCCACTAGGTTTGACAAATGGGCAATGGACACGAGCGAACCTTAAAAGTACTGTCGACTGAACCTTACAGAAACCGGTCCCAGATGCGACGTCGAGGAAACCCGTTTATTCGCGACAGGCTCACGACACAGGATCGCAGGCGAACAACCTATATTCCTTCGGCATATAGCGACTATACTGGTACAGAAAGCCGCATCTTGTCACCGATTGGCTGTTTGCCACCAACAATACCAACAATCCATCTCATGGCTTGCTGGGCTTATGGAGGGATTGTGCTCTCGATCTGTGATACAGGACAAAAATCACAGCTCGCGCTTAGCAATTAAGAACAGCTTCCGCATTTGTTGCAGATCGTCGGACGCAGTCTGGGAAATTCCGTTAGTCTGCTGACGGCAGGATCGTCAGCCTTGTCACTGAGTCTCTCTTTTAAGTCCCGGGACCCACACCCGCTTCGGTCGCTAGCACCTTGGCGCTACTGCACCCGTCTTCCGGCACGCATACGTGGGAAATTGCCACCAAGAATGGAAACGTATCTTCGATCGCCTGGGCCTCGCTTTTGCTCGGAAAACAGCAATCAGCATCAGCATACACAGTAGGAGGAGCCTTGTGCATGCGAAAAGAACTGCGCCGCTACTCTTCTTGTCTCAGGGTGCGATTTCCGGGTAAGCCGCACGGGTCATCGGCATCCGCCCATTGGAGACGTCGCGGGGAGCACTACTCAACCGGTATCTCAAGGTGACATTCGGCCTGGATGTGTTTGGACCGGCCACCTTGACTGCCCCTTGTTTTGCGCTCCTGGTGGCTGCGTCAAGTATTCCGAACTGCCTAGTTCTGAGCAAGGCGAGACCGACTTCACCGTAGCCGACAAGTGCCGGCCTCGTTACGCGAAAAAAACGGCCGGTTGTCTGCCAGTTGGCGGAATGCCCGCGATAGAACTCTGACAGTGCACACTGCGCCTTCGAAGCGCAGCTTGGTACTGCGTAAATTGATGACGGTCAATTCAGGCGTTGTAGATCACCAAAGTGTCTCACCTCTCGTCAGGGCTGAGGGCTGAGCTCTGCGTCGTGCGGTTCAAGAGAATCCATACTCGCATCTTGCTCACAAGCCCTTCAACTACTCAAGAATACCTCACCGCATCTCGGTCTATCTGTCGCACAAGAGGCCCCCAAAGGGAAAAGGATCCCACAGGATCTCCGGGTCCGAGTGGACATTAGCCCTGCCTCCCCCTTCACCGTCTCCCATGCTCGCGTTCTACCGCCTGTTGGTGCTGCGGTCTGGCAACGCAGGCAGCCTGAATGCCTTGTGTTCCCGTGATGTGTTGTCCACCCACAGAATGAAGCTGGCCGCCTACCTGCCGCGCCTAGCCCCCTCTTTCCATGTGGCTGGGTTTGACCTCGCATGCCAGAAGCAAAACCCTGCGGCTTTTTCACATTGTCGATTGGTTTGATGGGGAGTTGGTGCCCTTCGGAACACAAAAGCCGAGCTGATCAGCGGCTCAGCTCACGTGGTGCTGGGACCTTCACAGGCAGCTGAATCCTGCGGCTCGGGAATGGGCTCAACGGGAAGGGCTGTAGTCAAAAGTCATCGGGGCTACGCGAGGCTCAGAGCAATTGCGGACTCTTTACGTGACAGAACAGGCTTAGTGAGGCATCAGGATATCAAAGTTCAAGAACATCACCATATGTCTTTTGGAATCAACAGAACCTACCACTGTCATCTCATGTCAGATGGAAGCCTGAAAGCCGTGTAAGAGGCTGGTGCTCCGCTGATGGTGATACATGCAGTGCGCGAGTGCGCCTGTCAACCTTACGATCGACCTTGCCACTCATTCCTGGGGCTCCCGACCGGTCCTACCGAGCTATGTTGTTGGGAGTCGGCGGGGCGTGTAAGCTCCACTTACTTGTTCACTTTGTCACTCGTGGCCGGAACAGACCTTCTAGGCCAAGTCGGCACATGCCCAGACGGTTGCTGGCTGTGATTCCGTTGGTGCATCGCAGGAAGGCAGTCAGCCACTCATGGGCTCTCCACCGAGGGAAAGCTTCACAGGGCGAGTCACCATCGCCTGGGAAGAGCCCAAGGGGCCCAGCACCAGTCGACAGTGGTGAGCATGAGCTGGTGCTTGTAAACAACGCACATAGTAGACACAGCGTGGTCAGATTGTAACGCCGTGGTGAGGACCACAGATGATGCTACATGCAGGGCAGGGAGTGCTCGGCCTTGCCATCACTGGCCGATTGAATCTCTTCTCCAGCCATTGCCTAGTTGCGCATGTATGCCCGGCTGGTGCACATTGCTCTGCTAATGGACACCCGTGGCATAAATCCGGAATGATCATAATATGTACCACTGCTGGAGGTCGCTAGGCAAGGCGGGAATGCGTTTTAAAATGTGGATAGGAATAACATATGTGCGCTATTCATCTGACGGTCCTACATATCATCAATTGGCCGGCCATGTGTGCTCCAGCGTACGTGTCTTCACCGAGAAAAACACTTATGTCTGGCAACCCCTTCAGGGAGCTGTCTAGATCTCAATTATGGACTACAGCGGCTCTTTCTTCGAGCCTGCCGACAATAATTATGTACATGCCATATCCCTCCACGCACCGATGACCTTCAATAGCAAGAAACCCCCAGGAAAGTTTTCTAGTCCCACAAGTGTTTGGCGATACTGCCATGGGTCCCGCTGCCATAGTGATGCTCCTTTAACCTCAGACCGTACGTAATGTCTCATCTGGCCAGATGATGACACCTGGGCGCCGCACAGAGCCAATAAACATTCCATATCCCGAAAACCTTTCGAAAGCACGCGAGACTCGTGAAATGCTGTGGCGCAAACGCTCTGTTCAACGCAGACCGACACACCCTAAACTGTGCGGTTTGTGCAAGATGACGAGGATATCGAGTACTGTATTCGGATAGCGACCGAGCTTGACAAATGCTTAGAACAAAGGGAAAGCACGTTTCGGTCATTGAATTGGTTGAAAGGAATGTCGTGACATGATATCGTCATCTCATGGGTCGTAATAAAATCGGTCGATAATGCCGAAGATGTGGGAATGCGTGCTGTGCTCCCGCTTTCCTAGTATTCCTTCGAACTGCGCCGTGGCAAAATGATTCCCAGCCCCAGCGTGGTGAATGTCCAGCCAGAACGCCTATAGAATTCAAGGGACAAAGGCTCAACCGTCCATGTCCAGATCGTTTATGCCCCACCGTGAGGCCCTATCCAGATAGGTCGATCAAAATGTTTCCACAATACGTGGCATTGGAAGCGAGTATTGCCCAAATGGTGATGTATGTTTAGGCGTCCGTCATCACCGTATCACTCTGGTTGTCATCCTCGTCATCCTCTTGAGGACCCCAGTTGCCCTCAAAGACGGTAGCACCAGCACGGCGGTGGGTGGTGACCCATCTGACAGACTCCACATCCAGCACCTGTTGGATAGAAGGGCGCTGGGAGGGCTCCGGGGCGAGCATCCACTGGACGATGTTGTCGAGCGAGTCAACATGTCCCGGGTCGATCATGAAATGGGGAGGGTGCTCGAGCTCGACACGCCTTGGAGTGCCAAACAGATTGCTGGCATCATGGGTAGATGAGGTCGTGAAGTCGAAAGGGAAGTTTTGCCGGCCGTCATCGGCAAAAGAGCGTGCCTCGCCGGCAGTGTGGTCGTCTTGGGGGAGCGGAGAGACTCCAGTCGTGGCGTCAAGGTCCCCAACGATGGGCATTCCCGTCGCATCTCGTACCAGAGCATCGGCTTCGCTCCCAGTCAGAGGGCCCGTTGGGACAGCAGAGAAGTTGCCTTCCCGCAATGCTACCCAGTGAGGCCCATTATCAGGAAGCCAAACGTTGCTGGCGATCTCAAACATGATCAAGCCAAGCGCGAACACGTCGGCAGGCTTGTCGTATTTGCCCTGGAGGATCTCCGGTGCGATGTAGCGCCGATCCCCTTCACCTTCGATGCCACGAGCTGCTGGCCAAGTAGTCGCCAAGCCAAAGTCCCCAATTTTGAGGCTGCCCTCGTAGTTGATCAAAACGTTCGCGGGCTTGAAATCGAGGTGAATGAAACCGGCTTCGTGGATGCTCTGGAGACCCTGTACATTTCGTCAGTGGCTGGTATACCCCGCGGACGGCTGCAGACTACTCACCATGCTTGCTTCGACCAAGATCTTCCAGATTCTGAAGTCATCCAGGCGGCCTGCAGAGCCGACATTGCCTAGAAACTCAGAAAGGCTACCTTCCTCGCAATATTCTGTTTGGATGTAAAGATGGAATTGCTTCTCCCAGCTGTCGACGTACTGCAGCACATGGGGATAGCCTCGAAGGGCCTTCAGTACGTTCACCTCCCTGAGCTTGGACTCGCGATCCTTTGCGCCGAAGAAAGGAAGGCGGGTCTTCTTCACAGCGAACACGCGTGCCTGCGATGGCGTTGGGGGTGTACCGGGAGTACCGCTCACGGAAGCCAAAGCCTTTTGTTCACTGGTCTCTGTGGCCTTGAAAACCTGAGAAAACTCGCCCTTTCCAATGAGTTCAACGTGGTCAAAGAGAGAGTTGAGAACCATATCGACATCGCTTGGGCCTTGGCCGTTGATAGGTGTAATGCTCATGCGACGGTCAGCAAAGCCGAAGTGATCGGCCTGTCTCGAGGTCGGAGTTGCTGGTGGGAATGATCCGAATGTCGTATTACCCGGTGCTTCATGGTTAGAGATGGAGAGAGAACTGGGGTCGGGCGGGATGAGGTTGCTGTTGCTGCACGGAGTCTTAGGAGAACTGGCTCTGAGGTTGTCCAGGGGTCCCAGTGGGCTTGCTGTAATCACGTAGGTTGTTTCAGCAAACTCAACTCTCTTTTGTATTGATAGAGCAGGGGTGGTAGAACGAAGCTGGAGCGGCTTGGGGGTTAGATGGGACCCTCGCCGGGCTCGAGACTCCCCGAAAGAGAAGGACTCTGAGAATGGCGAAGACAGATCGCCTTCAGGCGCAGCAGCGGGATTGGCTGCCCTGAAGGACGTTCGATCCGCATTGCCCGGGGCTGTTGTGCTCTTCTTGAAAGGTGCCAACTTACACATTGGGTCGGGCGTTGGGCGACGATCACGGAAGCCAACGGCAGAAACTGGAGCTGGCATTGGCCTCGCAAAAGGGGTCTCGCCTACTGCACCGACTGATCTGGAATTTCCTAGGCTCCTAAACAGGACCGACTTTGTTGGTGTGGGAGGGAACTCAATATCTGCAAAGCTCTGGGTATCGATGTCCGCGTCGAAGTTGAAGATGCTGCCCTTGCGAGTATGGCCTGATTGGAGAGGCCTGAACAAGCTGGCCACCTTATCAGGTTCGCCGAGGACGAAGTTGTTATCTTTGCGGCCCGGGGCGAAAGGACTGGAGGGCGAGCCGAAAGAGTGACGATGGCGTCCCTTGCCGCCGCCAGACGAAGGTGGATAGGTATTGGAGGGGTAAATCGGCTTTTTGCATGGAGTGTCGGGCATGACTGCTTTCGATCCACCTAAAGGCTCCCTTTCTGGATTGCGGTTCACCTTCGAGATCAAGCCCGTCGACTTGAAAGCATCTTGAAGCGGCCTCGCCGACTTGTAGGCTGGCGTCGCTGTATTCCTGTTGCCACCATCGTGTGTAGGCCGCGCGCCGAGAGGGAGGGACTTCGCGAACGGGTGGGCTCTCGGCTTGTCGAATTGAACAGGAACATGAGTTGGAGACTCGTCTGCAACACTCGAGTTGGAAGAAGAGGTTGTGAGTGAACGCGACAGGGGATGCGGCTGCGACGGAGCATTGTGTCGGTCTAGCATGTGCAGTGACGGGTTCGGCAAGGGTGGCTGTGTTGAAAATGGGCTGTCGCGGGACAGGGCTGGTTGTACAAATTGATCCAGGGACACGCGCGGTCTGTGCCGGGCGTTTGGAGTTGACGCTTCGGCGCCTAGTTGCGCCAGGTGCTTTTCGCCCTGACGTCGCCCCCAGGACGATCTATCGTCTTGTCGTTGCTGAAGAGTTGACTTGCGCAACGAGTCGGAACGGCGAGGCATCGCGGCAGGCGTCGGTGAGGCCATATTGTCGCGGAAGATCGAGGTTGCGTTGCCCAGCTCGTAATCCTTGTTCCGATCTTCGTGGATCTCGAAACACTGAGGCGCCGGCGAGGAAACGTCGAATATGTCGGAACCCTCTGTGGGAAAGTTTGAAATGCCGTGCAGACTACGACGCTTCGCAACCGGATTGTCAACATGCGCCTGGTCGGGGTTCATAACCGCATCGCTGCGCTTCAATGGACTGATTGAATTCGAGGGTATTGCGTCGGTCTTAAAATCGAACAGGCGCGGGAAGGTGTTCTTGGAAGCGCCCGACACGTCAAGATGCATGGAGTGGCGCGAGTGGTGATTCTCAGAGCTCTTGCGCGAGGTTGGGCTCAGTGTCATCGGGAAGTTTCCAAACAGGTCGTTTTCCTGGCCTGTCAGCGGATCCGCGGCGGGCGGTGAAGACGAGAGAGTCGAGTTTCCGGAATCTGTCGCGTTGCTCAAGGCTCGCTTGATCGGGCTCTTGGGGGAAACGCGATGAGCTCGAGAGATGGGTTTGGCGGATGCGGCCTTCGGCTTGCCAGAGCGCAGGGAGAGCTTTACACCAGCTCGAAAAGGAGTTGCGAGATTGGATTGCGAGTATTGATGCGACAGATGAGGAGCAGACGCTGGTGGCATAGGTCGTTGAATCACGCGACAGGGCGATGGTGAATTCGGAGATGAGAGGGAGCCGTTGGAGCTCTGAGATGCTGCCCTCACAAGATTGAATTTTGAAGGCGAACGGGAGATGGAGCGTCTCAACGAGCGCACCGCAGCAGTGACATCGACGTGATGGACACTGTTTGGTGAGGGGAGGGTAAGAGTGCCGCCGCTGCCGCTGGAATACGACATGGCTTTCGATGTGAATGTCAGGGATGAATTCTAGGCTTTGTCGCAGTAGGGAGTATTAGTGATGCACAGTAAAGAGCACACGCTTCCGGTCCGTGGTGGTTGGTCTCCAGGCGGCCGTGCTGGGACAGGCAGAAACCAAAAGCTCGGGCAACAGAATGAACAGGACAAGAGGCAGCAAGTCGGCCGATATGGTGGAAGGGAGGTCAGAACGAGGAAGCCGGTCGGACTTGGACCATTTCGAAGATGTTCAACAGCTTCTGACCCAGGGTGGCGATATTTCGATGACTGCTGACAAAGTAAAGCACTTTGCGCGCCGTAAACGGATGGAGAGGAGGCGGGTTTGGCGCGATTCGACGCAGATGGTGGAGGCGGCGGTCAAGACAGAAAATAATGAGATTCTGTTTTAGCCTGGCTGCTTGCGATCAGGATGACAGCCTGGCTCAGGGTCCAAATGGGGTTGGTGGTGGAAGCGCCGAGATGCGACTTCAGAATATGGTCTGGTCGGGTGTAAGAATGGCGGACTGCTGGTGCCTGTTGAAGCAGAGGCGAGTCACGGCAAGAGGTCTATTGTCGTCTTCTCGCGTCGGTGTAAGTAAGGTAAGGCCTTGGCAGGAGGAGATGGAAACAGCACGTCACTTAGAAGTGTCTGTGCCGCAGGAGGAGCGTCCGTGATCGCGATCGAGATGAGATGGGTTGGAGGTGTGGTGCGCTGGGTAGGGGAGTGACGGGATGATGGGTGTACGGATGGATGGATGGACAGATCCAAGTGTGGTGCAGGCGCAGGAGGTGCAGGAACTGGTGGGTGGGAGTGGTGGCAGAGCAGGCTAAAAAGTGGCAGCTTCCTTGTAAGTGTGTCTGGCCTCTGGGTCGTCGGGATGTGTGGCTCTGCCTCACGCTCCTGCTCACTCATGCGATGTGCAGCGGGAGGAAGTCGCGTTCTTGTTTACCCCTTTCCTGATTTGGAGCAACATTCGCGGTCTCAGGACGCGTTTTTGTGGGGGCAGTAGCAGGGCGGTGGGCGCACGACCCCTGTCACTTTCCCCTTTGGCATGTGTTCTTGGCTTGCATGAGATGGGCATATCCCTCCCAAGATTCGATTTCCCCATCAACCCTTGACATCCCGGCAGCTTGTTTACTACCACCAGAAGAGCCTTTCATCACCAAGATGACTTGGATGGCTAGGACACTACCCTGCTTCTACTAACCGATAAAATCTCTAGCAGTCCAGCATCATGCATATAGTAGACTTTGTACTATACCGCTCACTCCACGCCCCAATCACTCCAGGTCACCATCAGAGGACACCCAACAGATTGCCCCCTCGCACTTGTCCCTCTTTTCCCTCGCTCTCTTTTCTGCAGATGGATAAACATAGACAGTAGACAGCCCTCGGCCAAGCAGTTTCTAAAAACAGCCAGGTCTCCCTATTGTTTCGAACAACGGGGGGTCTCGGCCTGGTGTGAGAGGGTGAGACCTCCTACAACAACAACAATAACAATAACAACACCAACCCCCTCCTTTTCTGGGGTGGCGGTATTTCCGCATCCTAAGGACCCTCTGCCGCCCTCCGAGGTCCCTAGGGCCCTGGGTCCATCCTCTGGGGGCCCTGTCAGGGTCTGAGGGTTCTACTGTAACTCCGTTCAGGCCGACAAGGAGCCAGACGGACTGGACGGACTCGAAATACTGGGCCCATGGGCCTGGGTCGAAGCCGCCTGTGGAGCCATCAGGCACGCCTCCCTGCCCAATCAATCAGCCGCCCTGGAAGTGGCAAGGTTGGATTGTGTGGATGAGAAGCCTGCAACCACCATCCGCCAGCCTGCCCGCCTGCAAAACCCTGAACACAATGCGATTCAGAAGCACAAGACGCTCCAGAAGCCGCCAGAAAACATTTCCTCGCTTGTCAACGAGCTTCCTCGCCGCGGCACCCTACAAGAAATGACGCAAAGCCGTGAAGCTTAAGGCAATCATCGATGGTTCCTCGGGAGACGGGGACCCAGAAGCACTGTTGACATGACCGAGTAAGGGACCTCAGGGTCTCCTGCCTGTGACGTGTTCCCTGAGGACCCTTTATTTACAATGCGACCTCATCGTGACCCTCGGTCATCGAGAGTCACTTGAGCATCGGCCGATACCCGTTTCTGGCTTCTTGTTAGGATTTCATGAAACTCTGTGCTAATGACCGACACGAGGCCACGTTGCTGACGGCCTACCCTGGCTGTCCCTGACTGCCAGACGCGCCGCGCCGACTCTAACGCGCATGCATGACAACCATGGTCGGGAAAGGTCACGGGAAGGTGACGAGAATATCTGCTTGAGCCCAAAATTAGGTTCAATACATCGTCAGCCCAGCTAGTCCGAATGCCTTCTCGGAACCCAAGGCGGCGGAGTACAGTATTCCGTACGTGGCCCCTTTTTGTCGCTTGTTGTTAGCCGGACAAGTATGGGTTCGACACGACGCCGATCAAAACAAACAATACATCATCGCCTCTTCCACTTCCTCAGCCTCGCTCTCTGCCCGTCCGTCCGTCCTTCCGCCACCGACCCAAATTCGCGCATGCGCGTTGCATGCATTTCATCACATTGCAATTTCACCACATTCATGCCACGTTATGCTCCTGCGTCCTATCTGCCAACACCCCCCCTCCTCGGTCAACACCTCAGCGACCCCTTCCATCTTCCCCTCCCCCAGACGAAGGGTCCTCTCCTGCCGCAGTGGGTCCCGCCCTTGCACATCGATTAACCCAAGATTCCCACCGGCATGGTCGCCCCCAATCTTCTTTCTTCACCAGTCAGGGGTCCAGCGGCCCGGCCCCCTTTTCTTACCAATGCAGCTCGAACGGCTCCGAGGACGACGCACGAGTTCGGGCGAAATATGCACGTCTCGGACACGAGCGTTGGCTGCACTGACCACCTCGTCTTCATGTTTAAAATTACGTTCCATTATAGGGTGAACCTGCTCTCGCCCTGACCTCGCTCCTGCAAAGTCACTGCATACTTTGTTTTTTTGCTCCGTGGCTTCACTGGCTTCACATAGAATAGAAAAAGGGGGGTATCATTTCCTCAACTGCTATTGTAACCGGCCCCTTCATTTCCCAGTGGCTTGTCTGAATACTTCCTTAGCCATGGCCGTTCATCTTGAGATTTCAGGCGCCAGGTCTATGCCCTCATGTTGATGAGGCCTCCATTTCCCGGGCCTGGCATCTGCTTGCTCTCGTTCTGTCGCAATATACAGCATGAATTTAGAGCCGGACTGCTGAGATGCAGCGACCCGATTCGCATGGCTCTACGCATCCCTGGTGACCAAGCAGTGCCTCCACGTTGGCTGTATTGGATGGGAACTTTACGATACTTTGCTTTCACTGTAGTTGTAGAGGCAGACGCGTTTCCGGCCCATCGATTATGGCGCAACGTTAGCCCGTATCCATTCGCACCAGAGTCCGATGTCTTCAAAGAGCATCAACAGCCGGCCCAAGCGCCCCTTGCTCCACGCCGGGTTCGGCGCCGCGCCCTCGACCGGGCTGCCCGTCTCGTCAACCGTCCGGCCCTCGTCATCGACGATGTTGCACGACTCAACCTGGACTACGCCGTTGCGCTCGATGTCAACCGTGATCTGGGCCGGCCGGCCCTGATAAGGGAACATGATTTGTAGCTTGGGGTTTGGCTGGGGGTGGGCGTTCAGCGTGATGTCAATCTTGACTTTCCCTTGGTCTGAGGATGTGTCGGTGGTGATCTGCTCGCTGTCCTGCGCCTTTGTGTCCTTGTTGCCCTCGCTCATCCAGGCATCGAACTCGTCTGCCTTCGCGGTGACCACCTTGACTGGCTCATCTGCCTTGGTATTCGCAGACGCGATTGGCCTCTCCTCTCCGTTGCCGAATGCCCTGTCCAGGAGAATCTGAAGAAAAGCGTACTGGCGCAGGGTGGGAAGCATGGCAACCAGCTGTGAAGGATGTGAGAACGGTAGCTCAGTCAAGGCTTGCCCGTAGACCGGCTTGTGTATGAACAGACGGTTCTCATATGTCTTTGGGGCAGGCTTCTTGTCCTTGGTGAAAGCCTTGACCAGTTTCGTTGCTATGATCATCCGCGGCTCGGCTGCGTTGTAGAGAGGGCCGGGAGGGAAGATAAGACTGTCAAATGTCGGCATATATGGTGGCGGGTCACCAACGGGAGCCCCCGTCACATGTCGCATCTCTATCCACACGCTGAACGGGAGAGTGACAGGCGGATCGAATGTGGCCGTGAACATGATATCGGGTAGCTTCGGGCCCGCCAGCGCCATCAATCCGTCGTGAGGCTGCGAATCTTCGTCTCCAGGCAATACTCCAGGTAATATGCAGTCTGGTGGTTGTTGCCAATCCAACATGGGCTCTTGCAGTCCATCTGTGGTTGGCAATTGAATGCCATCTGCCAGCCACTCACGGGACACTCTGACAGGAGCAGAATAGAGGCGGTCCATTTGTGCGCAACCGATCAGGATCCCCCAGGTCTTGAAGCTCTTGGACTTCTCTTTGGTCTGCTCGCTACGTGGGATACGCATCCTGCGCTCGCGCCAGTAGTCCAGACTCATTCCCACATGTCCTCTCTCGTGCATGACAGGTCGGCCGTTCCGTTCACACATCGCGACGACTCTGATGTGCTCGTCACCCTTCGTACTAAGCTCTGCATCTTCGTGAAGCCGCTTCACGTCCCATTCATGCAACTTTTCCAGGCTCTCATAGAGTCCTGATACAGCATCGTGGGTTATCAGGTGAGGCTTCGCGTCCTTATCGATGACGCTCAGCTTGTCCAAGGCTGCGAGACGTTCCAGGTTTGCGGAAAACTTGTCAAGAGATTTGGTCCACGGGTGTTGACCAGGTGCCAATTTCAGGTCATCGAGGAGGATTGCTTCAGCCTTGCTTGCGTATTTCGTCACTGAGTCCTTCGACACCGTAAAGTCCAGTGTGACGGTCTGCACAACATGATCTTTCAGGCCAATCTCCAGGGCGAAAGTGGAGCCCGCAATGACGAAAGTCTTGGTGTGTACAGTGACGGCGTCCCACATGAATTCCAGGCCAACCCTCTTGGCCAGTCGTTCCAAGCCCTCGTTGCTGACAATGCCCTTCTTTTGCTGCAAGACCATTAGCTTGTTCTCAATCCGTATCAGAGTCTTGTGTGTGAAGCCGTACCCTCAGAATCTGTATCACATCATCCAGCCTATTTTGCCTCTCTTCATCCCCGCTGGGGCGTGGCATGCCCATCGATGTGATGCCCATATTGTCCACCAAAGACGCATCGAAACTAGCCATGAAGGCTGCAGCAGATGGGCTATCGAAGTTCATAGGCGCGGCGCCAGCCTGGCTGTTGCTCCCCATCAAGGTTCCGGTGGTCGCAGGCGACTTCTTAATCTGCTGCGGAGACGATCTCGGACCGTGGGGGGAGAAGGCGTGTAGGTTTGAGTACGGCGTTGAGGCCGATGCGCCTGGGGTTCCAATCGCGCCATGGTGCGATTGCTGCGGAGTCTTACCCTGCTGCGACGGCGCGGGCTTCATGGACTGCGGAGTGGCCATCGTGGTGGCCTTTCCAGATGAGGCTTTCTGTGGGAGTGTTGGGTGGGTTCAATGGTCGCTCTCGGCAGGTCGGGTCTAGCTTAAGATACCTGGACGGTCAGCGAGGGCTGCTCGTTGCCATTTCCATCAATGGCCAATACTGATGACTTCGCGGGATCAGTGAGTATGGAGCACGAGGATAAGCACTGCGTTGACAACAGATGTTGGACGAGGTGACGTTGATGACCGGAGGTTCGATGTTTGGACAGCCGGAGCCGAAGAAGCTGGCCAGGTAACGCGGACCGGCAGGCAAGAAGCTGGCTCGACCTAGGTACTCCGTAGCTTCTCTGATGGTGGAGCACGCGGGGCTCTGAGCTGCAGCTGCAGGCAAGCTACACCTAGCTGCAGCTGTCCAGCAGGGGTCCTGCCCCCGGATCTACCTAGGTACTGTTAGTCAGATCTCAATCGGTCCAGATCACGATGCCCTCATTAGACAGGATGGGTTCATGAGGAGTGCTAACGCGCGTGTGCTCTTCATCCAATTCTCAACATCCCAGTTTTTCAATATGGAACATTTGCCCTTGGATTTCAGCCCTGTAACTCACAGTTTCTCATCACTTTATAGTACTGGCGAAACTGGCGAGAATATCAGAGACAGGTAGGAGAGCTCTATGATCCAGCACGCCCATCAAGAATTGAATATATTCCACAATTTTCTCTTTCCCTCCCTCTAGGGAGACTGCAATGCAATACCAAAGACTAAGCTTAATCTCTAACTGAGACACTACACATTCGGCAATGCAGTCAGCAGGCTAAGAGCACGTGGGACAGTAGTTCGACCCGGACCTGCGGCCTCACAGGTCTTGTAAAGTTCGTCAATACGCAGGCCGTCATTGGCCGTGTGGGTGCGGTCTTTCTTACCATGTGATGAGCCATTGGCGTTTCGTTTCAGACTCGATTCTAGGGAATCAAAAGCACTGTGTTTACACGTCTGTCCACTTCGTTTATGTCTACATAACCTCGGCGTCACCATGGCCATTATGCATCGCAATCTCCTGCTTTCCAAACATAGCATTCAGGTACAAAGATTTTCCGTGACCTGAGCCCAACCGGCATATGGGCCACTCGTCTGCGGAAGGGGGGCATATGACCACATTACAAGACCGCATGGATGTGCCAGACCCGACATGAACTCTTGCCTAGCTGCCGTGGATGCCGAACGCAAGCTCGCTACGATGGGTTGAAATCTACCACCTGCGGATCCGCCCCTCTATTCCTTTGAAAAATAGCCTTTCGGTAGACATAGCCAAGCCGTAATGCGGAAAATACAGTCGGCGATTTGTCACTGCGGATCACCACCAAGGCAAGTAGTGCCTGAACCTTCACCGACGACATGGGTCGGATCGTACGAGTGGATCAAATGATGCGCATGCATCACTCCTCATGTGACCGACCATTGGCAGCGATGCCCAAAGTTTGTGTCTGAAGACTCTTGTTGCTGTTGCCCGCCCCCGCGCGCCCCTGACCCGCACGATATCGGCGAGACAAGTGTATGCAGCCCGGATAGGGGCTCATGTCTTGCCTGCGCGTCGGACATTTGATACTGGGTGCTGCCGACGTTGGGCAGCAATGTCGCGCAGCAGCAGGCTTGCGAATGCAACGCTGGCCACCGTTTTTCGGTCGGCTCGGTAGGACAGAGGTACACGACAGCAAGGCCTGGACGCGAAGGGGCGGGCGGGAAACGGAGTCGTGACGGAGGAGGGAGATTTGCGTCGCAACCCGTCTGCTCAGCGGCCCCAAGGGTACCACAACATGTTTTCTCGGGTGTCTGAACCCGGGCACCATCAATCGTCCGTCATCGGATGTGCCAAAGTTACCGTGAGTAGCATCGCCGTCACACTCTAGCTTTTCGGCCGCTCGAGGTCAACCGATGGGATGCCAAGGCCTCATTCGGATGGGTGACGGCACGTTGAGGGGTTGTGGTCGGCGATGGAACAAACATCGAGTACCATGGTAGCGCTGGCTTTGGGCGCCGAATGCCTCGCGGCGACGGCGTCCGTCCAGGCCCAGGCCAGGCACAGAGGAGCATGGGGCGCACGAGGGAACCGGCTGAGCGATCCAACGCCCACCACCCCGGAGATTGTCACTCTTTCCACAAGGCTGAAGGGCGCCCACCCAGCTGCCTAGCTGACCACCTGCCCAGCTGCCTTGGCAGGTCCAACACTGATGTGAGGCTGAACAGATGAGACGGCCTGGGCTAGCAGGGGGTAGAGAGAGACGGCGCCCCCGGGGGCCACCAGCGTTGCATTCCTCCTGCCTCGACCTGCATGAGCTCACGATCACGGGTTCCCCCACCTTTCCTCCCTCGTGGGCGTCCCTGGCTCCGGCGCCTCTTGATGCCCAATCCTTGCCACTCGGATACGGGGGGTGCCCTGCCGGCAAGGTGGAGGTCGTGGTTCTGTTTGAAGATTCAGGCTTGTTGGCGCTCTTCGGAGAGAGGGGTACCTGCTGGATTCAAGCCGAAACGATTTCAAGCAAGCCACGCATTTCGTTCAAGCCGTCCCGTCCCAGGTTTCTTCGTCGAAGGGGACCCTGATGGCCATGGCTCCGACACAGTGTACCGGTTCCTGCATCTCTTGGCATATATTCATGATTCGTTCTATCGAGGAGGTCTGGATTTTACCTTGACTCGTATTATTGCATTGCACGATGGGCCTGCTGTCACGTTCTCGTCTGGTAGACTACCCTCGAGTTGTTTATGTAGGCTCCTTCGAATATGACATCCAAGCCTTGACGTCTCGCATCCCTCTGTCTGCATTATTCGCTGCTTGCAAAGGTTCCAAAAGATTACAAACCTTGTGAGAATTCGGAATTTTTTTTTTATTGAAATAGACACGTAAGACCTCTCCTCACAAAGTAATTCGGCGGGAAGTTGGCCTCGATGATATTACCCATGGGGGTTATGTCAGAGGGCAGTGAGGACCAACAAGGTCACGCTCAGGTGTCCAGGCTGTATCGAGACTGCGCCTACTATGGTAACGAGAACTGGTCTAGAGAATACCCAGAGACTGATGTCCTTCGTTCCGTTGTCCGACCTTCCGGGGTAGTACATGGACGCGTTGAGCCTGATTAGCCAAACCCCAAGGCCGCATCGAGGATTTGGGATCCTATTGCTCTTTAGGTCACATAACCTTGCACAAAAATTGCATAAATCTCGCAAGGTCTATCAGTTCTTATTTTTGTGCAAGACAGAAACACATTTATATACAATGGCGGTTCAATCGATTGCGCCATCAAAAGCCATGCCATGATCGAGCTACCCTCTCCGTGCAGCCCCCACCACGGTGGCAGTTGCCGTCGCCGTCGCACCAGAACAAACGCACCCGCCCGTTGCGAGGCTGGTAACCGGCGGGGCAGTACATGTTGCCCGGGAAGTCCAGCCAGCGATGGTCGCAGACGGGTACGCCTGGTACTGCCTCTCCGCCTTGACAAGAACGGGTATCGCCTGGCCTGTCGCGAGCCGGAAAGGCCGGTGGCCAAGCACGGACAGGATGGTCGAGATCTCGCCCGAGTGGCTTGACACGAATAGCCAGGTCGCGTCGTCTTCGCCGAAGACCTGGTCCAGCACGATCTTGGTGCGGGCGGCTTGGCCGGACGAGTCCTCGCCCGTGATGCCATTCCAGAGTGGGTCCTGTTCCGGGAAGCCTGGCTCGAACTCCCAAGTGGGGAAGAGGCTGGAGATATGTGTGCGGTTGGAGCGACTGTCGCACGTGTGAATGCTGATACCCTCCCTAAAGAACTCTTTTATAGTCGGTGTGAATGGTCTCTCTGTAGGGAGATTGAGTCCGCCGAAGGTGATGTTGGCGGTATATAGGCACCGCCGCATTGGTGAGGTGTAATAAGACTCGGGCGCAGGGAGTCCGGCTGACGCTATTTGGGTCTTCCAGAATGTGTTCGCCTTCTGAGCCTGTGCAATACCGTCCGATGTCAGGAGAGCATCTCGCCATGTGGCAGTGGCATTGCCCTCCTCTTCAGCCCAGTAACAGTTCCACGCTGGAGTGCCATAGAAGGACTCAGCTGCGTTATGGTACCCCTCACCGTGCCTTGCCAAAAACAAAACCTTGTACGCAACATCCTCAGTAGAATTTGAATTCAACTCGTCAATGTACGCTGAAAAGCGCTGCCATTGAGTCTGATTCTGGAGTTTGCCCCCGTAGGATGTGTCTGTGGGATAAGTTCTATTGAGGAGACCGAAGCTGACCGTCGTCTGTATAGTTGTCAGCGCATAGTGAGGCTCATTGGGTTAAATGACATGGGCCTACATAGTCAAACGTTGAAGGTTCAGTGCTAGCTTCATCTTGCAGAAAGAATCCTGGGATCGTCGTGTAGTTGATGAAGTGACTGTAGGCATCACATTTCTCTGCTCCGGTCTTCCAGGCCACTGAGGCTGAGGCCAGGGCTAGCAGAACCAACGAGGTGGGGGCAACCATGATGGCAGGTGAAATGAATTGGTACCACAAGACAGACAAAACACTCAACAGAACAGTCGACGAGTGAGTCCATTAAATGGTGTTGTATACTCCTCTGATCATCGCCATCATTGTGACAACCTGACATCGTTCACCGTGGCGCCCGCGTTTCTTCGGATCGCGCCTTGGCATATTAACCGGCAACGGCATATGGGCCGTTGCATGTGGAATGGTATTCGCCAGGCACTGGCTCGTCAAAACTCCCCTCCCACTTGAGATGCTTGGTATTATCGCAATATTGATTTTGGAGTTCCCCGTGGTGCTGAATCCACCTTGAGTGCCAACCCGAAGACGTCAACCAATCAACCGAGAACGTGAAGGAAAATCGTCACAGGGGTGCGAACTCAATTGGGCTTTCATCCGAACTCTTGCATAGTCTGCAAGGATCCTGATATCTGCTGCTTCCGGAAAATGGTCTTGTGAGAGTGACAACAGCAATTGCAAATCGGAATCCTTTCA
This sequence comes from Diaporthe humulicola, assembly GCA_038088545.1. NCBI lineage: Eukaryota > Fungi > Ascomycota > Sordariomycetes > Diaporthales > Diaporthaceae > Diaporthe > Diaporthe humulicola. Next base: position 281,251 of record JBBWSL010000002.1, on the reverse strand, counting down.
TGGTGTCTCTCAAGTAAACGTGATCTTTTGGCCCATGAGACTCTTGAAGGCATCGTCAAGAGCCTTCCGTTTCTGAACCCTTTCTTGCTGTACCACTTCGGAAGTATCATCCTCATCCTCTTCGTCCAGCCCCCGCACCTGTGGCACCCAGGCTCGAATTTGACCATCGGTATGCCCGCTGAGGACTTGGCCAGAGGCATTGGACGCTCCAGGCACAATCCCGCTCGAGCCACCAGCGCCTCCAGCACCTCTCCACACGATGCTTGTGACCCGATTCTTTACTGTTCTCTCACCCCCACGCTGTGCCCTCACGCCCGAGATGTTTGCACCCACTCCTCGGAGACGAGATACGGTAGTACCCTCATGAAGATCCAAAACCAATATTTCAGTTTCATTTGGCCAGAAGAGCAGTTCCTTCCTCGGTGGCGTCAAACCCACAGGCGTTGCAAACATTGGGGTGTTAGCAAGCTGGCCATTCTTGATACTGGGCCCGAACGACGCAAGAGTGTTCGCGCCTGTAGCCGTGTCCCACACACGTATGCGTCTATCGTGACCTGCTGAGATGATATATGCGCCGTCGTCTGTCCAAGTCAGCCCATTCACGGGGCCGGAATGCGCCTTTGCCGATGATCGGACCCCTCGGTCCGAGATGTGATTCCCATTGACGTCTCCGCGTCTTCGTAAGATACCCAGGCTATCTTCTTGGTCCAGGAGACCTATCAGACCGCTCGCACGACGGACGTCCCATATCCGAACTGCTCCATCAAGAGTCCCGCTTGCGAGAACATGCTCGTGTCGCGGTGACCACGCGAGAGACAGGACCGCTCCTCCTCCAGCACCCAACTGTCCCGGCGCAACAAGTGACTGCACAGCTGCGCCAGAGCGTAGATCGACAAGCCGAACAGCTGGGTGGGCCGTCCCACATGCGACCAACAAATGGTCGGCAATGGGTGAGATAGCATGCGTGTATAGCTTGGACTCCAGGTCCCACGAACCTGACAGCTGAACACTGTCCGTCGCCCACAATTTCAAGGTCTGGTCATAGGAACTCGACAGGAACGCGGCCGGGTCGAAGGGGTAAAAGGACAGATGCGTAATACCGAATCGATGTGACTTTGTCTTGTCGTCGGAACGTGCGATCTGCGCCGAGGGCTTATAGACATGTGAATTGTTTGGATTGCCGCATTGCTCGAGATCCCAGAGCCTTATGGTCGCATCCGAGCCCCCGGAGAGCAATCTGTGAGAAGACCTTAGTCAAAGCCCGGGAAGTACCCATCGCCAGGGACTGCGGGAGACGGGTCAGAGCAGCTGGACAAACATTCTGCCATCGAAGCGTTCGAGTGCGAGCGCATTTACACCAGCTTGATGGGCCCACAGGTTTGAATTGTGGTCTGGATTGGGATTCGCAGAGCCGGAAGTGCCCTCGCTATTGTCGACAGCCGCGCCCTTCTCGCCGCCATCGAAGCGAAATTGAGGTGCTGGTCGGAATGACCGCAACAGTCGCGTGGTCTCGAGCTTTGCAAAGGCGTTGGGACCAAGGCCGCCCGTAGCCCGTTCAAACAAGAGTTGATTCATGCATCTGTACTAGAAGTCAATCACGCTTGATGCAAAGGTAGATTTGACGTTGAAGAATGTTCTTGGGTCAAGGGAGGCACGCCATCGAATGTCAGCCCAGGAATTCGAGGTCAGCCAGATGTACAATGGCATTTCTCCAAGGCAAACCCCGCACCCTCTCTGCCTGGCACGGCGGGGTCTTTCCCCAGACCACCTTTCTGACCCTGTTGGCTGCGTGAGGGGGTCTCGGCGCATTGCCTTTCAGCAGAACATGCTCAAACTCTGTCTCATCCCCACTGCGCAGTGGAAGGCCTTCGACTGCACAACAGAGTTGGACATACTACGATCCATCAAAATGTGCTGCAATCCGCCAGAATGAGATTGCCTGTGCGTGGTACGCTGCAGCACCCAATGATCGCATATCACTGCACGCTAGCGCCGACGGTCTTCTTAGCTAGAAGGCAGCGCCGACACAACTTCAATGGACGTATTGAGGTCATCTGCTTGATCTCTGAATCTTTTCTCCTCACTGCCCGTAGTGAGAGCCAGCCTGGTACCTTCGCCCTGCATTACCCAGCACACGAGAACATGGCCTCTCGGAACCGTCAGCGAGGATCCTACGTCTACGGCGAGGATAGCTCGGAGGTCTTTTCCACAGACCGCGAGGCGGCAAAGCAGCGACACGCAACCGTGTATGATGCAGTCGCAGGTATGGACAACTTGTACAGATGCTCCATGCAGGCCACAGGATGCTGACAAGTGCTCAATTTCAGGCAGGGTGTCACACAAGTTCTCAAAAGACGATGCCACCAGTGGCAGCCGCAAAACCGCCTCGGGGCAACATCACCTCGGCGACCCTGTTCTAGCCCCCGAAGAAGTCCTCTTCTCCCGCAAGCGCGCTCCGCAGCGATATGCCGAGAAGGACATATATTTCGCAAACGAGTCCCTGCCCGACGCCGGTCGCGACATCCTACCCGGTAGCGACATGGTCAAGGCCATACATGGCTACGCGAGTCATTTCTACGAGGCACTAGGTCGCCGGTGTGCAGGGGAGCCACGCGTTAATACAGGGCGCGTCAACGAGCGAAGCATGGATGAGACGGCGATCCTCGCGTTTGGGATCCTTCTCGAAGAGGCTGCTCGGCAGTCATTGGGCAAGGACGGTGACTTGGTGTTCACCGAGGGCCTCCAAGACGACGATAATGGCAAGGATAATCGAGTAAACCAGAATGCGACCGACTCCTGGAGAACGCAGGCTCCTGTTGGGTTCGACGGCGAGACGACTTTCTGGAAGAGACCCTATTCGAAGAGGAGGAAGGTAAAGGACGAGAGAGATTAGAACATTGATGCTGGTCTGCTGGCGGACACCGGAACCTGCGTCACCTCGGCGTGTACCCTGGAAACCGCCGAAAGTTGCAAAGGAGATTGCTCGACGGCGTCGGACCAAGTCCAGGCCCAATATGCTATCTGTCGCCGTCAGCCAAAAAGAAAAACGCGTGCTCACGAACCACCAAATGTTAGACATTTTCTCTACCAACGGGTTCACCTACCAAATTATCCCACTGCCAAGGTCTTTTGAAAATAACTGCTATTTTCGAAACCAGTATGTTCGGGCCCAAATGTTCAATCGGTGTAGGTCAACCTTGTTGAAAAAATTGTATTCTTGCTCCAAGGTTGCGAGTGCACGCATTCCTGTCTTCGGTGTGCTGGCACAGCCATGGTCAGTCGGCCACGACCCCAGCTCCATCGACCGACTGCGCGGTAGCCGCCTTTGATACGCAAGCCCGTAACACTTCCCGGTTTCCTCGGCAGGTCGAAATCGACGGCTCATCCTAAAATATGCCCTTCTAGGCCAGCTGGGCTGTTTGCTGTCCTGTGGCCACCCTGTCACTGCAGGTGTGGCATTCCCAAAGGGACGAAGCAAGGGTGTCTTGCAGGCTCCAGCACGATGGTATGCATGGATGCAGGAAGCTTGCTAGCTTCGGGAAGAGAGGCAGGGCCCGTCTGCAACGTCGGGACCAATTTCATGAGCCCAAAAAGCAACCCAGAGCTGTTCCATGTCATATATCGTTATATGACTTGTGGGACGAGACGAACTCGTGGCCTGCTCATCAACAACTCTCGCCCCACCCAGCCACAACCAAGCAAGAAGCAAGGCCCTCGCGAGGCCACGATCCCCCTGATTGCGCGCCAACAGTGCATCATTGGCACATCTCAGGGTTCAGTAACCAGGTAGATTTTCTAGGCTACCGGAGATCTCCATACAGAGGACATCATGCATCTTGGACTGCCATCTGGCGAGATAAGCGAGTCCGACTTGAGACGGGTTACCCCTCCACGATCCAACACCTCCTCCAGCCTGCCAGCCTGCCACCCCTCCACCACCGCCATCACCACGCCCTCCCATTTGCTTTGTTTGCCCTTGGTGCCTTGCTACTTTCCTACCGCTTGACCGAGGCCCTTGCCGATGGTCAGCAATGTCTCCTCCCAAGCAGGATCGCTCAAGATCAAAACTCACATCGCAGCTGTCATATCTCGCAAGCCGTTGCCCTCCGCCAGCATTGGCAAATGGCAATGCTTGGTCGTTGTGGTTACACTGGTTGGGGTATCCGATAAGGCAACGCATTCGCCGGCCTGGCTGCATCGCCTGTAAAGGGTGCCGCATCGATGCCCACTGCCGCGCTATTGCGCCCTTTTCCTGCGCTCGCCAAACTTGGACTGCACGGTACTTTTCCGAGGCCCGGAGCTTTCCGGCCGGGTGAGGAGGTCCAGACTCCAGGCAGGCACTTGCTCATCAGCGCCGTATCCTGCGGTCCATCTCTCGTGTAGAGGGGACGGCCCGGGCGGTGTTGGCAAGGCGGCGTGTACCATACCCGCAACCGGATTGTTTGCTGCCTGTCTCGAAGTCGTATGCTCGAGGTTGCAATCGGCTGCGTATCAGAAAACTTGAGGCTGAACAGCCTCATTTCCATGCCTAATCTGGTGCTGTGGCTTGCGGAGCAACAAGCAGCACATCATGCAGTAATATCCGTGTATGTTCCCGTAAGCTGGCATCTGATGGACTGACGCCCAACCCAATGCTCGAAACGGAGAGAGAACGGAGGCCAAAAGAACAGCAAGACCGTGTGTGCTTCTTCGAATCGGGCCAGGCGCTGCCTCACAATCACCCTTGATCTGCAGAGGGCTTGCCTAAAGCCACCTGTCACGAGGCTTCCCATGGGGGGGCTTTTGGCTCACCCAGTCAGCCTGCCGCGATCCGTACCAATCCCTCGCTCCAGTCGACATCGCGCGCATTTGGAATGTGACAGCTGGCGGCCACTGGCTCACATGACGTCCAGTTTCGCGCAGCGGAAAAATGACAACTCACAAGGGAACGGGCGAGCCTCGCCGCCGCTTGCCTTAGCGAGCCGCGTTCCTGGTAACCCAGAAACCGAGATCTCGGGGCATGGGATCGCTCCCTTGCTTCATCGGGCTCCTGTCTTGCCCATGCCTACCCAACATGTCGGTATGCTCGCCTCCATCAGCTTCCTTTCCAGGCACAACGACGAAACGCTCAAGCGCCACTCGGCGGCAGCGGCGATCCTTCCACGACACGTCCTGCTGATGGGACAAGGAGGACTCGCAGTGTTCGAGGCTGAAATCGATCCCGAAAGAAGATGGCGAGGGGATGAATAGAAAAGCAAATTCGGGTCAGCCGCCTCTTGCGGTGTCACCCCGGGGTCCTTGCAAAGTGCTTCCCCCTTGTTTGCGCGAAAATGGTCCCAAACCAACTGACATGTCAACTCCGAAGAGGGTCGGCAGGTCCTGGCGAGGCAATAGTTTCGTGATTGTCCATCATCACGGGTCCCCGTTGCAGTGCTCCAGCGGCTAAGATTGTTTGCCTGCGCTTGGTGACCGCACCTGGATATCAGGAAAGCAAACACGACAAACCCGATAACGACGCCTCTGCGGCGATATGCAATTATCGAGACACCAAGACAGTGAAAATCTTATATTATGGCACTGTGCCACCTTTACGCATGCCACGTGCGGAGATGTTTGAAGTTGAGGGAAATCGTCTACCCGTCGTCTGAAAGACTTCCACTCAGCGCCAAGTGCACTCACAACGTTCAAGCTAGACGAGGAATGTGTTCCTTTGCTTTGCGAGGAAGTATGCCGAATTCCCCGGATCGGAAAGTCGACCAGCCGTCCCTGTCCTGTGGCAGAGGGAGTGCCACTACCGACCACCTCTGAAGGAAGCCTAATGGCGGTGTTTGCGAGCGACCCTCTCAGCATCCCTCGGCCGCAGTATCTCGATCATTGGTGATGCTCCAACAGGCAATGTGTCGCAAGTCCGGCTCGGAGATTGAACCACGAGATGAGGTTGCAGTGGAGACGTACCGGTTGACACTGGAAGGTTGGGCAGGAAGATCGGCAGCGCTGGGACGGTGCGCAAGTCAGAGTGCTGCAATTATCTTGGACATCGCTAACAGGGCCCCTTTTTGAGGGCGGCGAGGGCACGCCGAACAGATTTCGACGCGCGGGGGTGCGGACCAGGATACCCTCGCCTGCCCCCAGAGGGACACTTGATGCTTGCCGTCACGTGGACCGGTCTGTGAGGTCGCATCTGCGGACGCGACGAACGAAGATCTATAGCGGTGATGGACGATGGCTTGCAGTCATCCGTGATCACGGTGTTTCGGTGTAACGCTGCGTGCCCTGTGAAACGCAAATCTTGAGGTTGCGGTCCCAAATGTTTAATGCCACACGCAGGCCCCAGAGGGCAACACCTTGGGCTGGAGTGTCACTGCCGCGGAGATAGGCCATCATCTCATCCAACCCCATGATGATGTCCGATGCGATGCACGTGCGAAACCTCTGCTGAAGCTGAGGCGACGGCGGCGAGTGGCCTGCTCGTCGTCCTCGCCCCGTTTCAGCTACATTCCCCAGCCACGGTAGCTCACTGCCTGTTGACACGATCCAATGCAGTGTCCAATGCAGTGTCTTCAGCCAGAGCCGATGTCTGACTGCCGAGGTCGGCTGTGTAGCTATCGTGCCCGACGACTTCACCCGGCGGTCAAGCAGACGTGCTATACCATAGAGTTCAGACCAAGACCACACGCCGCATAAGATCGGGCACCTGGGCCAATTGCGCAACAGGTCCCGCCCCCCATATTTTGCAAGGTGAACAACGACTCGCATCAGGTGTTGAGCGGTCTGAGCTGTCCACATTCAATTCGTCGTCGCGGTCGGCTGCAAAAGAGGCGGTGATGAGAATTCGAGCCGGCTCCGACGTCAGTTCTGCAGTAGAGGCGGTAGCCCCTCCAGGACGTGACATCGGCATTGCCTCTCCTCTCGATGAATGACGGCCGGAAATGACCGGCTGAAAAGGCTCCTTGCGCTGAGCAGGCGATCCGAGTCTCTCCGACTGTGACTTGGATGGAGCATCCGAACACGACCGAGGAGAGAGTACTCGGCGTCGAGTCAGCCGGGTAGAGGCAAGGTGAGGCCTGCCCTCACCCTGTCCCACCCAGGGTTAGAGGTATGATGCCGGATGCCGCGGTCGATCAGTTTCAGTCTATCACGATATAGCGTGAACTCTATTTCCGCTGGCACCTCTAGGGGGGCGACTAGGGTATCGCAGATAGTGCTGCCCTTCTCAACTAATTCCCCTTTCGGTCATTTGACGACCAATAACTGTTGTAGAACGCGTCACTGGGTGAACAGAGCTCGCGCATCCAGCAGGCTATCGAGCACATCTCACCTGTCTATCGATGGATCTGTCAGGAGACAGACGCAGCCTTGTGGAGGAGATCTTCGTTCTAGAATCTCGCTGGGCATCAAGGCGCATAAAATCCCGGAATAGCCCTCGAGTCGGGGCCCCAGGAACCGCGTTGATGCCCAACGGATAGGGGTCCAAAGGGGTCCAATGACGCCCGGCGAGTCGCAAAGAGATGCAGGATCTGATCCCTTACCGAGATTGAGGACATTGATGGATAGTTTCAAGACGGTATGAAAAGAAAAGGATACAGCAGACAGCCCTCCAAGCCAAACCACTCAGCGTCTAGTACCAGCTTCACGGTACGCCAAGGGTACCGCGGTCAGCCGTGGCTTAAGGCCGCGGCTCTTCGTCTCGCCCAGCTGTTTGGTCAACAACGTTTTGGTCCAGCAATAGCGCCTACTAATCATTCGTCCTAAACAACATAACGGTCACCGATTGGGAGGGCCGCGCCGCAGCTCGAGCCCCTAAGCACCTCGTGGCCTTCCGGCTTGTTTTTGGACGTGCTAAATCCCACGGGGCCAGCCCGCACTTGTTGATGGCGCGAGCTGAAACATGCCCTCCAGCTGTGCGAGAGCCGCACAGCCAAAGCTGGGGTAGAACTGGAGCTAGATTGGATGGGGCGATGTCGGAGCCGGTGCCTAGTGTAGGTATTAGCGAGGCCCATGACGGAAGCTTCAGTCAGCGTCGGATCCAGACAGCCATTGTCCTTGGATTTTGACAGAGCTATCGCATCCTACAGCTCCGTGGACGTCTGTGGTCAGGCCACTCACTCCGTACCTTGAGATTGCATGCCCAGGTGGCTGGCTTCCTGTCGTCTTGCGCGTGCTACAATCCTACCACAGGACTCGACAGGAACGACCTTTCAAGCAGGCGGATTGCAACGGTACCTCGAGTGGTACGGAGCACTGCATATGCATCTGCGGTGACCAGTGCCCGAAAAGGCCTGGATTGTAGGAGCTTTCTCCGCTCCCGCACCCCGCCGCTGTGGTGCCTCACAAACGGTTAGTTTTGTGACCACGCCTATGCATGTCATCAGTGTTACCATCGGATACAGATTAGGAATGTGCACCCACCGCCCCAGGTGCGTGGGTGGGTGAATAAATCCCTGATTCATCTTACCACTCTCCAGTACCTGCGGTTCGCATATCTAGGGCACATGGGCCCAGCATACCATCGCGCACGCGAGATGGAGACTCATTTGTGAGTAAGATACGCGGGCGAAGGCCTGCCTGTCACGGTGATTGTCGCGAAGAGACTGAGATGTGCCGCTGCATTTGATATGTCACAAAGTGGGGATTTGAGTGATTCCGGGCAGATGCAAGAGACACGGCCATCGGGGTATTCAAGACGCATGGAGAATCGATTCATCGAACCTCAGCTGCAGATGACAGCAAGATCGCGCGCTGCGCATCCAACACCCGCAGCCCATCTTGAACACTGGGGTCTTGGGTGGCTTGAGACGCAGGCGGATGCCAAGAATATGAAGCTGAGTATTTTTGGTGTAGTTATCTAGACGGGCCGTCACTCGCACCACCATGCCATATCTTTCATTCTCTTGGATGCGCAGATACGGAATAGAGAGATAACGCGGCTTGGTTCACGCACTGCATGTGGTTAATTGGAGTGTACTCAAGGATCTGCAGTACGACAGGCAATCACTTCAGTCACTGCATTGCCAATACAATACATTAAACTCTCCCACCCACCTCCCCCCTCCCCACTTTTCAATGCCTCTCCCGCCTATCGTACTCGTCCCAGCTCAACTTGTGGTTGGTCTGCCTACTGCTAGACCAGACTCTAAAATGATTGGGAATGCCTCAGCGTTGCATACGCACACACAGACAGAGCAATCAACGCCAACCACCTGCCGAAGTAGTCTGCCAGCTTTGATGTGGCAGTCAAGGATCTGTGACCACACAGAGCCAATGTCGCAAACAGTTGGTCGTGCTCTTGCGTCAAAAGTTTAATAAATTTAGGAGCGCCGAGGGGCCGAGGCTACCGTCGGGGTAACAAGCTGACCAGTCACACTGATGACGATAGCACAGCTCTCGTCAGGTGAGCAGACACACGGGGTCGGTGAGGCCAGGTCTGGAGGCTCCACCTTGACCTCGATCCGCCCGGTTGTGCCGATGTAGCCGTGGTTCGTGAGGCATGGTCGCTGCTGAACGAGGTCTCCGCACCTCGGAGTGAGATGGAGCGACTCAGGATGCTTCTGCTGGGAAAAGTTTTTCTCTCCTCTGCGCCAGCATGGTCGTCATCACCAAGAGCCATCGCGACGGGCGAACGGACTCGCGGGCGGACTGGCGGGCCCCACGGCCGAATTTGGCTTTGACGTTTCGCAAGCTTCCAGAAAAGAAACATAATGCTTCCAAGGGTGGGGAATTTGCGTCAATCAATCCATCACGAGGGAGGGGGCCCCACAAGAATCAATGGTGCAAATCATGCCGTACCGTATTCCCACCGTCTGAAGCTCGAGAAGGGCAAGGCCGCTCCCGAGGTCTCTCCTCGAGATACCGTGCTGCATGTACCTCGCTGGACCGGTTGGCCTGGCCACGAGGCAGCCCACTTCAACCAGAAGAAAATGAAGCCCATAAATGCAGCCGCTGGCCGAGAGCGACCTCGTCAATGGTGGCGAGAACCACGGCAGAAGCAAACCTTGCCGGTCCACCAAGCGCAAGCGAGTGCAGCTAACCTCAAAGCCGTTACTGACTTGCTGACCCTGCCGACCTTGCACGGTGGTTCCTGACGCAGCAAATAAAGATGCAAGTCCACAGAAGGACGCGGCCCGCCGGTGGGTATTCGAGCGCCCTACGGTGTTCCTTGGAACAATTGTCGGGACCTGACCTGAATAGCGGTCTGTCCCTTGACAATGGACTGCCGTAAAAGGCAAAGTGCCCGCTTGTCAGTCAATTACAAGATGTGTCTTCCTGTGATTTGTCTCGTGCTTGTCTGTGGAAAGAAAGATGGCTGGCTTGCTGGATGATCGGCATGCCGTCGGTTATTATTGTGATCTCTGTGCTTGAGCAACCCCTACCCGCTTTCCACTGTTCGCTTCCTCCGGCGTGGGGAGTTGCAAGGGGGGACGATGGTAGGGGAGGCACGGAGGGTGGGAGAAAACCAAAAGGACGGCTACTGTGTAGGTGTTCGGACCGCTCTTCTTCGACGACTTCGGGATTTTTTCTCCCTCTCGCAACGAACAAGCGGTGCCCAGGCCCCCGCCCTCGCCAAAAGCCAAACCGTGATTTCGCTTCGTGGTCATGATCGGCCCACTTGACGGGCTCGCGCGCAGGGCACTACGCGCAGGCCACCCCGATCTTCGCCATGCCAGGAAGAGAATCAGGTTCGAAAGTTTGACCGAGGGCAAGGGTAAGTGGCGGTCAGTGCTGCGTTGACGAGCATGAAGCCGTGGTCACGGGGGGCCGCTGTGGCACTGGGACGCCAGCATCGGATCGTTTGTCGTCTCGATCCAACACTGCTGCTGCTCCTGCTCCTGCTGCTGCTGCTGGACGGTAGGTGGTCGTGGTTGTGGTCGATGAAACATACGGTTGGCAGCCACCGAAGCATGTTTTGAGAGCGCTGGCAGGACTGGCGAGGTTGCAGCGTGCGGAATCAAAAGGCCGTGATCTTGACGTCTGCACTGTGACGAGATTTTCAACGCCATCCCCCACTTTCAGGGCGAGCCCTTGTCGAACAGGCGAGAATGGCCATCAATGAAGGGCTGAGAAGCATAAGCGATTTGTCAATTGAAACAACCTGCGAGTGGTCTAGTCTAGAGCAGAGATTGCCTGGCTCACCGGGCTCACCAGCGCAGTAGATACCTAGGTAGTCTATCTGCTACCTACCAACCTTGCTGGAAAACTACATCGTGGCCTGGTATTCCCCGTATGTTCCTGGCGTCGACTTTTGTCCTGGTGCCTGCCTGCATTGCATGTTCGGACAGCGGGCCGCGCCTCGTCTCGCAAGCCCTATGCCGACCTGGGCATGGTCCTCTAAAATGAACCTGAGGAATTGGGGGGCACCAGGCACGAGAACTCACATATGCGAGGGCCGGTGTGGGCTAGACCACCAGCTGTGACGGCTATAACAGGCGCAGTGCTACCTAGGTCATAATGTCACCACGCGACCGCGCCGACAGCCTCATCACACGTATCCGTACCTAGGCGCGCACACCAGGCGGCCAGACTGCCAGACAAGCACACAGGCACACAGGCACAGAATCCACCGCATCCCTTGACATCTCAGCTGAAGCTGTCAACGCCTCAGTATACCCCTGCCCGGATCTGACATGCCAGGCGACCAAAGCGATCAGTGACACCTCACCGTTGCGGTCACCTGCAAGGTTCAACCGCAGGGTTGGCTAGGGCCGCCGCCGCCTCCGTCGCGATGAGGTCAAAATCAGCTCATTGTCCAGGACGCCTGTCGGGAATGGCACCAAGGGGACTAGCAGGCTGGCAGGACGTGGCTCACCTTCCCCTTCTGGGCCGTCAGTGCCCGCTCCGGGGCTGTCCAGTGTCTGTTTGAGATTTGCGTGGAGAAAGAGACGGACAGGGCGAGCGAGTCTGGCTCGCTCTGTGCGCCTCGCCAGCCCCAAATTCTGCGTTTCAACGGCCGCCCGTCAGCAGTCCAGCCAGCAGGGCCAGCCGGCCTCAATCGGAGATGTGATCTGATACGTCAAGATCGCCCCGGGGTGAGAAGTGACAGCTGCTTGACTACGGCGCAATCCCCCCTCCCACTGCTCCCCCCCTACCCTGCCTACCCTACAGTCACGATACGGTGCTGGCGCAGGGCATGCAGCGAAGCCGTGATCCATTGCAAGTGGGAATGTGTCGACAACCCCAGCAACCCAGCCAGATGAGGACGGTGCTGTGTGCTGTGCTGTTTTGCATGTCCACGCACCATGCCCATGCCTGCATGCTGCCCTGTGTACTGTGTAATGAGCAAAGAACAGCACCCCTTTCACGCCACGAGGCCCACCGTGTCCTGTGGCAATGCTGGACGACGCCGGAGTTGATTTTTTCCCACTCTTGATGTCCCTTGTTTATTCACAGCCTCTCAGCCTCTCTGGATGCCTCGGTGCCACCGGCTGGGCTGCCCTGACGCTCTTGACCCGTTGTTTGGTCAGGATCATCCTTCTATGGAGACGTCACAAAGATGAGCTTTAATAACGTTCAAGGCCCTTCCCTCCAGTGGCTCCGCGCCATCCGTCCCAGCCCTTCACACTGGGTAGGGTGAATAGGCAGCAAAAAGGAAAAAAAGGAGGCGCCCACCGGCCTGTCCACACAAAGTGCTGGGACGGGGTCTGTCCGCTGGTAAAATGCCACTATCGACCTGCATTTTCCGGGGGAGCGGCGGCCACGTTTTTGCCTCATGCCGTCCCGCCTATCCTTTGCCACTCGTAGAAAATTCCAGACGGGCTGGGTGCGCTAGATCTGTTTCGTCTTTTCTTAGAACAGCAGAGCAGCCGTGGCGTGTCAAGCTTGAGAACACAACACGGGCCCGTACCCCTCCAAAACTTTTCGCCAATGCTGTTGGCCAGGAAGCTTTTTTGACAATGAAATGAACCCGCCTCAGCTGTTTGGAGTCGCAGCGGCTGGCTGGGTAGGAACTGTGTGGACAGCGCCCCTCGCATCCACGGAATCACCACATGAGCTACTGGGCCAAGGATCTGGCCGTGGAGGTCATCTTATGCAATAAGGCGGTACATGGTAGATGTGTGGTGGTGCCTGTGGTGGTGTGTGGTGTGGGTGAGGAGCTCCATGGGCGAGACAGACAAGTGGGACAACACACCCCATTCCAAGGAGCATGCACCACACACCTGCACCGCGCTGCTGCACGCACATGCATGCTGCGCAGCCGAAGCGACCATTGCCTTTCACCGCCCTGTCCCACGACCCCGCAAAGGCCAGTCAGCCAACAGCACTGACTATCCCATCCCGTCCTATCTGGTCGGAGCTTGGTGCGCAGTGCTGTGAGCTACCTAGGTGTGTTGCCGTGTCGCATGGCACAGCAGCGCAGGGCATGGACTACCTATGCCGTGCAGGAGCGCATCAGCCGTCCAAGAAGCATCCGATCGAGTTGCTGCAGTTCCAGGCCCTAAGGCTCTGCCGGGGCAATCTCAAGACAAGACAAGAGGGCGCGTATCATCCCCACAGTCGGAATCAATGCTGCAAATTCTGCCATGCCCATGCACACGGTAGTGCCTCCCAATCTCACTCAACATTGGAGCAGGGGTCGGCGTGTGGTGGGATGTGATGGACCAAGCGCGAGCAGCACCTCTTTTCCCTCCCTCAGGGAGACCAAGCAAGCACTGGCTGATGGGTGGCCGAGTGATTGAGTGACCGGGTGAGTGGTGAGCGACTGACTGGTTGGCTGGGACTTCGTGCTTCTTCATGGCTGCCTCCACAAGCTTCACCGTTTTGACTCCGTTCCGGCAGGCCAACCCCTGCACCATGGGCCCGTGGGCCCCCTGCCCGTGCTCCAACCTTGTCAGAGGTACCTGGCGGGCTGCGTGCATTGCTAGTGCAAATTTTGTCACGGTGTGGGGCCCTCGCTTTGCTGCCGTGGGTGGGCTTGCTGAGCGCCTTCCTGCCACTCCTGCCTCTCTCGCTCTCTCTGAGGGTCCGCCTGAGCCTGTGCCTGTGCCTGTGCCTCACGGTCTCATGTCATGTGCGGTACACAGACGGTCGAGAGCATCCAGGACCACTCAGGTACGTACTCTCACAGTACGGTACTGTGATAGTACCTCACGGCACAGCACAGTATCACGCGCCTAGCAAGTACCGTACGTCTATGCTTTTTTTTTTTTTTTTTTTTTTTTTTGGGCGACTGGAGCTCGGCCGGGGTACTGTATCTACTGTGCAGACAGAGGCTGGTAACGTCGGTTGATGATTGATGATTGACTGTTGGAGAAGTAAAGCGGGCGCACCTCTTTCTCCCTGGCCGTCCCGCCCTGGCCATGTTGTTCGAGTCGAGTCGAGCCGAGTCAATTCTCTGGTGCCCTCTGCCATCAAATCGCATTGCATTGCATCGTACGTATCGCATCGCATCGCATCGCATCGCACTGCCCGGTCGCGTCGCGAAACGTTCGTGCACCTGGCAGTTTTTCCCCTTCCCTCCCGCCACCTTCTCCCTCACCCCTCGTCCCGTCCAGTCGCCCGGCCCAGTCGAGTCTATTGGCAGGCAGGCAGATAGACAGACAGAGACAAGAGACAGAGACATAGACGCGGGCAGGCGGACATAGCTCGTTGTCGTCGTCCCCCTCTCCCATCCGGACGCTCTGCTCTCTTTTTCTGAGTTTTCGCTTGGCCCTCGATTTCGGCATTTCCTTCCTCCATCTCGCCAGGATCCACCGCTCTCAAAATCCACAGACCAGACCTGCCAAAACCCTAGCTCGTTTGTTCCTCGGCCAGTGCGTACTTGACCGGTCAAAACCTGGCGCGTGCTGTGGCTTGTCCAGTCCTGTGCTGTCCCGTCAAGCCCAGTCCGGCCCAGGTCCAGTCCAGTTTTTGGTTTCCAGCTCCTGTTCCTGTTCCTGTTCCAGTTTCCAGTCCCTGGGCGTCGGGAAAGTGGTCTGTCCAAAAGTCCCACCGTCGCCGTCACCGGCACCGTCACCGTTGCCGTCCCTGTCCGCTGCTGCCACTGTCAACCTGCCCACCTCTCCACTGCTGCTTGGTGCTGCTGCCGCTGCCGCTGCCGCTGCTGCTACTGCTACTGTTGCTACTGCTTCTTGCATCAGTCAGCCAGCCAGGAGACGCAGCAAGCCACTGCCTCGTACCCTGTTGACCAAGCAGGATCTGGGACTGTTCCTGTCTCTGGCTCATCGCTGCCCAACCGTCGATCAATCTCGTGCTTATCCTGTCCCCCCGCGCGACGACTCTGGACGACGCTACGGTTCGATACGCAGCGCTACCTCACGCCTCAAGCTTACCTTACCTTACCTTACCTTACCTTGCCTGACTGCAACCTTGCCTTACCTTGCACGCATGCAGGCTCAAGCCTATGCCCAGTCCAGCTACACTACTACATACCACTCGCTGTCTGCCTCCTTCAAACCTAAACCTTGTGCCGGCCTGGACCTCTGACGCACAATCATTACAAGCTGCCGGGCTTCGCACACGCGCCAACGACCACGTTTTGACGAGATCCTGATCCTGTCCCCGTACCAGACGGAGTCACCCTCAGGCCTCGCAAGCTCGCACTCCATCCGCCGTGCGCTTATTTGCTCCCTGACCTGGCTTGCACCATCCATCCGTACCTCCCGGAAGCCCACAGCCAGGCCTGCCTCGCCCTGCCCGCGCCGTTTCTACCCAGCCCAGCCCGCTGCCGTAACAGCAGCAAGCACAAGCACAACCACATCTCGGCACCTGCTGGTCAAATATCGCTTTGTCCAGGCCAATAAGACTGCAAGCTCCACGATCCATCCCAACCCCGGACTCGATCGATCATACAGTAACTGTGCCTTGGTCGCTCGACGCCCCCGAGGCCTTGCGCACATTCCTCCATCGCCAACCCGTACGGTCCAGTGCCGGTTTCTCTCACAGTACTACGTATTGCCGCGCCCGCCTCGGATACGTACCTCTTACCGACCAGGACCTTGGCCTTCTCGAATCTCTCTACCCTTGTCCGGTCTGATCCCGGCTCATCACCAAGCTCTGGCTCTGGCTCTGGCTCTTGCTCTCGCTCTCAGGCGCAGCACGTCCAGCTCCTCAGCTTCCACCTCCCAGCTCCCAGCTCCCGGTCCCGGCCCCGGCTTCTAAGTCTCAGGTCTCAGGCCCAGATTTCCTTGTCGTCAACCCTTCGAGACTTGCCCTCTCCGCCCTCGCTCCTTGTACCTCCCAGTGCTGCCAAAAGAAGAGTCCTGGGCGATCTGCCCGTAGAGTCGCACACGGGCATCCACCCCATGGCCTCCGCGGCTGCGCTTGCTGCCTGACTTTTCGCCGTTGCTGTTGGCTGTGCTCTCCTCTTGCTCTGAGGCTTGCTCTGTGCTGAGCTGCCCACCCCCCTCCCCCCCAGACACGGTGCCCTAACTCGTTCTCAAATTTCATCTCTTTTCCGGGGTCCAGGTATTCATGTACCTGCTTCACATATACCTTACCTCCTTGAAGCATGGACCAAGGGCATGAAAGCAAGCGGCCGCGCCTCTCGACTGGTCCTCCCTCGTGGCCAGCGGGGCCATCACATCATGGCCATGGTGTCTCGCTGCCGCATCCCGGGCCACCTTTATCTGCTGCCCACCATCCACACCCACCATCTCTTCCTCCTCCTACCTCTTCTCAGTACTCGCCCTCACCGCATCTCTCTCACCCTCCCCATAACTTCCCTCACCGTCCGCAAGAACTGCACGCGCCTCATCAGCCGCCGCCACCACAGCACTTTGATGACCGCCGACAACATGAGCCAGAGAGGTACCCTCACATCCAGGACAACCATCACCAGCCCCCTCCCTCTCCAGCGCATCAACAGTACCCGCCCCCTGGATATCAACCTGCGAACCGAGAGTCTATGGTGAAGAGAGAGGCCGACGACGTCACGCTGCCCCAGCTACGCAGGCCCAACTCCACCGGCAACGGCCCCGAGCAGACCCTCCCGCCTCCCCCTCCGCATGTTGGCCCTCATCCTCCGGGCCATATGGAGGAGAGGAGGCACATGAGTTACGACAACGGTCCGGGGCAGATGTACCGGCATCAGAGCTATCCTCCCCCGCCTCCCACACCGTTGCCGCCTCATCCTCCACCTACCCCCTATGACCAGAGTCCAATGTACCCCCCGCCGATGGGGCCAGACGGTCCCTACCCCATCACCACGTACACTGCCGCGAGCAAACGGAAATCCCAGAGAGCATCGCAGGTACGTCTTCGACGACTGCCGTACTCGGCGAGTTGAACGGCCCGCTTACAGAACCCTAGGCATGTGAGAGCTGTCGACAGCTCAAGGCAAAATGCGACGAGAACAAGCCCTGCAAAAATTGTACTGACAAAAACATAAACTGTCAATATCGCGATCCAGCCCCCAAGCAGTGAGTGTGGTCTTCCTTTGTGGGATGATCCCCCGTTTTCTCTGACCCACGACGATATAGGCAAGACAAGGCAACGCAAGACATACTGGATGCCATGAAGGGCATGTTGCAGTTGTATGACGAGAAGTTGACTGCTGGTCTGGGCGAAATGAGATCCGAAATCCGGGAGCTCAAGGGCGTGATTCGAACCGGATCTTCTCACAGCATGCAAGGCTTACCAGAGCTGGACGACTATGTTAAAGAGGAGCCGAGAGCAGTAACCCCGCAACCGATGCAGGAGGCAGACGATACTCCTTCTTCTTCGCCAGGAGACGCCATAGTGAACGGCGCGCCGGACCCACATTCTGCAGCAAGACGGATGCGAGCGTTGGAGAACGAAGAGGAGAACGAGGAGCCACCCGGAGACCCAGTTCAGCCGCTGCCAGCACCATTCCCTCACAACCACACGACTCCGGCGGGGCGACTTCTCATGTGGCCTGCTGTCAGAAAGCTTGTGAAACCGCTGCTGGATCGCGAGCACATCAAATACATCGAGTCCTACCCTCAGCGATACGAAGAAGACCGCGGCGAATTACCTCTTTTCGGACGCGGTGAAGGGTCGACCTCGCGTGCAGCAGACCGCGATTCCACATACGATCACATGGAGATACCAGACGATGCGTCGGTTGGCGATCATCCATCCCCGTCGGGTGGTACCGACTGGGGTCCGATCGGGGGTCTGTCTCCACCCGGTGGCTACCCGGCCGACTTGCGAGCCCAAAGTCGTTCCGAGGGCGTATTGGACTTTGAGTCATCAAAGGTCCATACTTACGTTGAGGCCTACAAGAAATACATACAGAACATGCACCCCTTGATTCCTCCAGGGGACCTCGACGCCATCATTTATACATTCCTTGACGAAGTCTCAAGTAACCCAGGTGGTACCAGGAGACACGGGCGGGTTGCCGCGTTCACCAATCACCAAGATCGGCCAGTTCAGCCGTCATTCGAACAC
This sequence comes from Diaporthe humulicola, assembly GCA_038088545.1. Lineage (NCBI taxonomy): Eukaryota > Fungi > Ascomycota > Sordariomycetes > Diaporthales > Diaporthaceae > Diaporthe > Diaporthe humulicola. Next base: position 262,927 of record JBBWSL010000002.1, on the reverse strand, counting down.
GACAAGAAGCGCAAACGTTCGCCCGTCCCCAACGGTGTGGAACCTGGACCGGCGTCGAAGAGGCCGAAGCCCCAGCGCTCTGTCCAACATGCGTTGGTCCTGCTTGTTCTCGCGCTTGGAAAAATCTGCTTGTGGAGGGACCGAAAGCTACCAGATCCACCAGAGAAAGAGGCACCAAATTCGGGGTCACCACTTGTCCGAAATGGCCAAATAACCTCACCGAACCATGGGTCCCCCCCGTCCAGTGCTCTCTCTCAGTCTCCGGGGCAAGCTGGATTGCCTTCACCAAAGGACCAGGAACGCCCGGGCGCCAGTCGACGCTCCTCGGTGCAGGCCTCGGGGGTGCAAGCACCAACAAGTGCCGCTTCTCCTGCGCCACCGAAGAAGAACTACGAGATCATACCTGGTCTCGAGTACTTTGCCTACGCCACTGATATCTTGGGCAACCACTTCGGTAGCTACAAGCTGAACTACATTCAGGCCCACATTCTTGCCTGCCTCTATTACGGGCAGCTCGGACGCGTGGTACCGAGCTTCCGCCACATCAGGTTTGCATGCTCGGCAATTATTGACAAGCTTCAGCCGTGAGTTCTTGAAAATATCCTGCCGCGGATAATACCAGCTGACAACCGCAGATCCATGGACCGATTAAGCAAGAAGGCAGCGCTTCCAGCCAAAAACGCGCAACTTAAAAACCCTCAGCCATACTCAGACCCCGAGTCAGAGAAGACTGCTGTTATAGACACTAAGCTTCTCGTCGCCTTCTGGTCTTGTTGTCAATTGGAGAGGTAAGTGATCTGCTCCAATCTCTGGTGTGCTGGACCATTCGTCTGACTGCCGCAGTGACATTCTGGCGGAGTTGAACCTCGTTCCTTCTGGAATTCTTCAATACGAAGACATCCTACCGTACCCGGATCTCCTTGTGTTGCGAGAAAGACTGGGCTTCTCGGATGAAGTTGCGTTCAGCTACGCTGCACAGCTCTACTTGCGGAAGCGGCTCAACAGAATCTCGGGCTCCCTCTATGATCCCAACAACAAGCCTAACGCTGAGACACAGAAGTCAATCCTGGCGGAGATCGAAAAGGATCTGGTGGACAACAGCAACTTGTGGCTAGGACAGTACAAATTTGACAGGGACGACCCGCCAGCGAGAGATATCCTGTCGGCACGCATCAGGGCCAAATTCTGGGGCGCCAATGTTATCACCTACCGTCCGTCGATAAAGACGGTGCTGGACTTCTCGCACAAGCGCAGCAATTTCTTTTCCGAAGATTCGGAGCGAGCCATCCCGCACGAGGACGCAGGCGGATGGGCCACGGTAAGAAGCGATGCAAGGAGTCCGAGTGACATTGACCCTGTCGTTTTCGAAAACGCAAGAAAGGGAATCGATGCTGTCATCCAGAGTACTATGGCTTTCCACGGTCTGGAGGACAAACGCTTTATTATCACCAATGTTTTTGGAACAGCGCACGCGTATGTATCCACCTTATACCACTCATGCCAACGTCTTAAAATGCTGACTTGGCCAAAGGCAATGGGGCAACCTGATCACTCTCGCTGCCGCTTATCACGATGAGCTCCTCGGGGAATTCGTCGACGAAGGCCAGCTACGGCAGCTCTTGAGGAAGACAACCGACTTTTTCGAGGTTATTGCCCAGGACTCTAGTAGCCTGGCTGTTGACCTGCGCGTCCTTCAGGGCTTGGAGGAGTCGCTGCCCACTAAGGAGCAGCTGCAGCGCAACAGGAATAGCCTTTTGCCGCAAGGACCCTACGACCACTTCGCCATGTCGTCGTACGCATCGAACGGACCAACACCTCACTCGGGAGCCGGCCCTAGCCCGATTACACCAGGTGATCTACAAAACCAACCTACGCCGATGGAGTACTAGGTATGGAAATTGTATTAGATCTCAGGCAGGATGTCACCACTCGACAGCGCAGTTCTCTTTGCTTCACGTCCAGCACGCTGTGTTTCAAGGCAGAGCCAATACGACATGTCGAGTATTGTGGGTATGTCAATTTTGGAGAAACAGCACGGAGAGAGCGACAGACGTGGCCCAAACGAGCAAAAAGGACAACGACAATCGAGATGCATTGCCGAGGGGCGATCCCACAGCCCTGTGTCCCGAGTCGGGTCCACCAAGCTGTGTGTATAAGGCTCATGTAACCGGACCATCACTACGATAAAACATTCCTTGTCGGCAGAAATTGAATGGCTTCAAAGGAGATGGGGAAAGAGGGGCGGTCACCAGGAACAGCATAGGACACGGAACGGAATGGGGGATGGAACGACAAGGTAGAGCGTCGACAAAAGTCTTTAGGGGTTCGCGCCCAAGGGACGAAGCACCCAGTCTGAGCAGCAACACATGGTCACTCGCACAACAGTCATAGGGGTTTTCTGGCTTCACTTAATAATACCCAGTGGGACAAATGGAAGAGACGGGAATCAACAACTGGTACTACGGGGGGGTTCTACATGGTGGGAGAGGAGGAAACTGGCACGGTTGCATAGCGAAAACAAAACATATGGCGGGCAGTCTGGTATGGTCTGGTCTGTACGGTTTTTGGACATCTTCTTTTTATTCTCTTTGTTTCTTCCTTTTTGGATTGCATCATGTTCCCTGTTCCATCATCATCATTCAAAAGAGAGGGTGGGATGGGAGGAGATACCACTCATGTCCGGACACGTTTCCTGTTGGTTACTTGGGTTTTTAACCTCTTACATGTCATTGTTTGCGCGCGCTCTCTCCCGCATCATCTAGCCTTGGATCGCTTGTGTTCTTTTTTTAACAAGTGGGGAGAGGGAGGGAAGGAGTCGCCGTGCGCATGTGTGTTGATATAGCAGTATGTGTGCCAAAGGGGGCCTGTTGATAGGAGACCTAGAAGTTTGGGAAACAACAGAGATCTCGCAAATCAGCCATAGCGAACGGGCGGGCAGTGAGTGAGTGAGCTGCGTGGGTGGCGCGCTGGAGTACCATGCACACGCGCACGCGCACACACACACACAAAGACAGATTTAGAACTCGTGGTCCGTAATTGGATAATCATATGCCCCCCCTAGGTCCTCCCTGTCTTTTGCTGCCGCGCGATGGAAGTCTGTGTTGACAAGGAAAAGCCCTCCTTTGGCCTCTCTATGTTCGTATTGATCAAATCCACCCCGGCCCCCACGAGCCATGACAGAAATGCCCCATGGTGGGTAGCTAACTCCTGGCTATCTTTCTATCTATGGATTAAGTTCTCTGAAACCAGCCCGATCATACCTCAAACGCCCAAAACCAGCACACGGCCCAGGTCCTCCGCGGACGGACAGGGCGGGCGGATTAGATGTCACCGAACGTTTTTGCTCACAGCAACGTGATGATCAGACAAAGCCACCCGTCCGGGTAGGCCGCCTCGCGCATGAGCTCCTCCAGGGGCGCGGAGAAGGGGACCGGCGCGCCGTGCAAGACGACGTTGGCCAGCACGGGGTCGCGGCTGCTTGGGAACAGGGACGGGAGCAGGCCGCGCAGCACGGGGCCGAGGGTCTGTGGGCTACCTGGAGGTGTGGGGGCCATGGTGGTGAGTTGTCAAGCGTGAAACGAAACAGGATATTGGGGGGAGGAGGACATGGCAGGGCAGGGCAGGGCAGGGCAGGGGGGAGAGGTGGATGGGGGTTTCCCAAATGATGGGCGCGAGACAGGTGTCACTCACGATTTGCCGACCGAGGGGGCACGAGCGACTGCAACACCCTGAAGCTGCCAGGCTCCGCGGACGCCGCCCCGCTGGTGGAGGAGTCTGGCGGTGAGGAGGGGATGTATATGCGAACTGGGACGTGTTTGAGCGGTGTCGGCGGGTTCAAGAGCTGTGAGTTGACCTTGGAGAAGGAGGCGTAGTCGTCTAAGCGAGCAATTAGCAAGGTCAAAGCCCAGCTGTTTCCATTCTGCCGTGTATGAATGCGGATCCGCGATGGCGTGCAGGACCTGATAGCCGTGACGGGGCCCCCGCAACCCCCCACCGTCTCAGAGATGAAAGGGAGCAGGCAGGCCACCTGTCAGTCGGCTTGACGGCGGTGACGTGCATGATGCTATGATGCTGGACCTGTCTAAGCGAGGCGGAGTGGGTAAGGGGAGATCTGAGCGCCGGAGCAGATGGACGAAAAGCGACAAGAGCGCTGCAGTTGTGTGGAGACGGACGTCTTGGAGGACGACGGTGGATGGAACGAGACAGGGTGGGGGGATAAGAGGGCATGACACGTACTGTCCTGGACCGCGTTCCACAGGGCGGTGGTGTGCTCCTTTGAGAGGCTCATGATCTGCTTTGCGTTGCCGTTGCGTACGAAGTCTGCCTATTTGGGAAAGCAGCCCAAGGCGCGTGGTCAGCCTCGGCCGTCCCAATCTGTCCACACCCCTGAGCAGGACTTTGACCCGGCCAGGAACTGCCTGGTCTGGCCATGATCCATGACCCCTCCCGTCGTGGTATTGTAGGGACGGGGCGGGCGCCGACACAAGGACTCACCTCCTTGACGCCGTTGAGGAAAGTGTCACCAATGTCCCATTCGTCCCCATCGCCGACCTGCAGCTTCCACGGCAGCTGAGGCTGGTAAAGATCGACGAGCAGTCCGACGGTCAGGTTCCGCATCTGGACCTCCTCATGGTGGAAACTGCTGCAGGGGGAGCCAAAAAAGGCAGACAATCTCGGTAGCAGCTGGGCGAGGTAGCTGAAGCGCGGGACAGAGGTGATGAAGGGGGTGCTGGGAGCGGCCTTGCGGGTGATGTACAGGGGCACGCGCAGGCTCCAGAGTGTGTGCGGGATGCCCGCGCCCGGATGGGCCTCGGCTGATTGCTGGCCGGGAACAGGCGACAATGGAGAGGGTGATGAGGCCATCCCAGTGCTGCTGGGCCCGGGGCGCGCGGGCGGATTTGATAATCTGGCTACTGTGTATGGAGGCGGCTGGGCAGCAGAGCAATGAAGAGGCTGAGTGGTCGGCGAGGCCAGACAGTTGACAGGGTGGCAGGTGGCGATGGAGCTTGAAGACTTCCGAATGGCCCGGCTGTCCAGCAGTACACACCAGGGCACACCAGGGCAAGCTGATTGGGGACTGCGTAAGAAGATGCTATTTCGATATGAGCAGCGCTCAAGGGCTGGCCATGCCTATAGTGGTACTGTGTCTCCAGCCGTGTGCCGCCGTCGACGACTGACGACGCATGGGCGCTTGGCGGGCTCGGGGGTGGACCAAGGCCAGCAGGAAGGCAGGTGCAGGGCAGCAACAGCCGTCTCTGGCCTGGCCTGGCGTGACGTGCGAGCTATGCAGGTGAAGTCAGGCCCGGGTGGCAGGGCTGCAGGTGATCTCGGGAGGCCAAGTGTTGACAGTTGACAGGTGACATGTTGCGTGCAGGCAGCGAGTGAGCCGAGCAAGGGCGGAGCGGAGAGTGCAGGCTTGGAGCTCTCGTGAGGTCGCGCCACGCCCCCGACGGCGGGCTGCGATAAACGATAAGGGACTTTTGACTCCCGTCGCTTCCCCGTCTTGGACGGTCTGCCAATGGCGTCATCGTTTCAGTGACACATTTCTAGTGTAACGGTCGACGGCCCTACCCGCCCGCCTTGACGCTCCCCTAACTTTATTACCATTATTACCATCAATCAACACCAGAAATGGAGAGAATGCCGTCTGCAGCTTGGCTTCATGGCTCTCCAGCCTTTGCCGCCTGGCCAGGCGAGGCGACCCAAGTCTCACATGCCGCCACCACCTCAGTCACTTCCGTTTTCAACTGTAATCCCCCGGCAGATGCCACAGTGCAGCACTGGCGCTTCTTGTCGGTGCGCGTACCAAAAACCGGCTCTTGTGAGAGTGCACATACCGGTACGTGCTCGAGCAGTGTTGGCTCAAAGCAAAAAGCACAAAGGGTTACACCCACCCAGTAAGTCGGCTGCCAAGACCACGTGGCTGTGGGGTTGGTCGGGAAGCAGGGAACGGAAGCGAGGCCTCGCGACGTTGAGACGTTGACAGCAGTCATCCTCACGGGGGTGCCTGTCGGGCCTGTCAACGCCCAGCCCGGCAACCACTTTGTCTCCCCAATGCCGAAGCCCAGGAGCCACTCGGACAATTCGACTTGCTGCCCTGCCTGTTCACACCCCCGAAGAAAAGTCGAAACAATCCCGGCGCCCAAAGGAAGCTTCAAGTGTGCCCGGGAGAGGCTATCACGCCCGCTCCCAATTGAGTTTCTATGACAGTTGTCAGTCCAAGCGCGGAGCAACTGCCTCGTATCGAACCTCGACCGGGGCGGGAAACGCCAAACCCCGCCGCTCACAGTGCAATCTTGTCTGAGGATCTGATACGCGGGATTTGTAGTGCCCGTTTTGCTGTCCACATGGTGTTTTGTAACAGGTGCGTCCTGAGGCGTCTCCGTGCACATGCAAATCCACAGCCAGGTGCTGTCGTTCGCCCGTCCGCCCGTCCTCTGCGTGACGCGAGATAAGCGAGGGTATGATCTACGTCTGGGATGTGCTATTTGCGTAGCACGTCAAAACCATAGTACCCTTCAGCCACGCTTCGAGACCATGCCTAATCACCATCGGACGACATTCAACATGTACCTGTGCAGCACGGGGCACAAATCTGGGGATCCCCCAGCCGTCGATCCCGTCGCGTCCCGTGTGGCCACTGCAACCGCGCAGTCTAGACTCGGAACCTTCACAGTCGGCGGTTGCGACGACTGCTGAGATTGCGCGTGCGCATGCGTGCGCAAGAGATCCCTCCAATGTCAACTCCCGAGTCAATGCAAGCAATAAGAGTAGGGGAGTGAAAGGCAATTCGTATCATTCATCCCCTCCCCCCCGACGACGTCAAAGTTTAATCTCCGCTCCCTCGTGTTACAAGACATGCAACCTCTGCCGGTGGGAAATCGAAATCCATCCCGCCCCCGTGCACACACACACGCACACACGCACACGCACGCGCGCGTACGCAATTACCGAGGGACGATGGCTTGCCTGTCCAGCCACCGTCAGCCGCCAGCCCCATGTCCGCCCGCACGAGCCAGGAGCGGTTTTTTTATTCTCATTTCTTCGCTCCCGCCCCTTCCGCTGCGGCGCAGGGGCACACGAGATAGGGATGGATCGACATCTCCGCGGCCCCGGGGGTGCCTGGCCTACTGAACCTTATTTCCCAAAGCAAATAAGCGAGGGTTGCCACCCCACGGAAGCTTGCTCGCGACCGACCGTTTCGAGCTGTCCATGTCGGTATGTGCTGTATTGGTATCTAACTCGCTCTCGACGCGAAGTCTAATCCAGCGGGTCTCATTGTGTACACAGTATGTCCTTTGTTACTGGTTAAATGCATGGTTGACAGTGTCTTGGTTGTGTGGTGCGACAGTGGCGCTTAGCCAGGCAACATGCCCCGTTACATACTGGTATGCTCATTGTCGCGACGACTGGCTCTCCTGGCGGTAGACTTGCTGTGCCCTCTACGTAACAGCTCGACGCGTTGTTGACCAGGACTTTGTGAACACAGCACGTTTCCTAATCCTGTAAAGACGTGCCCTTATGATAGAAGTCCTAAAGTGATAATTTACCGTAAATGTTCTTCCACATCTCTCGAGGAAATCAAGAATGCAATCGACAGAGTAGACGTTGATACTTCAAGTTACTCCATATATTGACTTTTCATCATGAGGTGCTCAGCAATAGTATAGAGCGCTGACCTGAGGGAACTTATCTGCGTTTTCCGGTCACCTGCATTATCACAATAACACCGCCATATCTTCAAATCCCGTGACTCATCATTGCGGTGCCTCCTGTGGCTTGATTACCATCTACCTAGTTAAGAACCCATGGCTCCCAGGAGGTTATCCTAAAGGAGGTCTTCCTGTAGGAGGTTATTCCGTAATTGTATTTATAGGAGGTCATCCATTGGGAGGTTGTCCTATGGGAGGCTGTTCCAAGAGAGGTCGACACAGTAGGTTTATTCCACAGGGGATTAGGGAATACCTGCTGTGGCCGGACACCCAAGCAAAGCTCGTGTGAAGGATATTGTTACGGCTGGACTCGGCTGTACTGACCTCGGGTAATATGATGAAGTCTTTTACTGTGCGTACTGCTCGTGCCTGGCTAGTATATTGGGATCATGATGGCTCGAGAATCCGTGAAAAGCTTATATAGAATATGCAACCACTCAGCATTGTCCTGTATGATAATGGATTCCAGAATTTCGTCTCTTGAGGCAGCTCTGATAGGTAGAGGAGACAGACTAGTCGCTTCAAGTAAGGATTGACAAAAAGACAGATTCAATCACATGATGAAGAAACAGGCATTCGACCAAGACAATCCTTCCAATGCTGTCTACAAACACAAGCAGCTGGAAGACGATATCTGTGGATTAAACGACTGCTGTAATCCAATGGAGCATCTCGGCGTCATTGATGGGAATTCTAAAGTTACACATGACAGCCTGGTGAGCTACCGTCAGAGCTCTGAAGGTGGTGGTTTGCCAAACGAGATTCTGAGGGTGATCTCTTCCCCCCTCAAGACGTACCATTGCTCCGACTCAGCCCAGATATTGCAACCATTGAAAGGATCCGATTTCCATATAGCCCGCAGCTACCCTCCTGAAATATTTCATTGGGCAACACCTCATACCTTCAAATCCATTTAGTCTCTGCCGCCTCTCAATTGAACAGAGTCCGGTCAAGTTGGAAATACGGAACATTCGACCCTTCAGATGCCTTTTAAGCACCCTAGAGATACAGAATGTTGCCAATTTGGCATTTGAAGGGCCATCTCCGACAGGGACATGGACGAGATCAAGAAGAATGTCAAGACCTACAGTAAGGCTCAGCCTACCTACTATCGAAAGATCGACCATAGCTGCCTTGGCTTGACTACTGAAGAGGCTTGGAAGTACTTGGAGCATCCCATCGACAGCAAGAATATGTATGACTTCAAGGAGAAGATACAGCTCTCCGGCAAGGCTCAGCCTAGTACGACCTTTGTCGAGATTGAGAAAGCACTCGGCTCTGAGGGGGATGGTCTTTACCTGATCATAAAGAGCATGCGGATCTCTCCATTACCTCGACCAATATGGACCTCTAGGGTAATCTTAGCAAGACGCATGCGGTAAACCACTGCTTCTCATCACATTCGTCGAGATCGAGAACGCCATTCTGGTCCCGGGGTTATGGTCTCTGGTCCATCCCCACGGAACGAGTATATTTCTCTGTTAAGTTGAACTACATGGGTCTCCAGGATCGCTCGAAAAGAAGCATACGGTCATTTACGGCTTCCCGGACAAGACTCTTTATCCACCATAACAAGTAAGCAGACAATTACAGCTCCTCCGATGAGCCCCTGCATCAATGGCAGTCCCAAAGAGTAGTACATGGCCAACCGGCGCTTCTCCGACAAGCGTTTTCGTGAATAGAGAATTGCTTATTTTGACTTCTGTAATGATGCAAACGTCCACCACATCACCATGTTCGAGGAAAATGGGATCGAGCTCATAGCCCTATTTGAGCAGCCAGATCCGGTCAGACACCTGATAGACGAGGAGAGACGAATCTGGTGGGGACCATGCAATCGAGCTCGCCCTGGTACACTCGTCTGCGTCCTTGGCCGGGCTGGCTACATTCTGCACTGTGTTATGTCTGAGTCTACTCCACGTAGACCTAGAGATGTGGCAGGTGAACTTCGTATGGACGGATACAAGTGCAAAACCTCAAGGGATTCAACATGCAATGCCCTTGCGTCTCTGCGCCGATCAGTGCCGGAAGGAGACGAGCAGCTAGGGAAAGAACTTGCAACAGTCGGCAGAATTAACGTGGCTCATCCGCAAGATCAGGGATGGTTCATCTGTGAGCTTCGCAAGTACACGCGCTTCCAAGATAATAGGTGCGACTCGCGGCCAGGGTTGCTCCGTACATCCTACCGGGACTTCAAATGTCTAATGCTGTCAAGCAAATTGTTGCCCAGAGTCCTAGCACAATATGTCTCAGGAGCTAGCCCTCGCTTCTTATAAGTTCCCAGGCGGTGGTAGGCTGCTCGTGGGCAAATTCTCATACTGGAACACGGAAACCCTTCTGCCACCCCAAAATCTGCTCACATATCTGGTAAGTCGTTGCTCAACGTCTGAAGCAGGTCACCTCTCTCAGCGTCGGGAGTGAAAACGGGACCACCATCTATCGTGAGGATTGAGGCTTTTTGCAAAACGACCCAATAGGCGAAGAGAGCTAGTGCTGGGAGGTAACTTCTCTGTACTTCGGCATAATACGGATGCTATACATGTGGCTTCAATCATTGTCATGTCGTGAACGACTGATGGAAAGAGCGCCAGGTAGGATTTGTTCGGGTGTACTTGTGCTCACCCTTTGTCTCGCGTGAATACAAGGGCTATGCTGCGGTCACAGTCATGTGTAATCGGGTCTTTTGGACATGTTGCTGGGCGTTGGTTGGCCTTCTGAGCGTACGCCCGAGGGCCCGAATGTATTGTGATAGTGGGTGGATCTCAACGTGATGATATTGCTGGCCTCGAACTGCGCCGCCATCCCCGGTTATGACTTCTTTTTCTCCTCTCCGGACAGAAGAAAATTAGCAGAGAGACTGTTATGCTCGCCCAAATGGGCTTATTCTCCCGCTGAGCGCGCGTTGTTTATCTGCTGCGCGCAGGTTGTTCTTTGTTGGAGGTCACGTCTGAAGCTGGGGCTCCAAGTGTACCCAGGACCAACCTGAATCGACCGAATCCAACATGATATTGAACGCTAGGCGTTGGCTTCGGCGCCGACAGCTACGTCGGCGGCGACCTCGTCCGTCTCGGATATGACGCCATCGACACGCAGTGTCTCGATCTTCACAGTGCTAAGGGAGTGTCCAGCCGAAGGGGGGAGCCGCGCCCATTTTTCGCCCTATAATGTAATGTAGTAATCATTAGAGACCACCATACATGCTCCTCGTCGCTTTCTTTCCAATTGTGCTCTTGTCTTCTACTACAGCCCCTGTGGGCTAGATACATGTTCTGAGGTGTATTATGTTGGCCTCATGAGATTATCATATCAAAACCAATCTATTGGGTGGGTTATCCAGGCTCATCCTGCCGTGGGAAATCGCCATATATCTCGCAGAATACACTGAATTCGCTGATGATGACTAGGTTGAGTACTTTGCCTTGGTAGATAGTCTCTCCGAGCAGAGGAAACATTCCAAGGTTGCCAGTGAATAGTGATTAGATGAGATCCCGGATGACGGCTCAGATGATGGTAACAATCACGAAAATGACCATTACTGACACCCAAAGCCGAGCTTGGGTTCCAGTATCAGATCATTGACTCCAAAGTTGGTTCATCCCTGGAGTTTGGTCGCCAGGAGGTAGCTTTTATTGTTGACAAAGCTGAGCGAGGTTGATGCACACGGCCGTTTATCCCCGCTGTCACATTCAACATTCTGGCATGGGGCAACACCATGAAGCAGAACAAGTACTTCTTCTTTACAATAGAGTGAATGGAGGATCTCCACCAGAGTGTATATGGCGTTGTCTCATCTACAATGTAGGCAACATGACGGAAGGCCAAGGCCAAGGCGGTGTCCCTCCTCCCACCAATGCCCCGTCCTGTCGTGGCGATTGCTGCCACTGGCGTCGGCGCACATCTTGAAGAGACCCCTCGTAACTTAAGTACTCAAAAGTGCAGTTGAATTCGGATCTCTGAGTGTGTCAGTTGTAATAGCCAAAAACTTTAGACTAACATTATTACTAAAGAAGCAACGCAAACAATTCTGAGTCAAACCCTGAGCATGCTTGGAACTTCATTTATCACCCTCTAACCCGACGTGGATTTTTGGAGCGCAAACTTGTGCCAATGCAGTTTCGCTAGAAAGTGATGGATGTTTGTGGTGAGAAACAACACATGGGTGTATTATGATTCCCGTTGACTCAGGTCTGTCGCAGGCGCATGCCGTCGTCCTGCTTGTGCTGCTGACCTTACTTACTGACTGCGTCTACACGGGCTGCACTAGCGATCAAGTGTACCCGGCAAAGCAGGACTTTGGCTTATTTTGCAAGAAGCCCTTGGCTTCCGCTTGGTTTCAATGTTCCACAAGTTCGATACGGGTAAGGCTTTACGGAACCATATTTGAATGCATCGATGCGAGTTTCCCTGAACACTATGGACGCTGCATTGATATGAGGTGTCTGATCATCTTTGAGACTCAAAAAAACTTAATTGCCAATGTTTATTTCATTCTGACGACCTCAACACGAAATCGACGTAAAGACTTGTGCCTAGGATATGAGGCATACCAGCTACCGATGGCAATCTTGCCAAGGCGGGCGTGCCCGTCATGGTGCCGTTCCGCAGACCGATGAGTGCCGCCCGCTGAGGCATACAGGCGCATGCAGGGGAAGCAGGTTTCTCAGCGTATGGATGTCCAGAACGGGAAATGATACGCACCAGCTAGCCTTACCACTTGTCGGTCACCCAACACGACTGACACGCCAGCACGCCAGTAGCGACGCCGCTGAGGCCTCCCAGATCATGAGACTGACGGGGATCGTCCTCGTTGTTGGGCTCGCGCTGCCCTGACGTGTGAGGTGATCGGGGCATGCTGGGCATTGGCTGGGTGTGCAGCGACGGCGCTGTCGTGACTAGAGATCATCAGTCCTGGTGTCGCTCATGGCATGGATGGGCTGTGGCGTTTTTGATTAATGGCAAATAACAGCCGGTGCCCAGACAGTCTGCAGTAGTGCATTCAAGAGGATAAAATATATTCGAAGCCACGAAGTAACGTCTGAATTTCAGCATGTCATGCTTATTCGTCGCGTGCTAGAGGACGGTTGCAATGTCAAATGTCGCCTCGCATGTCGTTGAAAGAAGTTCGTGGCTGGTGCAGGCGGCTGCAGTGAGGAGGACCCGCAGAAAGCCGAGAGTGGCTGCGGTTTCAGGAGTGGCCTATCAATCAGATGGCCCAGAAGGTCCACCGGTTTGCTCTGGGCTGGGCAACTGGGGTGGGTGTGGGGATCTGCGACATACATGGCGCCACGCACCCATCTCTTTTGGACGGCGCGTCGCGACCCAAGCTCCCAAGCTATGATCTCACCAGCGAGCAACAAGGTCAGGCCCGGCTTGAGATTGGGGCTGGAACCAGAGAGACTGAGAAAGTGGACAGGGGTAGTAGGGCGACACGGTGAGTAAGAGTGTATCTGCTGTGTGGACTAAGGCGCTCGGAAATTGCTGTCCAGGTCGATGATTTGAAGATGGGCTGACGACGAGCTGCCACGAGGACACGGCAGATCTGGGAGAAGGACCCAATTGTGGCTTCTGGACCAACTGTTTCGACCAGGGGTGCGGCCCATGACGTACCACAGGGGCAGAATCTTGGAACTGGACGCAGGTCTCACAACATCAAACAGCGCCCATGGGGAGATGATAGGTAACCAGTACTCATCCGAATAGCTTCATGGCCATGTGCCCAGCGGTTGTAACGGTTACGTGGGTACCTGGGACCCATCTCCCATACCCATCCCTGGCAAATTAGGGGCCGGCGCACACGTCTGGACCTTGGATGTGACTGTGACTGGTCGATACTGGCTTGCAGCCTTTCGAGGAGCAGGGCGTGCGACTCAACGTGACTTTTGAGTGGCACCGTAGGCCATGCTGGATGATAAATACCTTCTATGCCGCCCTTTCCCTCGTCGGCTTCTCCCAACCCCCACAGCGACGACACTGCAAAGAAGTGCTGAATCGATTTATACGCATCTCCCAATTTTGACCCAAGTCGACTGCCCACAAGCCTATCACCATGATCTTGACCGATCTCGTCTCGGTGATATTCCGCCTAGCGGAGGTACGCCTTCACCTGGACACCGCTTCAGCCACCTTCAAACATGCCTGCTGACCCTCCCTGTAGCTGGCCTTTGCTGCCATCGTCGCTGGTATAACCGGAAACCACCTGCACGCGAGCCGGGGGCAGTCGTCCTGGACGTTGGGTCGCTTCATTTACACCGAGGTTGTGGCAGGGCTCTCCATCCTTCTGTCCCTCCTCTGGCTGCTCCCCTTCTCGGGAAGCTTCATACACTGGCCCGTCGATCTCATCATCTCGTTCTGCTGGTTCGCTGTCTTTGGCCTGCTGGTTGACTGGCTCGGCGGCAGCTGCGGCGACACCTTCGACTGGAGTGGCCTCGGCTTCCGCGGCAACAACTGCGGCTCATGGAAAGCCGATGAGGCCTTCGCCTTCCTGTCGGCCATCTGCTGGCTCGTCTCAGCCCTACTCGGCATCTACTGGACGCGCCGCCATACTGCGAGCGGGACGCAGACCACCACCCGGAGGAGGCGCTGGTACCGCTCGCGGGTCTAAGCTGAGGCATGGCTGGGTTGGCGTGTGACGTGGTTGGCGACAACTGTTGTTCATGTGTCTTCCTGGCGCCTTAAAACTGAATACGGACGCAAATGGCTTCCAGCCACAACCTGTGGGTTGACTCAAACTGTTGCTGTCGTCAAGGGAAGACTGTTTGCCACCCACACTTGATCGGGCCGCAGTGGTGCAGCATCCTGGACCTGCTGTTCTCTTTAATGCCTTTGGATTCCTTTGGAAAGGTCTCGCTGTTTGTTCTGGAGTGACTTTCGACACGAGTTTTGGATGGGATGATACCACGTGTGCGAGATCCAAAGATTGATACCCTTACTTGATACCACTTTAATAACAAAAACCTGTACCGAGAATGCAATTAGTTGCCAGTGAAAGCCCAAAATTCGAATTGCAAGATACACTTCCTCTGACTCTTGTCTGCCGCAGAGTGCTAGAGCCAAAGATGAGCAGCCAACTCAAGTTGGCTGGTGCCTGAGTCCTTGGTTCCAACAGACATGCAACTGCCCAATTTGGAATCAGTAACTTTTGGAAAAGTGCAGTCACTAGGCACACGTTCACTACGGTTTGAAAACGACAAGAATACCGTTTTTGCGCATCCCCACTCTACCTTCCTAGGCAGCTCGACCATGTGAGCCTTGCAGTCACTGGACGTTATCCTTCGTCATCGTTTGGGAACCGATTGAAGCAACGTTCACCCCGCCCCCCAACGAACCGCCACAATGTCTTTTTTCTCCTTCCTGGGCTCCTTGCTGCCGACACACTTTTTTGCAGGCAACACCGACGAGCCCCAGGACGTCGCCATCATGGACGAGTCCGAAAAATTCCCTCAGTTTCCCAGGCTACCCCCCGAGTTGCGCCACATGATCATCAGAGAAGCACTCTGCGAGCACGAGGAAGCGATACATCGCGTCGTACTCCTCGACCCAGCGGCCTGCCGCATCTCCCCTACAAAGGAGCTCGCGACCATGGCCTCCCCTCTCCTGTTCGTCAACACCGAGTTCCGCAGCCTCGCGCTCAAAGTCTACGTCAAAGTCGACGTTTTTGGCCTTGGCGCCCCTAAGGACGACCTATTTGGAGATGAACGTGACTGGTACCTGGTATCCGAGCTCCGTGAATACTTGTTCTACGGTCACGGTTTCGGCAAACAGATTCATGACGAGTTGGAGGAGCACGGCGTGCGCAAGGTGAGACCATTCTTCGGACCTACTTCTCGTCCCATCAATTCAGATCCTGACTGGTTGCAATTAGGGCTGCCTGTACATCAATCCCGCAAAGGACACCTTCGTGAACGGCATCATCCCACGTCAGGTTGCGCAAACCGGCCTGTACCGATCCCTACCCGACGAACCCAATCCACCTTGGAAGATACCCCGTGACTTTGTCACGGACCAGCTGCAGCAAGACACCTGTGCCAAGATCACCACGATGCGGGAGCTCGAGTGGGACCTCGACGACAGGTGCATCTCCTGCGGTAATTGCCTGATCTGTGGTCTCAGGCGCCGCCCGTGCTGCACAGAGGACTTCTTCGATGAAAGGGGACAAGACTGGGAGCCACTTCACCACCGAGATGTCTTCTCCGGCGTCGAGACCTTTGGCTTCTACCTATTGATCTCGCCAGACGACATGCAGGAGTTTCTTTGGGACTTTGTCCACATGGGTGGTGAGAAATGCTTGGAGGAAGGATGGCAGAAGCGCTATCTGGAGTTTGATGTGGCACGACTTGAGGAGTGATGGATTTCAGTCATTTATATCGCACTGGGCCATGGCACCAATAATCAAGGCTTAGGTCAATGTCGCTACAGCACATTGTCGTGATCTTAGTCGGCGTACTGACCAATCAATTATTGCTTCGCTGCTTCGTCGTCACACGCCTCATCTTGAACGATCAATGTCAGGCCACCGTGTGACGTACCAAAGGACTGTGAGAAGTCTGTGTTTATTTCCAACCTAACGTTGGTCCACGTGTTGCGAAGACTCTTCATGACTGCACCTAGGCACAAAGTTGCTTGTGATCATCATCTGACCAAGGTTGTGTATCCCTGTCTCTGTTAAGCCATCCACAGTGTGAGAGTGGCAGCCGCATGCAAGGAGTAGCCGGCCGCCCGGCCAACTATACAAGCTAAAGAGGCAGCGAATCGAGCCAATGCGATACAAGCATTTGATTCCGTGCTTGATAGCTTTGGCAATAGGGCGAGGACAAATGGTGACGAGTTTACATACAGATTGCATCTGATGGCCGGGGTAATGGGGCCTGGCAAATTCAGCAACCTCTTCAAATTTCTCCCATTTTAGGTATTTATGGCATGGGTTTGACGCAACAAAATCAACACAGCCAAGAAGGCTGAAAAGAGGCTGGTGACTCTTTCACCAACGGGAATGGGCGTAGGAATGGTCAAAGAGAGTCCGGGAAGGTGACAGCGGAGGACACGGTCTCAGCATAGCACATGAGAAAGTACGCGCCATTTCGTCTGGCTCTCCCGTCGAGGATGCTGTTTATATATGTACGTATTAGACAGTTCCCGATTTACAGCCGCAAAGTGGCACAGGCAGACTAAATGCTGAGGCTGTTTTGGGACCAGGATAATACGAGAGAAGCACGAATATCTGTGCCCAAAGATTCAGGATTCAGAGGCGGGAAGGCGCATGAACGAGCCTGTGTGCTCTGGGAAGCCAGGCAGAACGTGCATCTTGTCAGACGTCTGTCACACTATATCATCGGGCCAACATGCCTTGTCTTCCCGCGTGCTGAATCGAGTCTTGCTCAGTAACACGGTGTTGGTCCTCTGTGTGCTCTCACACACATAATTGCTGTGGCTTGTGTGCCCGGCTCTGACCAACCCGGCGGAGAAGGCGGCCATTCGGAAGTCCACAACCTATAGAAGCAGCCTTCTGTCCTTGGCCTGATGCTCTGGCAAGCTGTGCAGAGGTTCGTATTCGACCCAATCTGTTGTTCAGCGGTCCGGATGACTGAAGGGAAGGAAGACTTTGAAGCCAGCCAAGCAAGCGGTCCAGTTACACGAGGACGGCGGCATGCCCACGGACATTCCACGCCATCCCAAGCATATACTTGATTCGTTTTCGTGACGGGAATTGCAAAATTAATGCCGGCTTCCACCTCCCACCCCGAGATCTCTCGGGAGATGCAGTCCCCAAGCTCAGCTTGTGCGCTGCCTGGGCAGCCTTGGAAGGCCAGACGGGAATCTTCTGTACGGCATTTGGGTCCTAAAGATTTCAATGTTGGGTGTACACAACAAAGTGGGATAACAGTCAGCGAGGCCTTCGCAAGTAGACGTCGGGAAAAGCATGATCTGTGACGGTGACGTGGACTCATCTGCTGCGACATCTTCCCGTCTCCGTCAGCTTAGCGTCTGAGCATCTGACAGGGTGTTTTCGATATCTCTTTTGTCACTTTGATGGTGATAGACAGCTTGAATCCTGGTAGCAGACATATCTCGCTCCATACATAACACCAAATGGTTCTCTGACTTCTTTGAACTGCACGCACGAAGACGCCACGGTGGGAGCTGAGCAACGTGGGGGTGGCGACAGCCTCGTCCAGGGCTGTGACAGAAGTCTCACATGAGGCTTTCTTTACCTTGAAGGACTGGTGTCTGGCCGCATCCCATGTACAACATCAACATGGTCTCTGTTGGACACAGTAGAGAAGTTGCCAGCCAGGCTTATGGCCAGTTGCTCGGCACAAGCTTGCCGAAGGAGCTGCGGTACATTCTTGCGGCCCCTGTCCAGAGCAATCGCCCCCCTGCCGGGCCATGGCGCTGTAACACTGAGTCCCCTCACGATGGTCTCATTCATCTGCCCCTGCCGTCGCGAAAAACAAAAGCGACGTGACGTAGATCTGTCCGGCCCGTGAGACCGAACAAGCATGGGCAAGCGCTGGCAGGCTGGTTGGCCTCTTGAGTGGCGGAAATTACCTAGTCTTTTGCGACTTGTCACGAGGGCAGAAGAGTAGGCAGGGCCCGAGATCTAGGCCCGCCTAGCTGCCCAGGTAGATGGGTATTTTGAAAGTCCCGTTGCATTGGCGTGATTACAGCAGGAGCTTTGCACACTTTGCTCGCACCCAGGCCATGTTGATCATCTCGATTGACGTCGGCTGATGACGTGAAGGTGGGGAAGTTGGAAGCTTCCGGGGACATTGGCGTGGCAACCTGCCAGGCCAGGTGCTCGGGCTACCACTGGCTACGTAGCTACGGGGCTTTTCTCGAGCAGCTATGCCGTGTTGGTCGTGCATGGAAAAGTGCAATTGCAGCTCACGCCACACGTACCCCTCGGGAGTGGCTGTGCTGCGCCACAGAGGCCAGGAGGGTGATCGACGTTCCCGAAGGTTTGTTGTCGGTTGGGTTGCATTGCAGGCCGGGTGGTCTGGGTCCTCCCAGCCCGTCAGCCCAGGTTGTGACCCCCGTCTTCGATCATACTGACGACGACCGTCCGTCAAGCCCAGCTACCTGCTTCCCGTTCCAGCAACAGAGCAGCGCACGAAGTCAGCTCTGGCTGTCTGGTTCTCCTTTCTCTCGTCAATCTCACCCAATCTCACCCAAGTCTCAATGAAATGGCCCTGTTTCGCCTCTGCACACGTGGTGCGGTCTAGCGGCTGATCGCTCGTGGGCTAACCTTACGCGACTTGCACCTTCGTCATTGCCTTTTCTTCCGCGCCGCCTTTTGTCTCAGGCGAGAGCCTTACGGACCAAGGCCAGGCAATCTCAGAAAGGATGGTCCCGACCTGGCAGTCCTGGGAGCGGTACACATCAGATTAGCTCGTGGAGTTACATCTGGCCCATCGATCCCACACCCCTTGCCACTTTGTCGCAGGACGCGAGGCGTCTTTGTGGCGCCCCATGACGCTAGATGTCGTGCTCCTGAATGTAGGCAGGTACCTGCTGCCAGCTTTTGCCCGGCCACCACAAAGTTGGCTGCGGCATTGGGCCATTCCGCCGTCATGTCTCGGCCTCCGATGTGAGCAACCAGGCAAACGCACCTGCACACGTCAGAATGGCACAGCAGAACCTCACCACGGTGCAAGTGCACACGTCTTTTCGTTGCGGGACGCTGTACCCTGCCAAGACTGCCAGCCAGCCTTCCTTGGTGTCTCTAAGCGGCAGTCCAGCGCCAACGGTCGTCCGCTGTGTCCTATTGGGCTTCTCGTATGTTTACATGGCCACTCCCCTGCATTGTCGCCAGGATTCTGAAGGGAGCTCTTGGTGACTAGCCCGTGGAGATGACGGAGTGTCTGTTACAACACGCCCCCGCCAAGGTACATCCTCTTGGGTGACTAGCCCAGCCATTCACGGGTACTCTGGTACTCACGCACTCTGGTATAATGACGACTGCGGGGTGAGAAGTACCATGTCCGGCCCAAGAGGCTAGGAGTCTTGACAATGCAGGTAAACATGTATGAGACTGCTTGCCTTGAGACAAGCAAACGAGAGTGGGTACCCCATACACACCCCAGGCTGTTCCTGCCGTTTGTTGGTGTCCAGTTTGAGATCAATATGATGCAATGGGAGTCGCCCATGCCAAAGCAAGCCTGTGGTAGACCACCTCCTACCGTCCTGAACCCAACGCTCAAATGTTTATATAACTGGACATCTTCCCCTCCCCCTTCTACCACAAGAACAACATCATCCATCACACAATCTCAACAACAGCCTGATTCTTGATACCCTTTTCTATCCAACTCGCAAACAACAACCCAACACACCACCAACCTAATACCAAATCAACCCAAACAACAACCACCCAACATGTCTGGAATCATCAACAAGGTCAAGGACGCCCTCCACTCCGACAAGGCTCACGAGCAGCCCGAGGGAACACACGGCACCCACAACAACCGTGCGGCCAACGCCGCCGACCCCCGCATCGACTCTGACCGGGACGGACGTGCCAAGTAAGCCTTAAATCTCCTTCGTGAACTCGCAAGAAACAATAGTTAACATTATTACAGCCCAGCCACTGGTACGACTGGTGTCGGCTCCACCGGCCACACCGGAGGTATTGGCTCGACCGGTACCCACACCGGTACACACACCGGCACATCTGGTCTCGGCAGCACTGGCCACACCGGAGGCATTGGCTCGACAGGCACTCACACCGGCACATCTGGCCTCGGCAGCACTGGCCACACTGGCCACACTGGCACAACCGGTGGCAGCCATGTGACGGGCTACGATGATCCTACTGGCACTCACGGACCCCACGGTCGTGCTGGCAATGCTATCGACCCTCGTGTCGACTCCGATGCTGACCACCGTGCCGCTGGTGTTGGTTCAACTGGCCACACCGGAGGTCTCGGCTCTACGGGCACCCACACCGGCGTCGGCTCCACCGGCCACACTGGAGGCATTGGTTCTACCGGCACTCACACTGGTGGCATCGGCTCCACCGGCCACGCTGGAGGCATTGGTTCTACCGGCACTCACACTGGTGGCATCGGCTCTACTGGCACTCACACTGCTGGAGGCATTGGCTCCACCGGCACTCACACCGGAGGTGTTGGCTCTACTGGCCACACTGGAGGCCTCGGCTCTACCGGCACCCACACCGGCACCCACACCGGCCACACTGGTGGCCTTGGTTCAACTGGTACCCACGCTGGTGCTGGCACAACTGGATATGACGACAAAGCCGGTACGCATGGAACCCATGGTTCTAAGGTCGCAAACGTCGCGGATCCGCGCATTGACAGCGACCGCGACCACCGTGGCGCTCCCGGCGCAGCTGGTACATCTCACATTGGCTCTGGCCCTGGCCCTGCGACCAACACCGCCGGCCCTCACAAGCAGGATATTCTGAACAAGGCCGACCCCCGTGTCGACAGTGACCTCGACGGAAGCAAGACAGTCGGCGGCAACAAGACCTACCAGCAGTAAGTCCTTGTGAGTTCAAACTTTCTTAAATCTCTACCCGACTTATGACCGGGCGATTTTGAAACATTGATGCTAACCATCCAATTAGAACCGGGAACTCTTCACTCGCCCACAAGGACCCTACAGATGCTGCCCAAGTTCCTCCCTCTGTGCTCCGCGAACATGTCGGTGACCCCGACGTTGTGCACAACGACCCTCACCATGGTCATGATCAGAGGCACGGATCTGTCTCCCACCAGGAGGCACACGTTGTCGGAAAGAATGTTTAACGGATAGCGATTTGATTTTGGGGTGGAAATTCTTGCACCAATAGTGCCTATGGATCCTAATTAGTTGCTCTAATACCAATACCCATGCTTTTGTCCACACTTCATTAATCATTTGACCACATCGTGATATGAGTGAAAGAACCTAAAACCATTCCCCGTATCATCACTTTACAACTGCCTGGCCGAAAGATTTGCACTTGGTAGCCTTCGTAGTTTTCTCAAATAATTATCTTAGCAGTGTTATTGTTATCTTGACCTTTAACTTTTTGTCGTAACATAGCATAAATCGATTGGACAGGCGGGCATCGAGTTCAAGTCCAACCAGGCCCGTTTTCATTGTCACCACCAATAGTCTCTTCGAGGCTCTCAATGTGACCGTCTCGTTACAGGTCAGGCAGACGGAAGAACAGATCTGTATAGGTAGGAGCTTATAGTACTTAAACTACCATTTCAAGATCCTTCGTTACAGTCCACATCGCCGTTTGCAAGTTTCGAGTATTGAGTCCAAGCATGTTCCCAGAAACCAATTGAGATGCTCGTCACTAGAATGCTGGATGTACATAAACAACCATCTCGCTTTGGTACCGTTTCCTCGACCAATACGTTTAAGGTATTACGTTCATATAGAGAATCACAATTCCTCGGAGTGTCAGGTACTGTTTACTTTGCGTACATCGATTCGCGCAGGAACACTTGTAGGACTCACTGTCATAAATCAAAGCAAGTCCAAAGCCTTGCATAGCGAATCTCACTGCAATTGTCCACAATATACATTGTCTCTTGTCCTTTCAGGATACTCATTGCTGTTCCGGCTTAGTAGAGGAACTCAAAGAATACAAATAGTCTATAAATCAAAGCAAATCTCAAGAATTGCTGAGTGATTCTGCAAATGATCTGACATTGATCCCACTGCTGGCAGGTAAGTATTAAATACATACAGAGTTCAGATGTCATTTTTTTTTGTTTAGGAAAAATGGCTCGATTTCGGCACATAGAGCCAATTCCTTTCTTTGATATGCAATACAAGCTGATGAAATAAGTACCATGCACCCTTTAGTGAAATGAGGGCCGATATATTCCCCCTGTTTACGTGCGTTTAACATTATGCCAGCACTGAAGCGGCACCGCTGCCACCCCAGGCAACCATTGTAAGTACACCGTATCCATCCCACACACCGCACTGTCGTACAGCAAGGCAGCCAATTGACCAGATTCAGTGTTGGTCGAAGCACAGCAAGAGAAAGGCGGCAATACCGCCCGGTCATCAGCTGTAGGCTTCTGTCAACGATGTCGTAAACCCCGACTCATCAGATAGAGAAGTTGACTTCTATGAAGTTGACTCGGAGGAAGAAATGATGGCTGCGAGCGAACCCACGCGTGTGCTCGCCGCCGAAGAGGTGGCTGAGCAGAAACAACCCTTCTGCATAATCGCCTGGATGATGCCTGGCGAGGGCCTCAAGTACATCGGCAAGCCCATTTTCCAACAAATGTAGCAGAGGTCATTCGGTGCCCTCGCCGAGAGCTGGCGGGCCTCCTCAGACCCAACGCCGCCACATGGCATCACGGATGCCCTGTGCAACATGCGCCTTGGTCATTTCGTCGATGGCGTAGCCATGACGCCCAGCAGGGAACCCGCAAGTATAGCACCAGCATCGCCATGAGTGCCTTTGCCACCGGCACCTCAGTCACCCCAGCACATCGGCATGCCCAGGGCTGCTTTGTTCCACAAGGTCCAACACATCCTCAGCCGCTACACCAACGCCTATTACAACTTATAACTGCACCTCACAGAGCATGCCACAATGCCTCTATATTTTACTTACTCTTGATTTAGTTATCTTATATATAGTAAGAGGTTAGGAGGAGAAAGTTAAGAGGATACAGGTTGAGAGGCAAGGGGCTAAGAGGTAGAAGGTTAAGAAGCAGGAGGTTAAAAGGTGAGAGGTTTAAAGGTGGGAGGTTGAGAGAAAGGAAGTTAAGAGGTAAGAGGCTAAGAAGTGCCAGTGGGAGGTTAAGAGGTTGGAAATTAAAAGAATAGGGAGGTAGGAAGTAGGAGGTTAAGAGGAAGGAAATCAGGAGGCGGGAAGTTAAGAGGTAGGAGGTCAACCTATAGCAGGTTGGGTACTTAGGAAGTGGGTATTTCAGGTTGTTTACTCTATAGATCCTGTGCTATCAATGTTGGCTTGCGCCAAAGTCTGGGCCGCATACCTAGCATTGAGAATGTACTGCTGCTGCTCGAGAATTGAGTTGACATGCCCCTGTGTTCGGATGATGGTGTCGAGGTGCAGTCAGTACCTAGGTAAACATACTTGCCATCCGAGTCTATGCCATCCTACATAGACACCTGCTCATCCAGGAGATGCTGTCTTTACTTGGTATCCTCAAACTTCTTGGGAGGGGAGGAATGATCTTCCCCGCTGGCAGGGTATTAGTTGTAATCCTGGTATCTAGTCCCTGAACATCCAGGACCATCGCGCCCCGTATTCTACCCCAGTCGAAGCTGTGCGATTTCCACCGCCTTCTTGATACCCAACGTGCGAAGATGCTGAAAGAAGAAACCACAGGAGCCGTTGGCAGTCACCTGCCAGTGGTCGTGGGCTAGTCCATACAGGATGTCGACCATTGACACCTTCCCATCATCCGTCATGGCGGCCACCCGGATCCGGTCCACGCAACTCAGTGATGGTGGTTTCCAACGGAGTTCGTTCCGCTTGATGGCGTCAATGACCGTCTTGTCTGATACTTGCTGGAACGGACTGTGGGATCTGCGAAGTCTAAGCGGAAATATAGAAGACCAATAGTGGCATTTCAAGGTTCGCCCTCTCGCGTTGCAACGGGCACACAACCAAGCAGTCTTCTGACCCAAACTCCCAGGAGACTTCACATCACTCGTGTGCAGTGAGATCATTCCTAGATAGCTAGCGGGAAACGCTACAGGGGAAACCCTATAGGGGAACCGTCTTTACAATAAAATGCGGGAGAATTATGCAAAATGACCTGTAGGGTTTCCCCTATAGTATAGCCCCGGAAATCAACAGGGCACAATTGCAACAGATTGCGAACAGGATAAGAGGCACCCTAGCCTACATGTACCACAACGCCTTCCTGAACATCAATACCCGACAGACTGCCAACAACTGGATGACCCCTTTAATCCATGCGGCAGCCGTAGAAACAATCGGGCCCGAGTGGCAGGCGAGATTCCGGAACAGGATACATGATCTTATTGCTCGAAACAGTCGCCATATTTTGAGGCTTCGGGGCGCTTCTAGTCGTGCCCGAGAGGAACGGGAACGTATTTCGGCGCCAGCAAGAAGGCAGGAGATCCATGAGGGTGATCAAATCATCCGGGCGAGATATCTGGCTCGTGAAGCAACACCAGGAAAACCCATTCCTTAGTAGGGTCCCTCGCGGACAGTGAGAATCGAGTCAACTATTCGTCGACCCCGGGATGAATCGGTGGCCCCTTGGATATCCGAGCGACGAAGAACTCAGCGACGCCTGAACCCCATCATCGTAGATTTGGACCCGGAAGAGGAGTCGGTAAACCCGGATTCGGCTGATCCAGACCTAGTTGTTTCTAAGAGCCCTTTCACATTCTCTTGTAGCTGCCTAGGGCTCCCTAGGCTCTTTTGTATGTGTGTAGCTACATTAGGGAGGATATTTTACCCTCATATCTCTAGGAAAAAGAGAGAGAGGGTAGGCGAACAGCAGAATGAATACTCATTACTGAAAACAAGTGGTTGTGAGCCCGTGTTGTCCCATGACTCGGACTGGGGGCTCAACCAAGAGGCGAACAATGTGAATGTCCAGGGCCGTGACGATAATACATTCAACCGAGAGATGGATGCTGCTTTCGGGATTCTCGATACCCTTAGAGAGGAAACAGAGAGTAACCCAAGTCGGGATATCAGCCAGGAGGCCCAGGGCCGCAACAAAGATGCACTCAACCGAGAGACGGGTGCTGCTATAAGGGGAAACGCTATAGGGGAACCGTCTTTACAATAACATACGGGAAAATTGTGCAAAATGACCTATAGGGTAACCTCCTATGTGATACCTCCCATAAGATGGACTTTTGACACAAGAGATGCTCAATCGCTTGGCATTTCATCCAGGCCATTGGAAAACCTCGTTGAAGCCACTACCAAAGCAAACCAACTCGGGTATTAGCCCACTGGGCTGTTAGACACCGGGCACTTTACAATCCAACTGTGAAAGATGTATAGAGCGGCCGATAGTGAATAGGAGAGCTTCACAGACTCGGAGCTGGGTAACATACAACTCCCCCAGATCCCAGACTCCTACCACCCAACTTCCATAACAGCTTTCAAAGACACCAAGCAAGAGTCCTCAAAGCCCATCAATAACCAGTTACCGAACTCTTCACCCAGTAATACACCTTTCTTCTACCATCAAGATGTTCCCCATCCAGATCATCCTTGTCGTACTGGCTTATAGCCCCATTGTTGCCCTTGCGGCTCCTCATGCGTTAGCGCAAACAGATGGTACCAACTCGGCTCCCTCAAAGATCCTGACAAACCAGTTTGCTCCTGCTGGCAGTCTGTACTCTGGCCCTTGGTCAAACTTCCCCGCGATGAACAAGTGGGTCAGCTTTGACAACATGGTGAGTGCCTACAGACCTACAAACACTTTTCAGAGCAGCTCCTTCCCCACAAGAAGCCTGCCATGCTCCCCTAGACATCTGGCTGGGACTAACGACTCATTCTGTCTGTAGTTCAACGCCAACCAGCAGTCCATGATCGTAGCTGGAAGCACCCAGCAGGATGGCAAGTAAAATCTCATTGGGGTCCCTGGCCCACCTCGGCATCCAAACTCACCCCTGGCGGATCGTCCGGTCTACATGAATGTGGATCAAAACAGGCTTCCAGCGGTCTATGACCCTCTGAGAGGCTCTTTGGGACTTGAAAATGCTCACCTTGGCCTTGTTCGAAGACAAACGAAAATAGCTGACACAACATGCTCCAGTGGACCGCATCCGGGTCGCCATCACCAGTGTCGCCCAGTCATATGGCATCGATGCCCGTAAGCACAATTCCTCTCCCTACACGGTTTCCCGTCCGTTGTTTTTGGGACCCATAGCATGTGACTAACACGTAGTAGGCGTCATACTCGGGATAATAATTGAGGAGAGCCACGGAGGCGTCGGCGTAGTGACCACCACGAACGCAGACGGCGTGCCCACTGGGGGCTTGATGCAGACCAGCGGTTGCCACGGCTACGACGGCCAGAATAACCTGGCGCAGGTAAATTACCAAGGACAACATACTCTCCACCCAGTCACACCCGTCACACCCCTCTCCTCTTCTTCGGGCATGTGACTTGGGGATAAACCTCAGGACTCACTTCGCTAACTAGAAATGCAATTGATCACAGGCTGACATCACCTACATGGTCGATTGCGGCACCCAGCACTACAAGACAAACCTCGGCAACTGGGGCGGCCAGAACTCGGAGCAGTCCATCTATCCTGCCCTGCGCGAGTTCAACTCGGGCAGCGTGGTCGCCTCGAACCTCAGCACTGCCCCAAACGGGGTTGGGAACCCGGACTACGTCAGCGACCTCGCGCAGAGGTTCCTGGGCTGGGTTAATTGAGTAGGCAGCACGGCCAGCCTTGTGGGGGAGGGGAGGACTCTTGATACACCCCTCGGTATAGAAAAGGCAGCTCAGCATGGTGGAGCTATAGATATCGGGCTTTAACGTGTTTCGTCTTCGGGCAAGGAGCAGCAAATCGGGGCAATCGAACTTTGGTATATCTGGTGTTGTTTATACCAGCTTCTTCTCTTGTGCCTTTGTCTTTACAGCCTACATTTCAAGCGTTTTCAATGTCAATGATGAGTGACCGCTGTGGTTCTGTCGGTATATGGGGATGAGCATTCGGCGATGACATTGTATTGAGAAGAAAGAAGGCTTTATATGGGTCATTCCATTCTTGTACCCGTGGCGATCTCTTATCTGCTGGTAGATTTGTGATTCCCGGAATTTCCAGAGTCCACGCAATTGGGATTTTGATCGTGGCTTTGCTCCTCATCAGAAGAAAAGCCAGTCAAGTTCCTTCCTCACATTTCTCTCATGAGGACACTCTAAGTGCAAGAGGAATTCTGCTCCACCTGATGCCTTATGGTACGTCACGAAACTTGATGCTTTCCCAAGGGAATGTACTTCGAAATATCACCGGGAAAACGTGTAACACAGCTCTTTAAGAATTTCTTAATTTTGTCCACTAGCAGATCTTGACTCTATCTGAGACCTTGTCCCTTCCAATCATCCAGAGAGTTATTCATTACCCTTGCATCCACTCAACCCCAGACCAAGAGAGCCAACGATGACCGAGGCACCTGCTGGCTTTTATTTCGTGCAAATTCGCCCATGGCAATTTGTCGTAATGTGTGTATCTCGAAAAATCTATCTCCCGGTGTTCATCAATATGTACACTATGTTCATACAGTACTCAGAATGTACTTTGCGCCGTTCGCCTGAAATGCATTCCCCCCAAGGTCCAAAAGTGTGCCGAGAAATTGTCTGGGCTTTGCATCAAAACTTGACAATGCTCACATCTCGAGCTGTTCCGACATGATGCTGCATCGTCCACCTTCCGAATGGTGATCAAGTTGGTCGTCTCGACCTCGCTGTGCTTTCAAAATGCAGTCGCCTCGTTATACCCACCCCTGCCCAGCGGCGAGATGTACTCCTAGTTTTTCTCTGATGGGTTTTCCCATTTGATAGGGTGCACGAGCATGCTCCTCAGGCACAGCCGCCCTGTGCTGTCTGGGCGGCTCTCCTCTGCCTTTCCTCCACGCAATGTCCCCTCCCCAGCTCGTCCACCATTCTCCCCGCGTCCGTCGTATTGGGCATAGCCCAACCAGCGACGCCATAAGAGACCTGCGAATTCGCTGTTGTAGTACCAACTGGTGCCTGCGTGGTTGTGCTCGTTATCGAGGTCGTACGGAGAACCGCGGCCGCTAGTGCTGTGGTCTCGGCCGCCGTTGAAGGCCCAGTCGACTCTCTCAATGTCCCACTTCCTGTCAATGAGAACAGGGTGCGGTGCGTATACAGCTTTCATTCCGTGGTGCAATGCCATCGAGGCAGGGAACATCTCGGAAAACATACTGTGGTGCAGACGCCAGGTCTCTTCGTGCATGACCTGGAGAAGGCGTCTGGACAACCGGGAGGCTGTGACAATTGCACAGCGGCGGGGTGGAACGGGCATACTGCGGTCGTACCCAGACACATCTTTGGCAAATACCCAGCCGGACTCGTTTGCATCAAATATAGGGTTCAGGGTGATCAGGTCCGCATCCTCGCCTATCCCGCATTCGGTGATGTTTCCTCCTTTGGCACATGTGTCAGGCATGAAACTGAATCCACGCTCTTGGGCACGTAGAGACTGGCGACCGGGAAAAATGACAGGCCCGAAGATTGTTTGACGACCAGAAGCCTCGGTATCCTGGTGAACGACTTCTGTGAAGTTGGACCAGCTGCCGTGGTACTCGGGAATGTAATACTTTTGTGAGCGCTCCCAGAGTTCGACACGACTTTGCTTCTTGGTCCAAGATCCAAGACGGTCGAACAGTTCGTAGTAGTTCCCGACATATCGCATATCCATCTCCCAGTTCCAGAAGTGTTCGTACTCGGGATGCATCATTGCAAAATGCTGCAGTGGCATGTGTGCAGAACGATAAACACCGTGGACATCTCCGTTTGATGGGTTCTCAAACGCGTCTCCAAAGTGACCAGGATACAGCAACTTCATCTGCGGCTCGGACCACAGAGAAGTAATGGAGTGGAACTCTGGTGGCATGTTCGAGTCGAGTATCTTCTGGACTGTTTCCGCGTCTGCCCAGATCGGTTGCTCTTTGTCTTTGACATGGAGCAGGAAGTGCACGTCGTACTCCCCGCCAGACCGCAGGGATAACTCGGAGATCATGGCGCGGAAGTTAAGAATGGCCAGATGTGTCCACTGGAACCCGACATATGTTCGAATGACAATCGCGATACGCCCAATCTTTTGCTTTGAGTCGTTGCCGAGACGTGACTGGGCACCCTTCTCGCTGTTGGTGGTGTCGACTTCCCTGTCCTCGGGTTCCACAAACCTCGCGCGGTTCTTCTCGACACAACGCTTTTGGAGTTTTCCCCAGTTCATGTTGTGGTAGTCGATCTTTCCAGTCTTGTTCCACACGTGCTCGCTTCCTTCGCTCTCGGTATCCATACCCTCTCCGACACCGCCATCCTTAAGGCTGTAACCTAG
This sequence comes from Diaporthe humulicola, assembly GCA_038088545.1. Classification (NCBI taxonomy): domain Eukaryota; kingdom Fungi; phylum Ascomycota; class Sordariomycetes; order Diaporthales; family Diaporthaceae; genus Diaporthe; species Diaporthe humulicola. Next base: position 233,180 of record JBBWSL010000002.1, on the reverse strand, counting down.
ACCATAGGGACCATACCGTCCAAAGCGGTCATAGCAAATGTCATCTCGGATCCCGAGAAGCTCGTATGAACCCACTGCTGGCCTTGCAACGCCCTGTGGAAGTCCGTCGTACACGTACAGGTCCGGGGGTGGAACAGTCTGCTCCTCGTCAAGGTAGCATGTCTGCACAGCGTGGTGCTTCTCCTTGTATTCGGCTGACTGGTAGTCGGGCTGTGGTGCGTATAGGGTGGGCGTTGGTAGGGCGGTGCTGAGGGAAACGGTGATGACAGGCGGGGTGTCCGCCTTGGCTGGAAACTCGGGAACGTAGTCCTTCAGAGGCACCAGGCTCTTGATGCCATTGAAGTAGCCGTCCATACTACAGAGTAGATTAGACATCTGATGACTGGAAACACTCAGCTCTCAAATGAACTTACTGCTTGTACTCGAGCCAGTGAAGAGGATCTCGGCCGTTGCCATCGTCCTTTTTGCCCTCGTCCTCCTTGCCATCCTCCTTTTTACTTTCCTCTTTGGACTTGTCGATGGTCAGTTGCTGCTCGATGGTAGCAGCTCCTTTGCCGAGGCCGGTCTTTGGGGTCTCAGAATGGCTGCCTTTCCTGAAGTCTACCAAATCCAAGATCCTTCCATGTCGGGTCTGAACACCACCCGAGAACAGCACCAAACACAAGAGTATTGTGACGGTGACAGCCCATATCATGACCCGTCGGTACAGGCAGTGACTCAGCAGGGCCCGCATGGGAAACCTCGGGGAGGCTTGAACAGGTAAGGGTAACATGAATTCGGATTTCCGCGAGGCCGGTGAGGACGTTCTCGAGCTTGGTTTTGAGACTGGCAAGCACGACGTCCTCTCCATAGTAGAAGCCAACGGGGAGTGGGTGACTGGTGGTGTGAAGCTGCTCAGGGCGTGGCGTGACGGAAGTGGCGAGCAGCTTCAGGGAAATCGGGCGTGACTTGACATGAATGAGGGGCCCGGTATATGTCGAGATTGATGTGTGATGCTTATGCTGGTCGACACAGTGCAGCCGGGCACAAGCTCGAGATGCTCAATGTTTGATCAACCCGAGCGGCGAAATGCTGATTGGCGATTGGAGGATCACGCCTCGAGGCAAGCCGTATACCCGCGCTGAGTGAGGTGACGTGCGGTAGAAGGAGCTCGGGGTGTGCCAAGACAAAGGCAGAAATGGAAAGAGAAAAAAGGAATCGGTTGAATATTCGAGATGGTGGAAAGCGGGTGAGGTCGCTGATTTGGGCCGACGTGCTTTGATCGGTCTGATCAAGAAAAGAGTGGGCAGGAGGGCAGGCGGGGCGACGAGGTGAAAAGGGAAAGCACAGGCAGAGGCAAGACAGAGACGTCGGTTGTGGCAGGTGCAGTCCAGGTGGATGGGACGGGATGGGATGGGACGATGCTGTGACGCCCTGCCACAAGTACAGTAGACGACCAAGGCTGTGGAAGGCAGGTAGAGTACCGGTGGGTCAAGGTCGACAAATAGACAGACCTGCTGCAAGTCTTGACTGGGCGTTCTTGTTTCCCACAGGGATTAAAATCTAATGTACGAAAATGCGGTACAGCTCCTCAGGGCCAAACATGAAGTGGGGAGGCGAAAGTTACGAAATGTAAATGAAGTAAACGCAGGCGAGGGCGAGGATCGAGACGGAGACGGAGACGGACATGGCAGAGGCAGAGGCACAGGCACAGGCACAGGCACAGGCACAGGCACAGGCACAGACAGGCTGGACTGCTCCCTCCGATGAGATGGTACGGAACTGCCAAGCAGGAAACTCTAGTGCAACACTGCAATGACAAGAAGCTAGGAGAATTTCCCGTACGCCATCGCCGTGAACTGTAACGGTGGATCCGGACCGTACGGATGTGAACGGGCAGCAGTTAGTTGACAGTCTAGAACCTGGCCAGTCAGTAGCAACACGACGGTGCAGGACATGCCACAGCAGCCCAGGAGCGCATTGATCTCCCGCCGGGTTGGCTCGAGTCGCACGTCCCGGGCCTAGAAAGGTAGCTCCCGATGGTGCATCGCGCATCGCGCATCGTGCTGGGGGCCACAAGTCCCGACAGTGGAGAGCTCGGCCGCATGGGTTCCTCGCCAGGACATGCCGATCATCGAGGCAGCTCCGCCCCCGCGACATGAACATGCTTCAGCCTTGGCCTTATGCCGGCACTCCCTACCTCCAAGCAGTGCCCACGCCTTCTAATACGCGGACCTGGCGTTCCACACACCACGCAGTAGCAGCAGCAGCCCACCTCAACGTCCCGACTGGGTGGGGATTGTTTTCGATCCCGGCCAGGCTCGCTTGGCCCCACGTGTCTGCTACAGCCGTTCGCCCACACACCCCATTGGCCAAGGAGCGCACCTTGCGCACCTTACCATGCGCAACAAGCAGACAGGCCTGACAGGTTCGAGCTGGTTCGAGCTGCTCGACGACCGTACCCCTGCGTTAGCAGTCACGGACGGCGAGTACGAGCCCGAAGCCGAGCGCAACCTGTTGGACACATATGCATTGCACTGACTGGCACGGGGAACAAGGCAACACCCGGCCAGGGGAGAGGGGGACACATGCGCAGCAGGTGCGAGGACTGGTCCAACCAAGATATCAAAATCTCACGAGGGACACCAGACGGGCACGAGATTACGTGTGCTTCAAGGTCCCGCGGGGCGGCGACACGGCTTGAGAGCAATGCCTTGGTAATCGGCAAACCTTAAGTCAAGTTTAGCCGCATTGATGGATCCAGGTTCTGCGGACTGGGCTGAGGAGGCATCCATCTATCTCACGTAACTTAGATAATCCGCGGCCAACCACGCGGCAACAGGCGGAAAGAAGAGGGCAGAGCAGGAAATCCGGGGGTCCAGAGGGTCCAAGGAAAGGGGTCCAGCTGTCGTCGTTCCCAAGGCGAGGAGGCTCTGATGCCAAGCCACTAATGCCGATCGGGGCGCGCGCTGGACTGGCACGCCCCTGCAGCAAAGCTGGGGAGCCTGGGGAGGTGTACATTAGCGCTAACAGATCCCGGCCACCCCCACTACGTTAAATAGGCGAGACCAGAGCTTAGATCTGTTACTGCACCTGCTCGTGCCTGACATGACTTGACATGGCCACTCCGAAACAACCGATGGGGTAAATCCTGTTAGAGTTGGGGGATCACCCTTCTAGAAAGCCTGTCACGGTCCGTTGCGATTAGGTTCTGATTCGTGCCTGCCCTTCTCTCTTTTGACCTCCCCATTTCCTCACTACCGTCGATCCGGCAGCCGTTTTTCGAGGCCCAGATTGGCCTGCTTGTGCGACATTGGCATATGCACCCCAGATCAGCTTACACGTCAGAACCAAAAACGCCGCGCCGCCTTGGGTGTTTGTCAAGACCAGATCGGCTTCGGTCGCTCGTCGGCAGGACCTTGAACGGGGTGGGGGCAGAGGGGAAGAAGGGCACACGCCACTGCACGACTCCCAAGGGTTGTGAAACATGCGTTAACCTGCCGAGACTCGGGCTCGTGCCGCAGATTTTGTTTCAAACTTAGGCTCGAGCAGGAGAACCGACCACCACCCACCCACTCCTACACCTTCCCTGCACTACACACACACACACACTTTCTCTCTTTCAGTCAGTCTTTGCGTCTGTTCGTGGGTCCTGTTTGCCAGTCTGTCTTGTCTATTAATATCGTCGCCACCTGTCGCAGCGCTTGAAGATCAGCTCGGGTCCCAGCCATGCAATCGTCCCTTCTTTTGCAGTTGTTTACACTTGGGAGTGGGTACAGGTCCATGCACCGTTTCCCTGCACTGACAAATTCAATGTGCATCTTCAGATCAGTAGTCTACTCGTGACGTCAACCATGGTAGCTCCAGAACCACCTTGCTCTGACCCGGCTTCTGACACAGGGCTGCGTTCCTGTACAGCCAGCGAGCGAGTCAGCGAGATGAGAGCACCAGCTCATGTTTCTCCGTCGAAGCAAGACTCCCTCATGGGATGGCAATTACACGTAGGTAGGATGAGAGTGGCATACCACAGCATCTATGTACCACCCGGCCTGTGCTACTCGGCCCCTTACAGTCCGGTCACTGAGTTGTGATCCTGTGCACATCAGGATCCTGTCGACGACGGGTACGGGCATCTACTCGATTTAGCCTATCGGGCAGCACGTTGCGCAAAGCTCACGACAAAATTGCAATATCTTGCACAGCCTTGAGCTGTTCTTCGCTGCGACCTGTCACAGGATGGGGACCGCTTCCGTCTTCACAGGCACTCAATTCATCCGGATCCCTTACCAACCGAGTTGCCGACGGCCATGCTCTTCAAATGTCCCGCGTTGTCATGTTCTCTGAATAGACGGTCTCATCTTCCGTCTGAATTCTGCTCGAGGGCTGAGTACCCAGTCAGAAGAGTGCGGCAACCCCAACTTGATATCAAGCCAGCCTCTTCAGGCAGACCGGTTGCCAGACAGACACACAGCCATTTGCGCCCATGATTTCCCGATCAGCGACGTTGACGCGAGGTCCGGCCCGCAGTCACAAAACAGAACACCACGTTTGATGGTCTTCTTAATTCGCGCGGCAATAGGATAGAAACACAAACAGCAACGGCAGTCACGTCTGCAGGAAATGGTCTGTGATGTCAAACGGGAAACCAATCCGAACGGATCAAGGCCCACGGACCACCATACCCTCCGTCTTGGGTGACATACTGGGGCCCGGAGAGGTGTTGCGTCTCCCATTCCATCACACGACATTCGACACTCAATGTAGCCGGGCAGTCTGCTACCCGTCGGCGGGCCTTCTCAACATGGGTTGATGTGCTGAGCACACAATCAGCAGGCTCCTGCTGCCAAGAAAAGACGTAATTCTTGTTTGTTACTCGTTACGGTCCCAGCCTTGCGTGCCAACTTCAGCAACCTCTGAGAGTCTGAGTATCCTCCAGTATAGCCCTAGAGACAGAGACACGTCGTTAGAGCCCTCTCCACTTGCGCTTGCTCGGACCCCCAAAACAGCAGCCTTCATTTGGGTCGTGGGTCGTCGGGATAATTCACAACATGAGAGGCTGGAAAATGTCTGAGCAGGTAGTTACTCTTGGTGTCATCTCACCTTGAGTGTACCGAGATCCTCAGTCCCACTTTCTTTCTACAATTTTCACGATAGCATGATATCCTGGACATTTTGTCACCAGATGAGCATATGGCGAAGGACTCCTGTCATGGCATCACTGATTCCGTCACGATCTGCCTGCGGGAAGCTCCAAACCGACTCGCTCGCCATGGGCAGAGAACGCTGTTGAGCGTATACCCCAAAGCTTGCCCACCACAGGGTGCCTCTCATGACGTCCGTGCTGGATTATCTTCCCTCGGTATCGTGGCGTCCACCTCCGCCGACGTTGCTGCGCGCTCCTTCTCAGTATCTACGTACTCCCTCGCACGCCCGTGATCAGGTCCCGCCCTGCTGGTACGGCCATCTGTATGTGTCGGGTCCCTCGCCTTCTCTTTCTCCACCCGCGCGAATCTCTTCGCCCTCCTCCTCCCATCGGCCGCCTCCCTCCACCCGGCGCCCCACGTGATGGTGGCCCACAGGCCCGCGGCGCTGCACATGAGGAACCCGGCGCTGATGGTACTGAACCAGCCCACGCCGATGGTCTCCACAGCGGGCAGCACAACCCCAGTACCTAGGCAACCGAATAGATAGCGCACGACGTAGTTACCCGAGATGACATCGCTGCCCCGCCCCGGCATGACATCCAAGCAGTACGTGTTGAGGCTGGGGAAGCAGAACAGCTGCGCCACGCCCTGCAGGAACAGCACGATGACGGCCAGCGGGATGCCGCCGACATTTTTCTGCACGCTCCACCCGTAGATCAGCACGCAGCCCGGGATCACCACGCCCATGAACGGGAGCGCCGAGCGCATCCTGTCCTCGGGCACCCGCTTGCCCCCCATCTTCCTGATGTACTTCTTCACCACGTAGTCGGCATACCGGCCCCCGACAAAGGTCCCCAGCAGGTAGCCCGCCCCGGGCGCCAGGTAGAATAGGCCGGACTGCATGGGCGTTGTAAGGCCGAAGCGTGGGTTGAGGACGTACTAAGGCAGTTTAGAGTCAGCAGCTGTGTCAGGATCTCATCCCACTAATAGCAAGTCTCCGAAGCTACAACGTAACAAAGGGCGGTTACGTAGGTACCGAGACAGCTTGTCGGTGTGGCAGTTCCACGTCCTCAGGTGGGTGGAAGATATTATTCGAAGTTTGCTTACGCGGATGGGTGTGAGTAGCGAGTACATGTTCCAGACGAGGGATGAAGATGCCACTCCGGTCAGAATCCTAGTGACTCGGGTCAGTATTTCGAGTATGCTTATGGTGGCGGAAACAAATAGAAGCATGAGAGGCCGCTCGTCACGTTCCCAGCTACCCTGCCTACGCACATATCACGTTGGGAAAGGGGTTCGATGTGGTGAGAGGTTTCCAACGCACAAATTCGGGTACAACAGGAAAAGCTTAAGCACCCTCCATGGATTTACCATGTTTGCAAGCACCTTCGCTTTTCTGTTCGTACTCAGGCCCTCGAGATCGTCATACTTCTTGTGGTGTATTGTCTCGGGCAGCAGAAAGAAGGTCCCCAGCACCGCCAGGCCGGCGAGCCCGGCCTGCAGCCAGAAGATGACGGTCCAGTCAGTATAAGTGACGATAATGCCGCCTATAAACGGGCCGATGGCCGGGCCGACCAGAGTGCCGCTGAGGAACCACCCCATTGCAGTGGCTCGTTCCGTGGGACGGAAGATGTCTCTGATGCCGGATGTCAGCCGAAATCAAAGCAATCCTCTCTCCTTAATTTTATGGATTCTACGGGTACACATACTGTAGACACGCAGATCCAACGAGCAGAAATGCCGTTCCCTCAAAGGCCGTCAAGATGCGGAAGATGAAGAAAGCAGCCAAGTTGGGCGAGAGGGCCGTCCCGATACTGCATCCGAGGAAGAGTATCGCTGTTGTACAAGTGATCTATACAGACGCCATAAACAGAGGTCAGCAAGACAGTACCCATTCTCAGCGAGCCGGATCCTGCCACGGCGACAACCAACGCGCGCACAAGCCCCACGCTTGGAGGTAAAAAGCGGTTCCAAGGTTGTCTCCGAAACCTGAACACAGGAACAGAAAGGAGAAATCGGACTCACGCTCTTCCGCCCCCAAACCTCGCTAAAAGGGCCCCAGACGATGGGTGAGAGGCCCATAAAGAGCATGTACAGGGCATTGGACAGGCCAATGATGGAGCCGTTGGTGTTGAACGTGGCGGCGACCTCGGGGACGGCCGAGAGCACGGTGGTGGAGGAGATGGGCGCGAGGAAGGCGCAGTACGACAGCAGGGCGACGATGACCAGCTTGCGGTGCGGCGGGATCCGGTCGTAGACCGAGTCCGGGACCTCGACGAAGGACGTGTAGTGCTCGACGGGGTTGTCGGGCCCGAGCGAGACGTTGGTCGAGACGCGCGCCACGGGGCTGCCGCCGGGGCTCTGCGCCCGCTGGCCCGGGCCACCCCTCGAGCTCGCGGTGCTGTGCCGGCGGGAGGAGGAGGGGGTAGACGATGACGAGGAGTTGTCCCCTGAGTGTTCCGAGGCCGAGAGGGTTGTCGAGTGGCGGTCCCTTTCCTTCTCGATCCGTCCGGCTTCTAGGTCATGTTCGTACCCTTCGTGATGTTCCCGACTGTGCTGCTCTCCCAGGGCAGGGGCATGGGGTTGTTTCTCGGTCTTGGCCATCGTGACGTATCATGGAATGGGGACTTAGAGAAGCTTCTTATTAAGAATTAGGGGGGAGACTAAGGGTATCATCGCAGGCGAGGCTTCCCGTTTGCCAAGAGAGGTCAACAGATGTTCCGAAACTGAGAAGATGGCACATATAAGGTGGGCAAGAATGACAATAGTCGGGAAAATCCCGTCTCTCGGGCCAAAGCCGGATGGAATGGAGCCAAGAAGATGTAGTCTGGGGAGGTTCCCACAGATGGGGAGACGATATCGCAGCGGTAGGGCAGGGCTGGACCGAGACGGCCAAGAATGGAGAACAGAAGCAAGGGCTAGCCAGGGGCGATCCACATGTCTGTATGGTGACAGCAAGGCCCTCGCCTTATCTAGACTACTAGACTGTATTCGCTCCCGTGCATGTGCGTGTGTGTGTTTTCCAGGATCGGGCCCCATACTCCCAAAGAGTCATCGGCTGCCGGCAGCGACAGATCCGCCGTGAATCGCGGATGGCTTCCTGTTTCGACCAAAAGATAGGCCGAAGCGCGGACTACCTTTTCCTTGCCCCAAGACAGACAGGTTGATTGACAGCATGACAACCAACTTGAATGACGGTTGCGGTCCGAGTATCGGTGGGCGAGCGGCAAGCAGGAGTTGGCCACTAGGTCCGGCTCGAAACCAGGACAAGCATCTAGCCAGACAGGAACCAGTTATGTCCTGGGCGGCCGTTGACTAACACCAGCTAGCTGCAGGCGTGCGTTGTAGGAAGGGCGAAAAAAATAGCAGCCAGCCGTGGACACAAACCCGGCCTGTTCCTGGTGTCATGGCGGCCGTTATCCGCGGCCTATTGCCGTGACATAGCCGCGCAGCAGATACCGGTAGGCTAATAGCCTATGTCCTATTGCAATAGGGCCGAGTCCAGACGAGTGATTGCCCCCGTGCCCCCGTGTGTCTCTGGGGCCCACCATTCCTCTCTCGACATGGTGTAGTCTGCGGCCCCACAGGTGGGACGGCAGTTTGACGGGTGACGGCTGTTGGTTCCCATGGGATGGGCCTGCTCGATCGGTCCTTGTACAGGACAGGACAATATGGCCGTTTTCCAAGCGACAAGGCGAGCATGTTGAGGTCCCATGTCAAGCAGATGGCGATGAGCTGGGGCATGGCGTGTGGGAAGAGAGGACGGCCGTACAGGGCAAAGGGCCAATGGAACTTGGCCGGCTGCTCTCCCGACTTCCGGTCTCGACTGTCCGATTGCGGCTCCGAGTCACGCTGACATTCGGCGTTTTCCTTGTTGGATCGTGTCAGGGCGCTTTGGGAATTAGCAAAAGGGCGCGCCAGTCCTGACGAGCACCTTTCGATAACCGGGTCACCGCAGGGCTGCCAGGACGGCTGAAAGCCGAGCAATCCATTGAGATCCATACTGGCGAGGAATCGGCACAGCCGATAAAGCAGCGGCCCTGTGCCTCTTCTCTTGTGCAGGAAAAATGTGCAAACCACTTCCACGAGGCCAATCGACTCCAGCCGAGTAGCACAAGCTCACAACATTATGACGGGTCGAGCCAGCACGATCGTGTGTCACGTCTCGTGAAACCACCAACCACGGCATATTAACCAACACGAACCAGACACCACGCAGGACATGCTCAACTACACGAGATAAGGTAATCTAAGCATCACAACTCACTCGACACGATATTCCAAAGCAGAGCTGCTAATTCAGCCCGTCCATCTGTTCCACCGGGCTCACTCACACTATCAAGACACATGGCAAATAAACTTATTCTTTGACCTTGACCGACGTGTCTCATATCTCTCTCTCCACACTCACCCTCCCCCCCCCCCCAAACGCGAGAATTCCGACTCTGTGGGACTAGGAGAAACAAAAGGGCATGCGTGCCAGACCCAAGTAGCAGGATCTCCCAGGACGAACTCACACAAAACGTGACAAGAGCACCTTTCGGCCTCATCGCGGCCTAATCGCAGCCACGCACGTGTCGGGCTGTGAAGAAGCCCAAGCACGCCTGCCTGCCTGCCTCATCACACATACACACATGCATACAGATACATGTGTGCGTATTATACACCTCCCCCGCAAACCCCAGAGGTAGGAATCCGAGTGCTCTCCTCCCGCTCCGACTGCTATCATCCAGGCGTCACGACGCGGACATCTCTCCCGTCCATAAAGTCTTGTTCCTCTGTTTCCTCCAGTCCCAACCCCCCGGTCACAGTCCCGAGCCATAGCAGGTCGGCCGCTTCCACCATCAATCCATGAAAGAAGATCCGGCTTTGTATTCCGGTTGCTCTTTTCCTCCGACCCCTTGTCACCCACTCTCAGACAATGCCAGCAATTGCGGCCAGGCCGGGTTCAGGGCTAGGCCGTGCGTGGTCCACCATATATGCTCACACGTGTACTGCGGAGCCAGCTGGAGCCCCCACGCACTTCCGCAAATGCTTGATAGCGGCAAATCACCGGCATAGGTCGAGGGCGTCTAGAGAGGCGGTCAGGCACCGGTGTGGTTGGGCGCGCTCCGACACGAGTCCGCCAAATCCATCCTCACCGACTCGGACGAGACTTGACTTCGGAAAAAAAGGACAGACGCCGAAGCCGAGCAGGCGGGGGAAATTAATGTTCGATTTGCCCTCGCATTTCCCCTCATATTTGCAGGTATCTTCTAGGTAACCTATCAATCAGCTGTTCTCCAGAAACAACATAAGTTAAAGCAAAAGCAGCCGCCTTGGCCCCCTCGTCTTCTCCCTCTCGGCAAAACAAATACGTGTGGCCAGTTACTCAAAATCAGGAAAAAAGGCGGCAGCAAAGGATAGCAAAGAAGAGCCCATCAATGTTGTCACTTCCCACCAGCTCCGTTCTCCTTCGCGAAGCCAGATACACGAAAACAAGCCCTGATGCCAGGAATGCCTCGCCGACCGTAACACAACACTTCCCACTCCCCTCTTGTGCAATAGATGTAACGACTGCGCGAAATCAAATGGGTAATCGTTCGTAGATGGGTATGTTGTCGCGAATTTGGAAATTCCTCTTGGATGTAATGAGGCGTTGTAAGCAGCCGGATTTTGTTTTGGGGTGTCAAAAGTCCGTAAGAAGTGAAATAGCGCTCCCTCCCCCCTCGGAGTCTTCCTTGGGTTGACCCTGCCTAATGTAACCAGAGACTCTTCAAAAAAAATCCCCCGCCCCAAGGGGGACAAATCCTTGCTGAACGGGCATTTCCCAGTGCCTTGCTCATGCTCACACCTCCGGTGGTTTCGAGGCCGGTCCCATAAGCCTCCCAATCATTTCAGCTGCCGGCCAGTGTTGACAAGGACAACTGCGAATCTCGCAGCCTCTCACCACGCGCAGCTAGCGCGACGGCGCTCCCTCCACGGGGCTGATTGGGATGCTCCTCATCCCGTTCAGGTCAGAGCCCGTCCTTCCGAGTGCCTGACTCATCGTCTCGACATTGATTTCTCCGGGAAGACCAATAGCCGGTATAGATGGCGACATGGATAGGCTCGTCGACACCGGGCTGGCCAAGGGTTTCCGGCTGGGTGATGTTTCGATACCTCTCAGGGATCCTGTCTTGCTACGTGGTGGTGACGCTGCACCGGCCGAGGAGACGGGCGAGCGGATGGGTGACGGTGATCGATTCACGCCACCACCCACAGAGGAGAGACTGGTGAGACCCGCGAGGTGGATTGATTCCCGCGACCCGCCCAGCCCAGCGTGGCCCTGGTGCTCGGCCTGGACCACATCCGCGAAGCTGATGAAGCTCAGCCGACGGATGTCGACGTTGTCCAGGCTGCCGTAATTGCTACCAGAGTCGGTGTGATCGTGGACTGGCCTGAAGTCTGAGGCGGCCAGGCTGGAGGCCAGGTCGTCCTGCCAGCTATTGGAGAGGTGGTCGGGGACGCCGGGGACCGCGACTGCGGCGGGTTGATGGCTCGAGTGGGTGATAATTTCGACAGAATCGGGGTCAAGGTGGTCATCGGTGATGGCCTTGGAGGCATCATCAAGGACGGGCGGCACGTGGTTCTCGGTTATGATGTGACTTGGGATCGCAGGTGAGTTGGGGACGTGTGCGGCCTCCTGGACATCGCGCTCGAATATCTGGCTGCCGGCCGGTGACGCAAGCCCCGGTGACGAAGCCCCGCGGCCTGGGGAGGAGGGCGTCTGGATAGGCGATGTTGTAGATTGTCGTGTCGGAGGGTCCCGGGTCTGTTTGCTCGCGCCACTAGCAACATTGGCGGCGGGATCTGATCTTGAAGGTGTCTTGATGGGCTCGTCCGTCTTCTTCTTGCCGAGCCCGAACAGCCCTCGCATCTTGTTCTTCTTTTCAGATTCATTAGCACCCTCCACAGCAGCCCCTCTAGTTGCCTCAGTCCGTACCTTCTCAGCTTTCTGCGACTTCGGCTCGAACGGCTCAGCTAGCGCCGGTGTGGGTTGGTTCGACGAGCCGCTCTGCAGCGGCGCGGTACTGGCGAGGCTCATCGTGGGTGCAGGGGACCGGGTACAAATTGCGTCTTGCAGGGTAGAGCAGGAGGAGACAGTTGCGGGGAGGTATCCGAGAGAATGGTCGGCGCGGGCAAGTGTCTCAGTCCAAGGTTGGGTGTTTGGAGCTTGGGGTATGCCGGATCTGCGGGAAATCTGCAGGAAGCAAACGATGTATGTCAACAAACAGTGTCTCCTGAGGTTGGGCAGGTGGTGTCACAATGGCGGCTCCTGATTGGGACGGGGCGAGAAAGTGGAGAGATAAGCGAAGGGAAAGAGAGCAAGCAAGCAAGGAGGGGGAATGGACTGCGATGTGGGTAGGAGACTATCGCCAAAAAGCACCTGCGGCGGCGTGTGACCTGAAAAAAGGTCGGAAGGTCCCAGTGGGCGGCTCGCCGGCCTGGAAGCCTCCCAAGATAGAACGAGATCGTGACCAATCCCGCCGCTCGCAGGCTGCTCCTCCCGAGCGCTCTGGGGGCGTCTGCCGCCCAGATTCTCGTCGCTCTCCACCGCTGCAAGAGGGAACAAGGCAGTGGGGACGAAGCGATTCGATTCGATCTGACTTACGCACCTCCAAGCAAGGACACACGTTGCTGTCCCAGTCAACTGAACAGGACAAGACCCGGGGAGTGCAGGGTGTGCGGTGGGTTCCGGGCTCTCGAGATGGATGCGGGACGGGTCTGGAAGCCACTAACGACAACTCGCAGTGGGTCCGCCGAGAAGCTGCAGGAGGAAGACAAGGAAGTCTTGCTGCAGGCTCAGTGATCGGAACCAGGCTCAGGCTCGGAGGTTTGTGGGTGCCCGGTGCGGGAAAGAGCCCAGTCGTTGATGGCGGGTGGGTGAGGCGGGTTGTTGGGTGTGCCTTCGAGGTTGCACTGGCGTGTTGTCGTTAGTCGTCGTCGTTGTCGTCGTCACGGTTGCGTTCTCGCCGGTATAAAGCAAGCGACCAGGTCTGCTTTTCTTCAACCGGGCCTAGATCTGACCTGCACCTTCTCTCCTCTCAAATATGCCGGTTAAGATATGTCGAGAACGTTGAGTGTGCGACCCTGCAGCAGGCCATGTATGTATAGATATGCAGTGTCTTGCAGGTCAAGTGCGAGCAAGGATGGATAGGTGTGCCGGGACGGAACGAAGGCACGAGTAACTGGAGACAGACAGACAGGTGTCAGGTGGTAGGATATATTATGGAAACGGTCTCAAGAGATATCTGATGAAAGTGCCTCGGGGGCCCGGCGGGTCGAGAGGGAGAAAGACTGCGAGAGGGCCGAGAAAGCAAGCTCGACCTGATGGAAAGCTTCGATGGGTTTGCGTAACTGGGGCTTGGCACGGGCAGCAGGGAGGGGCCGTGGGCAGGAGACGGGGGCCCTGACAGATCAACAATTTAAGGAGGGGCCTGTAGATAGATACCTCCCAGCGCCTGCCTAGAAACTTGGTTGGTTGGGCAGGGGCTGGCTGCATCAAGAAGGCAGAGGCAGGTGGTCTCGGGAAAAGATCAACGACCAAGATGACGAGCAGGTTTTCGAGATGACTGCAGTACATGACAGTACGTACAGTAATGCACCGCACCGTCAGATTGCAGATACCCACAACTCTGTTTCTAGTTTCCCAGCCCTGGGCCACCAGGCATCAAACAATCGGACCTCCAAGCTGTGTACGCAGGCACCAGGCACCGAATATAGTGGATAGGCAGAACAGGCACGTCCATCCAGTCCCCACGGGGTACGGAGTACCTGCCATCTACACTATCCACCACAACCAAGCACAAGTACTCTGTAGTCACTCTACCTAGGTATCTATCTAATAAACCCTACACAGTGGTCCTCTGCAACTCACATGGCTGTCCATTGTTATGAAAAGTCCGCGGCATGTTTCCTCGGTGCCACCCGACCAAGAACAACCGACCGGCCAGTCTCTGAATGAAAGTGCACGTATTAAATAGAGTTTCGCGGGAGTTGGAGGGGGGATACATGGCGCTGCAGGCGGCTGCCATTGCCGCTCTGCACAGCTGACCCCCTACGTAATCTCCAATCTCCCACGAGGCACATCCATCCTCCAGCTCCCTCCAAAGCAGGAACCAACGTGCGAGGGGGGCTGGCTGCAGCATCAAGCCCGCCCGACCCGACTCGTCGATGGTCGAGGGGCTGGCTGGCTCAAGTCAAAGGTTCAATCCAACAGCACACACAATCCAGTCCGACTCACCGGACCCAGCTGCAAAAGCTCGTAATGGCATCTCGCTCGCGATTATGAGCACGAGTATGACCATCATAGCTCAGCAATCGGCAGCTCGAGAACTTTGCTTGGCACCTTACCGAAAGCTTATTGACAAAACATTCCACCGATCCTGTCCACTTGTCTGTTTTGTTTCTTGCACTTTTCTCACTCTCTCTCCCTTCCCCGGAGCCCCTCATCGTCGTCTCTGTGGCCGTGGCTCCTCTTTCCACACCGAACCCGACACCGACCCGCCACACACACCTCTCCTTCGCCCTGTTTTCGCCTTGCCTTGATTGTGCCCCCCATGCTAGGCCCCATGTTGGGTTCGCATCGTCGTCTCGCCAGTGGCCGCGCCGAAACCAGCTTTGTGCCCCCCTGCCGCATGATATTTCGGACCCTTGGGGCTGGAGCGCCTGCCACAAGCTTCAATGCCCCCAAAGGTTCGACGGGCACCGCATGAATTTCAGGAGGTGTCTGTTCCCAAATGCGGACATGGCCGCCGGCCCCGGGGGGCACGTCACTTTTTCCCAGGCCGGTATTTTGTTTCTTCAACGGCAAAAATAGATCCTTGCCCTCGCATCGCAGCATGGCGCAGCACGCGCCTCTGTCGGCCATATCGATAGTCCCCAGGTCTTAAGTCTAATTAACCTACCAAGGGCTTGATGGACGACTTCATCGCAGATTGTACGGGTAGACCACGGTGTCTATCGCTGACTGAAGCCAAGAGCATCCGCGAGCCCTCACTCGTGCAGCCGGTGACCAGTGTTCCACCCAGCGTCGTAGCTGAGTCGGTGGATATTGGGCATCACATCACACCCGGGCAACCGGGCACCTAGATAGCGCCTGGTCAGGCACACAAATCCTTCCTCTTCTGGACCCTAGAGAGGGGCATCAGGCACTCAGCTCTCAGGGGCACGCAAAAACTTTAATCGGGGGCCAGGATCTTGCTTCTACCCTGAGATCTTCGTAGGGGCTTTCCATCAGATCGGAGAGTCGACAACAGAAAAAAAAGAAGCGGGCCGCGATGTCGTCACTACCTGTGACCAACAACTATCTACTGTCAAGTATTCAACCGAGGGGTCGGTGAGGGTAGTAGTAAAGGACCGATTCAGTCTCACTCGGCTTCCTGGCGCATTAAACCCCGTCCTTCTTCCCCTGGGACCGCCAGGCGTCCACATCCCACCTTTGGACGCAGACCCCAACGTTAGCGCTCTATTGTTTTCCTGTAGGCTGTAGCTCATCTTCTGGAAGTGATGGTATCTTGTTCCTTTCTCCCGATGCCAATGGAATGATGCACCGGCCGGCCACGCGGCTTTATTACCAAGCCCGCCGAGCGTCAGGGCACATCTGATCGACCAAAGCCATCCACCATCCGGGTATTTTCCTCGGGGCAAAGATGCATCTTGCAATATGCAGGTTCCTTTCTGTCTTCGTGTGAGCCGATAGACAGCAGCCGGCATGGCCCGTATATTCGCATAGAGCATTGAAAACCATTGCCGCTCGTCCTCACGCCGCGCCCAGCTGAGTGCCGGGCCTAAGTCTTCTTTTCCCTCGCCCTTCGCGTCTTGAGATTCCCGAGCGTGCGTCACCACCTCCAGATGGAAACTCCGACGAACAAAGGGGGTTGAGCTCACTCATGCGCTCGTTGTCCGGACCGCGCTGTCGGTATGCGCCAGTTGTACGCCAGCGGATCTGTCATCCATCCGCCCGACTTGCGTCGACGCTTGTTCCTCTTTGCATGAGAACTGGGGACGAACAGCGCGGGCGTGAGTCTCACTGCGAAAATCGACGGCAATCTCCTCGGAAAGGATATCAATAACGATTCAAAACTTTAGTCGTGGCGAGCTACATGACGTTCACCCAATATATCCCCGCCGAAACTCATCCCATGCTGGACGTATTTCTAACCAGCAGTTGGGCGAGCGAAAAGACCATCAGAGTACACATACCGCTCCTATCGCTGGACCCCCGGCCAACAACTCGAGAAAGACCCGCGAAAATAATTCCAGTACGTTTGATCCGAGAAGAAAGAAGCATTCAACATCCGCAAAAAGGCAAACGCCGTACCCAACAGCTTTGTGTTCATCCAACGTCTGCCGACCATCTTCAACCACAAGCGCAGGAAGGCGTCTCCGAGTAAATCAGACTCCCGCGGTCATAAAGGTGCCATGTCTTGCCCTCTTGAAAAGGCCATGGCCGAAAAAAAGAATAAAAGGGAGGTATCTGGTCGAAAAGGGAGCCGCAGGCCCTGCGACGCCACAACGCCGTAAACGCCTTGTAACACCCTTCTCTGGATTGTAGTAGGACCCACCACACCCCGAGACTGCACCGCATGCCCCGCATAGTCCAATATGTAGTAGAAGAACGGCTAGCGTGCAATGGTGGCGCGAGCAGGCCGCCCGTCTGAGGGCGACCAGGGCCAGTCACCGCATACATCTAGCGAGAGCTCTACTTCCGCAAAACAGCGTCGTAGAAGCTTGCGATGCCGGTGATCGCGGCGCCGACAATGACGCCCTTCCAGCCTCCGTAGATGGCCGAGTTGATGCGCGCCACGGACGTCTGGTCAACCCAGCCGCCAAAGGTGACGCCCTGCTGGTAAACCACGTACGTGATGACAGCCTTGGCGATGCTGAAGGTCAGCGGATCAACAACGGCCTCGGGTTGCGAGCTCCTCCTCCCGCGGCCAGACTGCGAGTGCGCGGCCGAGAGGTTGAAGTAGAAGCCGAAGAACGAAGGGAGGACCACACTGGTGAAGGCCCAGAGCAGCGCCGGGTTCCAGAACGAGCTCGTCAGCAGCAGGAACATGTCGGGCACTTCGACGGGGTAGTCCGACGTCCCCAGCGCCGCGATGGCCGGGATGGTAAAGGCGTAGCGGTCCGAGAGGACTTCTTTCCTCAGGTGGTACAGCTCGAACGCGTTGATGCAGAACAGGATCGAGGTGACGGTGGACAGCGTGTCGCGCGTGTTGTATGCGACCTCCTTGACACCCGAGTCTTCATACAGGGTCACGACGCGCTCGCGGAGCGCGACGGTGCGCTCGTCGACGACCCGGGCAACGTCAGCCGGCGAGGCGGGGAGCGGGATGCGCCGAGCAAGGGACAGGGCACGGCCCGGGGTTGCGGAGGTCAGGGCCAGTTCAGAGTCATCCCTGGTAGCATCTCGTTAGTACATTCGGCCTTGTTTACACAGCCCGGCCCCGGGCGCGGTACACAAGACGCGCCGGGGGCGGGTAGCACGGCGCAACTCACCCTGCAGTGGCGGCGATGTTCTGTTCCGCTGTCTTTGCAGCCCTTCGCTTCGCGGTCCTGGGGGCTTCAGCAGGTGGCGGCGCTTCCTTCTTGACTGGTGAGCCAATTGCGCGAGCGCGCGCCTGGTAGTAAGGCAGAGTTGCGGGGTTCTTGCTGAACTGGTTCGAGTTCTCGGCGAGGAAGTCGTCAAGCGCAACCTCGAGATCACTCTTCTTCAGGCCGTCGGTGCTGGAATCAGCAGAGCATGTTAGTCATCGGATGGTTCCCTTCTCAAGGAATAGTGTGCATCATGGGGCTGCGCGTATGGCGACAACGCGCATCGGTGTTGAGGCGCAACGCAGGCGTGCCAGACGGCGGGCGCGATGCGACAGCTCCAACAGCGGGGCCAGCCATGAGGCGATGGACCGGCCGTGATGCAAGCCCGCGCAAGGCAAAGAAGCTCCCATGGAGACGCGAAAGCTTGAGAAGAAATAAATTCCGGACGTACTTTTCCAGACCAACAGTCTCGGCCAACTCGAGGAGGTCAGACTTGCGCTGGCCGCGCAGGAAGCTATTCGATGAGCTCGACATGATGTCAGTGCCGCTGCTGGGGTGTTTGTGGTCGCGTAGAGGGTGCGACGAGATTGTGATGCTTGTGAGCTGTGTGCGATAGGCAGATGTTCTGCGGCGAGGTTATCTACTGTACGTGGGCATCAACGACACAAAGATGTTGGACTGGGTGTGTTTGTAGCCGAGACACGAGTGGTGCGGGCGGGTTATGTTGTTGATCTCAATGTTTGGGGGGGTGTCTGCGTGTTTTGGCAGGTGACCCTGGCGGGCAGGGGGGGTGCCAGTTGGCTGGGTACCTATGTACTGTGGACCTGTGAGCGGGTGGGGATGGGAAAGGGAAAGCGCGGTCCCTCGCGGTCCCTCGGGGACTGAGCTAGCTTCTCCAGCTTGGAGCTTGGGCCACACCTTGTACATTTTTGGAAATCAGGGGGCTGGAGGTGGGAGACCGGGGCGGATTCCTTTGTCTACCCAATATCCTCGATCCACGGCTGCCAGCTCGTCCCAAAATGAGGCCATTATGGGTAATTTGCTCGTTCGCTGGTTAACAGCTCATTGCCGATCCCACACCCAATCAATGCCATTCCATTCCATCTGACGGTCACCACTCATTCGATGCCATCAGCTCGTAGAACGCGGGTAGGGAGCCATTTGTGAGATGCTTAGGTAGACCCAAATCGCGTACTTTTCGAGCGCCTCTCGCTCCCAACAACACGGCGTAATAACCACGTAGACCGTTGAGATAATTACCAAGTTTTGAACTCCGCGTTTGCTACTGAATTTCTAGACTGGGGGCTCATTTTGTGCCCAGTTCGCATCCCCAAGTTGACGCGCATCGTGTCATCTCAGACATCCACCGCGCTCACAAACCTCTCTTCTCCTCTCTTCACCAGCCGGACAGGAACCTTGAGCTTACCATGCAGCTTCAGAGTCAATATTGACGTCGCCTGCCTGATGGTCTCCCTGGACTTGGTCCTCGCCTTCTCGTACACTTCTTTCTTCTCTTCCAGCGTCATGCCGGCGACCTCCTCGTCCGACGCCCACTCGTCCACCGCAAGCTCGATGCTGTACTTCTGAAAGAGCACCGCGAGCGCCGCCAGCATCTCGACCTGCGCGATCCGTCGGCCTAGGCAAGAGCGGGCACCGTCGCTGAATGGTATGAAGGAGCCTCGCACAGGCCTGTATAACTGCTCGCTGGTGTCGCGCCCCTTGAACCCGCCAAAGTCCTCTGTCTCGTCGTCTTCCTGCGCCTCGGCCGCCTTGGTCAGCGAGGGGCGGTACCAGCGCTCGGGCAGAAAGTCGCCCAAGTCGTTCTCTTCCACCGAGGCCCCGCTCCTTTGCTTCGTCGGCCAGTAGCTCGGGTTCCGGTGCACGCCGACCGTGTTGAGTATGATCATGGTCTTCTCCGGCAGCACGTGCTTGTCCCCGTTCAGCGTGATCGTCTGGTCCTGGCCGGGGCTGACGTGCTTGGGGATGTCTACAACCGACGGGATGAGCCGCAGTGCCTCGTTCATGCACGCCGCGACGTTCGAGGCGCACAGGGCGTTGATGGTCTTGTCGTAGTTCCACGTCAACGGGTCGCTGTCGCGCCCGAAGAGGCGGTCCACATCCGCCTGAAGGGCGCGCTGCGCCGCCGGGTTGTTGGCGAGCTCACAGAGGGTGAAGTGCAGGGTATTAGCCGTCGTCTCATGGCCGGCGACGATAATTATAAAGGCATTACCCTTGATCATCTCGTCAGTCATCTTGAGTGGCTCGCCCGCCTTCTCGTTCTTGCCCTTGCCGCCGTAGGTGGCTCGCACCAGCTGGCCCATGATATCCATGCCATCACTGCTGGCGCCCCTGTGAGCTTCCTCAATCTTGTCCTCTAGGAACTCTTGCATGTACTCGTCGTAATTTCTGTAAGCGACCAGCGCCTCTTTGGTTGCCTTGAATGGGAGATATCTCAGAAGCCACTGGGGAACGAGCAGGAGTACAAGAATCCTCTCGAGGACCGTTGCCAATGAGTTCACAAAGGTCAAAGAGTGACCCTTGGGAGGTTCGAAACTTGCATACTTCTTGTTTTGGACACTCAGGTCATCCGGCATCTTCTGGCCCGGCCAAAAGAATCTCAGCCCAAAACCAACGTGGGCTATAATGTTCAGGGCAAGCGTCATGGTGTCGTGCTCAATATTTTCGATGGTCGCACTGCTGCTTATCTGCTTTTCTTCGGCATCATCCCCCATCCAGTGAGATATCATCCCCTGTGTCTGATGGATCGACTCGCCAAAGATATAAGCGGCGTTCCGCTCGTTAAAGCTGGGCGACACTCCCTTGCGGTGCATTTTCCACTCGGCACCCTCGGTAGTGAGCATGTTCCGTCCAAAGATGGCCAGGATCTCGTAGGCCGAGGTCTCCTTGGGGAATGCTTCGCGCCGAGCCGTTATCTGGTGAATGGCTTCTGCGCTCGATGTCCACAAGACGAGCTTGAATGGTGTGGCCACCAGAAAGCTATCGCCGAGCCGGTCCCATGGCTCACGGAGGAGGCGATAGGACCAGTCAGGTTGCATGATACTATTTAGTGGTATGGTCAGTTGGGTTGCGTTGTACGGGTGCATACGCCAATCAACTGTCACCCTCAATGCTTACTCTATCCAGCTTTCCCACCATGACTTAGGTAGCGTTTTGATCATGGGCGTCCATATCTTGAACAACACCAGCCAAACATGGCTGAAAGGTGATATAGCTAACACAATGGTCAGTAACAAGTCCTGCTTGCTAAGGTCACAGATAAGGTGAGAGACTTACGGGTGACCACATATGGCAGTCCTGACCGCCTAGCAGCTGCGATGTGATAGCGCAGGCCATTGAAGTAAGAGAAGGCAACATATGCTAAGACTGCCCCGGCCAGGGCATATAATGCAGACAACATTTTGAGCTCGTCAGGGCCTGTCAATTGGCGTGCCAGTCTGTTGAAGGGGTTGACGCCGGGTGGGACAGACGTTCACGCACGCCAGATCTCTGGCAGGGCTCTGTGCTGGGAACCACAGGCTCGAGGAAGGCTGCCTTGGACGGTGACAGCTCTGCGCTAGGAACAAAGAAGTATAAGCGAAACAACGTTGACTATCGCATGTGAGGAGCAGTACTCAGTCGATGCAGAACGTTGTCGTGTCCAAAAAACTGCTA
Source organism: Diaporthe humulicola (assembly GCA_038088545.1). Taxonomy (NCBI): domain Eukaryota; kingdom Fungi; phylum Ascomycota; class Sordariomycetes; order Diaporthales; family Diaporthaceae; genus Diaporthe; species Diaporthe humulicola. The sequence continues at coordinate 211,824 of JBBWSL010000002.1, read as the reverse complement.
TCCCATGGGAAGGGACCGTCATTGACGCCTCTAGCGCACAGGTCCCTGGAGACCCACGGGTGGCACTGATAGTGTTTCAGCCCCGAGCCGGGCCCGGGTGCAGACCTGCCAAGGGAATGAAATGCATGTTGGGTATGGTGCGCGCTGTCCCGTCTTTCCAGTGACAAGGGACGGCCGAATGCGACCGAGGTCGCGGGTAGTGCGAGCCTGGAGGAGCGCTCGTCCATTGAAGGCCATCATGGAACGATGCGGCCTCACCAGATTGCAAGACGGCTGCGGTGGGGAGAGGATCCGAGGTGCGAGAGGCAAGCTCATCCTCCACCACATGCTACATGCTGTGCACACTTGTCCCTTGGTCCCAAGGTGTGCAGCCCATCTGTGTGCCCTGAGCTGCAAACACCAGCCCTGCATTGCTCGTCTTCACCAGCATCACAATCAGAGCTCAATTGACGCGTGCACCCTGGTTCTGGCATATGCTGCAGGCCGTTCAAGCTCCCTGCTCGATCACACGCTTGGAGAGCTTCATCATCTTGCAAGCATTCCCTAATTTAGCAGCCCCTTACATCAATCCAACGTGAGAACAATCCTGAGGAGTTTGATGGAGTACAGTCAGGTCTCATTGGGGACCCCGGCCCACGCAACCAGCGGGCCCTACTGCAAGTTGGGTCGCAGTATTCGGCTCTGGGTCCATGTATACCTGGTACGCTATCTATGTTCAACTGAAAATAACGCGTGACGATATTAGCACAGCCGTACCGATCCAGTCTTGTCATCGGGTAGCCACAGACAAAATGAATCCTTCCAAAGGTTATTCCAACGTCCTAACGGGGACACTCTGCAACCAAACCATGTGACCCATTCTCCTCTTCATCTGGTCTATCAACACATTCCGTCATGCCGTGTCTGCCTTGCATCTCCCGCGGCCGCGCGAAGTCGTCCAATCCTGCCGCGCCTTTGGCGGCAGAATAACTCCCGTTCGTGATTCGCAGCGCCCGCCGAGGCAGGGAACATCGCTCGCCGTCATCCCACCACCACGGTGAACAAGCTTCTCTTCCCGAATCATGGATGCTGTCCCCGGAATTTCACATGCACCGCTCCTGGCCATTTGCTACGCCGAAGCCCTGGTGTTCGCCAAGGCCTCTCTTAGTCGCCTGCAGACGACCACCCCTCCCCCGCCAGCCCGTTCGTCCTCTTATGTACCCTGTTATGCTCCTTCATGTCCTCGTCGGGCTGCCCTGCCGAAGTCTCACGTAAATCATGCTCAGTGTTCCGGGTCATACACCTCAGAGCGAATACGAGAGGCATGACCGACGCTGAAGACTGCCCCTTTTGTCGATTTAGTCGTCCAGTCATCTGGCGATCGCCTCAACTTTACAGATCCAGACAAGGGGGTGTTCCTCCACCCGGCCAGACAGTTCTCATGGGCCCGCGGGAGGCGATCTTCATCGCATCTCCTCCGCACGCTGCCGGCCAGCTAGGGAACTTCCTAACCCCGCGATGAACGGTTGGCCAATCCCCAAGTCCAGGTGGTGGTGGTGGTGGTGTCGGTGCCGAAGCCACATTCCCCTCACTTCATCTGACTTCGGTGTGTGCCTTGTGCCAACTTAGGGCAGGGTCGTGCAATATTGAAGGCGATCACAAGGCGCTGGCGATCTTGCCCATTGCCTGCCTCCCTTGTTCACTTCGCCGGCTTGCTTCCCGGGGGGTGTGGTTTAAAACTCCCAAAGAGGAAATTCCATTCGAAACCCCTCAGACAACAGCATTGATACCTCTCCCATTAAGCAGCACTCTCAGTCAGATGTCAGGCCTAATCGCTCTCTGGAAGCCTCGGGAACTTCCCTCATGCCCCAAATGTCGTCTCCGTGTTCATCATACGCGTGCATGATCTCCAACATGATGTAATGCCGCAAGGCTGAATTTGTCGGCGGGGGTTGTTGATGGGATGATAAAAAGACACCATCGCGTCCACGATGGTCTTGAGTGTTCCCGGATAGGGGTGATCACGCCAACCACCCATCGTGCTTGTATACACTCACTCCTGTCCAGCCAACTCAACCCTCGTTGCGCTCAGCTGAATCCCTGTTTGTGTCTCAAGACGCTCAGGATGATCTCGACATTCGTTTACGTCCTACTCCTCTGCGCAGGGGTCGAGGCGGCCCCGAGGATTAAGTCTGCCAAAGAGAAGCGGCTGTTCGGGCCCACCGTCAAGACCACGACGCCCGAAGCTACCATCGAGGGAAGTGTGCTCCCCTTCATCGGATCTGCTGGCGGCTTCGTCGAGAACTTCAAGGGCATCCCGTTCGCCCAGCCTCCCGTGGGGAATAACCGCCTCAGACCTCCCGTACCGTTGGACCCGAGCCGTTCCCTGGGAAATGTGGATGCCACGACCTTGTTGCCCAAGCAGTGCCCGCAGTTCTTGCTCGGGGAGGACATACAGATCCCAAACGTCCCGGGCGTCGCGGCCGATGTCCTGGAGACGGTGGTCGACTCTCCGCTGCTCAAGAACAACATCATCGGGGGCCAGGAGGACTGCCTGACGGTCAACGTCCAGCGGCCGGCGGGCACCAAGGCAGGGGATAAGCTTCCCGTGATGCTGTGGATCTTCGGGGGCGGCTTCGAGCTCGGCAGCACTGCGATGTACGACGGCTCCAACGTCGTCGCCCGGTCGGTCGAGCTTGGAAAGCCCGTCGTGTTTGCCGCGGTCAACTATCGAGTGGGCGGGTTTGGCTTCCTGGGAGGCAAAGAAATCCTGGCCGAGGGCAGCGCCAACCTTGGCCTGCTGGACCAGCGCCTCGGCATGCAATGGGTATCCGATAATATTGAGTCGTTCGGCGGGGATCCTGAGAAAGTCACTCTGTGGGGCGAAAGTGCCGGCGCAATCTCTATTTTTGATCAGTTGATCGCCAACAATGGTAAAATCTCCCGTGCTTTGACGAGGTTTAAGTCAACGGGCTGACCGTGGTTCTCAGGCGACATCTCGTACAAGGGAAAGCCCCTCTTCAGGGGAGCAATCATGAATTCTGGCTCCGCCGTACCGACCGATCCAGTTGATAGCGCGAAGGCACAGCAGGTCTACGACGCCGTGGTCCAAGGAGTGGGATGTGCGGGAGAGGTAGACACGTTGCAGTGCCTTCGCAAGGCCGAGTACCAGGTAAGCCTTTGGTGCTGCACAGCGCTGCTGTCTTGTCTGCAGTCTGAAACGCCACCGTTCTCATGGGTTTCTTACTGACACGGTCTCACTTAGAAACTGCTCACGTCCATGAATTCAGTGCCCGGAATTCTCTCATTCAATGCCCTCGCCCTTTCCTACCTGCCACGTCCAGACGGAAAGTTCCTGGCGGCGTCACCCGAGGCTCTCGCGTCCTCTGGGAACCTCCCACAGGTCCCATTCATTCTTGGCGACCAGAAGGACGAGGGCACCTTGTTCGGCCTCTTCACCAGCAATTTAACCACCTCAGACGAGTTCAAGGACTACCTCAAGACGCTGTACTTCACCAACACGGACCCGCAGATCGTCGACCAGTTCGTCGACCTCTACCCCGAGGACCCGGCCCAGGGCTCCCCTTTCGACACGGGCGGCGACAACGTCATCTACCCGCAGTTCAAGCGCGTGTCCGCACTCCTCGGCGACGCCGTCTTCACAATGGCCCGGCGCGCAGTGCTCAACATCACGACGGGGCTCCAGCCGGGCGTCAAGCGCTGGTCGTACCTGAGCCAGTACGACCAGGGCACTCCCGTGCTGGGGACCTTCCACGGCAGCGACCTGATCCAGGTCTTCTACGGCATCAAAGACAACTTTGCCGCCTCGGCCATCGTTAACTACTTCCTCAACTTTGCCTACAACCTCGATCCCAATGACGCGGCCGGCGGCACCAGGGCCACCGAGGGCGAGCAGCTCACCAACTGGCCCGACTGGGCGTCCAGCAACCAGTTGATCCAGTTCGACGCCGACAAGGCGAGCCTGATACCCGACGATTTCCGTCAGCAGCAGTTTGAGTTCCTGCTGCAGAATTCGGCCAACTTGCACTTTTAATCTTCGAGATACCCTTTGCCATGCACAGGTGTATATATTCATGGATTTCCGATTTTTACCACCTCTGCTCAAGCCTTGGAGCATAGTATATATGGGACTGATGGCGAGCGGGAATCGTGTCCGCTGGTCTGTCCCCTCGGGCTCTCGTCTTGTCAGAGACTACCAGTACTTATCTAATTATATCATACCATACCGCATTACAGGAGACAAAGGGCGCATAAATCTCTCTACCGGAACCCTGGCCGTCGTTCCTTCCCCCTGTGATGATTCTCTCGTGCCTGTATGCTCCCAGAAATTGGCCCATCTTGTCGCTACTGCCGACAACGCCCATGACGATAATTCTCCTTGTTAGTCTTCCTCCCGTCCGCGGCCGTCTCCCTGTCCCGAGGAAAAGATCCTGCCACAGCGGGGCATTAGAGTCATCCGATCTGCTCCACCTCTCTACCCCGACCTCCCATCCAGCCCGATCTCTGCCTCACCGCCCGGCGCCCTGATTCTCCGTCCAAGTTTCAGCAAGCTGCATGCCCCGTTGCGCGCGCCCTCTCTTTCCGCTCGGGTCGTTCGTCCCACGTGTTGCTTTTACGCTAACCCGGTGCCTCCCCGAACCTAACCCATCACACAGTACCGTGCCAGGTATTGGTTCATGCGCGGCGGGCGTCTTTTGGCTCCTCGGCTTTTCCTCTGCCTTTCGGAGACCAGCGCTCTCTTCCCTGGGATACTGCACTTTGCCTTGTGCCCAGTAATTTACCCTCCCGATTCCCCCTCCCGGCAGTGGAAAATGCCCCGGGTATCTCCCCGACCGCGTTGTTCCAATCCCTCCTTGTCGCTGTCTCGGACCACGATGGCTGCTCCAAATACTCCCGGGGGATGACTGTATACGGAAGCAGGTTTCGTGCTTCTTGGCTTTTAGTGGGAGTTTGCGAGTTTCTAGGTACCTTCCCAGATGCGGTATACTATCGCTGAGGAGTAAAAGCCTGCTGCATGGGCTGGATCTTGGTGTACGTGTTGACAGGTTACAAACGCATCGGGACAGCGGATGAAGAAGTCCCGGTAAGATATCAAGGCAAGGTGGTGGAGGAAAAGGCTCAATCTCCGGTGTAAGAGGAATGTTGGTGGGTAATCAGTTACGATTGATGGCTGTCTTTTAAGATCTTGCAATGATCGTTTGTGTGAGGGGGGGGGGGGCAAGAAAGGCTTTTGGGGCGGCTGTGAGCTCGGTGAACTCTCACTTCGGACAAGTGACTGTTTGTCAGGTACCTGCAAGGCTTGCGAGTCGTCTTGCACGGAAGCCAGCGCTCATCTGGGTGACGCTGGGTAGGTACGAGGCTGAGGGCCAGAGGTAAAGTGAATACCTCTAGAAGATTGCATCTGGACTCTACTAGCTCCTTGTGCTGGCGGCTAGGATGAGACCGAGATAAGACGAATCACCAGGTTCACAAACACAGCAGCACAATGGGTTTTGTTTTTTCACAAGGTTGATTTGAGTCCTTTCTCTAAAAGTAATGTTCATCAGGGCAACGCGACTGCATGGCAATGACCAACGTAAGTGACAGGCTCTTCTTTTCCCTCCGCAGGTATCCGCCATCCTTCAATGTTCCAGTCGAGCTCTTCCCACAAACGTGCTGAACTCTTAGCTGTTTCTCTTCCGCCGAAGCTTCCACCACTTGACTGAACAGACAGGAAGGAATAGCTTATTAATGTAAGGAATGTAATGAAAGACCGCAAATGTGAATTGTGTCTTTGAGTCATTTCGTCGTGAGGGCCCCAACGCCGACAACCATTTCGCCTTTTTTGTATGGAGTGAGAACTAGATGTTGAGGAAGAAGTCCGCCCCCACATCCCCATGCTGGTGCACGAGGAAGCATTGGCGACATCGGATATTAGGAAGGATCATATGATAAAAAGAAAGGAAGCGCAACACGTGGTATCTCGAATGATGGCCTGACCAGACCGAACCCCCCACCCTTTTTTCCAGTTTCGCCGTCCATTCGCCGACCGTTCCAAAAACGTAGCATGTTCTGACGCCGAAATTAATACCAAATCTTATCGACGAGAGAGTCCAAGAGTTGAGCAACCGCAATGTGAACATCCAGGCTTTGACCTTCGAGAATTGAATCTTGACTTGAATTTTTGGAAAATTTGACTTCCAAGAACTTGAACAATACTGGGGTGCGAGAAATCCTAGTAGCGGTGCTGCTGCTGCTGTTGCTGGTACTCTCCGTAGCCATACGTGGGCATGCCGGTGTTACCCATGCCGTTCATCGACGGGAGGGAGCTCATCGAGGGGGGGCCGCCGGACATGGACAGGTGTCGCTGCATGTGCGCAGGGTGCATCGAAGAGGTGCTCTGGACGCGAGCGTGGCCGTTGCGCGGGCTGTCCCAGTCAGCTGAACCATCGAAGGTTCCGTCCATTGGGCCGAAGAACCGGGCGTTCGGGTCGTGGGAGCCCATGTTGGGGTCGTATGCCTGTCCCTGGTAAGTCGGGGGTCCGCCATAGCCCTGAGGTGGCTGGTAGTTGGCGAACATCTCCTGCTGCTGGAAGCCCTGGTTGGGCTGCGATGCGTAAGGGCGGAATCCAGTGGGGCCGTGTCCCGAGTTGTGCAGCACAGGGTTCTCTGACACGCTTCTAACGTGCATGGGGCGGCTCTGAGGCGCATAGGACTGTTGAACGGCGTTGTTGTCCGGAGTCATAGGTACACTGACGTGGCGCTGGGGCACAGGAGCGGGCAGGACGGTGTTGCTGCTGTAAGACTGGGGGTTCCAGAAGTTGGGGTCGGATTGGTGCTCCGCGATGGCCGCAAAACCGTTACCCATCTGATATGGGTAGCCCTGGTTCATGCCGCCGAGGGTGCGGTGCGTCAGGTTGTGCATGGGCATCTGATAAGTGCTGGCGCCTGTACGAAAGCGCTTGTTATCCTGACCGAAGGACATACCAGGGCGGCCGTTGTAGCTGCTCATGGAAGGAGGGGCTCGGTAGACCTCAGACTTGGTGTGGCGGTGGCCGTTGCCGTTGCTGCCGGTGCGACGGACAGTTGCCTTGGGCCTAGACTCGTTGCCATCGGTGATGATCTCGGGGAGAATCTCGATGTCGGGGATCTGCTGGATCTCCCCAGAGTCCATGCGGGCCTTCACATCCTTGATGATGGCGAGCATCTCCTCCGTTCCGTAATCCTTGTTCAGCTTGTCCTGTAGCCAGCCGGGGATCGCTGTTCCACTGCTGAACTCCTGATCCTCGTCATCTTCGTCGTTGAAACGACGCTTTCGGGAGTCGGACTCTTGGAGACGCTTGGCCTCGCGCTTACGAGCCTGCAAAGTCCAGTGCTTGAGAACGCCTTCTCCTCGCCGGCCGGTCTTGATGTTTTCCTCACTCCAGCCATTGACCTTCTCGATCTGAATCAGGACGAGCTCGACTTGTCGAATGGCATAGTCGGTAGCATTGCGGTATCGAGACCGCTGGTAGTGCTTGCGACAGTAGTGAACCCAGATTCCATGAGGTATGGCCTTGGTGCAAAGCTTGTTTCGGCCAAAGATGTGAGAGATGGCCTTTCGGAGCGAGGATCCAGTAGTGCAGGGGTCAACAAACATGCACTTGGGCTCAGGAGGGGTGGAGCGAGGCAGGACTGGGGTAGTCTGAGTGTTCTCAGCCGGTGTGCTCGGCATCGCGGTGTCAGAACCAACCGATTGCTGCTCGTCAGCCTGCGGTGACTTGGGGGGTGTCGGCTCAGCCATTGGCCCAAATGACGGGTAGTGATGGGATCGTTGCTGAAGGGATGGGAAATCAGGAGCTGAGACCGTCCTCTTGTGTGCTCTGGAAATTGAGGCCGAGGGGGAATCAGGCCGCAGGAAGGAGTTGATGATCTTAGAATCGCTTGGACTGCAGTTGTCAAAGTCAGCACATCTGATCGACGCGTCGTAGTTGGTGATGAAAGAGAAGGATCCGAAGAGATCAAGTCCGCGGTCTTAAGTACTTTCTGGGCGCGAAGCAAATAACAAGAATACCAATGAACAATCGATCACCAACAATAACAGGGTGCGTGGGTCACAATGGGGTGAACAATTGCAAGTAACAAGAGTGACTGGGCCTGGGTGGGTCCCCCACAATCTAGAAGCTATTCACAAACGAACAATAGAGGGGTGGCACATGGGACGAAACCAGATGACTGGTAATCCACTTTGACGTACCTGGCACTTCCAGCGAGCGCTCGGTTCCGAACCAAGATCGCATCTGAGGGCGATCGAGGCCGGTCTGAATGCATTGGACTATCATTGTCTGAGGCATCGGGCGAGACGTCCTCGAACCCCCTCCTGGATGGCGATGGAGGCTGAATCTCAACAACAGTCGGGCATGTCATCCCAGAGTCAGGATCAGACATCCTCCTTTCCGTTGGGGTCGAATCAGACATGAACGAGTTCATCGGCTGATACTCGCTCACCGTGGACAGTGACGAGATTCTCGAGTGCGATCGAGAGTGACTCGAGGTGTTTGACGACATCGTTGTATAGGAGGAGAGGCTGCTGCGGCTGTCGGAGAACTTGTGCTTTGGCGACTTGGGACTGGTCGAGCCGATGCTGTCAACTGGTGTTGCCTCTGTGTAAAAGGAGGGCTTGGATGCTGATGAGTTTTGTACGTTCTTGACGTTCAGAGTCAATGGAAGAGAGTATCCGCCGGCATCCCAAGGTGTCCTGCTCCGTCCGGGCAGCCTCGATTCGCTTGAAGTCCGCACCGGCATCATCCTGTCTCCTGCTTCATAGCCACCCAAGGTAACCGGGCCTGAAGCGCGCCTTGCACCCGCGGCTTGCGCCGCTCCCGACGTATTTAGTAGTGACGTGACGTTCATTGAGTCACTTGTGGTAGAGGTAATACCTATCAACATGTAAGTCTCGAGTCACCCGACCGCCAACACGGCGAAGCATCAAAGAAATCACGACGCCAAAAGTAGGGATACACATGGACGACTCACCTCTTCTGTAAAACTGTGCCAGGGTGTAATGGCCTGATGGGCAAGGACAGACAGTCCAGTCCTTCCGTACTTATATTTGCCACCTCTTCGTTTTGGAAATACCCGTATGAGCACTTCCAGCCTTCTTGGGCAGCCAGCTGTCTTATGAAGGAAAATGGCAAACAAGTCCTCGTCACGCCTGACTGAGTCGGGTAATCCTCGCAGTACTCCGCTAGTTCACTGGACAAACACTGATTGTCCCTGAGATGTCGTACAAGTCCCTCGGCAGGCGGTCGTTAAGTGAGGCTCACACACACAGGTGTCCGGAGGAGATGTCGTCGTCGTCGATGTGTCAGGCAAGCACTAGTCACCCATCGAGGGCCACAAAAGACGATGAGATGTTTGTCGACTCAGGTAAGTAACACGAGATGACGGTGGCTTTGTCGAAAACCTAATCGGTGGTGTTTGATCTGGCAGTAGCAATCCAAGGTCGTGGTTTCCTGGTGAGTGGTACAGGAGACGAGAGGTGTAAGAAGCGAAGAGTGGAAGACGTCTCGGTATTAAATGTTGTAAGTTTGTCTGATGAAGCAGGTGGAGATGTTGTCAAGTGTCACGATGTAGGTTGGATGTGGACGGGATGGGATATCTAGTACTTTGTAGTGCGATCCGTGGCAGGGATAGCAAAGAGGAATAAGGTTGTCGAACTCCAGGACGGGATCAACGTTTGAGTGGCACTGACAGTTCCGAAGTAGATTCAAACACTTGAAACACCAAATCCCAGGAGCCGGAGAGGTCGAGCAATGGCCATCCGAAAGGTGGCAGAAGGAGATATGGCTTGAACCCCCCAATCGAATCGGAAACCGAAGAAGCCGAACGAAACAAGCAACAAGCAGCTGTCCAGGCTAGCTGAACGGATGCCCTTGAGACGGATGAGACACGCTGGGACGATGACTTTGGAGTCGAGTGTGGGCCAGCCAGTGACGCCCGACGAAGTTGCCCAGAGCAAGCCACCGTCGATGAGATCAAGATCAGGATCGGTTGAAGAGATGCGTTGAACAGATGTGGTAAAGAGTCCGGTCCCAATTGTGGTCTGCTCCTACTGTAGCTGCCTGGTGACAGTGAAGATGGGTTTAAAACCGGGCAGATAGAAAAGTACGAAGGTGTAGTCAGACTTGTCGGCGGTGACAATTCTCGGGAGGACGACGACAATGACGAGAAGTCACTCAGCAGGAGGGAGCCAGGACCACCAGGCACGAACTAGCAACGGCGCCAGGGGAATAGAAACAAGGCAGTGCCGACAACGCATAAAGCGTGGAGAGGTGGCTGAAAAGGAGATCTGTTTGGCGATCCGAGAAGAGCAAGCCTGACATCCTGGGGAGGAGGGGAGGGTTCAGTCCATGTTCCAAGAGCAAGCAACGGGCCACACAGCGCTGGAGGCAACTTACCCCTGTCCGGAATCAATGCGTCGAGGGTGAATTTGGAAGAGAGGCCAGCTCTCCGGCGGTAGCAAGCAATAGGTACGAAAGGGAAAGGGAGGTCAAGTGCAGCAAAGAGTTTCCAGTTGCGGCAAGGTGAAGCAGGGCGCCTCACGCATTGAGGTAAAGCCTTCAGAGAATCTCGAGCAGTCCCCACAGGTAGGTTTTGGCCGGGGCTCTTGAGCCTCCCGAGTGGTGCACCCGCCCAGCGTGGTGGTCCCTGTCTCGACCATGGGTATGGATCTTTGGTGTGGGTGTAGGTGATACGTGCTCGCCGAGGCCCGCCCTGAGGGTAGTGCATCCACTTGCCGGCGCCGTTTGAAAATAATATCCTTGTATCAGATTGGCTCCGGTTGATCATGGCGTCAGATGCTCGTCTGATCCGAAGAGCGATCACCGCAGGGGAATCCGCGGTCGTCCACTAGCTGTGCAGGCTGCGGACACTCCTTGCTCCCTTTGTGGAAGCCATGCGAGGGCGACGTCGTCAGGTACGTACTCGGTCTCGAGGCGCAGCAGCAGGTGAGATCTGCAAACTGAGACCCGGGATGGGGCTTGAAACCATTCATGTGGGCAGACTCGTCTGATAGCACGAAGCACTTTGTGGGAGGAGCTCAGCGACTTGCTAATCACCATCTAGTCCCTGGTCGCATTGTCTCCCGCGTTCATGGCCGGTTAAGCGAAAGGACGACGACAACTCTGGTCACTACCAGGAAAGATGAGGCAGATCTGGTGGAACTTGGGACCGTGTGCCGAGCAGCCTTTGGCAGCACTGCGAGAGCCGCGAGCACCATGTTCTAGACGCGACCTGGTGCACCGTCGCCGGGCAGAGGAAACTGAAGGGTTGCGCGAATGTACCGAGAGCACCAGAGTCGCTGCAGGTCAGCGCGGGAGAAGCCGCACGAGGTGCACAAAAAACCTCCGAACGGGGGCGAAGAACACAGCGGGACCATGACTACCAGCCCAACTCGTGTTTGCGGCCGCGGCCTGGTGAAAGCGAGCCCCGAAAAGCGGTTCGTTGCGCTCGGAACCTGTTAGTTTACTACTGCCCAGTATGGGACCTACTTGTGAGTGAATCGCTAGTCTAAGCACACCTATGTTGCAGCGAGTAAGGGCCTGCCCCAGTTGGTGTTAAAGAAGGAAGGTGGGGGTTCACATGTGAGCTGACTTTGCACATGGCTGCTCAGGCTGTGAAACCCTCCCCGTTGATAAGGTCACCGAGAGCTTGAGGCATAGTCAGAGATCTGCATCAAATACCGTTGCGTCGATCACTGGGGGAAACAGGCGGCTGAGGTTAACAGCACGCGTCCTGGATGCGTCTTGAGCGGGAAAAAAAACTCTAGTTGATTTGCCGGGCAAGCCTAGAACAACCGCCAAGTACCCACCACTGCTGACAGGTGCCTCGGTGTGAGCTGGCCGTTGGTGTATATGGGCCTGCCAAATGCTTGTGCACGTTTCCGCTGGCCTGGCGTTTCCCATCATCTGTATTCCGAGATGGCAGCATAGATCTCAAGAAGTGCCGTGATAGCTGTCAGACACTTGACATGAGATTCGTCAACTAGGCTCGGCGTCGGATGGGCCAGCGGCAGGGCAGCACACATGGGATGTCGTCGGTAGGTGGTGAACTGAGTCCTAACGCGATTGGTCCGTGGGATTTGCTGGATGTTTCAGAAGAACCTGAGGCAGCTGGAAGGCGGGCGACGGTGCAGACGACTGGAGCCGGGGGTGGGAGGCAGAGATGACGGGCCAGGGACTGGGCAAGGGTGGTGCGGCGCTGCAGGCACAGTCAGTGCTCACTTGCGGTACCAAATATGAGAACAAGTGTGTGGGAGCTCAGAAAGGTCGGACGTGCGAAGGACTGTGAGTGGGTGGCTAGCAGGCGGGCAAAGTTGGGCCTAGGGTCGCAAGTATGCAGAGCAGAGCAGCGCTGAGCAATGCGGGGCCAACGGCGACTGTCAGATTCCTGGGCCCTTGTTGATGACATGGGTGCCAATGCAGGCATGGGACTGAATTGATGGGTTGACGTTGTGTCGCAGGCGCAGTGTGCAGCCCGCAGGTTGTGGTTTGCCTGTCCGACTGAGAGAGTGTGCCCTGTCTGGCCTGGCTGCCCGTTGTCTCTCTGGCCTTGATGGCCATGCGTGCCATGGTACCCTCAGGTCGCAGGGTAGCAGTAGGGCAGGTGGTGGTGTACGAGGAGGGCTCGGGTGTGGTGGACACTTGCAGAGGTGGAGTGCTCAGCCTGTGTTTCAGCCGAAGTCTGAAGAAACTCGTCGGCGCCAGGGATCAGGTGTCATCAAATTCATGCGTCGTCGCCCGTCTCCTCTTGCGTGGTATTCTGGCAGGTTGGGCATGTGGATCGTCCAATGCTCGGGCTGAGAGGTGTGTCCCAAGATGTCAATTGATGTTGGGAATGTCACGGATGGCCCTTGCGCATGCCCAGATAGGCATGCGATGATCCCACCGTTTGTGGCCTGTCAGTCATCGGTCCCAGTCGTATCATGTTCCGGCGCAAGACGGACGAGCGTCGAAAGTTTGATAATAATAAAGCGCCCGGCTGTCAAATATCGAGGATGCGCAGCATGACCGCGGAGCTTGGAGCATGGAGCATGGAGCCCTTGGACGGGGACTTGGGCAAGGGGACGAGGGACGAGTAGGGGGGGGGGGGGCTGGTCCTTACCGTCGCCCGCTATGGCACGGCGGGCAGGAGCCGTGGTGTAGCTACATGACAAGCACGTATAGATTCGCGTGGACTGGGGTATGACATGCTGGGGCTGGGCTGTGGTACGGGCGCTGTGCACAGCATCACCCAGAAAAAACATCCCGATTGCGGGCCTCTGTCGGTGATAGATTACTCGTAGGGCTTGCCAACCCGGCCGAAGGTGGGAATGACGCGCGGGCGGTTCCTAAAATTAGAGACAGAAAGAAAAAGACGTTGACGTCCCCTTGCGCAGTACCGTGGTACCGTGATGTGGGCCCGACTCTTCTTGAAAATAGACAGGTATCCAGTAATAATCACTGAACGGATGCTCGGGTGCCATGTTCGATGGTTTTGGTAGGTAATCTACAGTAGCAGGCGGTGATAGAGTTGGCCGATCAAGTGCGAGTCCCAGGTGCGACTGGAGCAGCGCAGCGCAGTGCAGTGCAGCGCAGAGTCGTGTCCGGCTCCTTCCTGTCGAACATGTCGATGCGATGGCTCCCTCTCTGCCTTCCTCAGCCTCGCGCAGGGCTAAATGGGGCAGGTGCCGAACACGGCATGCGACTCCAGAGACCAAATACTCCGTACCACGGACAAACCTCCACATATCACTGTCGACCAGCTTGATCCGGTTGGTGAGCTTCGTCCAGGTTCGGGCGCTGCTTCAGATTCAGATTGAGCTAGATAGATCCACAACCATTCCCACGTCCACGTCCACCTCCACATCGACATCCACATCCACATCCACATCCAGGACTGTGCAGCAGATGTTAGTCTACCTGTCAGCCTGTCAGCCTGTCAACGTTCCTTCCGGCCAAGATTTGCTCTGGTCGCATCCGATTTGGGCGCGACTCGTCCCGCCGCCTGCGTAGTTGATTTGACCCTTGTCTGGACGTCGAGCCATGACGCCGCCCCTCGGCCTCCGCCTCGACCGAATGCAGACATCGTAGGTTCAGATGCTTTATTACTGTGTACGTACGTGTACGTACAGCACCAGGTACATGCTTTAGATGCGGTTCCAGTCCATCGGCCATGACTGGCCCGGAGGTCCGGTCTGGTATTTGGGTTGGTCTTTGGGTGGTGAAGTTCGGCAGATGAGATGCAGCAAGGCCGACCTTGGGCCCAGGTCCTGCCGTCAGCCGTGCCTCTTGCCTCGTGCCCGCCGTCCTTCACATTCTTCAGACCAAGACCCAGGAAGGAAGAACAAGAAGGGTCAACCTGCAGAAGCCGCCGCCAGCATGGTTTCATCTGATGTCTCCTGAGGCTCGAGGGTCAGGCCGGGGTCAAGCCAAATACCCTTTCGGGGTTGAGCCAAGTCTGTGCCACCTTCAACCTCCATCTCCACCTCGTCTCTCCAGTCTTGGGGTCTCCAATCTACGGATACAGTCAGTCAGTCTCGTCTCTAGAGTCCGGTCTTCAGTCTGTGCCATCCGGCCTTTCGTCCCTGTGGCTGCTGCCCGTCTCATGCTTACCTAATAGGACGCTCCCTCCAAACTCTCTTCCTCCACCCCGCCCCCTATTTCCCCAGCCTAGGGCGTCCACGATCCCTGCCCGTCCCATCCAAGCCCAAACGCTACCCAAAGAACAAACCCATGCGATGAACTCGGACCTAGTCCACCCCAGGCCCCCAGGGGCCAACGGGCTACCAGGGGCGCAGCAGCCCACGCAGCCCTACACCTACCAGGCAGGCCAGGCCCCCGTCCGGCTCTCCACAGCTCACCGAAGCTGTCCCTGTGGTCCGCGCGATGGAAACGGATGATCGACCGGCAGCTCCCAGGTGAAGCTGCAATGAGCAACCAATCGCGTCCTCGTGCCCTTTCGCCCAATCCGCCAGCTCCCCCAGGCTAGCCCCCATCACCGCTGGACCACGGCGTGGTATTCTAACCCGTGTTCGCGGGTCCCAAACAATGATCGTCCAAGATCCACGACGTTTTTCTGGTCAACAACCCCAGCTGGCGTTCTGTCATGCGGCGGCAAGCCCCTCGCCCTGGTGCTTGGGTGGATTTTGTGAAACTACGCGAAGGGAAGACGAGCCGCGACTGGCAGCTGACGCCCTGGACCGACAGGCTCGGCAGTCTACCGAATCCCACATACATGCCTGCCCCTACGTACTGTCACACCCGCACCCTGGGCCCTCCGTCGGCCGAGTCCCAGGGCGTCGTCCGTCTTTTCCGCCGCATCCTCACCTCACCTCACCACGACTACTACGGGCTAGTCCTCCTCCCTCACCCTGGGTCTCCTTGGCGAACCAGTCGCGTTTGTGCCCATCTCAAAAAAACACCGGGACGCCAGCAGATCGTCCTTTTGTTTGATTGACGTCCCCTATGCCGCCGTTTCTGTCATGCGCCCCGAGTGAACTCCTGCGCCATCCCCCATATTTGAGCCTGTCAACCCGCTGTTGGGGACAAACATCGATTTAAGGATGAAGGCTGCGCCACGATTGTCGATGTAACAACAAGGGTGGTTCCTACCAGACAAGTGATCCTCGATTCAAGACTCGGAGTCGCACATGGGCTCATCACTCAACCAACATCTTATCCGTCGAGCCAGCTAAAAGGTCCCGCCCTATAGGTTTCATCACTCACGAATCAGCTTCCTGCTAGCTTCAGACGCTTCCAGCCGTCCAAACTCTGGGTCAGTTCCACTTTGGTCGCAATCATACACAGGTTACGATTGGCTAACGAGATGTGCTACAGTTCCGCATTCAACATCCAGTCTCTTCATCACCTCGGTGACACTCTCACTTGGGATACGCCGTTCTTGGAGACACGATGACAACCTCCACGACTGGATGCCAAGCCTGACAAGAGCCTCCCGGCTGTTGTTTCGCCGGCAGTCCGAGTGGGCGCCCACCCGTCCGTCCTCTCCCTGGCGCGCATCTCAAATCACCTCCAAGACTGTCAGAGATGTCCAACCTATCCGGCATCCGAACTCTTCACGAGTCCTTCTGTTTCTCCTGCAAGTCAGTGGCTGAAACCAAACATTGATCCATATTCTCAGGAAGACAAGTCAAAATCACTTTCGGCTTCTGAAGAGCTAATTTGCCGATTGTTTGGACTAGGAGCACGTGCCCCCATTCTCACGACATCCAATGTTTGGTCCCATGCCTCCTGTGTCCAAGCTCCCAGTTGCCGAGACAGCGTTTTGCTGGAGAGAATCGAGGCACTACGAGCTGTTTGCCCATGTTCTTGCGGGTGAGCGAGGGTGGGTCTGCTTGTACTACCTTGCCACGGAGACTTGTTGCGACCGGCGACTGGCGCCCCAAGACCACCTCGGGTCTGTATGCGGACTGGCGAGGAGAGGGCAAGGTCTGGCCACTTCGCCACACTCGAGGAGGCAGGCACTGGCCTGGGGTGGCCGCCCACCTCGATCTGAACGGCGTTCGTCCTAGGTCGGAAGCACTATCCGCTGGGCTGCAGCTCCCTCCCATCATGAGGGGGAAGGCGCGGGTAGGGGACAAAGAGGGACATCTTGGCCTCCTTGTCATCGTCGTCCAAGGAAGGGATGATGCTGAGTGGACCACCCACCCAGCACGGTTCGAGCGTCACAGCACGCACGCCGTCTCACACTTCCTTCTCACGACCCCTGAGTCGGCTCACGAAAGCCAGTGAGACTCGTCGGAAGCCCTAGCACGTTGCCTTGCAGCAACCTTCCGGCCCTGCCGGGGTGTCGAGCGCTGACGCGCAGGGACTCGGTCGCTCCTTCTGATGGTTGCGAAGCTTAGGCATGCTTTCTACTGGTGTGGAAGGCGTCCGCGGGGCGATTTCCGCTGGGGGTACCGGCTTGTACCATTTGCCTCCCCTTTGCCTCTCCAATGCCATACTGTTACTGGCTGGTGAGGATGTCGTGATGTGCAACCACGGCAATGGAGTCGCCAACGGCTTGCAACGCAGATCGAAACGATCAGCAAACTTAGTTCTGTTTCCTGTCTTGGACTCAAACTAAACAAACTGCCGCGAGGTGAGGGCCTCTCTCCCTGATGGCATGTCATGCTCACCGCGCATGAGGTGACACTCGCGAGCAAAGGGATATGAAACGAAGAGCTCCCTTGAAACAAACAACGGCTCCGCCTCGCATCGTTCTATCGCATTTGGTGCAAGCGGTGGCCGGGAGCTGAGATCGAGATGCTGTCCTCGGACGAAGGCAGCAGTGTCGCTCGGGGGCGAAGAGTGACCAGCACGGATCACAGGGAGGCCAGGCAAACAAAACTTGGTACTCGGGACGTTGACATGACGGCTGGCCCTCGGATACTTTGTCAATCTTTGTTGTCATCAGCCGGTGAGTCAGGGGAGTCAAGAGAAAGGGTACCCCGATCCTCTCCCAACAACTTGGCGCCTCCCTCAGTTGGTCCCGTCTTTGGACGACAAGCGTTGAGGGATACAGCGGGAAGTCACCTCGGTCTGGCCTTCAGCAGAATTTGGCCTGATATGCGGTTTCCATGCCAGCAAATGATGTGTTCAAATTGTAGTCTTGGTTACTCCAGTGACCGGGTTTCGTGGTCGATTGCTCTGTGATCGGGCGCGGTCCCTGTGGCCATCTTCAGACGAATTCCATCGGAAGAAGCTATCACACTCATGTCGTCTCGTGGACTGATCCTCGTCTCATGGAGAGTAAGGTCTGCAACCCCCCCCCCCTCCCGACCCACAACCATCGCCACTGAACCTTCACCATGAGCACAAGTGCCCGTTATACGACGGCGACCAGACCTCGAGTGGGGTATGATCTCGCGACAGTACTACATTGTAATGACTCTCTATTCCTACATGCAGGACGCAGTCCTCATGCGTGTCACAGTGAATTGTGGGTGCGCGGCAGGGCGACGCTAGGGCGGGTTCTGAGGTCGGACGCGCCCACCGCGTTGTGTGGGTGTGCGAACACTTCGCCATCGACTGGGTGGGATGAACGCTGGGACAGGGCTGGTGATGACTGTATAGTCTTTTTGTGTGTGCTATTCCGGTCTTGGGCTGCCACGGGGCGTAATTGATCAATTGTCACCTACAGCCATGAGAGAATAAGTTCCGAGTGACTAAGTGCTACAATTATGAATAGATATCTGATAAATTTGATGAATTGATAAACAGGTCAGTGATCATGTTATCTGTGCGTGTAGATCTGCTCACACTGAGCGTTTAGTACACAATACAGTGGGAATTGAATGTTAGACTGCAAAGACAATACTATCACGATCTCTCCCGCTCGCCTACCATCCGACTTGGATGGGCCCGAACTTGCTGAGTGTTCTTGCAGGAGCGCCACGTGCAGTCGTTCCAAGACTCTTCTGTCGCCAGACAGGCGCTGAAAGCGCTCCGCATGGCTAGGACGTAAGCCCGACCCCATTCTGTGTTACCCATTTAGCCTCCCATGCCACCGGGATCTTTACGCCGGCTACATATGCATACGTGCATGCGTGAGTTTGTGTAGCTGGAGTTTTCACGCCACATACACGGGAGGGCGAGCGAACACACACCCACTCGCACACCCACCCCCGTAACCACGTAATTGTTGCGCGTACCGGTTGCTCACCACCGTGTTTGATAGGCCTCGAGTCACTGGCCTCTCTCATTCCCCTATCGCGTCCTTAAGGGTGGTCTTGCTTGCTGAGAAGCCCAGGCACCTCCCCCCCCCCCCCCGGGCTATCAATAGTGCCCAGGCCCTCTCACCGAATCCAAGGTGAAGACCCCCATGCTGGCTCGGCAGTGGCGCTCACCTCCCCCGGCGAGGGCGTACAGACATGAAACTCATCGATGCGCCCCACGTATTCCTCCAGTGGTGGGAGGTGAGAGAGACGGGTATCGATGTGGCCCGACCCGCCGGCGGGCGGCCGCGTCATCTCACGGTGGTCATAGATGGGTGAGAGCGACCGCACGGGGCGGGATGGCTGGCTGGCTGGCTGACACGGGTTGATTTCCTGTGGGATTTGAAGAAAGTGGGAACGATCGGGGTACCGGGGCACGGGCGGCTGGATCGCTGAGTGGTGTGGTCTGGCCTATCGGGGCATTTGTTCCTCTCCCCCCTGGTGACAGCCGCCCAGATTCCCTCTGATGTAGGACTGCGGCATATTCCCTGGGTGCTGGTGGGATGGGGCGTGGTCGATATCTCGGTACCGCTGAAGGGGCGGTATCACATGGCTGAACAGATACCGGCGGTGGTGGTGACGCTGCTGCTGCTGTGTAGCCGTGGCACAGGCGAGGGCTGTTTTTTGGGGTCGCACATTCAGGCTGTGGGCGTGCACGAGTGCCCGGTGCTGATCGGCGGAGAGATATTGGCTGGTCGCTCCTGCGAGCAGGGACTCCCACGGTTCAGAGATCACTGTGTGTAGTCGTCGCGAGGGCAGGGTAAGGGGGATGATCCTCCCGGGAGAATGCGGCACGCTGGATGGTGGGTAGATGGGGGTTTCGGCTGGGTGATTGTCCTGCTCGGCTGTCGTCACCTGTCCCGCGATGCTGCTGGCGGATCAAGCGAGGGGGGGCGGACGGCTACCTGCGTCAAATGGCGGAGGCTGTAAAGATGGACATCGACGGGAGGAGCGTCACTCGGGCCGCCGCATGGCAGCATGGAGTGACAGTTCGATTGCACAAGTAGGCCACGCGAGGATGCAGACAGATGTTGGTAAGCGGAGCCGAGAGTGGCTGCAGGGTACCACTTTGAAGTAGTTACGCTCTCATCCTTCCCTACTACCCCCTATCTGCCTGCTCTCGAAAGCAGGCGAGCTCAGCATCATGTGCCGTGCCCTGACGCATCGCAAACACAATGCGCTCAGCCGCACAAGGGCGGGAGAACTTGACCGCCGGCAAGTATCGGTGAGGTCGAAGAGAGGCACGAGTTCTTCTTGGGAAAGCAAGCAATCAGGTCTACGAGTACGGCCTGGCGAGGGCAGAACATGACGGCAGGCTATTGTCAGATCGGTTGCGCCCGCTTGAGCTCGCGACGTTACCGAGCGCGCATGCAGGCTTCCGGGTGTGTGACGAGCTAAAGTCATACAAGATTGAGTGGTGGGCAAGGTAAAGCGCAAGCGCAGGTCCTGCGAGCCGGTATAGATGTCGGTGAAGGTGTGGGAGGCGTACAAACGGCCGGCTGGCGCGGCTGTGTGTTGTGCTGTGGGTTCTGAGAGGGAATCGGCAGGTGCTCACGAAAAGGTGAGAGAACTGGCGGCTGACTGCTTGTGTGCTCTTGAATTCGTTTCTTGTCAGGCATCTATCGTTTACGAGGGACGACAGAGTGGCGAGACGAGATAATTCGCATTGTCAAGGGAATTGTCCTGTCGGCGTGTGCTGCTTTGCTAGATGGATAATACGTCGAGGAATAGTCGTGGGGTAAGAGTATGAAATGTTTCGGTAAGACTACAGTTAGCCTGAACGCGTCATGAGGATGTTGACAGTCGTTGCTGGGTGCCGCAACAACACTGGCGGCATGGAAACAACACTCTCCAGATTGTCACGTACGAAAAGAGCGAAGATCTCGGAGCCCAGGCAAGTTATTTTGAGTAAAAGCGTCCCAGGTGCTATTATTCCAAAAGGATCGGGGTATCAACCGTGCAGACTCCGTAAATAAACCAATCACTCCTGCTTTCAAAGCACGTCGGAGTCGTCATCATAGAGGAAGATGGACGAGGTCATCGTCTTTGCTGTGATGTCGTTATCCTCCTTCTTGACAGCCACTTCCTGCTCTGTCTTAGCCTTGGGCCTCGCTTGCAGGACACCAAAGGCAACCGAGTCATCTTCCTCGATCTTGACCTCCTCATGTGCGCGCTCGCTTTTGTTGCCGGCTCCGCCATGTGCAATCCGCAGGTCGGTGTTCTCCGGGGTACCTGGCTCCGCCTTGGCTCTCTTCTCATCGTCCGTAGGCTCCTGTTTGAAAACCCCAAGTACCTTCTCCATTCGCTTCCTGTAGAAGGTGTCCAGGCAGTCTCGCCTCTGCGCCTGAGTCCAGCCTTGCACGGCGACAGCGAATTCTGTGGCGCTGGCATAGCCGAATTGTTGGGCCATGGTGCAGAATTGTCTGTGCATGACATCCTCTGGAGGGTTGAACTTGTACGTGTAGCCAGGCCCATCTTCGAAGGCCTCATTGACTAGCTTGTCTGCGAACAGCAGGCTACGACCTTCTGGTTCATCAAGATCCATTTCCTCCGCCAGTTCAGCGCGCCTCGACAGCTGGGCCTCGACTTTGCTGGACCCAATGACTTCGGAGTTCTCGTGAGTGTACTCGACGCCTGCAGAGGCGAGGATCGCTTGGACTGCATCCTTTTTTGTTTCGTTGGCCTGCTTCACAACATCGTCCGGGTTCTCTGACTTGACTAGGGCAGCCAGCTGGCTCATGCCGTTGTCCTCGTCGTCATCACGTGATGTCTCCTTTTTGATTTGGCTGAACTCATTGTCCTCCTCAACCTTGGCCATGTCAACATCGAACAGGTGCACACCGGCTCTCGCTTCAGCGATGTTGGTTGCGTTGACAATGTCCTTCAGTACCACCTTGTCGGCCTGAAACGTGAACAGGTTCTTCAGACCAAAGAGCTCCCCCTTTCTTGATGGGTCCTCCTGCACGCCCTTGAAATACCGACGCTCGCTTGACGCGTTATAGCCAATGTTGGCCTGTTGTTGCTTGTATATTTGCCTGGCATACACAATCTCCTCGATCGTACCAGCGGAGACGAGGCGGAAAACCTCGACGTTGCGAACCTGACCGATGCGGTAGGCTCGATCCTGAGCCTGGAGATCGTAGGATGGGTTCCAGTGAGGATCAAAGACAACCACTTTATTGGCCGAAGTGATGTTCAGGCCGACGCCGCCCGCCTTAGTCGAGATGAGAAACACGAACCGGTCCGGATCCGAGTTGAAATTGTCCACCTCCTTCTGCCGGTCCACATAGGATAGGGTGCCATCGAGAAAACTCATAGTGTAGGTCGTAGTGCTCGTGAACAAATGGTGAAGGATCTTCAGAAGACGAACACTGTGGGAAAATATCAGGACCTTGTCGGAATTCTCATACCAGAAGCTGAGAAGCTTCTTCAGAACCCTCCATTTGCCACAGAATTTTGAGTCGGCAAGCAGCTGGAGCGAGTTCCGATTCTTGTAGAGGGTCTTCCAGTCCGAGACGCAGCCCGAGAGCCTAGCCAAAGCAGCGTCCTTTTTATCCTGGGGCTCCTCGTCTTTCGGTAAGAGAAGGGTTATGTGGTTGGAAATCTTTTGCATGGTCATTATTGCGGGAAAAACGATCGCCTGCCAGTGCTTTCCATCTGGTAATGTGTCGTAGCAGCACCAGCCTCGCTTTTTCGGTTTGCCGTTGACGCCGATTGCACCGCAATCGCAGGGTTCACCGCTGCGTCGAATCATTTCAACTTCCTCGCTTTTCAGGTAACTCCCATATGCGAGACTCTGGTAGTCTGTCAACGGGCAAAAGACGACTCTGTCAGATTTCTTTGGCAGCTGATGAGCTATCAGTGACTTCATTCTTCGGAGGAAGAACTCCGGCAAGACCTTCTGTACGAGATCGTTGGCAACTCTTCTCGCTCTGCTCAGCTGTTGAAAGGTGGCATCGTGAGACTGGCCGATGGTAAGAGGTTTGGAGATCCTGTGATCCCATTCAAAACTGGATCCAAACTGAGCAGGATTGGTCCAGTTAAGAAGGGTCCAAAGTTCTTCGTACTTATTCTGTATTGCCGTTCCGGTTAAACCAATGCGACAGAGGGCGTTGACCTTGTCCATCGCTATTGCGATCTGTGTGCGGGAGTCCTTGAGCTTGTGGCACTCGTCAGCAATGACGGCGTCCCACGGTATCAGGTTAATCTTCTGCTCATCGTGTCTGTATGTGTCGTAGGTCGTGATCATGACCTCAGAGGTACTATTCTCGGCTGATTTCAAAGCATCCTCCTTTCCGGAGCCGTGATACAGCGCTATCTTCCACCAGCCCCAGCGGTTGAGTTCATTCTTCCAGTTTTCGGTCAGCGATCCGGGGCAGATGATGAGGATGCGAGGATACCATCTTCCCCTGCCGTGACGAGAGATCTTTCGGAGCCTCTTGGCATCCCTCTCGTCTCCAGTCTTGCCGAAGGCAGCAACGAGGAACGCAGCAACCTGGACAGTTTTCCCAAGGCCCATATCGTCTCCTAGAATGCATCCAGTCTGGTACACGAAGTGGCGATGTAGGAACTGGACACCTTCAACCTGGTAGTCTCGAAGATACTGGGCAATGCACGCCGGGATCACACCCCCGGAAAGATCCAGGATGATTTCTTCGCACGGCCTACATGGCTCAATGTCGTCGAATTTGGGCCGTCTTTCCAACAGTCTCGGATTCCTCTCATCGTCGGAGAAGTCTATATCTGCATAGTCGGGTGGAAGCTTCAGACCAGCCTCGGAGAGTTCGTTCCTGTTCTCGTCGAACAGCCTCCGACGTTCGCGAATGTGGTCGGGCACAAGCGCGCGGACAAGCCCATCTCCGTCCAGGAATTCCGCGTCGTCTTCGCCCTGCAGTCTGTCAGAGAGGCTCTCCCTCTTGGCTTTGCCCTTGCCCTTTGGCTGTTTCGCGCCGGCGCCCTTCTTGGCCTTGGGGACCCTGCCCGGGGCTCGTTTCCGTTTCTTGCTCTGCATCCACTCCTCGTAGAAATTGTCAGGATCGTCGGCAAAGATGTCGCCCGGATCTTCGAATTTTCGTTTTCCAAGGCTCGGCGAGACCGAGCGACTGTTTCCGGCAGTAGAGGCAGTTGCATCATCATCTGAGAACTCCATGGGATCTGTTGACTGTCGTCGAGATGCCATGGTGGCTGGCAGTGCTCACGAGAGCTCAAACAACGAACGCGTCTGTTGTGGTAGGCCGACTCTGGGTTGATTTGTTGGCATTTTCAAGGCCCTGATTCAGAGCAGATTTTCAGGATGAGCACGGAGAGCAGGTGCGCTGCAGTCTTTGTGTGTTTTCTAATGAGAACAACCGACGGGGCGTTGAAAGAAACGGTGATCACATGCGGCGCGCGTTAAGTGCCTGGAAGCTCTACTGCACGCGTCCGAGGGGCAGAGCGACCCCACAGTGGGGGCCTTCTTCAGCAGACCTTCTACACAGTAACGCCAACACCTACTTCACCTTTGTAGATGACCTACACCTACTGGAATAGGTATGAGTGAAGTCATGATTTATTCTTTAGATTTTTTATTAACCCGCTATACCAATTGCCACTGAACTTTTCCCACAGAGTTTTAATCTTACACGCCATTTGTCCCATGAAATCCATTCACAGCCTTCTTCGTTGGGACAGGCTCCAAGCTATCCCGGAGATCCTGCACCCAACTGAGCTTGCCTTCGGGAAAGATCTCGCCGCCGGCCTCGAAATCGTTTCCGCCTTCAAGCAGCAGCGTCCGGACAATGACCTTGTCGGCCATGGCGTCTTGATGGTGGTAGATATGTGAGGTGCACGTAGGGCAGAAGAAGCACCTGACGTCCTTGCCTGTGTTGCTCCCCTCTCGTCAGCCTCGGTTTTCAACCTCATGACAATTCAGTTGCGACGCGGAACGAGACTTGGAAACTTACCACTTGCGCCTTGATACGTGTAGACACTCGGCCTCCCCTTCGTCACCTTCAAGTCCTCCCTGGGCACGATATAGTTGCACGAGTACGGCCCTCCCCCGAGCTTCTTGCATGTGTCACAATGGCAGAGAACGTGCTTCAGCTCCTCGCCGTCTGTCCTGACTTCCCACTCACACCCCCCACAGTGGCACGCTCCCTTCCACGTCCTCCCACCGTCGCCCGGGAACGTCACGCCCGGCGGCCGCTTGGCGCCCGGGCCGAACAGCACCCCGTTCCTTATGTCGACCACCAGGCTGTCTTCGATCAGGGGGTGCGCGTTTTGGCTGAACTCGAGGTGCACGGGGTCCCTGGTGAGGTAGTAGTCCAGGTCGTCCTGCGAGGCGAAGTCGAGCACGAACGCGTGCGTCATGCCCTTGGCGAATGGCTCCCAGCTCCGGTTCTTGCCCATGCGCATCGACAACATGTACGGCCGCTGGGTGACCGGGTGGAGGCATTGTTGCTGCAGCGCCTTGAACGTCTCGAAGTGCCGCTCGAAGGCCTCCCATGATATGCTGGGCTTATACTTGAAGAGCACAATGTGCGTGATCACTTGGGTGGAATCGGGGGCAGCCATTGCGAGTACTGGACTGTTCGAGTCCTCCGAGTCCTGCTGAGGTGGGATCTTTAAGGACTGCGTGGGATTATTGGGTGTGGATTCTTTGCGCTGTGTCTCCAACGAGCCACTTCGAGGCCCTGCTGAGGTCGGAGAGATGTCCGTGGCGCGCTTTCTTGTAGGAGGTCCGGCGGGAGACTCGTCGTCTGAACGACTGCAAAAGCACGAGAACTTCCTGCGAAAGGAGCGCTGGCGACTTCGTGATGGTCCAATCTTCGAGGCTTCTGCAGAGCACACTCCGCGCTTGTAAGAGGGTCAAGCGAAGAAAAGTTGTATGTGTATATGCTTGCGCGATCACTCACGGCTTCAGGGCACCTACTTTGGTCGATTCAAGGGGATGTGCAATGTACAACCTACAACACTGGCAGTCTTAGGAAATGGGCTGGCAGCGGATTTGTAGCTCTTGACCGCCTGCGAGTACGCGGTCCACCTCCTCCAGACCCGCATACTGATGGCATCTTCCTCCGAAGCACGAGTATCGAAATGCGCCCCAGTCCGTTGCTGGTATGATGATGGTCGCAACTGGGCAGCGCCCGGAAGGGAGATTTCTGCCGCGGGAAGGTCTCGGCGCTCGCCGAAGGTGACCAACCCCCGACGCCGCCTACCCCACGGGGTAAGAAAGGGCACTTCCGTCCGGTGCAAGTGGACCACGGATCTTCAGGGACCTCGAATGCGATGATCAAATAAACTCCCTTTGCCTCTAGTGACCTCGGAACTCACCCCGCTTCCCATTTGGTAACTCACTCCATTCTGACAAGCCAGGCAAGCTGTGGCGGACAACCTGCCTTGGAATCCTGGTCTCTGGGGTCCACAAGATCCTCGGATGTATATTTTGCCAATTTCCATGCAGTCCTCTGGCGTGTATCCTCCGTATTTCGGCATGTTGATCCGAGAAATCCAGTCACTTCTCCATCTTTCCTGATGGCCGTTGACAGGTACAGGCACAAGAACAGACTCTCGTCATAAGCCATGCCAACAGCTGTTTTTACTGAGAGGACCTCGTGCATGTATAGGGGTCCAGCCTCGGAATAACTATCGAACAGACATTCTGCTCAAATTCGACAGCAGGCACTCATTTGACGGCTCTGAAATGTTAATCAAATCAGCACGTGGTGACTATTGATGGTATAAAATCCGGGAAAGGAGGTGGGTGGTAGCTTACCCTAGAAAGCAGAGCTGTTCGAGGAAGGCCTGATAGAAAAGCTAGGTGAGTCTCCTGAACGTGACTCGAAGATTCTACCTCAGATGCTACAAGTTGCCTTGTGTTTGTCTTCTCTCCACAGGATGGCGCTCTTGTCTCCGACCTTTGCTTCATGTGCAGATACATCACTCACACGGAGAAGCCAGGTGTAATGCGGAGCTGGATTGAACGGACCGTTTGGTTTCAACGCAAGACTTTCACCTGACAAGCTCATTCACAAATCGAAAGAAATCTAGATCTCCCACTCTGTCAGCAATTTGCGTACTGAAGAGGGTATTATATGCAGATGCAAGCACATGTGTAATGCAGGGGATGTGGTTTCCAGATCAATTTCAAGGCCTAGTGACATCCAGAATGATACCAAAAGATTTAAGAATTTTAACGCTATAAAACTTTATCCTGTGGCCATTTTTGGGATGTTCATATGCAAGACACAACACAAGTGAAACCGGCTCATGCGCTGGATAACATGGACTGCTCACAGCCTGTGCAAAAATAAATTTTGAAAAATAAGCCATTCATCTTTATTACCGTTGAATAAGAGTACCAGACGTCTTACGATCAATTCAATATAGTAATGGGTAGAGAAGACTCAAGACTGGGAATAAAAAGAGCGGAGAAGTCGGAGAAACCGAGAAGGAGATGTTGATGGATGGAGGTCAAAAGCAAAACACTCGCTACCTAGTTCGGGGGAGAAATACATCCTCTGGCGGGTTAGCTCCTCTCTGGGGCCCTAGTACTTGTACTTTCCGCCCTTCAATTGACATGCCGACTGTTCTTTATCCTTATATTTCCAAGCGGCCAGTTCATCTCTTGCATGTGATCTTCTAGAACAGTTTGGAATAGGCTCATTATGCTAGGTCATAAGGCCTGCGAGTTTTGAGCTATGCTACCGATTACACAGCGTGAGATTTGAGATGGGAGCCTTGACTGCCTGTCATTGCGATGTCCTCTTCAGAAAAAGTCGGCAATATAACTATGCCTCTGAGAGCTTTGAGCTTAAGCCATACAAGTCGGCTAGAACTTCTGAGCATGTAGGTTCTGGACCGTAAGTTATCGGCACATGATGCTCTTTGCACTTCACCTACACACGAGAAGGTGTGATAGCACCGCTATGACACTGAAATCATCCATTGGAGATCGATTATTACAGGCCATGTGGCGGGCACAGCTAGATTTGCAGTGCTGGTCCAGCTCGTGCTAGGAGGGAAATGTAAGCCCCAGATGAAGGCTGACACAAGACACGGAGACACGAGTAACTGATCATGTAAATATTGCAATGACGAGGGTAGTGAATTCTTTTGTATAGTCTTCTACCTGGTTAAGGTGTCTTCCGTAGGCACATTTGATCAGCATCGCTACTTGGCCTAAGCGGAGACACCCAGGTCCTTCTCCACCATGGCCCTGCAGATAGGATGATAGAAATCCTTGTTCTTCTCAAAAGTCTTGACAGCAAGCTCCCTGTCGACCTTGTTGAGAGACCTGAAGAGTGGGCGCACAAACTTCATTCGTCCAACCTGGCCCAGAAGCTCGGCAACAAGAGGGTACGTGCTTGTAACCTTGGAACGCAGGGCAATGTGGAAGTAGGCGGCCTTGAGCTCGACATTGTGGCTGCCGAGGAAGCCGTACACGTCTCCCATCTTCTCCGCCTGCTTGGCGCTCAGCGGCTCGCCGAAGTCCTGGACTTTTCCGAGGAAGACGAGCTTCTGGTTGGCGGCAAGGCCTTCCACGTCTTTGGCAGAGGGTGTGAAGTCCTGCGATATCATGTCAGTGTCACGAGTGGAATTAGTGGAATGATTCAAGTACCTTGTCCTTCCATTGGTCTGCTAGTTTGTAGCAGACATCGATGAGGGAAGTGTCAAAGTCGGGCTTTGGTGGCAGCCCACGGCTGTAGAAGCGCGTCTCCCAGTCGATCTTGGCTATCTTGTCCTTGAGTTCCGAGTATTCTGGCGCGCCAAAGAACTCGAGGAAGGTAGCCTTGAAGTCGTACGAGTCCAAAGACTTCCTGGACCACTTCTCAAAGTAGTAGGGGATGAATTTATCAAAGTTTGCTCTGCCAACAAGTCTTTCGAGGTAGTATATCATGTGGAAGCCCTTCTCATAAGGCACGGTGCTGAACGCATCGTCGGGGTCGATGCCCTTGTGAGGTATGGAGAGCTGTGTATACTCGTGATCCTTGCCATACTCCTGGATTGCATCCTCTGGGTATCGTATTAGCAGCCCATCGCGTACTTGGAGCTGTTCCATTTCATAGTAAACTAACCAAGATGCTTCCATCCGATCACGGCAGAGAAGTCAAAGTGGGCGGGACCATGAATTGACGCGTTGATGCGACGCTCCAAGTACATTGTCCAGCCTTCATTCAGCCAGCTTCACAGTGTCAGTGACAAGACTTTAATACATCATCCAAGAGAAACTCACAAGTGCTCCCAGCTACAGCTTGTCACCAAGTTTCCACTCCCTGCAGCACTCGGAGTCAGCCATCAAAGCACCGTGGCAGTAGTTTCACACAAATCGCGGTAAGAAAGGGCCACAGTGTGGTCATAGCCTGTCTCAATCTAGCAGCGCAACAAGTCCTTTGAGACACAGGCCCTAGATGGGAGAAAACTAATCTTGAGGGGGTTGAGATTATATCACAAGGCTGCTTACATGAGTGGCTTAATTCGTGTGCAATGACATCCACATTCTGGCGATCACCGGAAACGACGGTGGGAGTAGCGAAGGTGAAGACGGGATTTTCCATGCCTCCGTACGGGAACGACGGCGGCAGGACGAGGACATTGTATTGGCCCCACTGATATGGGAACACCAGCTTCTCGGCTGCCTCCATGAATGTCTCCATGTCATGCTCAAACTCCCACTTGGCGCCTTCCAGCTTGTCAGGGCTGGTGGCCACCAGGGACCGGGGACCAATCGACGCGGTGGCAATGTCTCCCGAGGCCAGGGCGAAGAGGTATGAAGGGATGGGGACCTTCTGCTCGAAGCTGTAGAGCTTGTCACCGCCGCTCTGGGCCTCAGGCTCACCGGAGGCGACGCCGCTGGCCACGACCACATGGGGCGAGGTAATCCTGAATGAGTAGGTGGACTTGACATCAGGAGTGTCCTGACAGGGGAACAGAGACCGCGCATGGATGGCCTGGCATTGCGAGAACATAAAGGGGGCCTTCTTGTTTGAGGTTTGCGCGGCCGTCAGCCACTGCAGCGCTGTGCACTTGTCTGTGGTGGCCAGCTCGATGTCGACCTTGACCACCTCCGCCTTTGCCGCGCCAGCAGGCACGGAGATGTGGACCGGCGAGCCCAGTGGTTCCGCCCGGTCCTTGACGTGCCACTCAGACTCGCTTGAGTTGACCTTGATAGAGGACACGGAGAGATGGCTGGAGTCAAGGATGATCTCCCTCGAACCCTTGTCCGTCTGTGACTCGAGCTCGAGCGTGACCACCCCGCGCAGGACCTTCTCCTTAAAGTCGAGTTTGAGGTTGGCCGTGGTATGCTTTGTCCGCCATGCATCGTAGTTGGACACAGTGCTGGGGTCCCTGACAGCCATGTTGGGCTTGTAGAAGAAGCGGACCTGGACTGAGGCTTTGGCGATCACGGGCAGACAAGATGGGGCCTGGGCTGGGCGACAAGCTCGAGGGTAGGCGGCTGAGAAGATACGAGGGCTGATCTTGACTCCCTGGAACAGAGAGGTTCCCCGCAGCAGCATAGAGAGAATCTTTTCCGCAGGCGGCGATTGTGGCACGACGACGCTTGTCGCCGCTGTTGGCCCAGCAGCAAGGCTATCGCCGGCTTCAGCACAACAGCAGCGAGCCTACCCGCTTTTCTGCTTACATAACACCGAGCTTCACACAGGCATCGACAGGGTCCATTATGCCAATGTCTGCTCTCCACAAGAGACTCTGAGCCTCACCGTCAACAGCCCACCCGCATTGATGCCCCCTCCCGCACATTGTCTTAATCCATGGACATGTCGCACCCAGAGTGCTATGAGTCCGAGTCGTGGATGTGATTGCAATGCTGCTTAGAGAAATCTGGCAAACAATGAGTCCGAGCCGGCGTGTGCCGAAACATGTTTCGACTAACTACCGTTCCTCACCAACACGAGAGGCCGGTGCCTGCAACATCCCGTCTTCGTCAGGCCTTTTTTTTCCGACTGAGCATTGAAACAGCCGTCCTTCCTGGACGCATTGCGGGATGGGAAACGGCCAGCCCGAAGATTTCGTTTCGACGTGATGTGAGCTGCCAAGCCGTTCCAATAGGAGGGGCAGACTGGGGGATGATGCACTTGGGATGAAAACCACCCGAGCCAGCTGCGGACTTGACAGCAAGAAAGAGAGGGTAACCACCCCCATGCTTGTAACACGAAACTTCATGCCGACTGGCGGTTTGAGATGACATGCCCGCAGGGCCTCCCCAGCAACCATCGGCAGCCAGGACGCCTAGTTCCTGTGTCAGACGTCCTCGAAGCTCACATACGGCATTGCATCCAGTCCCTCATCTCAAGTGCCCGTGTTCTCTACGATCCACGATAGCCCGCATTGCTTATCTCCCCATTCTGGGGGAAAGGGTCAAGTGATCGAGAGGAGATGAGCGCTCGGATGCCGTCTTGTGCTATTTTTGCCCCGCTTCGTCCCAGAGCCATCGAACTTGGGGCCGGGTGCCTTGCATGTGGCGTTTGTCCGAAGGACTGTGCGGTTACCATCACGGCATCCTTTGACATGATTGCGGCAACCACGGGCTTCGTGCCGGGCGGATACCATGCTGCGACCCCTGGGCAACTGGGCACCCGCAGTGATGGATCACCTGCGGACTGGAATGCTCATCCCCCGTGAGAGGTCTCCATGTCTGCATGAGCGACGTCCACCATACGTGCACTTCGCCTCCGTTGGAACGGCACAGAGAAAAGCAATACCGACCAGATGCAGGCCACTGTCGCGGACGCCGGCATTGAAGCTTATTTACTGTGCGGCATAAAACAGTGCTTGTATTGTCGACTCGAACTTGATGGACTTCTTGGTAACCACCAAGAATTCGATACTTGTGTGTGCGTGTGCAAGCAGGCCCCGAGATGCTCGACTTGGCTGACGAAGACATCAGACAACCAGAGGCACGAGCTTACCCCGCCCAGTATGAGATGAATGAACAGAGTCGATCCCTTCCCCTGTCGTGCAGTGAGTTTCATAAGAGACATTACCAACGGCTGCACTGTGGTCCAAGAATGCACATGCTGAGCAGATTGAGCGAGCGTTTGTCGACAGCTCGCTGCGTTTGACTCGCACACCGTAGGGAATATCACCAGACCCGGCCTATAGCCGGAAGTCTCAGCCTACTATAGAAACCAGAGAGGATCGTCTTCCCGATCGTCCAGCAAATTTCCACATCACTGGGAGCCCTTCCTACGGACGGTCTGTGCTCTAGATATCGAACTCGTCCGCGTCGAGCTTAGGGTGGGCCAGCCTAGCCCAGCACTGTCACGCACTGCAACGGGTTTGCAAATCACTGACTCAAAAGCATAGACCGTGTGTTCCTCCAGGGGGAACGAAGATCACTCTGATGGTTGGATTTGACTGTTGGCTGGTCGTCAACGTCCATGCGATGACAGCTTTCTAGAAGATGTGTCCCAAGATTCCCAACAACTAAGGGTTGGCAGAGCGCACTTCGACCCCTATAACAGCTTGTCGCAGGACCCTTGGCATTAAGGAGTCTTGGGGCCTTGGCTTGGGCGTCAAGCTTTTCTCGCCGGCCCAGGCACCGGGAGCGATCTGTCGACCCCACTGCAACGACGACGGTGACGATAGGGCCTGGGAGGGACATACCACAGTATAAGGCAGTAGCAATCTCCAGGCACAGCCTCCACTGCGGCGCCCGGTGCCCGCTTGGGGCGCTTTGATGGAAAATACTGAGCGTGGACACCCAAGCCACTATCACGACTCGTAGTGAGTGATCACCTGGGACGGATGTGGAGGGGAGGCTTTGGCTGTGATCTGCGTGCAGGACCGGGTTGCGATGAGGACCAACATCACCGCAGCACCAAGACCACGTTGGGGCAGCGTGGGCAGACCGACCCGCACGGCGGAAGCCAGGCCGCGCTGCCTCCGACTGACCGAGTTAGTGCCCCGGCACCCATCTAGGATAATTCTTCTACCTACGAGGGCTTGACTTTGTCCGTTGAAACGTGGTTGTCTCCGTGTCTGCAGGACGCTAAAATAGCACGCCACACATAGTCTACTGCACATGGGGGTAGCTTCCCTAGTGCCTAGTTGCCTTGGTGAGCTATGAGGGAGGGGCCAGCACTCTATGAGGGGGGAGCTTTTAAGCTACCCCTCGTGGTTCCTCGGGATATTTCCACGCTTATTAGCTCTGTTCCAGAAGTTGGAGACTGGGGGGCCTGCAGGGCACACGAGGGAGGCCTGCATGCAGAGCAGGCTGTTTGGAGCGTGCAGGACGTTAGAGGTAGAAAGGCCCCGGGTCAAGGGTCGGTTTGACACTGAAGGGCAGTCTCCACGATCCTGTGTCAAAGCCAAAACCACACGGCATTGGGGAAGGGCTAGGGTCCCCGGGCAAACTCTATTCGGACAAGCCAGGACGGCAGGGGCCTGAGATCTTCGGCTGGGGTTGGAGCTGCGTAGATCCCTCCCTCGCGCTGGGGATCCCTTGCCCCAGTGCAGAGGTGCTCGACTCGTCGGTGCTCGCCCGCATCCTCCCCAAGACGTGTGCTCCTTGATCTTGCAGGCGAGCTCTTATCGTCCTGGACAGGACAGGAAAACGTCCGAGTTGCTCGGCCTATGAGAAGCTCGCTGGCGACAGCATCAGGCTGCAGGGTCCTTACACCCCCCGTAGGTGTGGGGGCAGGGGGAGGGAAGGGGTTGGAGAGGAATGAAACCCATGGCATGCGGTTTGGGGGCAGGTTTTCTTTGCAGACTGCTTATGTAGTACGTAGGAGACTGCAGGTGAGGCGTTGGGCATGGGAATTGTTGAGCTGCTGTGGCTCACGGTCTGGCTTCCCGGTCAGGGAATCTTTGACCTCTTTTGCGTGCGTGAAGTGGTACTGAGGCGCTCTCACCTCGTAAGCCAAAACGAAGCACACGCCGTTGACTGTCGTCTGCCCCAGCAAATTCAATCTGATGTCGTACCACACAGTCTCCCGGACCCGAGTGCACTGATGCCAGAGGTTGATCGGCAAGGAGTCTGCTCAGGGCACCCCGGGCGCCCTTCAATGGCTGAACATATGTGTGCGATGCACTCGAGGCATTGGGGGCTGGATGACGGGAAACAAGAACATGAAATGGCCAGGCAAGGCGCTGAAACAAATGTTCTTCCTCACCCCGCACCTTGCCCAGGCGAGCAAGCGTGGCCGTCTCCAGGGAGTAAAAAATCCCAAGCAGCTGGCTAGGCTGCGCCGCGCCGGAGATTGGCGCCGAGCTGTCGGAGCTGGGCCCAGCGGGGAGGATTCTTGTTCTAGCCTGGGTTCCAATCCTTTGTTCAGACGATGGATCAAACTGTTTACCGGAGCACACTAATGGCAAACCCACAGAAACAAGAAAAGAATCTCGGGCGTGGCGTGCTTGCGCCCCCAGGCCCGGCTCTTGAAGCCGTTCCCTTCTGGCGGCGACGAAGTCGAATCCCCAATGCTCGGAAGGTCCCAAGAATCGACAAGCTGCGGGTCTCGCCTACACAACCGAAACCTTATTCTTGGTGTGCCTGGGGCTAGGCTGCCGACCTCTCAATTAGAAACGGCGCTCCGGCTGGCGGGAGCTCGGCCTTGACGTCAAAAGGAACCAACCAGCCTGCTACCGACCTAGTGCACCACGATGCAAATACGACGACAAGTCTGGACCAGTCTTTTTGTCCAACATGACGTGGAATAAAGCAGGAAGTGCTCCTCCCGCGGCTCTTTTGGGGCAGGGGATGGTGGTGATGCGCGAGCGACAGGCGACAGCTGTATGTCTCAACCCCCCACCCCAGGCAAGCTCATCAACCGATCAACCGATGCCAGACGGGACGGGATCGCGCAGGCCGCGTTACCCCTGTGGGAAGAACGTCGTCGGGGTCTCAGTAGATATCAGTGATATTCTACTACCATGTGCTGTCTCGCAGCGTGGATGATCGGTTGGGCGTGAGATTGACGAGGTGCATCCCGGCCAATCCGAGACAATCGGCTCCGGCCTGGAAGGGCTCATTGGCGGTGCAGGATCTGGCACGCCGGGGACGCCGCCGATTTGACCCCCCTTCCGTGTTATCTCTGTGAACACGGAGGACAGGAAGCAAGATTTGCACCAAGCCTCGCTTCGAGTGATTCCGCGGCGAGGCGAGGATGAGGTAGAGGGATTGGATTTTCTTTTTTTGACTTTTCTTTTTCTTCTCTCTAATTGACGGCGTGAGAGGTGCCGAGAGACTGCAGCCGTCCCGCTCTAGACAATCTGATCAGCGAAGCTGCACCGAATGAGTGGATGAGGTACTGCAGTTGCATCCAAGGTGCGTCGTAACATACCAGAGTTACTGCCGTACCGGTTTCCGACTGTGCTCGCCGCCCGCATGGGCGGCTGGCTAGTCGCTCATCATCCAGTCCTCTTTGCGGTTTTGTGGAAATCAACTACTGCTGGTGCTGGTGACAAGCAAGGTGCTTCCGTGCGGACCGCCGTGTCTGAACCAGCTGTCAGATAACCCAGCTTGCCCAGCCATGAAGCCCCCCACCTTTTGTTCAGAGACAACGGCAAACAGCATCGCACACGGGCGTTTCATCCGATCAGAGCCATGGAGGGTCTGTTTCCCTTGTGGGCCTCTATCAACTTGCAGGCGCATTTGTTTCGCCATTTGGACGAGCAGCCAAGGACATTAGCATACGTGTATCTCCCGTCCCTGTAGTCGTCAGATTAAGCTCTAGTGGTGCTATAGCTATGTTATAGCCCCGGCTATAGTA
Source organism: Diaporthe humulicola (assembly GCA_038088545.1). Taxonomy (NCBI): domain Eukaryota; kingdom Fungi; phylum Ascomycota; class Sordariomycetes; order Diaporthales; family Diaporthaceae; genus Diaporthe; species Diaporthe humulicola. Next base: position 176,400 of record JBBWSL010000002.1, on the reverse strand, counting down.
TAATACATGTCGTAAGGGGGTAATAGAGCATATTATTATTGCACGGGCACAACCTGGTGAGGGGTTTATCGATATGCCTCCATCTGACCAACACTGCACGTTCGTCTGACGACCAAACCTGCTGAAGTGGCCCATCGCTCGGGCACAACCTGTCTGCCGTGAAGCTCTACTCACAGAATCCGGGGATTCAAGATTTGTGCGGCGTTTTTTTGAGCCGGGTCTAACAGTCTTATCCCTGGAGATCTGTATCTTGAACATTAGCGTGCACTAAAGTGGACTCCGCACATGGCCAGCCCCGAGGCCTAGCCCGGCACATCTCGAGGGCTTGAGACAGTGAACCATCATCAGGTTTTAAGCAGCGGCCTCTGAGAGGTTGGTTTCAAACGTCTGTCGAACCGATGGCAGAAGCTTAACAAGAGTATATGCCGCATGTGAGGGCTATAGCGGGTTGGGTTCAGAGATTGATGTGCAATGGCCCGTTGCTGGGGTCAAGGCATAACAAGCTGCAATATATGCTTGCCGTGTGAGTTTCTTTCTCTGCCCACAGGAGCACACGGTGAACAGGTTCGTGGGCGGGCAGCCACGCACAGGACACCCGGACACCGAGTTAATTGCCGGGGGAGGGGACCAAGAACTCCTGATCAACCGATGGGACGGCGATGGCGGGAGGAAGGGGGAGGGAGGGCTGGGAGTGGGTGGGGGGACGGTCGGTTGCGGAGGATGGGACGAAATGCGACGGCGACAGCAAGATCAGCACTGCACTGCACTGCGCTGCGCTGCACTGTGACGGCAGGGCAACACTGATGTGGTGGAGGGGCACCGATGTGACCGTCCCCCGCCTCGCCAGCCGTGCCGGCGTGCGCAAAGTGCGGTAGCGATGACAGGCGATGGCAGGCGATGGCCAGCTAGCTGCGGCTCGATACCGCGTATTGGGAATGGCGACGGGCTCGTGCGACCAACCTCTTTACCCATCCTCCCGGGGTGTGTGGCTGGTACTGGCGGCGGTGAGATACAAATCCCTTTAACCTGCGTTGGGATCGGACATGGGTGCTGCCAGACCTGCATTATCACTCCCGATGCGATCGAAATGCTGGTGACGAGGCTTGCGAGGTGCTCTCTTTCCTTGGGAGTGGGCGTCATGAGTGGAGCTCTGTTCTGCGTGCCTGTGCCTGGTGATCACTTCTCCCCGCAATTGATGGATGCACGCATTTCCCCCAGTAGTAAAATTCTATCGAAACCAGTTGAGAACCTACCCGGGTTGTCAACTAGTGTCGACCAGAACCGCAATGTGAGCTCTTGTGAGCTATCGTGAGCTTACCTCCTGGTCCCTATTTACGGCAGCTAGCCGGTCACCTAGTGTCCAGTCGCAGTCGCTGCTGTGGCGTGTCGGCAGCTGTGCCGAAGAGGTGCATTCTATGGGACAACGAAACATGGAGAATGGGCCAAGCTGCTGCTGCTGCTACTTGTTAGGTTTCTCGGCTCTTTTGTTAGTCGCTCGTAGCGCCATCGCGTTGCAGTGCTAACTTAATCCTGCCGATCTCGGGTTGTTTTTTCCCACCGTCGTACAGTCCCAAAGTTTTGCTCGTCATTCCTTTTTTTTGGTCCTGGGGTAGTTCATTTTTCAGCCTCAATCGAGCAGATCAACTACCTCGAAACAACCTGGACCCAAAAACTTCCACCACCCAGCTCAACTCTATTGCCGTTGTCAATCTGGCAGAAGCGCTGCTGAAACCCCCAGTCCCAACTTCGATTTTATCCGGCGCCCTCAATGTCTAAGATCGGACCCACCGCTCATCAGAATGCCCCCGGCCAACACGCGCTGAAGCGCATCTGGCAACTTGGAATCTGCATCTTGGCGTCTGCAGGAGGCACCGTGCCGCTGGGTTGAAAGTTCTCACCTCGCATCAATCTCGAACAGCCTACCAACTACATCATGGCGAGGACGGCTGTACCGGCCAGACTTGGCTAGCCCGTTGCGCCTGAGCTTCCCGGTCATCCGAGACGGCGGCTGCTGCGACGCATCTCGCGGGGTGAAGCTGATGCTTGCTTGCTGCTGAGCGGCGATGCAGTTACCAAAGCAGAAAGAGACCGCCTCACCCATGAGCGCACAGATCCTCCCTGGCAGCCTGGCAGGCCAGTCGCCACCCAGTCATCATGCAAAGGCGGCTCACTCGGTGACAGGGAGGCAAAAAGGGCAAAGGGGTACAGGCAGAGGCTGCCATCGACGACGCTGCTTGACTCGTAATATCGCCATCACCGTACGAACGCTGCCCCCAGGCCGCACGAACGCTGCAATAAGAGATGGTAAGCTATACCAAGACTCTCGCGAGGATCTGCGTGGTCTTTGGCAGCCGATCCGGATCGTGGCTCAGTGGTCCCCTACACAGTATCAGAATCCTGAAGGGCTCTCCCGGGAGGCGGCGGTCGTGCCGAAAATTAGCACCCGTGAGCCTGTTTCCCTGGGCCGTAAGTCGCCGCTGGTCGAAACCTGGCATCCCCAGAGGCTGCATCCCTGCTCGGTTGGTCTATCCGCTTGTCCAGCCGCTTTAGCTTGCCTGGCTGGTCTGACATTTGGCAGCTGCGCCGAATGTTCCTGTGCTTGAATGACTCTGGTGAGGCTGTCGTTCGCCTCCTTAATAAGTAGCGTACCACATTCTACGACGGTTTGTCTGGCAACCACTGGAAGCAGAATGCATAGCTCCCTGACTCACCGACGTAAGACCGGACAACTTCATGAATGCTCTACTCAACCTGCTACAATATGTCTCGCCAACACCTGGTGGCGACCAAGAATTTTCGGGAGCCAACCTCGACAGGTAGAGCATCGCCGAGGAGACGACACGTCTGTACCAAGGTCCCATGTTCAAGCGCGGGAAGGAAGCCTTGCCACTTACTTGAACCATGGGACCGATCATTATGCTGCTGCCCAGTTGATATCCCTGCGGCAATCCCTCAGAGTGTCTGTGCCGGAATGACCAACAAGTTACCAACGTCTGCTGCCTGCCTCTTTCCAAGGGCGGCGGCGGCCGCCTTGGGAGACAGAAGCAATCTCGTCAGCTTCTCGCAGGCAGGACCCAGCAGAGCGAGGCCGTCTAGAGCCCCTGGGAACACTTGCTCGCCAGCCTCGATGTGAAGCCGGCACGGGTGATAAGACTCTTGGAGGAACTCTCATGGCCACAGTGTCAGGGAGGACAGGGGCTCGAAGATGGCAGGCCGTGACATGTTCATGACGAGATACTCAGGCGAGGCTAGGATTCACTAACTTGCGCTTTGTCGCTTGACTGGTAACCCAGTGACCAACTGAGATCTTCTGGCCCGCTGCTGGAATGAATGTCTTTGCTCAAACACGTTAGCCCTGGTGCCTTGCAACCCCCTCCCCCCACCCCATCTATCAATGCCCTCTCTCTTGAGGAGGCTGCTGCCAGCCTACTGCACTGCGATTGGTCGGTCGCCCCGTATCGACTGAAGTCGCTTGTCTGTGCGACGGTGGTCACCGTCACGCCGGCTTCACCACCGGGCCTGCCGAAACATCGTAAGGCATAATGACTGTGTTTCAGTGGGGACTATACGATCACATCGAGGACCTGATAAGTGGGTTGAAGGAAAGGAAAATAAACCACGAGGGAAAAGTAAAGGTTTGTGTGCGTGCGTGAGATAGTGAGTATATGCGGGTGACAGATCGGAAAGAATGCGTTGGATCACTGCTTGAAAAATCCCGATAGGATTTTGAGTAGGTTCTCTGGCTACTCTGTGAAGATGAATGCGGACAGGCGGTGCAGAGCAGAGTTTTGGGTTTGGACCCTTTCGGCTGGTAGTGGTGGTGGTGGTGGGTGGTGAGGGTGAGGGTGATGATGATAACAGGCTGTGGTGTGGTGTGGTGCTCGTGTGGAGCCTCCGAGGCAGGTGACAGCTAGTCCCCTAGGTCTCCGCAGCGGGTAGAAGAAGCATAATTTTTATTTTGTTTCCCCTAACAACCACCGGAGGAGCTTCGAGACTGGCCAGGGCCAAAGATGTCACCTGAAAGCTTAACAGGTAGCGAGTAAGGGGGCCCTGATTCAAGGCGCAGCGGCGCTGTTCGAGGGAGAGCAGAGCAGAGCACAGGCAACGATGGCGGCCGGCCGGGTAGACAGCGGATGTGGGCCTCTGGGTGGTGCTGCAGCTGTACGTTGACAAGAGATTACTGGAGCCGGCCCACTTCTCCGTTCTCCGTCCGACACTTTGAGCCTCCTGTCGAGGTGCTCCCTCCTGGCACGGGCCCTCCTACCCGGTGTCATGCTGCTGGAGACACTGAGTCGCTGCGGGCTGAGGAGTGGGGAGCTGGTGCGGGTATTTACTCTGCGTGGTATGCAGGTGCAGTGCGTGCAGTTGCGGTGCAGGTGCAGATGCAGCTTTGTGTGGGCTCCTCCAGGCTTGACATGTCGCAGGCATAGACTACATGCACACGCACTGCAAGCATGCACCACCGGCCCTGCTACCGCAACTGACTTGTGCATGGTATCCATCTGGCCTGGCTGCGGAGACGGCCATGCAAGTTCGTCCTAGCTCATCACCCCAAGCTACTGCAACAGTCGTCACTGTCATCGCTCTGGACGCAGGGCCCGAGGCCCAGAGGGCGGACGTCAATGGACGTCAACGGACGTCGCAGCTGTGCGATCGAGCCGGCAAAGAGCTGATCGTCTCGGTCGTCGTCTCATGATTTCGGATAGCATTTCACACACCCACACACCCACACAGGCAGACAGGTGGTGTACATGTGATGTGGTGCAAGTGCATTGTCTTTTGGAGATTGGCATTGGACTTGGGCTGGGCCTGGACCGCACTGGGCTGGGAGAAACATTGACGAACGTCTCGACCGGAAGGATATGCTGGTGATGGCAAAACGGATTGGCTAACCAGCTCGACAAGTCGAGGGCAGGTGGGCAGGAAGGGGGGAGGAGGGGTTGGGGGAGGAAGGAAGCTTGTCGGTACGCAGGTACAACGGCCCAAGCCACTTCGAATTATCGTTATGGAGATGACAGGGGGACGCACGTTATTGACAGGCATCCCAGTTTGGAAGGCGATCCCTGCCAGTTTGGTGGGGTTTTGTCTCCAAGCGGCCGTGGCGTGGAACACCTCCGTCAACGTGCAGGGAAGCGGTTTCACCTTGTCACTTTGCCTCGAGCGACCGACAAACGACTCCCGTCTGCCATGCGTGCTGGATGCTGGACATGCCCATGCACTCTCGACCAAACCCACCCCCCAAGTACCCCCTTCCCTCATCCGGCCCCAATAATTCTATCCAGGACGTCAGGATGGACTGCTGCCAGGGCGCACGCCCACACACACCTCCCTTGTGTGCTGCTGCTCGATTGCTCCCTCTCCTCTCTCGGTGGGGGGTGTGCTGGGTCCGGGTTCTACTCAGTCCTATGACCTAGGCACCTAGGTAACCGACTCGACTTGCATGGCGGTGGGTTGCCATCATCGTAGCTCGTCTGCGTCGCTAACCCCCATTCTGCTATCACCTCCGCCCCCGGGAGGCTCGAGACGGGGTGCTGGGAAACAAGAGCAGTGCTTGTGGTACACGACCAGCCGGCCGCACATCCGCGTGGGCAGCTCGTACCGCGCTGAGGACCATGGCAAGCCCAATGCCCGTCCTCGTGGGAACTGCGTCTATTGCACGTCTCAGACTCTGCCCCTGCGCTGTTAATTTAGGCACTGCAGAGTTTCTCTCCGACCGGGGACGATGGGGACGATGGATACGACGGAGACGCATGCGGGCCCAGCCCAGACCTACCACAGCCCACAGTACAGCACAGTACATCGCCCACTCATTTCTCACTACTACTACCTACGCACGCACAGCGAAGGATCGCTGCTCATCTTCCTGGCGAGTGCAGATTTTCTTCATCAGGATCAGGAAGAGCCTAGTGTGGCTGCTCCGGTCCCCTGCCAACCGTTGCAATTTGTCGGGCGGTCATAAGAAGTACTTGCTTGCCTCGTCGAGGAGAGGGGCGCACGAGGCAGGGCCCGCATTGTCTGTTTTCCGGTACAGCTCAAAAAAGAAGATAAGGACATGACAGCCCGGTAGACCTTCTGTGGGCCACGCATGTCTGTCTAGGGACTATTTCATTTCCTTTGGATGTTTCTGCTTCCCTTCGCGCGCCCGTCCCGTCCCCAGTTATACACAGCAGAACCCGACAATTAACGAAGCTCTCCCTGTTCCTACTGTTTGGGGTGTACCGCGGGGGGGATCCATGCATCTCTGAGTCTCTGCATTGGACAGTCTTTACCCTCTTCCTCTCTCTCACCCTCTGCTGCTCCAGCGGGCACTTGTCTCGCCCTTTTCCTTACTACTCCTGCTACCGGCCGGCTCACTCCGCCAGGGTCTACTACCAGCACTCGAGCAGGGGACTATCCGTGTCGCGGAACTCCTGGGCAGCCACTGCATCAGAATCTGGATCGCCACTAGTCCCAATTTACGGGTCCCCCGTTCTCGACTCGAGAGGTCCCTGCTCACAGGCATGGCTCACATAGCCAGCTGCATGTCAGATGCAGATGTCGATCGCCTGAGCATTGGAAGCTATATAGCAAGGTCCGTCTCACCTCTACCCGTTGTGGACGAGGTAAGTGCGTTTCCATATATTGAAACATCTCGTCCCCCTTCATGACCAAGTGCACACTTGCGTCCTCCTACATGTTCCCTCTCCATCTCCTTCCTACCTCCGCTTCATCCTAATCGTGTGGCTGGACCAACCTTGAAGCTCACCATCACTGTCCCACAGGTAGAGCAGCAAGCCTCAAAGCCTTGGGTCTGGAGGATGATGTCCCAGTCTGAGACGAGGAAGTACCAGCTCTTTCCCAGGGAGAAGCAGGCCGCTGGCCCTCAGGGCAAGGGGCTGGACCCAGAGCAAGCCTTTGCTTTGGCCATGGCACAGAACGGTGACAAGGCAGACAAACCTTGTGCGGGCGGCCTGCGCCTGAGGATCAAGGAGCACAACCTTATCCGCCGCCGGAAAGTCAGCGTACCAGAGTTGGGCCCTATGACCACCGTTCACGAGGCCGCTATGGACTCTCGTAAGTCAACCAAACTATTGCTCCCGCCGGATGGGGAGACAGGGCTGACCTCCTTCCAGCAACAATACCCGGCCGCCCAGCCTGTCACGAGCGGTCCATTAGTGCCCCTGGCAACGGGTGGAAGATGCATCATCTCGCGTACAGAAACGAAACCCACCTGTCCCCTCTGGGGGATTCTGGTTCCGATACATCAACCACAACCATCCCGCAGCCTCAGTCGCCCAAGAACCTCCCGCCCCTCGTGATTCCTGTCCAGACCTCCTCACTCCCGAAACTCACAAGGCAACTCTCCCTGAACCGTCTCCGGTCGGGCAGTACAGGCAGCGCCGAGTCCAGCATCCGACCTGCACGGACAGACGAGTCTCCGCGAACGAGGTCTCCCTACACACCACACTCCGCCTCTCTTACGGCTAACACACCCATGTCATCGGCGCCTTCGTCGACCTTTTCAAACTCTAGTCTGCCAACACCAGTTTCAGGCACTACCGAGCCCCGAGCCTCCCCTCAACCGTGGAAAGGTGAAGCCAGACCGACCGGGATCGAAACACCAAGAGACCAGGGCACCGAGTTTGTGCAGAACATGGCTACACCAAGGTCGGCAATCGAGTTACGATCCGCCTCCAGCTTCGCCTCTCACCGGAGGAATGTGTCTGAGAGTGGTAGTGTCGCCAACAGCATCATGGACCGTGGACGCCCCAGGAAGAGGAACGAGGGACTCAAGAGGTCAGCATCCAAGGCGAGCAAGAGTGCTGAGCGTCGTGCCTTCGAGACCCTGCCCAAGGGCTGGAAGGTCACCGATGCTGCACAGATGCTCGAGCAGGCCGAGAGGGCTGCCCTTCACAAGCAGGCCCTGCAACAGGCCGCCAGGTTTGAGGTGATGAGGAAGGAGGATGTGGACAGTCTCTCCAGGGTAAGTCCTACGTTCAATCAATGGTTGAAACACCTCGCTGATCATGTGTGCACAGGAACTGAGGAACTTGGACGAGCGCACGGAATATTTGCGCCGCACATATCACTCACTGAGGGCTGGACGTCGGAACCTGCACTCCCGTATCTGCCAATACCTGAGATCTCCTCGCATGGCCAAGTTCAGCCACGACTCTATGCTTAAGCAAGAGGAGGCACTTGCCGAACTCGACTCCTCCATCGACGACTGGGTCAACAAGCTCGAGCAGGCTGAGAATCGCCGTACTCGAATCCGGCAGAAGCTCCTGGAACATGTTGCTGCTGCCGTGACCCTTCCCGTCTCCGGGGCTGTCGGCGTCAGCGAAAGCCTCCAGCTTGCCTTGGGTGTCGCTGCATCTCCTCCAACAGCGCCTGCTAACCTCTCCACTCCCCCACGGTCCCCCGTCAAGAGCTCTTTCACCCCTCGCATCGAGTCATCCTCGCCCTCACCCCAACGCGTGGTTGCTCAGGTGCCCTCGACCATCATCGAGCAGCCTGTGGTTGAGAATGCTGTCCCCGTTGGCCTCGGCATCAACCAAGCAGGAGAGAAGCAACCCCAGGTCAAGAAGGACAACACCCAGCATCCTCTTTCTGGCATCAGGCGTGCTGATGTCGAGTCCATTCGAATCTATGCTGGAGATGAGGTCGCGGCCCTGCTTGCTGACGTCGAATCTCAAATGGACCGAATGAGCAGAGCTGCCGATGATGCTGCCGCCCTCAGGGTGAAGGACACCTGCGTGCCCGACTTGCCCGAGCTCAAGGCCAACATGACCGAGGAGGAGCGCAAACAAATCCACCGCCAACACAGTCATGAGAAGCTGCAAGGCACCCCCACGACATCCTCAGCCTCCAGTGTCAACACCATCACCGGCACGACAACGAGCAAATCGTCTTCGCCAAACTCTACACCCCGCACTGCGACGCCGACTATCACCGAAGCCAAGGAGCCGGCGGCTGGTCAATTGTTCCTCACCAATGCTGTCTTCAAGCCTTAAAAACATTCAACACCAAAACCAGGAGTGAAGGACTAACCTGCTCCGCTTTCTAATTCGCCCCTCGCGGGGAAGTCTCTTACATGTTCATCATACTACCTCGTCATTATGAACTTTACGGCCGTTTCACTCATGACCGCCACGGCCACACTGCATCAGTCCTTCAAAATATCCACCGCATCTTCTGCTGTTTTCTTTTTTAACTTGATACCCTTCTCGACCCTCATTATAGAAAGTTCGCACATGCACAAGCAATAGCCTTGGCTCTTTACTCTTATTTCTTTCAATCTCGTCATCTACCTATCTCCACCGGTTGTCTCGGCCCCGTGCCGACTTCTCTTTTTCACAATGTAATATAGTCCCTTTCTGGCTTTCATGTAATCGCAGTTGGTGGCATTCAAGGGAGTTGTTACAATTTTTTCTTTAACTAAGAATGAAACCGGAAAAGCTCCAAAAACCTGGGACAGTGTATTTTTTTTTTCTATTTTTTTTCCTCTAAATTTTTTGTTCATCCGGCAGAGGCGGAACAGGACGTTTCAATGGGTGGAAGAAACAGTCCGGGAAGTGCAACGGGGGGATCCAAAGGAAATGGGGCAAAACCTGTGCGATTCACGAAGTGATCCGCAATATGCCAAAAACAACTGTATGTACAACACGCGTGTGGTCGCGAGTTAGACAAATACCCATCCCAGCTACGGCTAGGAATGACCTGAATGATATCCACTTATTGTCATGTACTTGCCTCTCCTACGATTGTGATTTCCGGTTGCACCCACAATTTCGTCGCAATAGTTCTCAATGATACTGTAGGCCTTCTTACTCAACCTTGTCACCCCACCTATATTGAACCTCAACCCATGCCATCCTCTTGTCTCCGCTGTTTTCCCTTGGCGACGTGCCCCGTCGAGACCCGCGGCCCCCATCCCCATCCACTCAATAGTCAATTGTGAATTTTCAAAAGCTTAGACGGAAATTCACCGACACGCGTATGGGATGCGAAATCAATATCTCCTGAGCTGCGTGCACTGTACTACAACAGATGAAATTTGCGCAGCGGACCTTCGGTGCTCAAAGAGGAATCGCATCGCCGACCCATGTAGCCTTCATTCAAGAGGAAGTGAGAGGGTCTGTCTGTCTTATCTTACATGTACATACCTTGCCGTGCCTGCATGAGAGGGGGCTTTCGTCTCAGCTTTGGAATGCACCCCAGCACCCCACCCATGTGTGCTCTCTATCCGGCCGGGCAAGCGGAGTGGCTTTTTCCTGCAGGACGTCCAAACCAAACCAAACATTCTGGACCCTCGCATGCCTCGCCCCAGCCTCGACCGCACTTTTGCCCCTGCAGTGCCGGGCCCCGCCCCCTTGTTGACTGCCGGCAGTGCATGTTCGCTCGCCTCGCTGCCGTTTCCAGAAGGCCCTTATCGTGCCACGATGACGAGCCTTGATACCGGGGCGAAACTGACATGTCGAACGCGTACGGCTGTCCGGCTTTGGCTGAACGCCCTCTTGGGATGACGAAGTCGTCTCGACCCCACGTCCCTGACGCCGTTACAGCCTGGATCGGAGAAAACCCTCGTCCTGACTCTGTCCTCAACGGTGATGACGTCCCCATTGACGTGCTGGCCCCCGGGCTGGTGTGACTCCGTGGGATGCTGTGTGACGAACGGGCAAGCCATCCCGTCCCGGGTCGCCCTCCCCGGCCGGCGAGGCTTACCCTCCTGCGGTTGGAGGCGTCACACAACAACGGCGAGGGCGAATAAGCACTGTAGCACTGACCCGCGTGCCTGGGAGCTGCAATGCAGGCGTGCGTGTGGCGGCCTCGCATATGCGCCGGGGCTCGGCCAACGAACGGTCGCTACGGCAGAGCCGTTGCTAAATGCGGATTTTGCCCGCCAACGCACTCGCAGCCAAAATTGAGTTTATGGCGCCGCATAACTAAATAAGCAGGTACGTACTTCTCTCTATGTGCTCTCTCGGGCGCGCGCGCGGAACTTTTTCGCCACAACACCACTAACATCGCCATCATCGCTGCCCTCGCGATTCAAGACGATACAACTGGGCGGCCCTACACCGGGAATAGAAACTTCCAAAATTGATCTCTGGGGCGATGCCACGCCGAGACACGGTGCGACACGGGCGACAGGATGATGCAATGGGCGGCGCTCGCCAGCGCCCACGTTTTAGCAAGGGGGCAGGCATGGCTTCCTCGGGCCCCGTTGGGAGCTCCTCTCGCGGGGAAACATCGACCTGTGCCCGGCCACGCGACAGTGGGCAGCCATGACAGTCGGAGAATACATGCAGTAGGTAGACAGGTAGATAGAGCGATCGGCCCTGGCTCTAAATACCGCGTCGGAGATTTTTCTCCATATGGGGGGCGCGGGTTCCATCTTAATAAGAAAGGCCACTGCAAGACGCGTGCGCTCCTTGTATAGCAGGCGGTTAGGCGCAGTGGGCGAAACTCGGCCGAAAGTTGAGGTGGCCAGCGTCGATCTTTTGGATCGGCAAACCGTTGGATATTGAAGTGGCGTCGACCCTTGCTTCCGGCCCCGTCCCTGTGCCTACCGCGCCCGGTGGCTGCCAACATCGGTTGGAAAATCTCCTATCTGTCAATACTCGAGATTAGGTATCAGGCCTGCCCAAGCTGTTGGAGGCTAATTATGTCGTGGATGCTCTTTGGTGGTTTGCTATTATATACCCTACTGGGATGTCAAGTGACACCGTGACAGCCTCATTTCCTGACCCGCTCGCCCTCAAGAGGGAGAAAACCCCTCAACGCGAGGAAAGGCCCCAAGCGAGCGCCCACTGTATCAGAGTTGGTTTGTGAAGCTCTTCATCGAAATGAAGCCATTTCGGCGTCAGATACATGTTGCTCGAGTCGAACCAAGACGAGACGCTTGGGGTCACGGCACTTGCAGTTCCCGCCCCTCGTCCATCCCCACTCGTTTGTGTCAGTATATTTCGCGAGAGAGCCAGCTCATCCCTACCTTAAAAATGTGGAACTTGAGCTGGGATGCTCCGTACTGCGAAGCGATGTGGTTACTACCACGCTGCGGGATGTTTGCTAGCGCTGGGAGGACGATATGCAACTGCTCTTGTGACCTGCTCAGAAGCATTGCCTGAGTTGTGGTCAATGCCTTAGTCGGCTGGCTGGTTTAAACTTTCGGGAAGCGCGAATCACCATCGGCTACCGCATCAGGATTGCACTTCCGGGGACGGAAGAAGATCGCGGGAGATGATCCTGGCCGCGATATCACCATAGGCACAGGAAGCCAGTGACAAGCTCAGGAGCGCATCGGGAGCATCGGAAAGGGGGCCCACATGCACGGCGGGAACAGGACACGACGAACGAACCTCGAGTGGCCCAAGATTCTCGCCGCCCGGCTCCACCAGAGACACAAGCACGGTATATGCAACGATTGACAACCAAGAGACCGCAGAATTGAAAGAGAAACACCCGCAGCGTCAGTCAATCCGCACTATAGCCCACGATGTCACCCAGCAGACCAACCATCGTCATCGTCCCCGGCGCATGGCAGCTCATCAGCGCCTTCGCCCCCTTCGCGGACCTCCTGAAGACCAAGGGGTTCGACACTGAGGTCGTTGACATGCCCAGCGTCGGTGGGACGCAGCTGCCGCTCACAGGCCTCCCCGAGGACATTGCGGCCGTGCGGGCGGTGGTCCAGCCGCTGGTCGACGCCGGGAGGGAGGTCGTGCTGCTCACCCACTCGGCCGGCGGCGTCAGCGGCGGCGGCGCGGTGAAGGGCCTGGACGTGAGGACCCGCAAGGAGGCCGGCCTGCCCGGGGGCGTGGCCAGGGTGATTTATATGGCAGCGTTTATGGTCCCCAAGGGGAGCAGCCTGCTGCAGATGTTGGGCGGGAAGCCGGCGCCTTGGATGATCCTCGAGGTGAGTCCTGCAAGCGGGGATGAGCGAGGGAGATATCACCTTGATGCTCGGTGCCATGACAGACGAGACTGGTATACTGACCAAGGACACAGGGTGATCGTGTCACAGGCGACCCGGCCGTGGTGCCGGAACTCGGCTTCAGCGACCTTGAGCCCGAGGAGCGGCAGAAGTGGTGCAAGGAGATGACTTACACGGCCGCTGCCCTCTTCGCCGGCATCAACGAGTACGAGCCCTGGAATGACGGGGTCCCTTGTGCCTACATCTACACCGAGGACGACGGTGCCCTCCCGTACGCGCTGCAGCAGCAGATGGCGGCCCAGCTCGACCCCGGGGCGCCCAAGATTCTCATCAAGGCTAACCACTGCCCCTATTTGAGCGTGCCGGCGGAATTGCTGGCGGCTGTAGAGAAGATTGTGGCTGCTTGACGTGGTATCGAGCAACTTGATGGGTGACACCTGGGTAGAAGAGACATTTCATGGGTTTCACCGACGAAAGAGGTAGCTTTACAGAGACGTGTGCGTTAGCATGCAAAGGCTTTATATTTACGATCTATCTACCTACTTCTTCTGAATGCTGTTGAGGCACTATGTTCGAGACTTCTACAACATCGTCGCGGAATGCTCAAACGACTTCCCAGTCACCTTGCTGCTCACCCCTTCCGAAAACCCACATCGCTTGATGAATCGATGTGACCTGGGACCAACCCGCCATGAGCAGCCTCTCCCTCCAGCTCCTGGGGCGGGCCCGCCGCCGGCCGAGCCAGAGGGGCTCCGTCGACGAAGCGCTGCCAGCAGTCCGCATCGCCTAGATCAAGCTGCTCAAGCCTCTCGCGCCACGCGGGCAGCATTGCTCCCTGATCATCATAGGGGCGGCACCCCACGAAGGCCTTCCACAGCCCCACGATGTGCTCGGCATGCCTGACATCCACCTGGAACCACTCCTCGTGCCTCACCCCGCAGCCGGTGCAGCCGGCGTCCCTCAGCCGCGAGTTGTACAGCTGCACGTGGACCACGCGCTCGACCAGGGCGTGCCGGGGCATGAGGTGGGCGAAGACGGCGTGAGGGATGTACCCGCACTTCTTGCTGATCTGCCTCATCCGCGCCCTGTGGTTCTTCGAGCGGCCGATCTTGATGAGGTGCGGTCCCCACCTGTGGCCTCCCGGTGGTGGTGGGTCGAGGGCGATGTCGTCCGGGTGCTGGAAGCCGTACACGTAGCCCTCGTCTGTGTCGGCGTGGGGGCGGAGTAGGAGGTCTTTGATGGCGCTGTTGATCTCGAGGGTCGACTTGGGCGGCCCATACGGGTTGAACGAGCGGCTCTCTGCCTGCCTCCCTCGTGGTGGAGATCCTCCGCCTTCCGAACCTTGTCGATGGTGAGATCTAGTATGCGCACTGGGAGGTAAGTCATGGTTGCTAGGATACTCTGTTGGATTATTCACATCATCCGCATGGTATGAACTACGCTGTCTACTTGTATGACGCTCGCCGGACTCGTCATTATCGCGAGGCTGTCGGCCGTCCAAATCTAGCGATCTGAGAGTTCCGCTCAAATCGAGTATAGTGAGGTCATACGGATGGGCATAAGGAAGAAAATTTACTTTCCCTGCTAAGAGTGCTGGCGCAACCACCCTGTCAAAAGCCAGGGTATCGCCCGGTGTGGTTCGAGCGAGGAGTGACTGAAGGAAATGATCATGTGTTCTACGGGGGTGATTCTCACGGATTCCAAACTGTCGCAAAGGGGCGATGTTGGTTCCATCGACTCTTCGAGTCGGAATGATGCGCATGCTCATCGAGGTGTCTGTCTGAACCAACAGAGGGATTGGAACTAAGTGCAAACTATAAGCTGATTCAAATATACAAGACATAATCTCAGTGATGGATTATCTGTTTGAATTTTGTTGCTGAATTGGATATCTATCTGCAAATCAGAAGTTCGAATCGAAACCCCACTCGAGCTTTTATAGTACAGACTCGACGCAAACGCCTTGACTACAGAGGTAACTGTGACTGTCTGGACTCACTGAAAGTCATGATTGATCAAGGACTCGTCGAGTGACTGAGCCATTTCGACGTGGATTTGACTCTCAATCGGGCCGTCAGTACCGTTCCAGCTTTCTGACATGTTGGAACAGCCTCAATGTAGGCAATCCTGATTTCAAGTTAGTCCACAAAGCTCATGTTCCGAATAGACGGTAGAATCAAGAGCCTGTCCGCGACACTGAAGTGGTTATGCGCATGCTCATCCTGAAATACCATCTTTGATGGGTCACTTGCTGCTTTCGTTGAAGCACAACATTGTCAAGCTCAGGGACACGAGCCAGGGCGAGCAAATATGAGCTCAGCTACAAATCAGCCATTCAGAATTAAAAGGTACGATACTGCGCTCTATTTCGATACCACGCATTGATTTGTTGCTGCGATAGAGCCTGGGCCACTTCTATCAATGAAGTTTGGGAGCAACGTGTCCAAGTGCTGATCTGCTATGCAATGTCTTCCGAGGAACGCCATTATCCAACTCAAAAAGGCATATCCACAGCGTCCTGTAGGACTCATTGAATCATCTGGTTACAATTACAAGTTTAAGTGTACTAATACAATCCCATGTCCTAGGCAGGCTGTTAAACCGGTGAAGGTAACGAGCGCAGGTCACCCGACCTCGAATCAGGTTGAAATCGAATGAAGTCGACGTGGTAAACCTTAATAGCTATCAAGATCTTGCTTATGACGCCAAATTACTCAAGACGGGGAGGAAAGACTCACGCGCATAACCATATGCCATGGGCCATTTTGTTCAAGTCAGATATGAGTTGCTCAGTCAAAGCTTTCTCTTTGCCCCAGTTGCCTTCATCATTCCGTCATTATGGCACTTTTTGACACATTTGACTACCCAAGATCAGCTCGGCATCGTACCGCATGCATGTGGCAACCAATAAAGCTCCCTTCATGATGTTGTGGGTCAATATGTATCATTTTGAGTCTGCAGACGTTGGATTCGAGCCAGGGAATTATAATCCGATCCATCTACTTTTTTACCTTTGCTCATCGACGCCGAAGAGGCACACGGTTGCCGATCTTGTTTCTCTTATTCGCTATACCTAGCTAATTAATACAGTTACCCAGGTGTGGGATGCATGCTTGGCCTTATGTTGGCGAGGCAGTCACCAGCACGGACTCAACATGCACTGGTAAGTACCAATGTTGCTTTAGCTAATCAAGAAGTATTCGCATACAGTAGCATTCGGCCATTTGGTAGCATCACTGGAAGTTGTCTTATCCATTCAATGTGAAATGCAACCGTTTTAGCGCTATGTAATGAGCTATATTCCCACTCTCTAAGGCAGCAAATATCCCCTCTGTTCCAATCTTGAGTCACTGACCAGAGTTCGCGGATTGAAGATGTCCTCGTTGGAAGGCGATTTATTGCTGCCTGAAATGCCTGGTCCGGCTCGTCGACGCGCGGCTCTCGAATTTAAATTCTTCTGCCTGATGATGAAGAAGTGACTGCAAGCAAGCTGATGACACCCCTGAGATTGCTATCCACACGGCCTCCTGAGACTTGTGCATACATTGGTAGATTGTGTGTATCAAAATGTGGTCATAAAATCTGTGGCATGCCTGCTACGAGTCACTTACAAATTTGTAACAGAGGCCGTCTTTAGTCTATTCTTGAGACATGACTAGAACAGCAGGGCATATATTTGATTTGAGTGGGAGTGAGAAAGAGATGGGATGAAATTGCTTCGTTCGGTGCTGCTTATTCTCACTGCGTCTCACCTGGGGTGCTACGTCAGTGGTCGGTTGCCCCGCAGCGCGTCACGCAGGGGCGTTCGACCCCTCCAACACTGCCCAGCTGGCAGGTGGCAGGGCAGTCCTACACGTATAGAAAAGGGGGGACCAGCTCCATGCAAGCGAGCTGTATAAACTATACACTACGGCCACCTGCTGTTCATTGCCCTTCCCTCCTCGTTACTGCTCTGCTCCTTCGAGAACCATACACACAATCAGACCGCCGAACAGAAGCGTGAGCAATGTCCCTTACCATCGACAAGATCTTGGCTGCCGCCCCCGTCACCACGCGGGGCCAGCCCACGCAGCTCTCGTGCGATGCCAAAGGGGAACGCATAGCTTATGCTGTAGGTCCAATTGCCTCTCTGCTGTCATGAGAGGTGCACATATATTTCGATGGCTCGAATAGCTAGCTGATCACTACCGTGCGAACAGTCTGGCAAATCCATCTTCCTCCGCTCCATCGACGATCCCTCCCAATGCAAGCAGTACAACGGCCACACCGCCCAGACCACCGTCGCCCGCTTCTCGCCGTCTGGCTTCTACGTCGCATCCGGTGACGTTTCCGGCTCGGTGCGCGTTTGGGATGCTGTCGAGGCTGTCAACACGAAGGGGGAGTACCACATAATCAGCGGGCGTATCAATGACATCGGCTGGGACGGGGACTCGCAGCGGATCATCGCCGTGGGAGACGGTCGTGAGCGCTTCGGCGCTTGCATCACGGCCGACAGTGGGAACTCAGTCGGCGAGGTCTCCGGCCACAGCAAGGTCGTCAACGCCGTGGCTATGAGACAGCAGCGGCCGCTGCGCGCCGCCACGGTCTCGGACGATGGCAGCATGTGTTTCCTCCACGGCGCGCCCTTCAAGTTCGCGGGG
Source organism: Diaporthe humulicola (assembly GCA_038088545.1). NCBI lineage: Eukaryota > Fungi > Ascomycota > Sordariomycetes > Diaporthales > Diaporthaceae > Diaporthe > Diaporthe humulicola. The sequence continues at coordinate 158,847 of JBBWSL010000002.1, read as the reverse complement.
AAGTCCAATGACCTGCACAAGGGCTTCGTATACGGCACGGCTTTCAGCCCAGACGGAAACGTGCTGGTCACGGTGGGCGCAGATCGCAGGATCCAGCTGTACGACGGCAAGACGGGCGAGCCGACGAAGCAGATCGGTGACGGCGTGCACACGGGCAGTATCTTTGCCGTCAGCTGGGCGAAGGACTCGAAGCGGCTTGTAACCGCTAGCGCGGACCAGTCTGTGAGGGTGTGGGACGTCGAGTCTGGCGAGAACGTGCAGACGTGGAAGCTGGGCCAGGAGGGCGCTGTGAACGTCGGAGACCAGCAGGTCGGCGTAGCTTGGCCTCGTGATGACTTGATCATTGCTTTGAGCTTGGATGGTGATCTGAACTACCTGTCAGAGGGTAGCGAAGCACCAACAAAGACTGTCCAGGGCCACAACAAGGGCATCACAGCGTTGACCACGGCCTCGGATGGCAGTGGTAAGGGTGTCTACACGGGCAGTTTCGATGGCCGTGTATGCCATTGGAATGTCGAGAGTGGTGTTGGCGCCGTCATTGATGGGCAGACACACACGAACCAGGTCACACAAATTGCAGCTACCTCTGGACAAGCCTTCAGTGTCGGCTGGGATGACACGCTGAGGACTCTCGATGAGGGCGCCAACACTTTTACTGGCTCATCAACAAAGCTGGAGGCACAACCCAAAGGTGTGAGTGTGACAGAAGGACGTGTCGTCGTCGCCACCGCCTCAGGAATTGCCGTATACTCCCAGGGCCAACAGGTCGGAGAGCTCAGCACCAGCTATTCGCCCACATCACTCGCTGCATCGGGATCTACTGTAGCAGTTGGCGACGGCAACGATGTCCGGATCTACGAACTCGACTCGAGCAACAAAGTTTCTGAGCTCCAGGTCCTCAAGAAGTCTGCGGCCCAGGTCACTAGCCTGGCGTTCTCCAAGGATGGCAGCCACCTCGCCGCGGGCAACTCCCAAGGCAAGATCTTCGCATTCAAGACGGATGACTGGAGCGTGGCAACCGACCGATGGTCTGCACACACGGCGCGTGTCATGAGCATAGCTTGGAACGATGCAGGCACCCATGCCGCCAGTGGTGCCTTGGATACACACGTCTACGTGTGGAGCCTGGCGAAGCCTGCGAGTCGGGTGAAGGCGTTGAACGCGCACAAGGATGGAGTCAATGGTGTCAGCTGGGTCGAGGGCTCGTCCAAGGTCGCTAGTTCAGGAGGTGATGCAGCGGTCAAGCTCTGGAACGTTTCTGGGCTGCAATGAAATGCAAGGGAGGTGACGCATGGTTATTTTGGAGCGGTCTTCATGGAGACGAGTCATTGAGTAGAGCATTGTATTGGAAGAGCAATCTATTGTATTGGACATCTTCTACGTTAAGTCTTCATCTTTCTGTGAAGACTGTTTACCATCCGATTCCGAGAACGCCGTTCCGGGTATCACTAGACCACTACTAAAGCAAGACCAATCTCAAACGCCATCCTAGAATCCAACACGGAGCTTTCCCAACAAGTCCACCTCAATTTACTGGACGACGCAACGGTGGAGTGGGCGAATGCCGTACTACGACTTACGGCGGGTGGCACCGGCGACGACCTCGTCGATGAACCTGAGCGGCGGCTCCCGCGGAAGGCCTATCTCCTCGTAAGGCGCCATGTCGTCCAGGCCGTTCTTCTGGATGACGTCCATGACCTCAGGGATGGACATGGTGAGATTGCTTGAGAAATAGGTTTCTTTTAGCAAACCGCACGAGACATTGCAAGAGATGGAAAGCGGCTACTCACCCAAGGTGTGCCTGGATAATAGTTGGGTGCTGGGCGGCCATCTCGGCCGCGAAGGCGGACTGGTGGTCGTCCATTAGAGTCGTGTTCGCGACAATGACCAGCGCGCAGTCGACCTCTAGGGTGTCAGAGATAGTGCCGGTGCCTGAATAAACAGTCAGCCTGGGTTTAATACTCTCCTCGGGGCACAATGAACAAAAGCAATGCTCGCCCGACCGACTCAAGAGAACGTGAACTGACCTGCATGACCGACGACCACACCAGCAGGCTGTACGCCCTTCTCGCCGCGGCAGTGCTCCCTGATGAGCGATTTCAGGTCGCGGCAGAAGGCAAAGGTCTCTATCTGCAACTCGCTGCCTCGGCCGTTGCCCTTTAGGCGAGCCGCGATCTGATCGTTGGCGGCGCCACACTGAAGATAGACGTGGGTGAAGCCGTGGTCGCTGAGCGTCTGCAGGAAGTCCTCGCTGGTCGCCTCCTCGAGGAGGGCCACGAAGGGCACGGTGGCGCCTCCGGTGACCAGCAGGCGGCGACCCATGGTCTCGTCGTCGTCGTCGAGGGCGAGACAGATCACGCGCTTAAAGCGCTCGCGCTCATCAGGTTCGACGCTCTCAGCCTCCCAGGTCTCACCGTATGAGACGGTTTCTCCCTCAGAAGTGGCGTCCTGAGGATCCTCGAGGAAAAGAGCTGGATTGCCGGCTGCAGCAGAATTTTTGGCTGCCTCATGTGTTGCCTTCCTGAGATCTTTGAGTCGGATTGGTCTCTTGACACCTTTGAGCTTCTTGCCCATGACTTTCTTAGGCATCTTGAATCTCCTTTCTCTTAGAAACACGAGGGGGGGGGGAATAAAATCACGTGGAATGGCCGTAGTTTGACGGGTGGGCGCTTGTCGGCGGCTGAAGCGGTTGACGCGTCTAAGAGCGGCGGCAAGCTGGCACTGCTTGTGGGTGATTTTGACACTAGTGCTGCAGGTGGCCAGTGCACCCTCAAAAGTTCTGGATGCATGGGAGCTTGACCTCCACCAACCCACCGAGGCACGCCTGTTCACCATCAAACCAATCGCCATGGCTTCAGCAGCCCGATCACTGCGGCTGGCATGCCGCAGCTGCAGGAGTCAAAGGCCTACCCGAAACTTTGGCCCAAAGGTCTTTGTCGCGTGGAAGTCGGTGGGCGGCGGCGCCATCAAGGAGGTCAAGGAAAGCAGCACCGATGGCCAGAAGCCTACCCCCTTCGACCATTGGGGGCAGGAAGACATAGAGGTGGACCAGAGATACCGAAACATGAGGCCCAGCGACATCGCAAAGGACATTCTCAGCGACGAGGAGCGCGGCCTGTTTGGCGAGCTCACCTCCGAACTGGCTGGTGTTGCCGACTCCGATTTGCGCAAGGAACAAGACAACGCGCGAGAGCTATCGAGGCCCTTGAGGGCGACGACGATCAAGCCCAGGAAGGGAGCGTTCTGGGACGAGGATGAGGACGACAAGGACCTCATAAGCAACGACGACAGCGACGAGTTCGACGAGAACGACATGACGGACATCGCGCATGCAAAGTTGGAGGAGCATCGGGAGCAGAGAGAGTATGCCCGCCTGGCGATATGGGAGATGCCCCTGTTGTCCCGTAAGTGAATATCACCAGCTTGCGACGAAGAAAAGCTTTCGGGGTGGGGGACGAGGGCCTGTTGACGAGCGTCGGAGAGGCGGCAGCGGACCGAGCAAATATGGCCGGTTCGTAACTTGGGATGCCATTGGATTCTGACTGTCCATCACAGAGTATGCCATACCATTTGAACTACCGACCAAGGACCAGCCGCTGCGATTCCGGTACACATCATACATGGGCGAATACCACCCTGCGGAGAAGAAGGTGGTTGTCGAGTTCAGCCCCGAGGACTTTGGACTCACCGAGGTCCAAAAGATGAAGCTAAGGAAGCTGGCCGGTCCGCGGTACAACCCGGAGAAGGAGACGATCAAGATGAGCTGCGAGTCGTTTGAGCACCAGGCTCAAAACAAGCGCTACTTGGCGGAGCTGGTTGAGAAGCTGCTCACGGAAGCAAAGGTACGTGTTCACTCTTACGATGAGTCGGAGAATTTGAGAAACGCACCAATTGCTATATGTTCAGTACACTCCGAGTTCACTTGGTGAATACCGGCCTAGTGGCTCGCCATGGACCCACCATTTGACGATCACCTCTCGTGGGGTGAGGGCAACTTTGGTTCGGGATGTCAGCTTCATCCAGCGGATGAGTTAATTGAATTGCTTGAGAATGGTCGAGCAACTCTAGCCTCGCTTCTAGAATGGAAGTCTATATGAAGCCTGCACACACACGATGGAACTTCTGGCGAGTGTGGCCGAGGCATGGATGCTTCGACCCGTCATTGCGATGTGCGAAAGCATCTGGATTGCTAATTCGCGATGAAAAAAACAGGACCCAACAGACACGTTTGAGGACATTCCGCTCGATCTGAGACATCACACGTTCAAAGTCAAGCCGAAGTTCCCCAAGGAATGGCGACTCTCAGAGGAGAGGGTCACCGAGTTGACGAGACAACGTAGACGGGCAGCACTCACAGACAAGGTAAAGCAGGAAGAGGGGACACTAGTGGATGGCGTTCAAACGATCCAGAAAGCTTTTGCCACGCGGAAACCGAGAGAAGAGGTACCCCAACTGGTGGGCGTACCGCGCAAAGCACAAGGAGGCAGACGTGTTCGTGTTTAGGAATCCGGACTCAGCTCTCGTGAAGTCTGCAACAAGCACGAACATCATACGAATTATGGGTTCCAAAGCATGACAGGCATCACGCTGGATGGAGGTCGAGCCATCGAGCCTCGACCGTGTACAAAGCTGTATATACGAAGACTATAGAGGCTTGCCGAATCGAATGGTCCCCCCAACCCGCATGAATCAACGACAAGCTTTGGTCTTTGGTCTTATATCGTGATAGGTTCTCTCAGAAGTGGAACGCGACAGCCGAAACTAAAGCAACTCTCCAGTCTCACTGACATCAGCAAGTAGTTGGCGTAACGCGAAATCTCCCTTGACGTACTAGCCACGGCCAGTCCACATACGAAGAGCATGCAGGGGATAGTCTTGCCAGCATTTATATCAAGACCGGACTGCACTGATTGGCGGTGGAGTCCATTCACACAAAGCCCCTTTGAGGCCACTCATCAACTTACCGGCCAATGTTTGTGGCCAAACACACTGGCCTATTAGAAACTGTCGGACTACTTAGGTACATTAGTTGGTGCTGCTATGACAATTGGTAATGGGGCCACCAGGAAGGACGCCAGTGTTGAGTCCAAGCAGCTATTCTCGTAGCAGTATCTATCTGGTCTCTGCACAGATACTCTAAGTGTTCCCACCTAGGGCTCCACATTGAGCCGATCGTGGCCGGGTCAAGTTCTTATGATCAGTGATCACTGCCTCCCTGCCCACAAAATGAGCACGACTAAGGTCGTCCACCGCGGCGATCCTCACATCCCGAATCTCAGTCATGGTGTTTTATAAATAAAGTCACACTTTCTCGGAAATTAGAAGTCTGAATGCAACTATCTTTGTACAGAAACTGAGTCGGCCGTGTATCTACAGGCCATTGAGAGCGGCCTGAGCCCCCATAGCGTCCCCCAAGTTCACATAGTCAAGCAGTACGACATTGGGCGTCCGCCCATAGAGGCCCTCGCAAATCCCGGCCTGCGCATCGATCGAGTTCACCGAGTTGGTCTTGTCAGCGTTAATGAGGTCCGGAATCTGGATTCCGAAGATGTCTATGTGGAGCATGTGGTTAACGAGCCCCATGCGACCGTTGGCACTTGTTCCAGAGGGCCTGTCGATGCTGCAAGAAGGAAAGGCATCGTCTGTGACCTCGTACGATGTCTCGAAATCTAGCATGGAGTTAATGAGCGGTAAAGGGACATGATGGGGTGAGCGCAAAGAACGCCGCAAGTACACATACAATATGCAAACTCGTCAAGGATGTAAGGGGTAGTTGCCGTGTCCGAGTTGTAATCTGAATACGTCGTCAGCGACCCATTCCCAACTTCACATAGCTCGCATATCTCTCGCGTCATCTCATCAAACTAGACGAGCCGGCCGGGCATGGCCCAAAGTATATGTGCTCGAGGATGGGTAACCCACCCATCCAGATCACTAGTCGCGTCCCATCGTTGATCATCTTCTGCAGCGTTGGCCACTGGTCGAGCGACAGCGCACCGCTCGGGGTGAAGGCATACTGCTCCAGCCCCACGGCGGAGAAGACATCGGCGAACTTGGACACAGGGATGGCATCGCCGTTGGTGCTGGCTCAGTAGTCAGTCGCGCGGAACTCTAATATATTCAGGCCCCAAGGCACCACACTCACAGTAGCAGGGTCACAACCTCGTTTGGGTTCGCGTCCATGAAGGTCTTGATGGGCTTGAGGTAGTCGGTCAGCGAGCCCTGATCCAGCTCGACGCAGCTGGTATGGCACATCTCGATGGTGCCATCTAGATCGTGGGTCTGCGCCTGCAGGAAGCGCACGCCCAACCCGAGCTGGTCCGCGACGGAGACCAGCTGGTTCTGGCTGGGCAGCAGCCCAACGAAGGCGCTATTGTGAGAGCCCACAAACGTCACGTTGCTGTAGGGCCGGCTGCAGAGCGCGTCCTGCCCGTTGCAGGCGGCTTGGACCAGTGTCGCTAGGCCGAGCCACGCCGCACCAAGGGAACGGAGCGAGGGCATTTTCGGCGAACTGCCTCGTCGCGAACCTTACAGTGGGCGGTGAAACGGCGGTGCTTGGACTGGCGCTGGCGCTGGCGTTGACACCTCACTTGCGCGTCTGGGTCGTCTGTGATGATGCCCAAAGCAGCGAGGGGCAGGCAAAGGCAGAGATGCCTAGGAAAAGGCTTCATTCACGACAAGATGCGCCTCGCTAGCTTTTGATATCTCATATTCCAATATACACCTGCCTGCCTGCCTACCCACCTTGGTATTAGCTAGGGTCATTCGCAGTAGCATCACTCTCCTTTCCCCCGCGGGACATGAGCCACGCGCAGGAGGCCGTCACATTCGCTGGCGCACGCGCAGGTCGCGAAAAGGGGGACCATTGGGACCATGGCGCGACCACTGGGCCGTAGAGGCCTCAGGAAACCCGGGCGTGGCAACCTGATTGCCTGGCGGGCGTCGAAGAAGTCGGCCACTCGGGGCCTGCTGAGCGCTTGGATTGGAGCAAACCGTCCACGGCGTCCCGAGGTTCTGCGACTGTGCAACGCCCCCGCGCTGCGCCTTCGGGCCTGTGATGGAGCGGCTTTGGCAGCTCATTGGCCCGGCACTCATAGCTGTCGACAATGCGACCTTACTCTTTTGATCATGCCTGCGACGTTGGGCCGTCCCGCATGCTGAGCGCGACGGCGTGATAGGGGTCATCAACGGGGAGGGCATGAAGCCTTCTCGTCGACTCCCTCCATCAGGCGGCCGACGCGACTGACCAGAGGCGAGAGGCAAGAGGCGACTGACCCAGCTGGACGCAGGGTCGGATCCGAATCAACAACACCGCACTCGACCTGCCCCGACCTGCTGCCCCGTCTCATCGAAGAGGTACTTGGGCACACAGTACTCCGTCCCCCCCCGTGCAGCAGGGTTGGGGGTTTCGGAAGAGACACCTGCCTTGGAAACCCATCCTTGACAGCTCCCCTCCCCCTGGGGTAGTTGCCAGGGAAGGCCAGGGTTCATCTGTTGCAGTCGGAACTGCCAGATCCTACCGCTGTGTATTCCTGGGGGCCAAGCGCCCAACCTTCCAATCACCACCGTCCTCTCTCGTATTATACACAGTATCAGTCTTGCAAGGCACAAGGGTCAGCAGAGGCCACTCGCCAAGCCAAACTTGCTCAGTCTCTCTCTCTCTATCCGACTGTCTGTTTATGTCGCCCTGTTCGCCCGTCTGTCCGTACGCGGTAAGTGGGAGGCTAGGCTCGAGATAGAATCTTTACCCGGAGCCCACACACACTCACGCACATACACACACATGTCCAACCCAGCACTCCTGCACCTTGGATACTTGGTACAGACGGCCAGGATTGTGTCGACTGGGTAGTGCGCGACGCGCGGAAGGGGTGAGTGATCGACCACAGTTGACCTCCCTTTGACTGTGCTGCTCTGCATCGTGCCCAAAACGAAACAGAGCCTGCTGCCAGCCTGCCAGCCTACGAGCCTGCCAGCCTGCCACCCGCTTCCAACCGATCGAGACGCACGAGATGGCGGTGACTGGGCCACTCGATGCTACGCTTGCGCCTTCCCCTTTGGCCAACGAGGGGCGGAGAAATACCTCAGTGCCATGTGCACTTGCGGCCCTGTCACCGCACCCTGTCAACGCCTTAGCCTTGCCAGCCTCCTGCTCAAACTCCTCGACGTTGACAGCCAGCGACACCGGGCCACAAGCCCCCCGTTTGGGATTCAGGTCCCTGGTTCGCCCAAAGTCAAAACCAACGCCAATGTGTCCGCACCCACGCAGGCCGGAAGCCAGACCAGGCGAGAAGCGGACAAGCGCAAGGAACGGAACTCCCACTCGGAAAAAGCAACTCGTTACACGATGGCCCGGCGATGCTAACCCGGCCCTTCAGCTTCGATTTGCACGGGGAAGCCAGTACTACGCTCCCGTCGGCCGAACCCCCTTGTCTGAGGAACTGCCTCGCCTCGTCCGCCATCGCATCGCCTAGGGCATCATCCCAACTTTGGACCATGTTTCCAGGAGGCTAGGCTAGAGCAGACACTAGTCTCAGTAGCTGACGTCTCAATGCCTGAAGCCGACGGCGGCTTCGTTCCAGGCGCCCCATTTCCGACATTTAACCTTCCAAGGCCAGGAACAGCTCGCCAGCCCTATCATCTGTCTGGCTCTGATTCCGACGGCATAAGAGTACCCATGGCCACCATGGCCACCATGGCCACCGTTCTGGCCCGTCAACACCACCATCGCCAGCATCACGATGAAGACGCCGCCGTCCGTGCCCTGTTGCGTCCAATGCGATGGCTGCTTCTCTTTGCCTCGCCGCCTCGTCCACGAATGGAAGTCTAGACCAAGACGACGTGACAGTGTGAATGACTAGCCGCTGCGCTCCAGCCTCACCAAGTGTGCCCAATTGCCAGCGCACAATCCGGCGCAAGGCTGCCCTGCTTTGTTTATTTCGTGCGTTACGCCCTTGGGAGTATGTTGTGTTTGGACCGCGAGGACCCTGAATCACCAAACGCACGTCCTTTGTGCTCTTCAGACGACTGTCTGTTCGTCTGCCATCACATTCATGCCTTGACCGAACCACGACTCGTTATTTTTGGTGGCCCAGCTGTCCACGAGCTTCGGCGCGCAATGCGATTCGTTCCCAAGACCTTCTCTGGCTGGGCTATCGAATCGGCTCTCGACCGGTGTTCAAACTGGCCAACCTGGGGCCAAGAGGCATTGTCTTCGGCAGTGTCTCCTGCCTGCGGCGGAAACATCTTGCATGATAGCATGTCTGCCCGGGTGCTGCCACCTAGGCATGCTACGCACAGTAGTGCTCAGGCGCTCGGCACCATTCCCCTTCCAAACAGGCTTGCATGGTCCATCGACGTTGGACGAGCCCAAAGTGGCCTAGAGTAGTAGCTACAGGGCGGGCAGTACAGTGTAGATGTTGGCAAGCGTCTGGTTGCGATATCCCAGCTCTGTCAAGTCCGGAATCCCGACGACATGGCCCTCTTCGTTCGCCTTGCATGAAGCTTGTATCACCGTGGCTGCACTCCCCCACGTCCCTGCGACATGAAACATGAATTGCTATTCACCGCCGGTCTTCTCGACGAGCTCTGAGGGTCGAAGTTGGCCCCCATCAAGGCCCGTCTTGCGAATGCGGTCCAATGGGGCTGGGTCTTGGGTGCGACCCGCACCACCTTGGGCGATGACGCTGCCGCTGGGCCCCAAGTTCAACGGCAGCAACCTTAAAAACTGGGTGATTCAGTAAGCACTGAGTTCTTGGGACACCCTCTCCCCCGACTGCTTGCTGGCGGTCATGGTTGCTAGTCAACGTCAACGTGAACCTGCATTGCAACGGTATTGGCGATCGAGCTGTCACGGGCCATGGAAGCCTTCTAGAAAGCCTGGCGCAAGGTTGATCCAGACTTTACAGTTCATCGACGGACGACACTGTCACCAGATCTGCAGGCGTGTGGAGATTGCGTGCGCGGAGACAGCGCCATGGAAGACAGTGAAGCAGGCTAGACGAACTCTATTCCTGGTGATGAAGGACGCCGGCTCCCAGGCCGTCGCAAGGTGCAGGGCTGCCGGCAGCACGGTGTGACGTGCAGTCAATGCTCATTTCGTCGGAAACGAGCATTTTCGGAACACCCCTCGTGACGGACGAGCATCTCCGTCCGTCTTGATCAACACGGATGCGGAAGCGTCGACATCGGGTGGCAGGCTGCAGCGATAGGAGAGCATTGCAACACAGATGGGACGGAGTTTCCTCTTCGTGGAGAAACTCCGCAAATGCTCTATCGCTGGGCAGAGGGGCTGCCGTGAACGTTGAGATCGTCGAGGGCTATTTACGTTCGACGATCGACGACCGCCAAGTAATGCGAGTAAACCTTATTATTCTTATTCTCCAGAGAGGCGGCAGGCAGATTTTGGCTCGACGAGCGTGAGGCTAACGACATTGGGCAGGCAATGCACAGACGAGGAGACCTGGCAGCCCTGGACGACGTTTGTCGGCCGTCCAACCTAATCTACCTCCCACCCGGGTCACCCAGGGCCCGCCGGGCCCCAAGGCCCCCAGGCCCCCAGGCCACCAGCCCACTCTGCCCACTCTGCCGTCCGCCTGATCAGCGTTGGACCATTGGGATAATCTCGCCGCCCGGAGCCGCGTTCGCCGAAATCTCGGGGCTATGTCACGGGACACTAGGGCGACACACACCACAAGGGGACCGTTGATGGAGCACTGCACAGCACCGCGCAGTAAGCCAGATGGATACTGGGCGCGTGGCACCGCTCCCTGCGGCCGCCGTGAGCCCTCGCTGCGCCCGACCTCGGAAACTTCCGCCTTTTGGTTAGTTTGCGCCGGGCCCGTCCTGACAACCTTGAGCCTAGGATCTGGGCGACAGGGAGGCAGGTCTGTCAGGGGCTGCCCATGCAAGCTGTCTGCAGGCACTAGGGTGGAGCAGGCCTCAACGCGGCACTTGGGCCCCACACGCCCGGCGAGTGGCCTTTGGGCGTGCGAAGTGCGCGCAGCATCGTGGTGACACGGCACAGCTTCTGGAGAACTGGCACGGATGGAACATTGGACAGGGGCCAGGCTCCCACTCACCCCGCCTCAATCTCGTGGTTGATCGCTCTGGACGAGCTACGACCTCACGCCAACCACCTCCCGCAGCCAGTCCCTGCGCCCGTGAAGAGCCCCGGGCAGCTGCGGTGTGGCCGGGATCCCACGCTCAGGGACATTTTCCCTCGTGCGAATGCGAGCCTGCACGTCCAGTGCTGCGATGCTAACATCAGGCTTGCTGCGAGATTGCGGATCCGGAGCATTCTCGAAGCTTCATGGAGCGTTTGTCAACAGTAGTGTACAACTAGGGCTGGTATCTACAGGAGCCCAGCTCAACGGTGCACATCACGGTTCTGCCCCACACGGCGTGGCCCCGCTGTCCGCCTCATGGGGGTGAGGCGTGTACACAGTAGAGGGAGAGGAAGGTACAGTGTCTGCACAGTACCACGGGGTCCTATGGGTCTCCATCACAGCTGAAAGCCCACACTGTCTGAGCGACCCGATGCTCTCACTGTCACAGCGGGGCAGCCTCGCTCTGCGCAAGTTTTGCCAAAACATTTTGCACCCCGCAAAATACGCCAGCGCCCTCATAGTCCAACGATTGCCCGAGGACCGGACGCGCGTGGTGAAAATAGAAAAGCCCACCGCGCCTAAGGCGGTTAGAACCCAGCCAGGCGACCAGGCCCCCTGCTCGCGAATTTGATATTATGTATCACTGGTTACCATTGCGGCGCGGCGCCACTTTTGGATTAGGAAATCCCGACACTACGCTGGCCCGCAAGGCACAAGACTGGGGGTTTCGAGTCCCACATGCCGAAACCTCGATCTGCCTTTTTCGAAGGGGGGCGTCAAAGCAGACCATCACCGCACCACACGCATGGCGGGCGCACGCACACCATGGGGCCCTGCACAGCCCGTCGAGGCATGATCGCTGCGTCCAGGAGCCCAGCGACACGGGAAACTCTGGACTACTGCTCCGAGTACCTTCTCTGCAGGTTTCTAGAAATCAGAAGCTGGCAAGGTTTGGCTTGTCCGACCTCGATAATAATCTCACGCCACTTTCATATCCAAATGCAGGTCCTGATACGGAAGCCGGCCTGGTTCCGGTGGGGCCTCTCGAATGCCTGTCACCATGCAGACGGGATGGTCGAGGCAGCGGCTGAGAGCCACTGAGAGAGCTCCAAAATCCAGCTCAGGGACCGGGACCGGGACCCAGTGGGAGTGGTGTGCAGCTCGCTCGAACCTTGTTCCCAAGCTCCCAAGCACGATGACGAAGGGGCAGCGAGGAGGGGTCACCGCCCCCAGCTGCATTTTCGGCTGTGCGCCTCTTGCTCCTCTTGCCCCAGAGCTGCCAGCAACCCCCCTACTGTGTAGCCGAAGCTCTGCCGTCCGCGGGCTAGCACCTATGGAGTTAGTAACCTCGAGACCGTTGTTCAGATGGCGTTTTTCCTCAGTTTTGCGCCCAACCATGGGAACAGACAGACAGTCAATCCTCATCCGAGTGTTGCGCTGCGGGCTCATACGATTCTAGCACCTGATACAGTCGCTCAGCATCTGCAGTATGATGTTCTCGATGCAGAGATCACGCATGACCTGTTTGTGACGACACTTCCCGCTGCTATCAACAAGGTTCTCGAACTTTAAATCCTCTTCGCATCCAGTTGGCTGGTAGGCCCGCGAACGGGTACATTGAACGTGTGTTCATCAAACCCCCTCCTTGGGTGACCCTCTCTGGTTTGTCTTGCCTTGTCTTGATTGCCTCTCCAGCTCTCCTGGCCCGCTTGCCTGCTCCTCTTGCGCTCTCGGACGGCGTTCTGATGCGGGCCGCAATATAAGCAAAACTTTGATTTCTCTGCACTCTACCTTTGCCCCATCTGGTCTGCCTTGTCTGCGGGTATGGTGTGGTGGAGTGGTCCCCTTGGACCATTGTTTAAACTTTGTTATGACGATGCCATGGAGATTCGGGAAGGAAGCTTCGGGGCACGTCAGCGGCGATTGCCTGGCACACACCATACGAATGCAGACAGAATAGTGAGAGCCTGTGAGAGGCCACAACCGCAGAAAACTTTACCATGTGGCCAAACATGAAGAAGTCTGTGGTTTCTCATGAGCAAAACAACGAGGAAGAACTAAGAAAGGAGGTGATCTCGCCACCTCATCCGAAGCTTGGCCTGTCACACGCACCCTTTCCCGGCCGAGCAGTGTGTAGCATGCATGGCATTTCATCATACTGAGCGCAAACGAACCACCCACAGCTGAGGGCTGGGAGGCCAAAAAAAGTCGACGATGTGACAATGGCAGGACGGGTTTCATCTTTTGCCTTTTTCCCTTGTCGCCGCGCGCGCGGCAGGCAAGCCCAGCCCACACCAGTGCGGCGCGGCGCCCAAGGGTGATCCAAGGTCGCCATGCTCGCCGGGTATGTATGCGTGTGCGAGTGTGTGTGGTTGTGTGGTTGTGTGGTTGTAGTGGCACACGCACACACACACACACTTGGCCTTCATTGCTGCGTCGCTGCCCCCACCCCACGGTGAGGCGTGGAATGTGGCAGCACCCATCGGAACACCCCTCTCCCCAGATCTCGAATGATGGTATTAGGTCGGGCAGCTAAGGTGAAGGGACATGGTGAGCTAGCTGGGCCCGGAAAAGGGTACAGTAGGGTCGTAACGACCTACATGCATGCATGTCTGTCTGCTGCCCTCGCTCCGTGGCAGGCAAGCCGCGAACCATACGTGCCCAGCTTTTGTTGTTTTTGCTGTAACGTGAGCTGTGCTGCTTGCCCCATTCCCGCACGCGGCCTACCTAACCTCCCTCCCCCCACCCTTGCAATTTGGCAAACTCAAATCGTCTGAACTGCCCTTGCTGCCCAGCCTTCTGCTTTGGGGGCTGGCCTTGTCTGCATCTCTTGTCTCTCTCTATAGTACAGCGTGCTAAGCAGTATGGCATTGTCTGGACTGCTGGCGTGCCGTGTCTATCTGCTCAGCTCTTCGCCCCCACCGGAGGAGCGCATCCCATGTGACGGCGAGTGCGAGCAGAGCTGCGATCTCAGCGCGTCAGAAGGGCCCAGCGTTCCACCGCCAATGTCACGATACCGGCCTCCCGGGGTCGGGGTGCGGGTGCGGGTGGTCCAGACGTTTGTTTCCAGCAGCTGCGGTTGTGAGCAGTGCGGCCCGTTACAACACTCCTTGTTTGAGTGCCTGCCGCCAAGCGATCCTGTTGTGAAATCCGTCTTTGTGGATTGGGCGCCAGCCGCCCCTCCTCCGTTTTCTTTCCTCTCCTGTACACAGTAATGATGGCAATGTCAATTTCCTCGTGTCCCGTGGTCTCCCCCCCTCGCTGGATCCATTTCCGGTTCTTTGCTCATCCATGAAGCACACCAGCGGAGTCGCGGAGTTACCAATGGCCGACGTTTGAGAAATGTCCTAATGAGGATGAACGCCTTGCTGTATGCGCATACGTGTATTGCAGTAATTTGTAATTTCCGCTAAAGATTCAAATATAGACAGTACTGAAGGCAGCTAGGGGAGCTATAGGATAGTCCCGCTCCCCAATGCCGTGCGCAAGGTATCTAAGATGCTGTGCCAACTTGGGTGTGGTTTATATAAAAAAAGGTTTAAAACAAAAGACAATGCGCGAAACGTGCCCAATTTAGACCGCCCTCGCCCTAGACCATCCACTCGTACAACAAGCAATAATCGTAAACCAGAATGCCCCAGTGCACCTCCCCCCCTCCTGCCCTTTTGCAATGCTGAACCGCATAAAAGCGATTTTGGGAGATAAGATGAATGTTGTCTGTTGTTGTTGGAAGGCGCCCCACGTCAAACCCCCTGTCCCAGAACTCCTCCGCATGAAAGAAATAAAAGAATAAAACGCGAGAAAGAAGAAGGGTAAAAAAAACAGTGTGCAACCCCAGCATAATCCCACCTGCCTTGGTATCTTTGCTGCCCATCCGTTTGCACATAGCCAATTTGTTCCAAATTGCCGGCCCATTTTATGCTTGCTCCGGCACGCCAAGGTGTGAGATTTCCCAGTGCCCCATGCTTGTTGTGTGTGTCTGAATGCGGTGTGGAGGTGTGTGCGTGCGTATGCTTGCGGGAGTGCGTGAGATAGAGATGATTGCGAGGTGGTAACGTCTGTGTGTGAAGTGTGTGACCCCTGCCCACTGCCTGCTGCCGCGGAGGCAGACCCGCTAGCCCAAGAATAACGCCTGCTTGCTGCTTAGTTTGAAACGGGCCCGTGGTGGGACGCCCCGTGGGTCGGGCGACGACCACCGAGGGAGGGGAGGCGACTGGAAGGAAGCTCGGACACGTGATCGACTCGGACACCGCTCTCGAGAGGAGTTGAATGCTGCTGAGAGGCCTCGACCCGGTCCTCAATGTTCGAGACCGGCTCTGCCCTGAATCGATCACTGTTCGTTGAGCCTTCCTCTTCGGGACTAGGAAGCTGTCGCCTTGTGCTACGGAATGTTCGAAGAAGTTTCTTCGAAGATTCTGTGCAGGCTTCCATGCGGCTCAGGGTAGCATGGCCACCTGGCGATAGCATGTTCCTGACTCGAGGTGCTGAGGGAGCCCGAGTCGGTGATCGCTCGGGGAGGCGAGAAGGAGAGGTTGAGGTTGCATGTGTTGGCGAGGGGTAGCTTGGATGTGAAGGAAAGGAGGGGGAAGAGGTATCCGAGCGGCAGGAGACAGGGAAGAGATGTCGTCGAGGAGGCTGGTGGCCAGGTTCTCAATTGACAAAGTGACGTAGAAGTCAGATGGAATAGAGTTTGTGGTTATCTGTCAGGTTTGACGTCGAAAGATGCCCGCAGGCAGGAGCAGGCTCGCAGGCGGGGGCTGGGGGAGAACTCTGTGCTGCTGCAGTGCCGTTGCTGCTGCGTCCCCCCCCCTCGAGGTTTGCCATCCGGGCTGGTCGCCACAGTCGAGAGGCCAAATAAGGTTTGACAAGGGGTGTGTTGGTTTCCCGAAAAGTGCATCTCCTCACATGCGGCCTTCTCTCCGGGAGCGCCTAGTCTCCAAATCGCCATTAGAACGCACCCTCGTTACTTGTCAGTGTCCTGCATGCCAGCGGTGTGATCGACATGGCAGGCTTCTAGAAGGCGTTCCCTTTGGTAGTCGTGTTTTCGTGGCTGTCGTGAGCGTTCAGATGTCACTCCTTGATACCCTCACAACGAAGGCGATTGTGGGTAGTAGACGCCGTACATGTTGTTCCATTGCTGGTGTTGGTGATGGTGCATCGGGTAAGACTGGGGCAACGAAACGTGGTTTGAAGCCGGTCTGTGGAAACCGTGATCTGTATAGTGTCAGGACGGGACCCGCAGTTTGTGGTGACAGGGGGGCGGGCAAATTGTAGGGCTGTGTGATTGAGTCGTTCTTACCTGAGTCGACGCCATCCTCATACTCCACATCGTTGTGGTACGGTGCGCTCGTGGGAGCCACGGGAACTCCATCCATTAGGGGAGCCGGCACGCTCGTGGGCATGTACCCATAATCCTCAATGGGTCCCGATGACGATGGGCTCGAAACGGTTGAAGGCACAGTGACTGGAATAGAAGCCGCCCACGGCTCGGTTGGCTCAGGCGTTGGAATGTGAGAATAACCATATCCATCTGGCGACGCCCTGATCGAGTGACCATAAGATGACGACCGGCTTGGGATGCCAGAGCTGGGCATTGACGGAAGCCCTTGCTCATAGACTAAAGTTGCGGTTAGCAGCGCACTTTACTGGATTTGGCCTCGCAAGGCCATCGTAAGGGCTATTCGCGTCTCTCACCAGAATTTGGGTACGGGTCAGTGTGTGGAATTCCCATGCTCTCCCTAAGTCGCTTGAGCTCTGTCTCGAGGGCCTTGTTCCTCTTGATCAGGTCCTGCACGGTGTCGTCTCTGTTGTGCTTGCCCTTGAGGTCCTCTAGCTCCCGCTCGAGGCGCTCAATGTGCTCCTTTGTCCTCGCCCTGATGGCACGCTGCGCCTCACGGTCATTCGCTCTCTTTCGAGCAAGCTGTGAGGGTGTCAAGGTAGAGACGCTTCGTGTTCCTGGTGGTGCCGTTGAGTCAGTCAGTCCACTCTCTCCGCTTCACTCGTCAGGTGCGTATGGGTCCTGCCTTACCCTTCCGCTTGGTGGTCTTGGGCGGCTCCGCGGACGTCTGCCGCGCCGCGTCTTCCTTCATGGTCATGTTGGTGTTGATGGGCGCTGGGACTGGTGCTGAGCTGCGAACGTGAGATGTCGTTGCGTAAGCCATTGGTGCTGTAGAGTAGAAGGACAGAAGATTGCACAAAGAGGATGATTCGACCTAAGCTATATCTCGTCGAGGTCCACCAGACCCCGTTTACGGGACCCCTTGGGCCTTATATTACCTGGCTATGATTTGCACGAGTGCCCTTCGAAGTGGTAGACCGCCCCCCGGCCGGCAAAGGAACATGGCATCAATGTACCACAATATTCGACAGGGTACAAGGGAGCAATTGCCAGCCTCCCTGAAGGTTCAGGGATCACTAGACAGGCCCAGCAAGTTGGGAGTGTGCGGCCAAAGAGGGAGCGGTCGAGCTAGGACGGATCGAGAACAACATACAGATCCGTTCTGTCCCAGAGCGACAGGGCGTGGGGAGCCAGGGAGGGTGTGTATCCAGTTGCCATGGTCCTGGGCCGTGACCGCTAGAGGAGGTGGGCAGAGGCTAGGAGGGGCAGAGGTCCGGGGGAGCAGCAGGAGCTCTCTGTGGCTCTGAGCCTCTGGCACGCTGAGACTTTTGGCATTCCCCACGCCCTGTCGTATTTCTCTCGGGCATCTGCGCAAGCCTCTCGAGACCTCACTCGCAAGCTGCGGATCCCGGCTGGTGACGGAATGGAAGGTGGCCCCATGAGTGCTGGGTCTCCCCAGCGAAGGCGGAAAGACACCCAATGGTGAAGGGATCAGCTTGGCAGTCTCCGGGCCCTGGGCAATTTAAACTTTCGGACTATTCCAAATTCATGTTAGACCCGACCCGACTTCTTGATTACCCTGTTACCCTGCGGGCTCCAGTGCCAGGGAGGACCACAGTACGCCTGGTCAGTGCCCTGTGACAGTCGCTCTCGTCAAAGATTCCCGCAGGTGGGAGTGGGGAGGAAAGCAGGGGCAGGATGGAGGAGACACGTCCCAGCTGTGACGAAGCGGATCCGCTGTACAAGCCTTTTCGAGCTCATGTCTTCGGAAACAGACAGTACGGGTGTCTTCGTCCAGTCCTAACGCAACGGGCTGGCCGTTGCCCCCTGGTGTCCCCTGGGCCCTGCTTCTTGCGCGTCTCGAAATGGGACTGAAAACCCACCGGGAGGGGCTGCTGGACACTGCCACTGTTTCCGTCTTTAGACGATGCCAACCATTTCATCTTGTGGTTCAGTTTGCCGCGCCCCAGAGCGATGTCACAATGTAGTGAAATGGGTTCGGAAGGAAATTCATCACTTGGCACGATCAACGCGTGTGGTTGTACCGTCACTGTTCCGTCGTCTTGGTGGCATGATTGCTTGGGAGAGTCTGGTGGAAGTGGCGCTCGGTAGGTAGGCCGAAAAGGCGGCGAGTACTCCTAGTCACAGTAGCGCAGAGGCGAGATCGGCTCGACTCCAACAGTGTCTGTCTCCGGCAGACAGGCCGCCGGTGCCAAAGGATCACCGTTCCCATGATCGGGCAGGCAAATTATCACCTCCGCCATCCTCAAATGAACTCTTCGACAAAGCAGTTTGAGATATCCCAATCCGTCTGCTTCGCTGGGGCGATGTAACGATCTAAGCCCGGCAGGCATGCGCCTCAGGTGGCCTGGTCACCTGGGATCGATCCGGAGCAGAACCAACATTCGAACCGCAGCCGGCAAGTTTCGTTGCAATACTCGGCGGCTCGGGTTGGCATTACTGCTTGTCCCGATTTTGTGGAACGGAGTTGTGCTATTAACGTCTCCAGATGATCATTCATTTCCTGTCGCTTGTCGGGACCCATTGGGGGGGTTTCAGCCGCCCAGAGGTGTGGGAGCTCGCACGTGGACCTTGAATGCTGCATACCGAGATCGCAGGAGTCGAGCTGAGGAGGGCTGATATGAGCTTATTACAGGGCTGGTCCCATTGACACGCAGTGTGAGGTAATGCGCGCGTTATGAAACAAGATGCGCTTGGAATTGCAGCTTGACGAAACTTTATTCTGGTTCTCCTGCATAGACCTGGGCGGGCAGCAGTTCGTACTGTGCAAGAAGTATTATTGTCATGGATACGACGAGGCGGAGACCCGTCGGAAGCTGGTGGCCATGGCACTGTTCAGCTCCGCTGGAGGCGCGCGCGGCCTTGGACCTCAAATTGGCCTCTGCGTAGGGCTCAATGGCGTCTGCTTAGCGCCGCGTCTCTCTTGGACAACACCAAACCCCTATTCAATAGCGGCCCGCAAGATTGGTCTCGAGGTTACCCCATTCCCCGGATATCCCGCCCACACGCCGGGTGAGTGCTCGTGGCACTGCATGAACGCAATGAGATCAAGATGTCGACGTTCACGGGGTCTCGGTGTCTGCCTCTCCAACTATCTCCGGGTTCACGTCTCTCACTGCTTTGACAAGGGCCTCCATACCTCCGACTTCTGTTGGCCCACTGTGTCCCTCTGGAGGGAGTGCCCACGAAGGCAGGGGGCTCACGTACTTCCATGCGCCGTCCTTATCTTCGTATCGCAGGCTGTGCAGCCACAGCGTGAGCTCGTGGAGGCCCGGGTCCGTGTAGAGGGGTGTCTGGCAGATGTCGCAGATCTCTCCCGACATCTTCTCCGCCCTGCGCTTTTCATAGTCGTCGATCATCTCGTCGTAGTATGCGACAGCTTCTGCCACATCCTCCTTACCCATCCGAGATAGCCGGCTGACAATGTCTTCGTCGCTGTTGAGGCTGGCGTCGAAATCGTTGCAGCCAAGGTCGAACCCCCAGACCTTCTGGTTCGCATAAATTGGGTCGTTCTCGATGGGATAGCCCAGGAACTGCAGGTGAACCCGAAGCTGGTGGGTGCGGCCCGTTACTGGCATACATCGAACGATGGAATAACCCTTCTTCCTTGCCGGGGCCTGCCCATTTCCCGCAGACTTGTCTGCCTTGCCGCTGGGGGCGGGGACCTCCTCACAGGGCGGATAGTACGCCAAGCGTTTGAAAACGGTACGGGCGTGCTTCCCGTTGGCCCTGACACGATTCAGGCCCAGTTTAGGCGAGATTGCGAGAATGGGTTGGTTGCAGACGACCTCTCCGTCCGGGAATTCGCCAATCACACGAGCTATGTACTCCTTGCGCACTGTACGTGCCGCGATCTGGTTGCCGAGCTTGACGGCGGCCTGGGGGTTCTTCGCGACGAACATGATGCCGCTTGTCAGCCTGTCCAGGCGGTTGCACGGGTATGCCAGCCAGTCGGGGCCCCTCTCGGACTTCATAATCTCGGTGATGGAGTTGAAGTTGTAGCGACCGGAGGGGTGGACAGGAACGCCAGAAGGTTTGTTGAGCACAATCATGTCATCGTCCTCGTGTAGGATTGCGATGGGGTCGGCGGTGACTGGCGGTTCGTGTCGGTGAAGAGTGTGCGTGATGCAGTCCCCATTCTTGAGGACGTAATGAGGGCCCACCGCTTTGTTGTTCACTGCCACTTCCCCACCCTCCATGGCCCGCCTGTAGTACTCGAGTGGGCGGTCCCTGAATTCCGAGTCGAAAATTTCGATGAGTTCCCTCTCGCGCCAGCGCTCCTTGCACCAGGTGGAGTATGTGAAGTGGTAGGGCTTCATTCGACGGAGGCCGTCTTCGAAGTAGTATGGTCGAGGCCACGGGTCGGCGTTCATGGTACTGGCAGCAGGCGACTTGTGCTTCTGCTTCTGCCTCACGCGACCTTTCTTCGGGGCCGCCGCTGGGGCAGAGTCCTGGGCGGCTGGCTCATTGCTGTCGGCAGGTGTTCCCTTGTTTGGCCTCTTGAGGGCGTCTGGGGAACCGATCGGTCCTCCACCGGTGGCCTCGTCTGCCTGCATGACGTTCAGAGGCAATGGAGTCGTCACGGCCCGTTGTACGCGCAAAAGGTACTGGGCGAGGAGCCGGTTGGGAGTCGCCAGGGTTGCCGTCGGTAGGGCAGCCTGGAAGCGCCAAGAGGAGCGAGGGAGGGCGTGATGGTTTGACAACACGGCGCGACGGCAGACCCAATCCAACTTAGTGCATCAGGGACGGAGGGGGTAATTAAGGTGAACAACATGCAGCCTGGAACTGGAGGAGAATTGACGTCGTTGTCTCGTCAACTTTTGGGCGGTCAAGGGGCGAGTGGCGGCAGAACTCGCAGGCTAAGCGCGGCGGCTGACAAAGCCTCAGCCTCGGCTGTCCTGGCAGCTGGGGAGGGGCGAACTGGCAGAGTCGGGAGGAGACTGCCGGAGAGGAGACTGCCGGGAGATCAACGACTTCCCCATCGCACGTTGGTGATGAAGTTGGACCCCAACATACGCTATATTGGCGTCAGATCTGGGCCTGCAGGGTATGGGGGAGATCTCCTCTCAAGGCTGAAATAAAGTCAAGTGTCAAACTCGATCGTTCATGCACGACGCCTCGGCACATCTGCTCGTCCCCTTACCCAGAGACCCACGAGGGCGCGAGGATCCGTACGTACGTACTTTTAAGTCCCACGGCATGAGTCGCAGCCTTGTCCTCACGCAATCCCCGGCCTATTTCCCGCCTTCACTCTTCCAGAACGGGTCATCAGCTCGTCGACAGTGACTCAGGCCACCAGATCTGGCAGCCGAGGCGCCGACCCTCCGAATAAGCTTGAATAAGCCTCCCAGCGCGAGCGAGCTGTCCCTGACTTGTGGTTGCCTAGGTGAACTATATAAGAGACCCGGACGACCCAGCCGCGGCGCCCCAGCTCCTCTTGACGCCAGCAGCAGTCAGACCTGCGACCGGCCATGTCCAGCTTCGATGCGCTCCGGACCCGCCGCCGTGGCGACTACTCCTTCATTCTGGAGTACCGCACCAGGTGGTCGGACAATGACCAGTAAATACTTAAGACTCCTGGCTTGAGATTCCTTGCGCATCGCCACACAAGCAACTCGCCGGACTAAGCAGGCTAACCTCATCCCCGCAAGATATTCACACATGAACAATTCTGTCTACAATTTTCTCTACGACTCGGTGGTGAACACCTACCTCATCCAGCACTGTGGGCTATGTCCAAAGGACGGAGACCAGTATGGGCTAGTTGGTAAGGCGGTCCGACCTCTACGACACTGGCAGCTTCCAAGTCCCGTCTGCATATTAATGTCCAACCAGTTCACTCGCATAATGACTACTTCAGCTCCATCGCCTTCCCAGCTGTCGCCGAGCTCGCGCTTCGCGTCAACAAGCTCGGCAAGTCGTCAGTAACCTATGAGGTCGCGCTATTCGAGCAGGGCTTTGACGAAGTCAAGAGCGTCGGGGAGTTCGTCCATGTCTTTGTCGACCGTGCTACAGGGCGGCCAAACGCCAACGGAATGGACAGCACCATGAAGCGAGGTCTGGAACGTATCATGGTCGGAGGGCAACGAGCCAAGCTATGATGGACGTCATCCCGAAATTCGCCTCCCGCGCGAGCTCACATAGCGCCTCGTGCGCGCTGCACCTGTCTACGAACTGCACGCGTCCTATGGTCCCGGCTCTTTCACAAGCACAAGGTCGAGCAACACGCCAGGGGTGGCTCCCCGGGGTGAGAGGGCATCTTCGAAGTTATCGATCGCTAGCGACTGGCTGCTGGACCTAGGTCATGCCCAGTACATTTCGGGCTACGCATGGGAGCGGGAGCTGGAGCTGGAGCTGGAGCTCAAGCTGGAGCTCGAGCTTGAGTCTGCCTACTGGAGGTCTAGCTTCCTCGGGGCACCATTATCCTCGGCACTTTTGAGCATGTACTCCAGCAATTCCAGATCACCCAAGGTTATCTCTGGCGTCAACAGCGGATTCTCCTTGCCTTCCGCAATCGCAGCTCCCCAAGCCTGCACCTCCTCTGTCACTCCAGCACCAACAGTGAACGGGAAGTCTTTCTCGACCTTTCGACCATCCTTGTGGAGGATCCAGCCCGCGTCGCCCTCGACAGTGACACTACCGTTCTCACAAGCCACAGTGTATTCAGTCGCCTTCATAGTCGTTCCCCAGCTACAGGTGAAGCTACCTACTGCACCGGACTTGGTCTTGATGACGGCAGAGAGCGTGTCCACTGGCGCGAGATGTTGCTGAGCCAGGGATGAGTAGCCGATCACTGTATGAGGCTGATCTTGGCCGAGGAGCACTGCGGCAGAAGTCAGCCATCATCGGGACTAAATACCAAGGTGAACCCTGACAGGGGCTAAAATGAGGCCACTACCAGCCCACGGGCCATTTAAGTTGTTGCGACACATCCACGCAGCGGAGTAAGACGGGCACGATGACTTGGGACTACTTACTACGCACGGCTGCAGTGGAATGGACGCCGCCATCGAGGATGAACCCATATGGATGTGTTGGGTTCTTGCGCCATTCAGTGTTGAAATACTTGTTGTCTGTAGCTCGTCAGTCTCGTCTCGACACCTCAGTTGGTTGGTGTGTGCACGCACCTTGTCTGCATAGCTGGAATACCCTGAAATTAAAGCCAATCACCTTGCCCAACGTCGGCGCCTGCTCTGCAGCCCAGACATACTTGGGCAAGAACCGGAATTGCTCGGCCACAGCCCAGGTGGCCTTGTTCTCCGCGGCGATCTCTCGATACCGTGATATCAACTTCTTAGCCGACTCGACGTCAGGGCCGACGGGCTTCTCCGCCAGCACGTGCTTACCCGCCTTAAGGGCGGCCTCGATGAACTCTGGCTGGTTTCGGATCGGGAGCGCAATAATGACGCCGACGATATCGGAACGCGAGAGGACGTCCTTAAAGGATTTACCCGGGCCAGAATCCTCCGAATAGAGGTCGACAGCGCTGTGCGAGGCTGGAAGGAGCTCCGAGGTCTCCTTGGCGGACTTGAGAGAGCGCGAGTAGATGGCCTTTAGCGAGAGCAAAGGCGTGGCTAGTACAGCGGGCTGTGTTTCTTGGTCAGCACAACTTAGCCCATTTGCGGGGCCGAAAGCGGCATCGAGAGGCACACACCAAGTGTTGTTCCTTGACAAATATGCCACCGCCAATGATGGCGACTGGGACAGGTGTGGAGGCGGACATGTCGATTGAAGCGAGAAGTCGGTTGTGGATGCGAATCGAGGGTCTACCTGGCCTGAGCAGCTGGATTGTTGCTTAACCTTATTTTTTCGAAAATGCCGTATTTGGTTTCTCGGGTCAGTGGGCTCAGGTGAGACAGATGAGACGGGCAGAGACACTTCAGAGACAAATCACGCCAACATTTTTGGATATGGGGCTAACGTCAACGGCCCCTCATCCTGCAACTTCGACGCCTTTCGAGGCGGGGTTCCGCGTAAAACAGGCAATAGCACGGGGCGGTCGGCTCCGCTTTGCCTCCATCAACATGTCGCTGACAATGGCCAGGCTAATTCTTATACGCAATCCTCCACGAAGTTGTTCCAATTGACATCAACGAGTAGGATATTAGAAACTGCACAGTCCCATAAGAATTGTCGTGTACAGAGCGCCTACGCTGAGCCTCCTGCAAAAGGCGTGTCCGATGTCGCTGGGTGCGTCATCATCAAGACACCTTTAACACCATTTATCTCAAGCGCCACTGCCGCCCGACACCGTCCTGATAGATATCCAGCCCCGCCTGCTCGACGTTGTCACCAAGCTTGTGGATGGCAAGAATCTTGCAAAATGGGTGTATTCTATGAAACAATTCCACAGTCGCTCTTCAAATGGATCCTCGAGCAGCGCATGTTCTGGGTCAGCACCGCGCCCCTGTCGGCATCGGGGCATATCAACATCTCACCCAAAGGCGGTGACTACTTCGGAGTGCTCGACGAGCGAACTTTCTGGTATATGGATCTCACTGGGTCCGGGTCAGAAACGATCGCTCACTTGTACGAGCCTGGTAACGGCCGTATTACCGTCATGTTCAATGCATTTCAAGGGCCCGCTCGTATCCTGCGCATCTTCGGTCACGGACGCGTCCTCGAGAGCGGCACCAGTGGCTTCGACGAGTTCGTCAAGAAGAACGACGTCAAGGCGATCCCCGGGTCCAGAGCGATCGTCCTTGTGGACGTTCACCAGGTTGGCACGTCATGCGGGTACTCCGTGCCCTTCTACGAGTACAAGGAGCACAGGAGGACGCTCAATGAACATTTTGAACGCAAGGATGAGAGGTTCAAGCAGGGTAATGAGAAGGAAAGCATGCCTCTTTACTGGGCCTTGAAGAACTCTTGGAGCATGGATGCCCTTCCGGCGCTTCACGTTGCGCAAAAGGCACGGAAAGAGCATCACATCGTGCCCCTGAAGAAGATGGTCGGCCCTTTGGCACCCACACACTACCAGAATGCCCACCGTTACGGGCTCGAGCACCTTCTCCTGGCCGTACTTCTGACGGCAATCATCACCGCCTTTGTAACGACGTACGGACTGGACACAGTGCGTGTTATTGCAACCAGGTTACCCGCCGATGCCAGCCGAATGGTACAAGGCCCACTGCGGACGATGATCTAGGCTGCATATGAGTGGGTGATATGATGAGACATGAAAACATGTACCGTCAGGCTTTTCTGCATAATTGTGTGTGCTTTTAGATGCTCCATACAGAACCCAATGATGGTTTTGCTGCACAGATGCAAGTGCCGTTGTGTTGATATATGGGAAGGAAGTATTGCTAAATTGTATCGCGAATGAATTTCTGCCAAGATTTCTTTATTGAAGCAAGGTGTCATAGGATGTTATAAGACGACCAGCAGCCACGACTTGAGAAATATACATGCGTGGATCCAGCAAATGATCACTCGAACTTGCTAAGAAACCGATCTGCCTTCTCCCACTCCTTCCTGATGATGTCTGTCTTGTTCTCACTCCTCGGTACAAACCTCACCGGGAATAACTTGGGTCCGATGAGAATCCCATCCCTGAAAGCGCTACGGACGTCTACATCAGGTTTCCCATCGCCTCCGTAAACCACTTCAAAAGACCAGATCAGCTTGGCCATAGTCATCATGCTGCTATTCTCTGCCATCCTCTGGCCAGCACAGACTCTCCGACCCGCGCCAAACGCATATACTTGCCTCCGTCCAGAACTGGAGACCTCAGCAGCAGCATCGAGGGCATCGCTGTCTATCCCTCCGCCTAGTATGCGTGTGCTCTCAGACTCGTTTTCTTTGGTTTTATGGCCGAAGCGATTGGCGAGGTACCGAGACGGCATGAACGAGTCAGGGTCGTCGAATTCTTCCGGGTCATGAGAGATGGCCCACGCGTTTGCGATCACAGTTGTCCCCTTTGGTATAGTGCTATTTTGGTATACGTCGTCGGCTGTGTTCGCGTGTGGTACGAGGGTTGGGAAAGGCGGCCGCCACCGCAAGGTCTGTTGGAAAGAATTAATCATCATTAGAAAAGGCCACATCTGTGAGTTCACAATTACCTCGAGGAAGCAGGCTTTGAGGAAGGGCAGGTTCTTCCCGTCAGCCGCATGTGGCATCTCATGCTGCCCAAATACCTGGTCGATTTCCTCTTGCGCCTGCTTTTGCAGTCGGGGATACGCAGCCATGGCGAGTATGAATGTCTCAAAGTTCCTGTCCATTAAGTCTTAGTTAGAAGCCTCTGATTTGGTCTTTTTTTTGTGGGGGCATCTCTAGATATGCCTCTAGCTTCCAAGCTATTGCAGGAAGTTGAGCAAGAGTCTCGTCCGGCATTTTTACCTAGACATCTCCTGTGACATTCCAAAAGACAGAAAAGAGGACAATATCTGGCGTGGAACAGGTACTCACGTGGCTGTTGTATCGGCACCGGCCTCCAATAGAAACCCACCGATGTAATCTAGCTCCAGCTGCGTATATATGTCTTTGTCCCGGCCGGACTCGACGGCGGCCTTTTGGTCAATAATGAGCTTACCCATGAAGCAGTCCGATTTTCCAGAATGGACCCTGGCCTCCGTTTGGGCGAGGAGGTCCCGGTACAGGCCGCTCTGCCTAGTCTTAATAACGTCTGCTCGCTTCCTCCAACCCTTCCAAGGCGTGAGGGAATCAGGAACGTAATCGAGCCACGGGAACACATCGATAGGGGCTGTCTGGCCTGGATCGTTGATCGCTGCCCAGTCGTCCTGGATAGAAAAGAATCTCCCAACATTACTCTGCTCGTCCGAATATTTGCCTCTGACGCCGAAGACACTGGCCATGATCACAGCGCCGAAATACCGGAGCACATGTTCTCGCCACTCGGTCAGGCCAGCAGCTTCGTCGTTGCCTTCGCCGGTGCCCAAGAGCTCCCACATCATCTGGGTGCCTTCTGCATCTTGGATGCTCAGTAGGCCCCCCATCTCCTTTTCACTCAGGAACTCCACGATGGTCCGCCGCGCCCGCCTCCATTTCGCCCCGTACCTCGCGAAAGCGAGATGCAGGTCTGTCCCTGGCGGAGGTATCACATACTCGCCAATGCGGATGCGTGGCCTGTCAGAGTATATGACGCCTTTCCCACGGGAGTCGAACAGATCGCGCACCTGCGTCCACTTGTTCAAAACAACGATGCGGGATTGGGGGCCGAGGCGCAAGCCCACGATGCCATCTTGGGTGGAAGTCGAGGGGGAGCGAGACCAGGATGCGAAGGCGAGGAAGGCTTTGGTTAGAGGTATCTGGTGGAGGTTTCCCAGATAAGGTATGGGCTTCGGGCCATTTGGGAAAGGGGCATTCTGGGAAGTCGAAGCTATTTGTCGTCGAATGATGGAAACCAGGATGAGCGCAATGGCTATGACAACGAAGTACATCGCCATGATTTCCGGATTTAGTAGTGTCAGTGGAATGGGAAGCGTCACCTATTGCCAGAGGCAGATGTATCGAAAGATGATGAGTCTGGGACTCTTGAATTTGCACATCATATATAACACTCGGACTGCAAAATACAGCTGTCAGCATGTACCCATCCGTACTAGGTTGTTGCCCAACACGGGCACTATCTCTTCGATCCAGCATGCTCAGCACTTTCTTGCACGAGTAGTATTGCCTTTCACGCTGCAGAAACCTCTTAGGTTCCCCATATCCCTGCAGCTTATGCGTTACACTGCAGATCTGGGCAGCTGTTCCAAGCCCGCTTACGGGGAATAATGCACACAATGCCGCATTCCCTGGAACCAGTAATCACTTGCAAGTCATCGAACGCCCCGTGATGTGGTGGCATCAGTAATCTCAGGCATCCCCACGGATATACAAATTCATAAAAAGTGATGTACAGCACATCACCCAACACGTCAGTCATTGACCAACTAAGTACTTGGCACCCTTTTGGTTGTGCTCAATCAAGATCATAGGGCCATAATCGCATTGTTGGTATTGATCTGGCTCACTGTGACAGAAGTCCTGTATGACAAGACGTTGAATACATATGCTATGAGTTTACTGTTTCACAGCGAGATGATAACCGTGACGAATACGACCGAAGCGATATGATCTTCTCGCGAAGACCAGGAGGGGGTGATGAGATCACCCGCGAAATGAGTTGTTGCCAAGATGTCGTAAGACGCACAATGAGTAGGGCATGATACACATCACTTAGTAAGCGGATTAAGGTCCATAGAAATCGGAACTTGTTTGTGATATTTCTGCAGCTAAAAGAAGGGGGGGGAGGGAGACACATACTGTGCTATACAATTCGTCAAGAATAGTCTCTGAGCGGAAAGCAGGCCGCGATATGTGCACTTCTTGAAACTCGACGGCCAATTAGTTGAAATTCTCAGAGCTAATTGTTCCCATGCCGTAGATGAGTTAGCCGGAGGCGGTTCCCTTGCGATGTAGTGCAAAAGACGCGAATTGTCCCCGGGGACGTCCCCACTTCTCGTCTCTTATTATAGATATTAATAGGAAATTGCCCGAATAAAAGGCTTTCACAGATAGCCCCCGGGGCCCCGAGTTGGCGTTCCACCTGGTGTACCTGTGACCAAAGCACATTATTGAGAGTTCGCAAGTACCTTGGCATTATATACGTTAACTCCAGGGTTGCACTCATGTGACCGTCCACAATGACGGTTTGCAGCTGGGCTCTTGGAATCTACAGTTGCGTATAGTATCAAGTACACTGAGTAGTGCGAGTGATAGGAAGTTCAATTAATTGTGCTGCTGTATTAATATTTTCTCCACGTCGATCACCTTTGAGGGAAGGTAATTTCGGTCACTGCTAAGCAATCCCTAAGGTTCCCAAAGGTGTGAGCTTGGAACCGGATATTCAATTCATTGCCTGTGGCCGACCTGTTCCTAAGGAGTTGATGAAAACACTCAAACCCTTGACTGTTTGAATTGTAGTCCCTTGCAGAGCGGGGACAGATTGAACACCGTCTTTGCCAACCGTATATGTTTCTCAGTAGTCACTGAAGAGAGCGATACTGGCTTTCGAGTCGACTGGTGTTCGTGTGTGTGCACACCATCCTGATGACAGGTCAACTGCCCGTGAATGTCCTCGACTCGTGGATCAAACGCGCTGGCCATGTAGAGCGATCGCATCCCGTCGAAGATGTGGAAGGCAGAGCAATCACCTGATGAACACTTGCCAACGGGGCGTAAAAGCTATGTAGACATATGGTGTATTCGGCCTGCTCTGTCCGGGCTGTGGTGTCGCTCTGGCCTCTTCCTGACGAGGACAATCAAATTGGACCCTTGAGCACCACTGTATCTGTGCCGCTGATCATCCCGAGCAGATAATGCGCTTTGTGGGTCTTTCGCCACCTCTGCGACCGACTTGCTGGGGGGCTTCTCTCTGATCACGAGTGCCGAGAGCTCAGACATTTCGCAACTGTCGACGTGCGTTTCGATGTTGATTCAACAGCCATGTCCACCACTTCGTCTCGCCAATCCCCGTTGACTTGCCCTTGTCGGTAGCTGTGTCGGCCGTTGCACCCCATGTCGAAGCTGGGGAGCTGTTGAGGAGCGCTGCCAAGCACGACCACATGCAATCTGGCCCTGCCGGCGCCCTGAAGCCTTGGAGGATCCCCATCCGCAGGTCCTCCCTCAAGAAGATCATGTGAACATGGTCTTCCTGTCCTCTCCACTATCAGGGCCTGAGTTGTACTTCACCTCGGCGGGTGCCTGGTAGTAGCCGTGAAGCGCCTCGCTTCGAGCAATCTCTCCCTCGTCCACACTCGCCCTCATTGCCACAGTCGCCGGCGCTGGCGTAGTTGGTGCATAGCTTGTGTCGATCTCCGAAAGGGCCCTTTGCCGGGTTTGCGCGCCTCCTGCTGCCTCCACGTCTGTGACCGGGTCGTGTACCTTCTCGTACCGTGGTTTCCATTTGCGAACGTACAGAATTCGCAGACCGATAGATAACACCACGACGATGAGGATTAAGAGCAGAAACGCGCCTATGATCCAAGCCGTGCTGGACTGGATCAAGGCGGCGCCGTCGCTGTGAGAGTTGCCCATCATCTTGGAGGCTGTGGTGCTGTGGTCGCGTGCAAATCAATGCGTGGGAAAAAAATGCAAATAAGAAGAAAAGCAGGTGGATATCAACCAGGCCTTAGAGATGAGTCTTGTATGTCGCAAGGTGCAGAGCTTGAGACAGAGTTAAGCGCTGTGAGTGTTGGCGAATTCTGGAGGGAAAACGCGTAGTCCAGGGGAGACAGGCAGAAAAGACCTCTTTTCCAGGAACCGAAAGAAATATTCTTGTGACCTCGCGGCTTCAGTGGAAGGGGCAAAAAATCAGATTGCGGAGACACAGACGAGAGTGCGCAGAGTGCGTGCTCTAGCTTCACTTGAAGAGAGGCCTTCGAGGTGGTTGATATATCTCACCTGTGCCGACCCACATTGTAGTGCATGCGAGATTGACCATTTCTGGCTGTTTGCCATTGACGCTATATTTAAAAAGGAGTCGAGGCCAGGGGCAGGATCAATTTGGCAGTCGATGTTTGACGAGAGGTGCAGCGAAATTGGGCCATGGACTCGGATCCTCCGAGGTGGGAATCCAGCGTTTCTCGTGTTTGCTGCAGGGGCGCTGCGTTCTGTTATCAGCCAAGAGCGGTTTTGCAGAGGCCTCTGGGCACACAAGGCAGTCTTGGCTAACAGCTGCTAGCACGCCGTCGAGGCCCAATTTGTGCGTCTCCTGTGGAGCTGCACCCGCACCGACACCACAAACCCGCTGGCGACCTCTGCCACTCACCGCCGGCCTAGAACCCGGAAGGAGGCAACCGTGGCATCGTGGCATCGTGGCATCGTGGCAACCCTTTGTTATTACGGCAATTGTGATGATGGCGCCGCTCAAAATATCCATCCGCGGGGTAGACGTCGTGGTCGGGGCCCAGCCGCTGGAAGCCAACGCCTTTGCGCCCTTTGGCGAGGTTATTCAGAACCCCAGGCCTGGCCTTCACCCCTCCAATTTCGCCACTGCCGGACCGCTGCCCTTGGCCGCCGTGTCGGCAAACCAGGGCTCTGCCATCAAGTATCAGCATGTCACCCGCATGGTCAACAACTACGACCAGGCCCCGAGCGGCAGGCCTGGCGTCGCCGTCATGAACATGTTTGTCTGCGCCGCGCGGAAGCTGGGGACGCACAAGAGCACATCTCACAGGCCCACACCGTCCTCCCGCGTATTCCAGGTGGAGATACTCGAACGCCATCCCTATACCACACAGACTTTTACTCCGCTCAGCACATCCGGCCCTGCCAGCCCGCTGGGCGAGCACGGTTATCTCGTTATTGTGGCCCCTAGCCTCCAGACCCCCACGCGCTCATCTACCGGCCGAACACCAAGCCATACACAGGCCCCTCCGCCGGGACACCGCGGAATCCACTACAACAGCCAGGCCCAGAGCCAGCCAGATCTGCAGCGGCTCAAGGCTTTTATTGCAACGACCGACCAGGCTGTCACCTACGGCGCCGGCGTCTGGCATGCGCCCATGGTGGCACTCGGGTCCGAGGGGGCAACGGTCGACTACGTCGTCACCCAGTTTGCTAATGGAGTTGGCATTGAGGACTGCGAGGAGGTGGTCATGGTATCCCCAGAGAAAGATGGGCATATCTTGGTCGAACTGTCCGGGTTGTCCAGCCCAAAATCTTCTCGACTTTGATCCGCCCAAGTCAGTGTGCGAGGCACAGTGACACATGATGACAAGTGCATTACCAGGCACCCAGACAGCATCTCTGTCACATAACTCGTGACTGCTTCAAAGCCTGAAAGCAGCAGAGACTGCTTCCAGGGACACAGGTGCTCCAATGTGCAGCCATGACCCCCAAGGAAATCAATGGATTGCACACCAAGCTTCGAAGCCTGGTAGAATGGGATCGATGGCCCACGTCACAAGGCAAACAGAAGCAAGTGACATACTGAGCCAAGAGCCTTGCCTGCAGCTCCCTTTGGATATTCTCACTACCGCAATGCTAGGCAACTAACAAAAGAATGCACGAGACCTTCAAATCCATTTCCACCAAAGGCTACAGTAGGCCAGCTTGGCACACTGTCCCAACTGCAATATGGGATCGCGGTTATGATGTCTCCACACTCCCTGCCATGACCAAATGAGAGTTTTAATATGATAAAGCCTATATGGCCTCATCCTACTGTCCAATGGCAAAATTAGGCTATGATCACGGTACTCCCTTTTCTCTCTCCTCTGGCCAATCATTCCCATTGTATGAACAGATTGTCATCGATCTCTACGAAGCTTCCGAGGGGAGGGAATCGGGCGGAACCTTCCACAATGGTGTCATGGACATCATGGGCCACGCCCTGAGGATATAACATAATTTTTCTCACCCCCAGAGACTTCATAATCTCTTGACTTCATTCTTACCATCTGCTCCCTTCAGCTCACACAACTTCATCGGTATAACATAATCATCCATCTCGTGCTCAAATCGACCATTCCCCTTTTCTTCCCGCATCACTCTCACTGGGAAACCCAACAAGCCCATTTCCCCTAGCAAACGGCAAGAGTTTTAAAGTGCATACGTAAACACATGATTAAGTGCGACTCTGATCACACCGAACACGAATTCGCTACAAAGTTTTATCCGCATACCTTCACCATACCTTCCTTCATGATTCTTGGGCTGAAGTACAATTCAGCAACGTGGATTCAGCATGGTACCTTTTCGGCATAAGCGACACTCATCTCCAGAACACCATGTTTCTGGTCATCCTTGCCCCGTGGAGGGAGAAACCAGACACCAAGAAACTCTTAAGGCAAGTTCAAATAAGTCATGCCATACTCTATCTCAAACTGACGGTGGCTGCTAATCACAAAAAGTACCAGACTGCGGTTCTGCGGTTCCAGCTTTTCTTCTTCTACCCACGATTAACCGTCGCATTGATGTGGTCCTCGGTATTCTGATTCACGCGAGCTCAGGAAGGCCTCCCACTCTTCTCAACCCCTTTGCTGGCACCATACGCTCAAAAATCTACTACCACAAGCGCATGTCTTTGGCAAAGTTCATCGAGGCTTTTGGCGCAGAGGAGCACAACGAGTACATTCCTCACGGCTGGAATCAAGTCCGCTCATACGACTCAATGGCAGCAGCAATGCCCTGAGAAAGGAGCCTCAACTTTTGAGAGTTCACTACCGGAAAACGCGATCATTCAACAGTCCTGCGCGTCTATAGTAGATGCACACATCTGCATGCGATTGTCGTCTGTTGATGAGAACCAGTTTTTTCGATGCTAGCAGCAGGTACTTGAGATGGGAGCAGGGACTGTCTGAACACCAGCGCAGCCATCTTGAGGAGCCAAGCGATCACTGACAGGCTTGTCACCAGGAGGGCCGCGCACAATTTTAAGTATTCATTCAACCTTACCCTCAGTATGGAACCGAGCTTCTTTGGAGAAAACGAGAGCCACAAACCACACGTCCCAAGTCAGGCGCGGCACCGAGCAGTGATCCGCTCAGGGGTCGTGTGGAACAAGTACAAGACATGCAGCCGATGCTCAAGAATCTACGACTACAATGGGGAACCTTGCCGATCTACTGACTCAGTGGCACATCATGGGTGTCAAGCCCAAGTTCTGTCTAAGAGTCGGGCATCGGCCAAGTACTTCAGCACTTGGCTCAACCCCAAGAAAGAAGGGCTTTGAGAAAACCTGGGCGCCGCCGTTCTAGAGTGAGGGATTCTAGAAGACACCCACGACACACACGGGACAACCTGCAACGCTGGGATTGAGAATTCGCCTACCTCCTGTGCAACGGACCAGAGAAACACTTCAGGGCAGAAAGTATGACGTGGTGAACTGTCAATCCTAAGCGTCGCCAATCCAGGTGCGGCGCAGCTGTCACGAAGATAAGGCAGAATACTCCACCGCAGAATATTTGATCCTTCAAAGGAGTCCAGCTCTCTTATCCCACCGTATATAACCCCTGGTTTAAGGCTGAATTTGACAAGTGAAGTGAAGTCAGCTTCAAAGCGAACGGAAGTTACCAGAGCCAATTCGAAGACAAGCGGCACACGACCCTGCACGGCTCACCAATATCCAGGGCACCAAGTACACCTCTTCTAATTCACGGCGATGTAGCACCTCTTCAAAGTAGCGCACTAGCCACTGATCTGAGAGGGACCGGGCACTGGATGACAGTATTCACCCTCAGTCTTCTCAAAAAGACTTGGTGGTTACTGTCTATTTCTACAAAATATCTGGGGGCATCAGAGGCTCACAGCCACAGCTTGAGTTCTCTGAGGCTATGACGACTCCTTGGTTCGTTCTCCAAAGGCGAGTTGCTATACAATTACGCCAGCATCCTTGCGAAGCGCGAATGCTGCCAATGAGGATATAAGCATAGCCATCCTCGTGTTCAGTGCAGCGGGACTAGGCCACATCCTCTACGGATCACCCCAAGTCCTCGCTCGAGTCCCAAGAAGGCCTCGAGCCTGTCCATGGATCGACCATCCGCCGGCCAAACATCCACTGGCCGTTTTCCAGGATAAAGCTTCCTGTCAAGTCTCGCAGCCAGTCTCTCGTTCATTTGCCTTACCCTAAGGAGTTCGGGCTCGATGACTTGGAGAACAGCCGCGGCGACCGCTCACTCCATACTCTGAACCAAGCAGGCCGATGCCGATACATTCGCCACAGGCTTTCCCCCCGAAATGATTCTCATCACCAGACTATGCTGTCTCCTTTCTCCGGCCTGACGATGCCACCTCCGAAGTCCTACGCCGAGACTATATGAGGCGCAACAGATCGCTCTGGTAGTCCTAGGCTGCATCGGCCCTTCCCCCGTCCGTTCTTCTTCTCCTCTATGGTGGTGGTTAGCCAGTCCCAGAGTTTAAGCCCCCAAGATGGACACATGTGGGCAGTAAATTTGGGCTCTGACACAGCGACTTCGAGTACCCCGGCCGAGAACACTCAGACTGCGCGGCCGTTACCTCAGGGGTTTCTTACTGCTAGACTCCTTTCCCCACAGGTAATCATGAATCGTTGGACTTCAGCCTTCTGCGTGCGAAAAGTCGACTAGCATGGACCAGGCTGCAAATGTCTTGACAGAATAGAGTTGCGATGTGTTTGAAGAAGACATTTGACACTGTCGTTGTTAGAACACATCTTTAGGGGCTTTGAGCCAGTAGCATCTCCGTCCGAAAACACATATGGGGGTTGGCTATTTGAGGAGAGGAGATTTCTAGTTACGCCTCGGCAGGAATGTATTTAAAGCACGCATGTTTTTTGAGATGTGTTCCTGCCGGCAAAATCACATTCTTAATTAAATTAACAAGCTGGACAACCTGCCCTACAGCTCGTGGTGATTAGTTGCAAGGATATTACCGCGTTTGCACTTTGAGGAACGCCAACGCGTAGCATTGGAGTGGCGAGCAGCATGGATGCTGGCCGAGTGAAGAGGATGGGATGTTCCAATGACAAGTTCCCTGCAGACTACCTGAGTTGGTGGGCTGACCTTTCAGCGCCGCTCCAATTATAACCAGCTGACTCTTGTGGTTGTATGCTCCTCTCTGATATTGTTAGGCGCCAATACTTGTTCTCGTCATTATGGAAATTACACAGGTGTACCCTAGGTACCCCTGCCAAAGGGCAGTAGAAGTCAGAAGAATACGGAAAGCTGAGGGTTTTGTTTGTGAAGTACAGATTGATGGAACTGATCAAGTCTGCTGCGTGCGGATTATTCAAACTGTCCCCGATCCGTTCCTAATTTCTCGCCCACTTCTGAAGCACCAAACGCTAGCCGGCCATTGTCGAGTTCCCAAATGATCCAGGTGGTCCACGCAGGGATAAATTCAGATGGCCCTAGAAGAACCCCCTCGGCCACCATGCCTCACTCGTAGATCTCCTTCTTGCCTCTAGGACCGGCTACAAGCGAACTGAAGGGTCGGCAGAACATTCAAATCCCTTTTTTCCTCAGTAATGAGCAGAAATTGCCAAAGGCCGAGGATACTTAGAAGCTGCTTTTTGTTCGTCGGAGTTCTGGCCAGTTCGAGCGCTGATTTCGTCTCCTCCATCGATATGCCAAAGGGTCTATACTCCAGAGCTTCGTAGTCAACCTTCCCAGCCCATTCATCCATAGTTTGCGGAACCAACACAGTCAGGGCCCGCAACTCCTGGTTCTCATGGATTTTGACCACGCGGATGAAGCCACGAAGCGCATCTTGAATAGTTCTTGTCCCCGAGTCACGTGGACGGCTACGAAGACATGGCGTGTTTCCGGTGAAGACCATCTCCATGAGACCCAGCATGTGCCGTAGACTGAGCATCATATGTGAAGGCTGCGATGGCAATGCAGGCGGACCGTCTGCTGCGGATTGGTTTCCAACTGGTGAGAAGAGGCCTTTGAAACGTGCTTCGAGGAAACCCCTCGAGAGCCAGAAGATATCGTGCCCGAAGTCCGCATAATGTCCCCTGAAGGACTCGTGAAGGCCCACGCGAGAAAATCCGCGGCTTGGCGGCAACATGGCCCTGCCAGATTTGCGCAAGCAGAGGCTGATAGTGTTTCTCGCCTTTCTGTTGACCAGTCTGATGTTCCGGACAAGTTCGCCCGCCTCAAGATCCAATGTATTATCGCATAAGAATATCCTGTTTGCATGCGACTGTCTCTCATCGTAATAATAGTTGAAGTCAATGACAATCACACGCTTCTTGAGCCATCGGTCCAGGGCTGCGTCCCATGTCAAATCTAGTATTTCTTGAGGAAGCCTGCTTTTAGAACTGTCATCCTCTGCTTGCTCGTTGGGTCGTTCAGTCGTATGCAGTTCACCTGTCGATGAAGCAACGACTCGGTCGGCGTTGTTGATGGATTCACTGGTGAGAGTATCCATTGTTGAAGCTGGGCTATGCCGTAGAGGCAAGTGGATTTGGCGTTTCGATGTGGAAGCAGCGATCTCACGATTGATTGTTTGACGCAGTGGTTCGAAAATTTGACAGAGAAGAGAGCCCGGAGGATGAGTAGGTAGGAAGTCGGTCCCAGAGTAAAGCTGAGATCGCCTAGGATTACCTGTCAAGTGAAATTTTAAATCGTCCCTGGCCACGAGTCTGTCTTATATTAGTTTAGGCTGTATCTAGATGCAGAAAATAGAACATGCTTACACTGATACTAAGGTTTCTCACCATTTAGTTCAGCTAAAAGGTGCTAAGCTGCGCTCGCGTCCTAACCAAGCATCTTTAGAGACCGACAAGTGATCAGCTGCACACAGCAGTATTATTTGAAGTGTACCGAAATTTGGACAAGTGTTTTCTTCTCAATACAAGCCAAACACGCCGTAACTATACCCTAGGGTACCGAGGCTGGTCGCAATATGGTCTATTATCTATCGCTACGCTGGTCAATTGGAGACTTGGATCTGAGTCCTAGAAGATGATACACTCGACATATATTCCAGTCGCACACTTGGTCATTCTGTAATCCCGTAGTCTCAGCATAACACTCCAGCTTTTGAATGTATATCGAGGATGGGCAGTATTGCATCGGACAGCCTGTTTAAAATCTAGGTACAAATCTCGTGTCGTCGCAGCTTCAGTGGCAAGAAAACCATTTTCGAGTCTCGGACGAAAGGACCCACACAATTAGATGCTGTCGGGCATTGCAGTATTACACAGCGAAGATCATCAGAGCCTTAACTTCCTGCGTGGACACGCCTTTCTTGCTGGATATCAGCAGCTATCGCCCTATGGTGTCTCTCACACAGCATTGCCATCACTCAAGTACCTAGGTAGGACTTTAGAGCGCCGTCGGAACATCTCCTCTTCGTGCGGCCCGTCAATGCTTCCTATTCCGACCAAGGTTGCGAGCAATCGGGATCTTAGAAGAGAGTCTTTTGCAACTGTCTTATTCTCCGCGCCAGCAGACAAGCGAACGTGACTGTACTAATCATCGGTCGGTCAGTAAACAATCAACACAAGAAAGTTTGTAACAGGGTATCATTGCTTATCAGCCAAGGTCCAGATTAATATGAGACAGACCTCAAAAGAGAAGTGAATAATGGCATAGGTATCTACAATAAAACAATGGAAGCCGACGGTTCAAGTTCCATATCT
Organism: Diaporthe humulicola; assembly: GCA_038088545.1. Taxonomy (NCBI): domain Eukaryota; kingdom Fungi; phylum Ascomycota; class Sordariomycetes; order Diaporthales; family Diaporthaceae; genus Diaporthe; species Diaporthe humulicola. The sequence continues at coordinate 120,302 of JBBWSL010000002.1, read as the reverse complement.
TACCTACTTTAGTTATTGTAGCAAAAAACCGTTGGAGGCTAATATTCAGGTCCGACAAGTCTGTAATGATCGAAATTGCTTGGAAATGCTGAACCTGGGAATAGGAATCTTTTCCATGCACCAGTATTCGCCAAGGTTGATCACACAACCTAGAATTAGTTTTCTTTGTAGTCGTTATACTTAGGATTTCTCGATGGTAGTGCAGGTTTGATAATCAGCACACATGGCCACAACGGATTTATCCAACCTTACTGAGGCTTTTAGATTGTACCGAGAACCGATGCCCCCAAGAGGACGAAGGATTCCTATTGCCAGGGCAAATACCTCAGGAGCGAGCGAAGTGGCCGTTTCTGGGTCTCAAAACACATAAAATTGGTTTGGTGTTTACAACACCTACATGTACCTGCCTCACGGGATCTCATTACTTCGGTTTCGGTGCCAAAATCGAATGGCCAGCCTGGGTCTTGCGCCCACTATTTCTCTGGTATCTATATGGCAAACACATTACATCAGTGATTGCATCCAGGCGGAGAGTTGAGAGGCCATAAGACTTGATGGGAACACCCTGTTGTCTTTCGAATGGCGCCCCTCTCGTGAAGCTTGTTATGCTCTTTTCTTTAACAAGGCCGAACCAGGAGCCAACCGCGCGCGCCTTGAATCTATCTATTGACGGGGGTCTCTATTGGGCTTCCCCGCGCCGGGGGACTTTGTTCTGCTTACCGGGAGACGCACTGACCGTTGATCGCCGGCCTATTGCTCCAAAGACCTCAGAACCTGACCGCCCAGATCGGCATTGTTACCCTACTTGCTAACTTAATTTACGATTCAGTACTGCGTCGAGTCGCAGCCGACCCGGGCGTGTGGCCGAGCGCAACTTGTAGAGCTGTTTCAAAGGCGCTAGCGGACCGGTGTTCAACAGGGACGAGGCCCAAGTGATACTCGGCGCTAGACGCTCGTCATCTACATAGAACTAAGGTCTTTTCTTTGTTCATGCGGGTTTGCCTCTTATATGGTGTATATGAACTAGCAGCCGGTATCTTTGGGCGCGTCTCTCGAATGATGGCCGGGTGTGTCGTTTCCTCGTCCTCGCCTTTACGACACACACGCTATTTACTACTGTCGGAACTGACCCAAGCCCCACCACAGGATGGCAACGGGCTTACAAGTCCAAGGGGACCGGTGGATGATCCAGGTCCTCACACCGGTTGCTGTTCTCGTCACAGCGGTTGTCGGCGTGCGTATCTCGCTGCGCCTCCAGAGGCATGCGGGTCTCTGGCTGGACGACTGGCTCATCCTTGCCTCGCTGGTTTTCGCCTGGGGAATGTACGGCATCTCGGTCGTCATGGTCGAAATAGGAGGTCTCGGGACGCCTTTCAAAGAAAACATGGCCACCGATCCTTCTATGGTCTGGCTAGAGAACACACTCAAAGTAAGCCCGTGGGCGTTTCCTGTTGTTGAAGCAAAAGTGTGAGTGACTGACCACGCCGCAGCTCCTCTACGCCAGTCAGATGGTCTACCCAACGGCCATCATGACAGCCAAGCTCAGCATCCTCTCATTTTACTGGCGGCTCTTCCCTACCGCGTTTATGAAGCGAGGATGTATTATCCTAGCTGTTCTCACGGCCATGTGGTGGACTGCTGGTGTACTGGTGGATATCTTCCAATGTTCCCCCGTCAGCAAGGTCTTCAACCCGGCCATGACGCCTGAAGGATGTATCAACCAGGATGCATTTTGCATGGGCAGTAAGTAGCTTTCGGATACAAGTCCAACCCTTTCCAAGAAGAAACTTCTGCCATCGGTGGCCTGCTCTTCCCTTTATTCCTGTGAAACATCTTCGTGCTTCGGTGGCTGACAGTGACACTGAATGATGCAGTGATTATTCCCAATATCTTGATGGATATGGTCATTTTGTGCCTGCCGACGCTCGAAGTTTCCAAGCTGGTAAGCAGCCCCCCAGACACTTGTATTCGCCCTTTCAAGTAATCATTATAACTGCCATTTGTACCTCTCTCCCTCCTGGTGTCATGAGGCCCTCCGTTATTCTGGCCGGTTGACAGCTGGTGAGGCTGGTTGTTTTACAGCGATTTTGTTTTATTCTACCATTTTGCATACCGTGTGCTCTTGGACCTTCAAATAGCTAATGCAAAACACTACAGCACCTCCCTCGGAGCCAGAGGTTCGCTCTCGTGGGCATCTTCCTCCTGGGTGCGGCCGTCACCTCCGCCAGCGGGATCAGGCTATACTACCACCTGCAGCTAGTAGCCAGTGGGGAAGGGAACTTTGACTTCACACGTGAGCATACCTACTCCCTGATGCCGCCATCACTCGACAGAAGCACGCGCAGCTGCACCAACAGGCCCAATGAAACCTGCTGGACAAGTGGCTGACTTCTCATCGCAACGGGCAAACAGTGGGTCTCTTCCACCCTCAGCTGTGGCTGACGCTCGAACCCGACATGGCTATCATCTGCGCATGCCTGCCCGTCATGCGGCCGCTGGTCACGATGGTCCTGTCGTCGCCCCTGTACCGCTCCATTGCGTCGCACCTCACCGTCGGCAGGAGCAGCATCTCTGGAAAAGGTACGCGGACAGACAGCAGCAGCGGCAGCGGCAGCGGCAGCGGCAGCGCCAGGCACAGCAAGCACGCCGCGCTCAACACCATCGGCGGGTCGACGGCGCCGGGCGGGCACGCGGGCCGGGGCCGGGGCCAGGGCCACCACGTCAGGGAGAAGAGCCAGGGCAGCGGGATCACCAAGAATACCCTGTCGTCGTTCGATTCGTTGGAGTTTCTCCGTGTCGAGGATGTCGAAGACGGGCGCCTGGTCCCGGATGGCCGCGGGTGGTCCTGGCACGGCGACCGTAGTATTGGACATCAGACCCAAGTGAGCAGGAGCCAAAGCGTGGCGCTCGATGAGGTCCCGATGGGCGCCATATCCGTGAGGACGGTTGTCGATTGCAGCGAAACGACAGGTGAAACGTCATCAGCTACCTGCCAGATGAGCCAGATGAGGAGTTCATGATACTTGTCCGTGTCGTGTGTTTTCTCTGAGGAAGTGTACAAAGAAGTGTTGAGTTTGGTAAATTGATATACTGGGTAATGATGGAGATGAAATATCCCTCGCTTCAAATGATACAGTCCCAAATAGCGCCTTAGATGTCTCACTTTCGACGCCGCCCAGACACCTGACGTACATAGCAAACGCCAAACACCAATGCTTCCACCGAGTCCCGGCTGTATGTGTCACACAATGCCTCGATATATCCAAAAACCATGTAGATCAAAATCCCACCGCCATCTTTTCACCGTATATTTTACGCCTCGGGCCCCGACTCCTCGCCGTCAGGATCCTCATGTATCGTGAACGCTACCCCTCCAAGCCCATCATCATCTTCAAGTGCGTGAGTCGTCTCTCTCCCATCAGCCCCCACAGGTACTCGCCACGCCCTCTGGGTGCTGGGGTACTCCGACGGCTGTGAAGACACATCACTTCTGTCATCAGCATGGTCTTCGTCACCCTCGACGTCAAGCGGATCCAAATTCTCCCCATCTGACATGTTGTCCTCAATGCCGCGCCAAGGAATATCTTCTGGCCCTCGGGGCTGCGACGATTGGTTCTGTGTCCGGTGATGTTGTGAGTGGCCGGCAGGGTGATGTTGCCCATCTGAGTCAGTTTCTAGATCATCCAGCATGTCTGCCTCATCTTCATAAACGTCAACGTCAGGGTCGTCTTCATCTGGCATGTCACCATCACTCTCCTCGCCGTATGGATCCGTCGAGCTGCCTCGGTCGTCGTCGAAGTCCATCAGCTCATCTTCTGCGTGCACATGATAACTACGGCTAGGGTGGAGCCCTTGAGGTGGGTATTCTGGCGGGGCATTGCTGTAGGGGGTCATGTAGGCCATGGGCGTTGGGCGGCGATCTCCTCGGATTGGCTGCTCGGGGTGTGCATGCTGGAACGGCATGGGGTTGACACTTGGACTGCGGCTGTAGGACCGGTTACTCCAACGCGGTGTGTTGTGCAGTCGGAGTGAGGGCGAACGAGTGTTTCGGTGTCTGTATTTGGTGACCATGGCCGCTGCTGGCGAGTTGGAGACCAGAGAGAGGCGAGGGCTAGGACGGCCGGTAACAAGAGGTGATGGGTGCCGTTGGTAACTAGGTCCAGCCACGGAGGGCATGACGGCGAAGGAGGACATTCGACGGCTGCTGCGTGCAGGAGAGTGTATTGTTGGAACGCTGACCGGCGGCATGGAACCAGTTCGAATAAAAGGCGGCCTGGAGCGTTGACGCTCTCTCTGAGTAAATGGCGATTGCCCCCGGGCCATCACGGGACTCATCATTGACGTGCTTGGATGAGAAGGTACGGTAAAAAACTGTTCTGTCGACCCGTCTGTTGTCCGCGACATGTTGACGGCCTTCTCATGCGACTGTTGAAGGCTCATGGCAGACTGTCGAGCGCTGGGGCGATCGTCGAGGCGCGCGTTGAATGCCCAGTACTCCTCCATTGCGTCGGCCTCGGGGACCTCGAAACTGCCATTGCTTGTCTGTGAGTCTGAATAGACGCGATCGAGTTCCCGAAGCTTCTGCCATGTCCAGCTCGGGTTTGCACCGAGGAAGTTGAAGGAATGGTTGTCCTGGAGGTACGCGTCGGGTTGCGTAATGTAAAGCCGATGCACTCCCGTAGCCTTCATGACCACATTGTCCATCAAGAACATCGCGGTCCATAGGGTAGGGGTCAGCAGCTCCGGAGGTGACAGGAATCGGAGCCGAGAATCCTTGTGTAACTTGCGCAGAGGCACCCAGGCTTGCTGCAGCCCAAAGAACCTGTGCACTCTGGGGTCTGAGCCGCATGGGGAGTTGGGGCTAGCAGGATGGGGACTGACCCGCAGAATGTCCTGGAAGGCGTTTCCGATGGCAATCTGCACGCTGCGAGCATCAGCACCCCGTACTTGGACTGTCTTGATCAGGCCGCGGCTCTTGAGGCGCTGATCAATGAGCCTGCCCGGGGCACAAGCTCTAGGCAGCAGCCATCCCGTACCCTGCCCAACCCAATCGTCATACGAAGCCAGCCCTTGGGGCTCTGGGGTGGCTCTGCTGTTTGAGTTCGGCCCCGGGGTCCACTCGTGTCGTCCGCCAGATGAGCGAGGGCTCTTGAAATCCTGTGCTTCTAACCATATTCCCTTCAGGGGGAATGGCAGGAACACCACCTCCAACTCCCATGGAGACGTATAGCACGGCAGTGCAGATGTCTCGAGTTGGTTGACCCGAGCTTGTAATACTTCGAGCTGGCTGGCCAGAGCAGCACGCTCAGCAGCCCGCACTGTGGCATTGGACGAGAAGGAGACATCGCTGACAGTGGCGTCGTCGTCACGCTGGGTGGTGCGACGTGTGCTGGCAAGGCTGGCAGCATCATCATTCAGCCTCCTCTCTGCGTCATCCATGCGTGTCTCGAGCTCTGTTACTCGAAGATCAGCCACGTCATGTTTGTCCGAGCACTCTTCATGAGCCGTATAGTAAAGCGACCCAGTTTCCAGTTTGTCAAGTCGTTGGCTGTGGTCCTCGACGGCTTCACTTAGGTTTCGTAAAGCCTCGTTCTTGTGGTTAGGAGATGAGAATGAGTCCCCAGGGGTTGTAGCCTTCATCTGGGAGGGTCCTGGTACTGGAGTAGCGGCTCCAGATGGTACAGTGACGTTGTCATCACAAGCTTGGCCATCTGGGTTGATTTCAGGCGGGACATCAGTGCTTTTGCCGGCCTGCGCGCCTTCCTTGGCTGGGGCCACACTACTTAGTGTGTTAAGGCCCACCCCGTGGAACGGTCGTAGATATCTCATCTGGCTGGACGCCGTGGTAGAAGCCGACTGCGAGTCTGGGAACAGACACTGCGATGGAATTGGCGGGAGCGGTGTTGGGCATCCTTGGGTGGAAGGCACATTCCTCCAGCTTAACGTATCCGGCATGGAATCGTTATCCTGTGCGGGCGGGGGTGGCTTGACCGGCGGAGGGGGTGCGCAAAATCCCATGTTGGAGGCAAAGGAATCAAAATTGAGCCCGGCGAAGTCCATGGCGGCTCCCGCAAGACTGGAGGGCATCTGAAAAGAAGCGAAATCCTGGACAGGACTCAGCGGAGCCCTGTTTGACCTTGGCTTCTCATTCTCCTGTCCTGGCATGTTGTCCATTACTGGCGCAGCGGGCGCTGCTGTGATCTGGGTGTTTTGTCCGTCATCATGGAAGCAGGCGTGATGCGAGCACATGCACCAGCCAGCCTGGTCCGCGGCATTGGCTCCTGCGCCGGCGACCTGGCGGCCCCAGAAACGGCGGCAGCCGCACTTTGGGCCGTTGGGACCATGGCTTAGGTCGACAAAGTTACATGGACCTCCAGGCAGGGCAGAAAATGCAGGTGGGGGTGTATTCCTCGGTGCGCCGCCGTCATTGAAGATATTAAAATGGGAGAAGCTGCCATCCAAGTGTGGAGGGAACGGAGTAGCGGCCATTGAGCACGGAAGAGCTCATGTCTTTAACCAGCGATCTGGGGGCTCAAGTGACATTGGAAGCGCCGACGACGTGCGAATAGCTATGCGCGGGCGTCGGGATCGAGAAGACCGGTACGTCGAGATCGGGCCTCGAGAACTCGAGGCGAGCGGGAGCGGGTTGGGCGACTCGAGGTAGATATAGGCGATTGGAGCGACAAGAGACTAGGCGGCAGCGAGCGAACTACTAGGCGTGAGAGGGGACTTGGTGATATCTATGCTGCAACAAATGTCAGTCTCACAGTCGCAACCCCCAAGGCCTTGTAGTCCGGCCCATGCGCGGCGGCCATGGAATTCCCGATGCAGGTACTGACACATTGGACGGGTGAAGCCTGGGAAATGCTGCGGCGAGATGTGGCGACGCTAGATATTTATGCGCGGTGATGCGCTGACGATTGTTGGAAACGAGGCAGAGGATGGCGCATGCGATGGCAGGTTGGGATTGTTCGCTCAAGAGGAGAAGGTGAGGCGTGAGATCGCTGGGATGGGGGATGGGGATGTGGAACTGGGGTGGACAGGTGGAGGGGGGTGGGGGGGTAGCACAACCTTGAAAGTGTGCGACGAACCAAGCTGCCTCCCTCCCTCCTCCAAGTAGTGGATGGTGGATACTGCGGTAGCTGTCCCGGTCACGACACCAGCATAACACACTCACTCACTCCTTCGACCTCGCATAACATACGTAGACCTTCCGCCCCCCCTCGCATGATTAGGGCGTCAACAAGCGACAGCACGACAGAGACTTGACCCCGATAAGACATGCTGCAGCCCAAGGGCGACTCCCTGCATTGCCCTGACCGAAAAGACCCTACCAACAACACACACCCACACCACTGCCGCCGTCCCGCCCTATCTCTCTCTCCATCAGTACCTGGCCAGACACGCGTCGGGGCTCCATCCTATTGGTCCGACACGCCCTCCGTGTCAGGTTCGTGTAAATGTGCAGCCAGCCAAGTACACTTAAGTGCCAGCACTCCTCGCCCCTCACTCTCGACCATAGCAGCATCTGTGTCGCCCCGCAAAAATGTACCTGCAGTGCTGCATGCTCTTTCACGTTCAAAAACAACCGACACGCCCGCCTCATCACATTTCCGCCTGTTTTGTGTGTGACTCCATCTAATAATAGTCGAGCCAGAGATGCACTTTGGCGTTCGCAATTTCAACCATTTCTTCACACCTAGCATGAACGGGCGCCTGACCCAATTATTTCAATCAGCCTTGAGTTGTAGCCTATAGCTTGCGCAGCTTGCGCATGCCTGCTGGAGTGCACTGACTGCACTTATGGCCCACATCCGATGACAGCCTCACAATTGCTTAGGGTCCATACCCAAATAACCCGCCTCAGCATCACTCACAAGAGCCTGGCAATGACCAACGAGAGTTTAGCCCTACAACAGACCCAGGCGGCTATTTCCAGTATTTGAGATTGTCTCACAGGCTCACGGCCATTATGACTCAGGGTTAGGGAAACGTGCGGCAGTGCTCAAGAATTACTTTTCTGCTGGCTCTATATTCACTTCGAACTTTGACATGCCATCCTGATCATGTCACCCGTGCGGGCAGGCAGGTGCTCTAGGTGCAATATTCAGTCCCTATAGAATCATCGAGCAGCCTGCGTGGCTACTGACGAGTGCACATGCAGCCTGTTGTGAGTCACCCTTCAGCAACGTAATTTGGTTCCATCCAACCGGGCCAACTCGGGTCGATCTCAGCAGTTTTTGGATTCCGCAAATCGCTGGAAACTTCGTTAGAGAGACCAGTTCCAGCTGGCGCTGGGGAGATTTACCCTGCCCAAGTCGCCATACCCAGAGCTCTATTTCGAAAGGTCTGCAGTGCTCTACAAGCTACCACCTTTGTATCACCTTCCGAAGGTCCACAGTCTCATCACAACATATCGACCGGGAGCTCTAGGACGTCCAGGGCCTGCTGGGCTACTCGTGGGACTGGCATATGATTGAGACCTATCGATAAACAAGGTTGCAGTTGCAGTGGTCATGATCCTCTCGATCCTGGGGAGACACCTAAAAGTCCAAAATAAGGTCGGGAGCTTCCACTGCCAAGGACAAACTCCTATGTACACTGCCACAATCACCCGCTGCTAACTTCCGTGTGTCTTGAATTCGGACCGTTCCAAAGTCTGCGCAAACTTGGAGTCGGGTTTTCTGGCCGCAATTGCCTCCTCGCAGTTAGGACAGTAGTGCGTTGTGGTATGAACCCTAGCCGAGAGGCGGTTGATGTACATGAAGCTCATTAAAAATGAAAAAGCACTCCAGGCCCTGTATTTTCCGGTCAGCCTCGCCTGTTGAAGTGCACTCCTGGGCAGTATGGCTCTTGCGCTCGATGTGGTTCGCCATTGCGTAGTGGCTTGTGAGGTAAGAAGAGGTCATCTTACATGTCTTCCTTCTTCACATGCTTCTCGATCCTGGTTTGCACTCTGCTATGGCAGAATGGACAGTCTACCCAGGCTTCCTTCGTTCCAAGATGCTTGAGCTCGAGTGGATGGTCCTGGTCGTTGACTGTCGTGCTGTACTTGTTGCCGACAGACAAGTTGGAGGGCTCGCTAGGAAGCAATGAGATTCGAAAACCTCAAATATAACTGAGTATCGACCGATCAAGCTTACACTTTGGTGCCTTGGTCTGCCTTCTTCTGGTCTTCTGCTGTCACCTTCGGCACGCCCCTGACCGTCTGCGGTGAGGTCAAGGGGGGTATCTGAGAATTCATGATGCTGTATTGATATGTAACGTAGAAGAAGAGGTGCGAATCAAACGTAGTTAGATTTTGAACTCGGTGTTCGGAGCGCCACTGAATATATCTCACACAAGAGGTTGGACAAACTTGCAGTCCTCTCGCCGCTGTGGCGATTTTCAGCCCACAGCCTGCAGAAAACGAGTCCCGAGATGGTGTTGATGGAGATCACTCGACATTCTTTCTCAAGTCACAATAGCCAAGCGACCCAATACAATACCCCGAGGTAAACTAGTGTCTTGGCCGCAAGATTGTGTCCATTTTCAGCTAGATGTGGCGGTGTTGTAGGCAAAATGGCAAGATGACGCCTATGCTGCGACCATTCAAACTTTGCCAACTGGCTCGGAAATTCCACTACTTGTTTGCTAAAGGTCAGCAACCATCCGGTAGCAGAAAACCCACCTATCTGTGTGATTTTGGCCTCCGCGGTGCGAAACTGGTACATGACCAAAGATCATCTCTGGGGCTATCGACGTCACAAAGGGGATATACAGCCTGAATCTCATTAGCGCTTACAAGACAACCATCTCATGTACTAATACATGCCCCCGGGCTCTACGCACAACGGTAGCATCCCAGACAACTCAAGGGTCTACAAAAGATCCAACAATACTGAAAGCCAACGTCGGCAAATCGATGAAACGACGTCATATGACTCCTCGGGTATCAACAAGCACTTCAACATTCACAAACTTGCCTGCGAAAACATATCAAGTCATGTGGAGTCTCAGGTGCTAAAAACTTTAGTGTTTAAAGTAAGTCATTACCTACTCACTGAGGATCGACACCATATCTTTGAGGCTCGCATGCAGATACAATAGTAAGTCTGGAGCATGCCCAACTCCAAGCACAGATTGGAATCGAGACTCCTTGGGTAGTTTCGTGGAAGAGAAGGTAGGAAGATGGCGCAGGGTTTAGTCGCCCTGGTCTGTCCCATTGGCAAGCGCATCGGATAGGTATGGATCATCGACACTGTGACAGACGAGCGCATAGCTATCCAGCAATCGTTGTGGCTGTTGGTTGTGGTCGCACTGAGGATCTGTAAATGCCTTGGATAATTCCTTGGTACGACGGATGATGCACGGTGCATATCAGGGGGCTTGAGCGATCCCAGCTGGGCGAAGCGGGGAGGCGACCACTTCCCACTTGCACCATCAGCTCACCCTGCTCACACCCAGGAGACCAAGATCAAAAGCGTCCAACCAACGGCAGGGAGCTCTCTGAGATCAAGCATCTGAATCATTTCACGTCGAGACCTCTCGGGCTCATGTGAACACAATGACCTGGGCCACCTCAGCCCCCGCCGCGGGCGTCTCCCGGGCCCAGCTTAACGAAGTAATCCGGGTGATACATAAATGCCCCATCATTGATAACCACGCCCATCCTCTGCTCAAGCCGGAAGCTCTTTCCAAGTATCCGCTGATCTCCATCACGACCGAGGCATCTGGAGACGCCATCCACGCCGCATTCACCAGCCTGTCACACCTCCGCGGTGTGAAGCAGCTGGCTCACGTGCTCGACTGCGCGCAGACATGGGAGGCTGTCGTGGCTGCCATTGAGCAGCGGAGGCTGGAAGACTACGATGACTGGATCAGTGAGTGCCTGGATGGAATCGAAACGATCCTTGTAGATGATGGACTTGATGCCCCGGATGACGCGTACGACTACGATTGGCACAACTCGTTCACGCGGAGCGGATGCAAGCGCATCGTCCGCATCGAGACTGTGGCGGGCAAGATCTTCCAGAAGCATGCTGCCGACTTCAAGGAGGGTGACAACTCCGAGGATCTGTTTGACCGAGCTATCGAGGAGTTCGACGCCGAGATCCAAAGCGCCCTCGAGGACCCGGAGGTGGTCGGCTTTAAAAGCGTGATTTGCTACCGCACCGGGTTGGATATACCGGCCGTGGTCGATCTGACCGTTGCGAAAGCCTCCTTCGATGAGATTGTGACTGACTACGCTGGGCCGGCTGAGTTGGCGCGCATACAGCACCCCGGCCTCAACGACCTCCTGGTGCACCGAGCAGCCGCGCTCATCAGCGAGATGCCAGGGCGAGAGAGGAAGCCGCTGCAATTCCACACCGGGCTGGGGGATAACGACCTCACGCTTGCAAAATCGTCTCCGGCGCATCTGCAGGAGTTTATCCGGACGTATCCGAAGGTCCCGATCGTGCTGCTACATGCGAGCTACCCTTTTACACGAGAATTAGGCTACCTGGCGACGGTGTATGCGAACGTGTACGCTGTGCGTGCTACTGCTCTCTTTCCCCTGACATTGTATTGAGGATGATGTTTTTCATGATCCTCGAGCTCACCTATTTTCAATCCCAAAGCAATTCTCTCATTTGGATTCCACTGACTATGAGGGCTGGGCAGGACATTGGTGAGATCTTCCCCTTCGTCAGTCAGGATGGTCAGGCGATTGCGGTGCGCCAGATTCTCGAGCTCTGCCCGTGGTCCAAGATAATCTGGTCCACCGATGGCCACTGGTTTCCTGAGACATACGCGCTTGCCATAATACAGATCAGGGAAGTGTTAGAATCAGTGAGTCTGGTCCGATGCCACACCATTGAGCAATCAAGTCACTAACTAGACCCAAGGTTCTGTGCGACTATGTCCGCAAGGGGGCCATGAGCTGGAAATCAGCTATCCAACTCGTCCGAGATATCCTCTACAACAACTCCAACAAGTTATACCACCTCGGTCTCTCCTTCTCTGAGTGGGAGACGGACTACGAAGGCGGCGACGCAATGGAAGACGAAGCGACAGACCTTGAGATCTTCACACATGTCATTCGGGGCAAGTCGACCCCCGACTTCATCCGCATCGGTTGGACAGACTTGACAGCGATGCCCCGGATGAGGATGATTCCTTTCAGGAAGCTCATCACGTCACTGGAAGAGGGCAAGCCTGTGGACATTGGCATTACGAAAGCCTGCTTTGGCCTGTTACAGCATGACTGGATGTCACCTGGAACCAGCGCCAGCGGGGAGTATAGGCTGCACCCTGACTTCTCGTCCTTGAAGAGTGGACCCATCCCGGGACATTTCAGCATGTATGGCGACTTTCGTGAGAAGGATGGGTCTGTAGTAAGTGGGTTCAAGGGATATCGCGAACTGTGACTTGTTATTGTTTGCAACAAAAAGAGAGTCTAACTAATGATAACAGGTCCCACTCTGCCCCAGAACGCAACTAACGAGGGCCCAAGAACATGGAGCAAGACAAGGCCTAGCCTTCCTCGTGGGTTTTGAGATTGAGTTCTTGCTCCTCCAGCGCAACGAGTCCGGAAAATTCGAGCCACTGGCCAACGACGGACATTCCTGGTCCGTGTCTCGCTTCTTCTCGGACCAAAGGATTCCCAAGCTCCTCGCGGACATCACCAGGGCTTTGGAGTCGATGGAGATCTTCATCGAGCAGGTTCACGCCGAGAGTGCGCCGGGCCAGTTCGAGCTCGTCCTCCCGCCGTTGCCGCCCGTCCAGGCCGTCGACACCCTTCTTCACGCCAGAGAGGTGATTGCTGCCATGGCGACGGCAGCGGGCTTCAAGTTCACGCTGTATCCGAAGCCTTTCCCGGATATTTGCGGGACTGCGGCGCACGCGCACATCTCGATATCTTCCGCCGGGGGTGACAAGAAGGAGACGTTTGAGCCCTTTTATGCAGGCATCCTGAAACATCTGCGTGCCATCATGGCGTTTGCGTATAGCAACCCAGCGAGCTATGAAAGAATGGCCGATGGGGCTTGGGCTGGGGGAAGGTGAGTCTGTTTCTTCCACAAACAGAACTGCATAAGTGCATAGTGATATCCAACGATGCTAAGTGCTCGGGACAGATGGGTGACATGGGGCACACAAAACCGCGAGGCGCCCCTGCGCAAGATCGAAGGCAGCCACTGGGAGTTCAAATGCCTCGACGGACTCGCCAATCCATATCTGGCGCTAGCTTCAGTTCTTTTTGCCGGGACTAATGGTTTCACAGCCAAGGAGAAGCTGGTCTGGGAGGACTGCGAGGTCGACCCGGCGAGCCTGACGGAGAACGACCGCAAGGAGCTCAACGTGTCGGAGATGTTGCCGGAGAGCGTCGGGAGTGCATTGGAGGCTCTGGAGAAAGATGAAGAACTGACGGGCTTGCTAGGCTCAGAGCTGGTGGAAAAGTACTGTTCAGTCAAGCAATTCGAGCTCAATTTCCTTGAGTCGATGGGGGATGAGGAGAGGCGGCAATTTCTCATTGCACGGTACTAGATACATATAGCCGAAACGCCGTCGGGAGTTACAAAAGTATCCAAGATGTGTCCTGCTAATCAATTACTTTACCATACACAATCCAATCTGTGACAGCCGGCGACTTATCCCACAAGGGCAACACCGGGTGACAACCACACTCGTGACGTGAAGGGGTCTACATGAGAGAGGTGCTCTCCACCTCGTCAGCCCAGCCGTATGGGATCTATGAACACTCCTTGGCAATAGTTTCCATCGCCTTTATGTATTCATGGACCTCTTTCGCCCCGACAAGAGTGAGATCCCTCCTCCTCCCCTCAAACACAATATGCGGCACTGAATCAATGCCGTTGGTCACAGATTCCCTCAGCGCCGCCTTCACATCAGCCGCGCCCTCGCTCTCGTCCTCCACGACAGCCTTCGCTTTCCCGCCGTCTATGCCGGCCTCCAGACACGCTGCCACCAAGGTCTCACGGGAGCTGGGGTTCTGCTCCTCCTCAAAGAACTTCCTGTACAGCGCGTCCACAAGCCTGTTCGCCGTCTCCGCGCCCGCTTCTTCCTGGAAGTATTGGATAACGCGGTGGGTCTGCAGGGTGTCGGCGATGTCGCCGCCGAAGCTGAACTTGATGCCGCTGGCCTCGCCGAGCGTGCTCATGTACTCGACGAACATGTTCATCTTCTCCTTTGAGCCATCGTACTTGCGGTCTCGTTGCCAGGCAAACTTTTCCTGAGCGGGACCGAAAGATGGGTATAGCTGATAAGGCAGGAACTGTACTTTGAACGAGACCTTGGAGGAGACCTCGGGTGGGAGCTGGGCGAGGGCGAGGTCGAGGCGCTTTTTGGCGAGGTATGTCCAGGGGCAGATAGTATCTAGGGTGAATGATATTTGTGAATTATACATTTTAAATAGTGGTATAAGGATACGCAGAGGGGTTTTGGTGACGTCTTATTGCTGCGTGGCCGGCGGTTTCTGTATGGGCTGGCTTCAGTGATGTCGGGCCAGAGAATCAAAGCCCGTCACCGTTGTCATTAGTATTGTATTTAGCTGTAGACTCGCTGCGGGGAAGCCGCCAACTAATCGGAGATCGTCGCGCTATTTACCGGGAGATGCCCAGACAAGGCCAATTGTGCCCACCCGCTAGACTACTTACTTATTAATACTGCCTCTATTGGGCCTTAAAACCAAGAGACTCATGCCCTAGAGACTTGCTCAGACTATAGCAAGGATATATAATCGAATACTCAACAGCACAGGACGCACAGTGAAAACATCCACTTAGAGCCTGTAGCTCATGAGCATCGACATCTCATCGTGGTCCAAGGTGCAGGCCGTTATGGGTAAGCTACGGGCCGGCCCATATCTCTTTTTAGGCCTCTACAATTCCTGTTCAAGAAACGTCTGTACATTTCTGGAATCTGTACGGCTTCCATAGGTCTATGAACATCTCCTCAAAAATCCAGCATGATACTGATTACCGACTACGAATTAACCTTAATTAAACTCCTCGATTATACTTTACCGGATTATCACTGGGTGATTTTCTCCATTAGTCTGACCAGCACAAAACTCCAATGGATCCACTCGAAGCCATAAACACTAGACTGAATGTCCCCAGGCAGGAGGGGGACCGTTTCCCTCTTGCCTCTATCTTCCAGCTGGGGACGTAGGGCTACAAGTACCCGCTCAATCTCGGCCTCTGAAAGGCCGTCCTGGTCTGGCCCAGCGACGTCACGGGAACGCGACCATCCCCATCCGGCAATCCAGTTTGTCGTCAGCTGCATGACCACGTCCGCAGCTTCAGCTCCCCAGTTGTTAGACACAAACAGTTGAGCGATGCGCTTTGCGTTCAGGATGTCCTCTGCCTCGAGAGGTGCAGATCTCATTCGTGGGGGTACTTTCCATAGGTCGGCGATGGCCGCTGTAGGCACAGTGAAGAGACCTGGGCCCACTGCGGCGTCCAGAGTCAGCAACCGAAGCGCTGGGTCACAGGCTATATTTGGCAGTTTTTATGATCGAGACGGTCAAAATTCAGTCCGGAAGCTACTTACTGACTGGACCATAGACATGGTATTCCCAAGGAAGATCACTAAATCGTGTTAACTACTTCCTTGGCGCCCAAAGTAATGCATCGTGAGAAATTCCAACACAACCGACGGGGACCCGTAGAAGGAGAAGACTTATGCTCACCGATTGTGAACCCTTTCGCTCTCGGGTCCTCTCAAACTGTAGTGATCCACGCAGTACAGCTCGTTTTCGATCAAAGTTGTGTCAATGACGGCGATTCGTCCGGTATCATCGTTTGCAAACCCGGCGAACAGATACGCGGCCATGAGGGAGGGGGTCCACGAGCTGAATGGCGATAGGATGTCTATTGCCCCGACGAGATGCTTCTGCATGTGGTCCGGGTTCCGCTCCAGGTACTCATCGAGCGTCCTTTGTGGCAATCCATTCTGGTGGTCGAGGAAGAAGTGTGGTATGATGCGATCCTCCATGTTCAATCTCTTGTTGAAACGACGGAGCGTGGCTCCGCCCGATTTGTCCGTGAAGCATCTGAAGAGGAAGCGTGGGAGGTCTCTTTCTTGCATCCTGCCTTGCCTTTCTTCCAGCGTGGGAGGTGCTGGAGGCTGTCCAACCAGGGGGCCGCCAACAAACTGCCAGGGGAAACTCGTGCCCAACGGTGATCGGGGATGACCATACTCGTCTTCTGGATTGTTTGCTTCAACGGGTTCTTCTAGGAACAGTGCTCTCATAATAGAGCCTCCCCAATCCGTCACCAAATTCTCAGAAAGTCGAGGGGGACGCCGAGACATGATGATGGCTGCAGGCTGGACGAGGTGTGGGACAGCAAAACTGAATGCCGGGTTTGGTATTACTATACGACTCCGAGGAATGGAAGGTCGACTCAATACTCGGATTGTTTTTTTGCAATGATTCTGGTGATCAGATGCAAGAAAGAAGTCTTGGGTAGCACTAAAAGATCGAGATATATCCGCATGATTCGAAGGTTAGCATCTTGAACCCCAAAGCGGTGCTTGGACAAAGACGAGGACCAGACGTTAGAGCCTCATCCCGGTATATTCCTTTGAAAGAGTTGCGATGGTTAGTAACTGAAGTCTTGTTGAATTTCAATTTGTGTCTACTGCACTGAAGGACAGGGGCTTCCTTCATCAATTGTGTTGTCCGGGTTTTCTACAGTGAGGCGCTGTGGCTAGTGTAAGTCTCTGTGAAAATGATTCCTTTATATTGCATTTAAGGCGTCTTTACTATCAATTCCGGAAACGGAAAGCCTCTTTGATGTCATTTAACATGCTGTCGGGTAGCACCAGACAGTGGCTTTTCATCACCCCTCGAATGACAGGACAATGTAAATATAAGAAAACAGTATTTCATGCTTGCACAAACAGTCTTTACCGCCAGAGGATATCAGATTTACTCAATTACAGCTGTTTCTTCGATGTTGGGTACTTTTTAGGTAATCATTTGATCAATATGGCGACGGCCGCAGCCGCAATGGACGACTCGCAGAGGCGGGTAGCTGCTCGAGGTAGTATTTACGCCCACGCAGGACAGATTATGCTGCGCTATTTCAACCACGAACATAATCGGGAAGAACAAGAGCTTGGAGAAATTCGAAGATTGGCCCGTGAATGGTGTATTCAGTACTTCAAGAAAGCATCATTCCAAGATGTCCGTAGCTCACAAGATGGCACCCTCAATTGATCACTGTTGGCGATGCTAACCAGAGCCTTTGCATGGTAAATAGATCCCACTGCATCAACACCCAAAGATCAACAGGCTGTATGGAACGGGTGAGCCACTGAGCTGTAAGAATTAGTCCTCTCCTTTACAGTTCACCGTCTTTCATGCTTTCAATTTCTTAGAACATATTGGTTTAGGCTCCGGAGCAAGCTACTAATATGAAACAGATGAGCTTGACGAAGACGCCCCTGACAACCCCTGGCTACTGTTCCACCCAGATGCCTTCAACTTGGATGTTGTCCCATGGCGCCGCTTCAGCGACGAACGAGCCGAAACTTCACGGGCAGAGACGACGACCATGAAGGACTTCTACCAAGAACCATACGAGTTTGGTGTGCTCAAGGCGAAATGCGTCACAGCTCGCAAACTAAATGACGCAGAATTCCAGACCGCGACTGAACACGTGAGGTATAATGGGTCGCTAAGACGACATAAGCTTCCAGCAGGGTTTCCTGACAAGCTGGGGATTTCAGCTGATGACCTGTGGAGAGACCAAGCTATCATCCGCTTCATGCCTGAGTTCATGGTCTGGCTTGGCCATACCCCGGCTCAATGGGCTGCGGTGGCCATGTCAGTTGAGCAGAGAACCCTGTACAAGAACAAATATATGGCTCGGAGTGGCAAGATGTTTTTTGGGCGGGCGGAGAAGATCCGCTTACGCCAGGGAGGGGATGGTCCTACGAGATATCGGGCGCCAGGTCATCGGAGACTTATTAATAAGTGGCGACAAAAGCTTGGTAAACCAAAGCTTTCTAAAGAGAAGCTCTAGAGCCTTGAGTTCAAGTTGACATGTTGGGCCTGTATTTGGCAGCGGCGCGCTTGGACACGGCCTGTACCGATAGTAGTTGCTTGTATGTAGGAGAATAGTAAGTGAGCTTACCCTGTATTCTATCATTGTTGATCCTCGGATGTCTGGCTGTCCTCTCGACACTATTGTTTGGTATGATAGCGCAGAGAAGCGCTAGGAGCTCCATTTACGAGCCATACTGTACAGAGTTCCATGCCTTTTGGGGGGGGGGGGGCAACAAATCGACCATTGCCGATTTGGCAAGATGTCATCTATCCAAGTCTACCTGCCCGGCTAAAATCCAATTCAGGCGTCACCAGTCTCATTTCTGTGTGGGGTATGGGCAAGTACAGTCCACCTCATGAGGAGGCTACTTGGTGTAAGTCACTCCCCTGCAGCAATCAGTGGGGCTCCCCGCAGTCAGGTACCGCACCACGCTGCACAGCTCCAGTTCCGCGCGCCACTTCCCGCAGCGACGCCCCAAGCCGAGACCCTGTCCTGGGAGTTACAATTTGGCGACCTGTCCTTTGATTGACAGAATCGTCCCAAGAGCTCCAGTTTCCACAAGCTGACGACGCCAACAACCTACGCCCATTTCTCCACACGCGCTCAATTGCATGATCCAGATCTCTAAGCAGGCCTTTATGGGGACGAGGTGACAGGTTGCGACTCTTCTGGAAGTGCGCACATCGTTGGTCCGCTGCCAAAATCTCGCGGCGCAACTCTCCTCTTGGACCAACACCATCGACCACCCGACCGAGCACAACGAGCCAACAAGCTACAAAGCCGCGACCCAACACCACATTCTTGCGACCTGAAAGAGGTCTCTCCCTCGGCCAGCCATGGCTTGGCAGAGCCCCTACGACAGTCCCTATCCCAATGCGGGCCCCCAAACCCCCATGAACGGCTTCAAGGACCAGGACCTGGACGAGGACGCCTTTGGCCCAGCACCTAGCAACATCGTCAGCGCCTTTGACGCCTTCCGTATGCTCTACCCTTCTCCCCAGGCTAAATACATTACTGTCTCCTCTTAGACACTAACACTTGTCCCGTCTCGCAGCCAAATCGAAACCTCAGTATGTCACCCGGACCGCGGGCGGTGGAAAATGGACCGTCGCCATGATCGTCGTCACCCTCGTCCTTGTGTGGTCCGAGCTGTCGCGGTGGTGGCGCGGCACCGAGCAACACACGTTCGCCGTCGAGAAGGGCGTGGGCCACGATATGCAGATCAACCTGGACACGGTCGTGAAGATGAAGTGCTCCGACCTGCACATCAACGTCCAGGACGCCGCCGGCGACCGCATCCTTGCCGCCTCCAAGTTCAAGCGCGACCCAACGTCATGGTCCCAGTGGGTCGACATCAAGGGCAACCACAGGCTCAACAGAGACAAGCATGGCAAGATCATCACGGGCGAGGGCCACGAGGAGGGCTTCGGGGAGGAGCACGTCCACGACATTGTTCGCCTGGGCGGGAAGAGGGCCAAGTGGGCCAAGACGCCGAAGCTGCGCGGCCCTAGCGACAGCTGCCGCATCTTTGGCAGCATGGATCTGAATAGGGTCCAGGGCGATTTCCACATCACTGCCAGGGGCCACGGATACATGGAGTTCGGGGAACACTTGGACCATAACTGTAAGTCCTGCTGGGATTGACACACACCCTATACCGTGCTCTTGAGACCCATATCTGACTGGCAATCGTGCACACACAGCCTTCAACTTCTCGCACATCGTCAACGAGCTCTCGTTCGGCAGTTTTTTCCCATCGCTTGAGAACCCTCTTGACCGGACCGTCAACGTGGCCACGAGCACTTTCCACAAGTTCCAGTACTTCGTCTCCATCGTGCCGACTGTATACAGCGTCGGGCCCGCTAGCCCGTACAATGACAACACCTTGTTCACGAACCAGTACGCCGTCACCGAGCAGAGCGCTGAGGTCAGCGAGCGCGTGATTCCGGGCGTTTTTGTCAAGTATGACATCGAGCCCATGCTCCTGCAGATCGAGGAGTCAAGGGATAGCATCCTGGTCTTCCTCATCAAGGTCATCAATATCCTCAGTGGTGCGCTCGTCGCCGGCCACTGGGGCTTCACGCTCTCGGAGTGGGCGAAGGAGGCATGGGGCAAGAGG
Organism: Diaporthe humulicola; assembly: GCA_038088545.1. Classification (NCBI taxonomy): domain Eukaryota; kingdom Fungi; phylum Ascomycota; class Sordariomycetes; order Diaporthales; family Diaporthaceae; genus Diaporthe; species Diaporthe humulicola. The sequence goes on along the minus strand of JBBWSL010000002.1, from coordinate 100,145 downwards.
CGCAGGAGGCACACCGGCATGATTGGTGTCAATGAGAAGGATGCTTATCGTGATTAGTGTTAGACAGAGCAGAGTGGTCCTACTTCTTTATTTGAGGATTTGAAACTGTCTGGATGCATTTATACCAATCTGACATATATAGAGCACTAGGAAGGCGCAAGGTCAAAATGGATTTCCGGTTTCTCTGTTACCCCAGCCCTCCACAAGACTGGCCCAGCGCAGACAGCATACTCGGTGGTCAAGCTGCCTCTGGTTTTACCAGTCTTCCCCAGACACGAGGCATCAAATCATGCGGCTCCATACTCGCCTCGATCTCGACGCTTTGCCAGACCCCGGCCCCGACGAACATTTCCCTGGTGACCCGGTCAAGTCGACACCCACCGAACACACTCGGCCAGACCAAGCCCCAAAGCCCTGGAAGGAGGTAGTGCCGATGGTCAGTTGTTCCATATTTGGCGATGGATGATGCCTGCGCGGGCTCGGTGATAAGGGGGACTCACACTGTGCAGCCCTCGTCACCACGTCCGTACTCCGACAATGCTCCCAGAAAAGGAGCTCACCGCCGGGCTTAAGGAGCCTATATAGATTCCTGGCCTGCTCCTCTGGGTGCGGGACAGAGCACTGCCCATCCAGAACGCGTTACCAAATACCCATCCATCCAATTCGGGCACGCGTGCGACACAAAGGGGGCGGGGGGCAGAAACTCACCAGCACCTGCATGCAGACAACACAGTCGATGCTCCCCTCAACGACGCCGAACCGCGCCAGCGCCTCGCCGTCCTCGACGCCGCAGGACACGAGCGTGTACTTGCCGTCCTGCCCCAGCGGCGTCTCCCGCAGGCGATCGTTGAAGGCCGGGGCGAAGGCCGTGTTGGGCTCCACGCCGTAGATGTGGCCGACGCGCGAGGCGTCGAACCGGTCCAGCTGGGTGCCTGCCCCGGGCCCGAGGTCCAGGATTATGCCATGAGCCGCGGCGACGAGCGAGGGAACGGGGGTTGTGGACTCGTAGGCTATGAAATTGTGCCCTGAGGATGGATTGTCAGTGAAAGCATGGCATTCTTCTGCGGGAAGCTGGTGGTCTGGGGTACAGGGCACTAGGACTTGTGCTATGTGTGGGAGTGGTAGGGCGTTCAGGGGTGTCGCTTCTGCTCGGTTGCCCGAACGAGGACTGCACTTGAGAGTTGAATACGGGTGAAGTGACGACTGTGCGGAGGAAGGGAAATCGTTCAACCCACGTTGTGCCTGGTAGAACTCGGCAAAGGCCTGATCACGAACATCCCTGTTGCTGAAGAGCACGCGGAGCTGACCTCGGCGCAGACGGGACCAAACATCTTTAAGGTAAACTATCAACGTGTAAGCGAGGAACAGAAACAAGGCGTTTCCCCTGAACATGGTAGCAAAGGAAATGCGAATTGGCCTTGGGGCTAGTGGATATGTTTGTAGGAGGGGAGAAACTCGACTCACACCAGGCGGCGCTTTGGAATCGCGAGCGGATGCCGATATAACCATTTAGTCTCGCCCGAAGGGCTGGGGATAGAAAACCTCGTGGCGGAGTGGTATCAGGGGAAGACATGTCTGGGAGGGTAGACCGTCCCAAGAGTGTGACGAATGAATTGGGAGGCAGATATCTCGGGCAGCTGCCGGATGGGTGGGGGGAAACTGGAAAATGAAGAACAAGGAAGAAAGCCAGGGGGTGGTCACCGGCCAGAACTTAGAAAGAAAAACAGAGGATGAGAAAAATGCTTGGCTTTTATACCATGGGCAAGTAGGGGGGGAGGGAGCGTGTAAGTCCCGTCATAATGTTAACCCGCGCCGCAGGAGAGATAGAAGAGGACGGCCGAGAGAGGTATTGAGGTGGGAATGGGCTGCCTGCTTACTATCTCCGGAACCCCATGCATCCTCCTGATCGCGACCAATCGTCTGACACCGTTTCAAAGGCATCCTTGTCACCTGCCCCATTGATGCCATCACTAGACCAGCCCCCAGACCACACAACTCGGGCCCCAGTGTTGCTCGCTCGAAAACAGTTGTATTTTGTCTATATGCTACATGCATCCTTGCCATTCTACCAGGCTCCCGGTCAGCAAGGAAGGTATCGTAAGTCTATTTTGTATCGTAACCGGATAATGCATCATCCTTCCAGCGATCACAGCCCCATCATGTTCGTGGTGTTGAAGCCTGCCATCCTCTTGACCATGAGCCAGAGCTCAAACGCCTTCAGCTTGACCTCCACCCGGAGGAAGCCCAGCGACGCGGCGATCAACCTCAGCGTGTTGGGCGGCCACAGGTACGACCCATGTTGTCTGATCTGCTCGAGCTGCTCGTTGAACACCGTCCTCATGCAGTACCTCGCCAGGATGAGGAAGTTCCTGATCGGCCCCTGCCGCGTGTGCAGGCTCTCGTCGAGGCTGCGAGTGAGGTCGTTGGTCTTGAGGATCAGGAGAATTATCCTCGGCACCTGGCCCAGCAGCTGGATCAAGTCCTCGAGCAGGCCCTCCTGAAGAGCCCCGGACATGGTCTTCTGCTCATCCGGCGACTTGGGCTTCATGATGGACGACTGGACCACCGTGAAGTCGCGGCCCGTGATGGCGGACGCGAACAGGGGGAATTGCTCGTCCGTGATGCCGGCCACGTCCTTGGTGTGCTTCTTCATGCGCTCCATATCGCCGTCCAAGAGCGCCAGCCACATCTTCGCGTATGAGCGGCGCATGCTTGTCTCTATATCGCGGTAGAGCCCATGGTCGTATAGGATCACATCGAAGTTGGCGCCGTACCGCCGCGAGTCGTTCTTGCGGATGGAAATGTTGCCGCCGTGCGGGTCACAGTGAAGTGGTGCGCCTTCCCCGAAGATCATTTCGTTGAAAACGTGGGCCAATGTCGCCGACACCTCATCGCGGTCGATACCTTGAGAGTCGAGATACTCCAGGTCGTCCAGCCGGTGGCCTGATTCGCAGGCCATTACGAGGATGCGCTTCTTCGCCCAAATGACCGAGGGGACGACAAGCGGTAGTTTCGGGTACTTGGCAAAGTACGCCTTCGTGCGCATTGCGTTCTCGGCCTCACACTGGAAGTCGAGTTCCTGGGGCAGTGACGCATCCATCTCTTTGGACAGCCACTCTAGATCATATTCCGGAAAGAATCTCTTCAGTGTTGAGAAGGTGAACCTCGTTAGGGCCAAGTCAAGGGGAGCCCAACTCGCCAGGGTTGGATGTTGCACTTTTACGGCGACCTTCTGACCCGTCTCGTTGATTGTGGCCAAGTGTACCTGGGCTAGTGAGGCTGCACCGATCGGCTCGCGGGAAAAGTCGGAAAAGTAGTCGGACAGGTCCTCTCCCGTGTCTCTCTTGAACATCTCTTCGATCGACTCCATCGAGGATACCGGGCATTTGTCCTGTAAAGGGATGAAAGTGGTCGTCCACTCGGTGGGTAGGAGGTAGTTCATAGCACTCTGCAAGCAAGTCAGCGGCTTCGCATTGGGATACCCGTGGTGGAGATGGTGTAGGGCGTACCAGGTGCTGTCCCAGCTTGATGAATATTCCGCCATTCTTCTCCAGAACCCTCAGTGTCCTCTCGGCACTTCTCTTGTGGCAGCCCTTCAGCAAAGAGCTCTTCTCCTCTTCATCTTGGACCTGATCCCTCTGGTTCAACGTTGTTCGGTAGCTGGGCAAGGCCAGGTCAGCTTCGAGGGGGACGTGCGGTACAAGGAGCGACGCACTCGTTTATACAGATGAACAGGGCGGAAGCCACCCTCCCTGCCCTCTCCGCACCTTCGTATGTACCCTTGATGTCGTCTGCCACTGTCAAGAGACCAATTCCAGCCGCCCCTCCCGCGTACAAGACAAGTTTCCTTCTTGGCTTCGTGCGCCGTTTCGTTGAGCTGCCGGATTGGAACCTCTTTCCAGAGCCGAGTTGTCGACGTATGGCTGACTGGCTCGGGGCCGTCTTGTACAGGGAACTACGACATGATGTGCATGTCCAATGCGCCGGGCTGGTCGAGACGCGCCGGAGGAACGTCGAGGATATTGAGGTGTTCATGCTCGAGAAGTGGGATGGTCATCAGGAGTGCCGCATGTTTGTCAAAGCAAGGCCAGAATGCGTTAAACAGGGGTTCAGCTCGTCATCATTAAAACAAGGGCAACGAAAAGAGCGGGAGGCGGTTTGGTCGGAGGTGGAAAAATGAATAAATTATCGAGACTAGCCAGATTTCGGACAAAGTTGACGTATTGCAGCTGCGCGTTTTTGCCAGCAACAGCCGCGGACGGCCGATCATTCTTCGGTTCCCCAACAATCTTCATCGGGGGCCGTCGTATTCGGCGGCTCCGATTCCTCGTCCCGGCCGAGGTTCGTCCATCAACACACTCGACTTCCGACCAGCTGTTTGTCTCTTAATTCGCATTTTCTTTGCACAGGAAGAGACTTGCACCAATGATGAAGCCATTTGAAACCGTGTATAACTTTCTCTTCTTTTTTTGGTGCTACTTGATACTTTCGGTTTTAAGACGCATGTCGCTCAATTTCAGATCTTTGTTAGTGAACCCAGGGCAGATCCCTTCTGTCATCACACACTCCCCAGATCTCCACAGCGCCACCAAGGAACCTCACTGCAGATGGGAATTGCCTTCCACCTTCGCACTGAAAGCGATGTAGCTGAACAATCCCCTTCTCCCCGGAAAAAAAAGGTCGTCTGCGGTCAGGTTGGACCAAGGTCACATGAATCGCTTGTTGCAGCTCCGCAGACCGATGAACATTCAATTTACTGCCTCGTCGGCCGCTCAACCTCTGTTGGCCGCGGTGATTCTGGTCTGCTATGCAGGAACGACGCAGGACTCCGCAGCCTGGGGCTCGAGGGCGCGGAGTCGAGCTGTGCGGTCCAGTTCAGGATCTTGCTGCCCTTGTACTTTGTCGGCTTCGAGCCGGTGTCTGACCTGTTGTCCTCGGACCCGAACCCGTCTTCGGTGTCAGAAAGCTCCATTCCTCTCTGAGCGTCGCGCTGCTCGACTTCATGGTTCTCCTGCTCCAGCTGCCGTAGGGTGATTGTTGCACCTTCTGGGAGGGGGCTCTGGGGCAGCGGGGTTGACCTCCCGTCCGTAGCGGGGTTGTTTCCAGCTCGGAGGTGTGCCGCTGGCGGTGGCGCAAGAAGGAGACTCATGCGACGGCATGTGAGTTTAAGTGACTTCTCGTCAGGCTCATCGAGGCTGTTAGTTATGCCTTTGAGAACATCGACAGGAAGTGTAAGCAGTGAATTCTCGGCCGGAGCTGGGACTGAAGCCATCTTGACTGTGGAAGCTTGTATTGTGGAGGGGAAGGTATTGGGTGTGGGGGTGCCAATCAATGGCAGACGAGGTCGTCTAATGTTCGGTTCAGTTGACTGCAGGTCTGCAAGTGCGCACGGCTGGGCCAGTCGATGAGAAACAACACATCAGACACAGCGCGGATGTGTTGGCCATTTAAAAGCTGCGCTTCGACAGCCGGGCCGGCACGCATGACGTCTGAAGACCAGGCATCATCGTTGCTGGGCAATACTTGCGGCGTCTGATGTTTGATCTCGCCTCTGGCTGGCAGGCAGGTCGACCCGACGAGCTGGGCAGGTTGAGTTGCTACCCTCGTGCCTGCCTCGTTCCTGACTTCCCAGGCTCTCGGTTCCGGTCCTGAGTAACAGACTTCAAGGAGATGTCTGTGCCAAAATGCAGGCAGGCAGGCGCATGTATTGCTGGTCATGCAGTTCTCTGCCAAGCGCTGTCAAGGTGCCGTCTAGCATCCTGCCTGGCGGCCCTATTGACTTTGGAGGCGTATGCCGCTGCTTACAGCATAGATCGGCACAGAGGCCCCACTATGTAGATGCAGCGATTAGATACGTACTCCCCTGACGTCCTCGTCTCACCTCGACCCGACGAAGATGCCTCGGTTACGCCAGGACCACGTTGACAAGGTCCTACGCATGCTGGATTTGATATGCCAGTGTTTTTCGAGGTCGCGAATGCGTGCGGGGCGAATGTCGCTAGGAAGGCCACGGCCTCACTCCGGACAAGACCATCGATCTTTGTTGTCGACCATGGCAAGACCACCGAGCACGGCCAGGCTCCCACAGACAACCCACCGGTCCAATGGTGCCGATGGTTCGGAGATGCCAGGTCAGTTCAGCTCAGCCCTGCCTCTAGCTATTAACAACGACCCGTAGATATCTAGGTAGGTTCTCGAACTCACGTTTAGATGCGATTGGAGGGTTTGGCGACCGGGCACACCCCAACCCAAGCCGAAGAAGTAGCCCTTCACAAAGTGACCACTTAGACACAGCCACCCGCTGACTCGCCGACGACTTGACGGGAACAAATGGTAGACAGCTAGCATCTCAAAGAAGGGATCTTCGAAGATGATATTTTACGCCTCCAGATATATCCGGAACAGTCACAATGTATCAAAAGTAACGTTGAATCCAAGTCCAAGGCGCAGCTAGGCATGTGCTTTTGTCCTCGGCGGTGATTCCTGGATTGAGAGAGTTAAATGAAGCCATGAATAGCTTGGTGGGAGTTGTTTCCTCACAGCTAAGTGAGACACAGGTGACGGGCAGTGAAGAGGGTGTTGACAATGTCACGGGCAGTGTTTTGCCCTCGGACGCTGGACTGTATGTGCGGTAATCTACCTGCCCCCAGTCCCCACACTGGCTGAACGGACGATAAAGCCTCGAAATGGCAGTGCATACATACAGCAGAGTGCTTGTGCAGTCTCATTGTTTGCAAAGCAGGTGGGTCCTCTACAAATGGGCACAGGTTGTCGCAGGGTGGATACCACTCGATATTTCCCGATTCTGACACTTCTCAATACAGCACCCCTGCCAGAGGAATCTGCCCATCATGGCACGGTCGTGGTGCAGCAAATGAAGAGACCATGAAGCCCACATCACAAATGGCCGCCTGATCCTGCTCCTACATCCTCTGGGTGGCCTGGGTTGAATCTGCGCACACCCGCCTCTTTCACACCCCAAGCCACATCACATCGCAACCCCCTTCGCACCCCACTCACTCCCGTAAGCCAATTGCGCACCACGCTATCAAGACGAAACGGGGCGTCCTCAGCAGAAGCAACGCCTGGCCACCCAGCTGCCGGGTGAACCCAAACATGTTTGCCTCGACATACAGCATTATACCCAGCACCTCAATTCTCCGTGGGCGGGTCGCCCTTTTGCTTAGAGTCAGAGTCATGAGCGTGCATGAAACCCACCGGGTCCGGCCGGCGGCACGGCTGTGAACCCCTTGCCATGCTAATTGTTTGTCGGTCCTTGGGAGGAGATTGCCCTCTCACCACCTGCCCGCCACTATTCGATCCTCCTCATACCGCAGTCTAGAGTAAATAAGCTTGTTGCTCGTTTAATATGTCGACGGCGCCACCCGGCCCCTGGATGGATCCCCTTGGAAATGTTCCTGGACCCGCGGCATCGAGTATATCATATGCCCGTCTTGTCTGCCTCCTTCCACCTTGACTTATTCGTCCTCATTGTGTCCTCAGTCCCTCCCGGTGTCCTTGTCGTTCTTTTTACCAAGAGATTCCCATCCAAACCCTGTGTTCCTTACTTTCGTTGGCGGATAGACTCCTCGCCCCTCTTTATATTGAATATTCCAGCATACTTCCACGCAAACACGTTCTCTCCGACGACATGAAGCTCCAAGTCGTGCTCTTCGCCATCTCGGCCGTCTATGTTTCCGCGGCTTGTCCCGCGGGAAAGAGGCCAAAGTCCCTCTCTTCGGCGGCGCCAACCACTGCCTCAGCCGCAGTGTTAGAGTCCCAGGCCCCAGTGGCTGCGGCGGCGGCAGCTCCGTCGGCAGCGGCTCCGTCTTCCGATGAATCGGATGAATCATCGTCCAGTAGCTCGGTCAATGTCTTGAGCGCTGCTGCTGTCTCTGGCACGTCCACCTTCTACGGGGGAAACCTCAACGGGGGGACCTGCTCCTTCACCACCATGTCCGGCATCCCATCCGGGCTGTACGGTACGGCCTTCTCTGGTTCCGCTTGGAACAATGCCGCCGAGTGTGGTTCGTGTCTCGAGGTGACCGGGCCCAATGGCAAGATCAAGGTCATGGTAGGCCGTCGCTTATATCCCCCATAGTTGGCCACAGGCTCACCTGGTCTTTTAGGTTGTCGATAAGTGCCCAGAGTGCGAAGAAGGCCACCTGGACCTCTTCCAGGATGGTTTCGCAAAGATCGGCTCCATTTCCGCAGGCAAGATCGCCACCTCCGTAAGCAGCCCTTAAGATCCTTGTTGTGCATCTCCCGCTGTCTCAAGCGCCTCTGTCCGTTTCGGAATGGACCTCAAGACCTTCCATGTCTTGAAAGTCTGGAGAGCTTCAGGCAGTATCGTTGCCCTGTATATTGTCATACACCGAACCGCATGATTGACTCGGGCTGTTGCAGTATACGAAAATACCTTGCGGTATCTCTTCGCCTATTGTCCTCCACAACAAGTCAGGCACCAGCGCGTACTGGTTCTCCATGCAGGTCGTCAACTCCAATAGGCCCGTGTCCAAGCTCGAGGTCAGCACCGACGGAGGCAGCACTTGGCAGGCCACCACTCGGACCGACTACAACTTCTTTGAGAAGTCGAGCGGATTCGGCACGAGCACTGTGGATGTCCGCGTAACCAGCGCGTCTGGCGGCACTATCAAAGTGAGCAAAGTCTCGATTGCGTCGGATTCAAAGGCTACCGCGGCGTCAAACTTCTCCTGAGCATGCTCCTGGGGGAACACTCTTCCAAAGGATCTGTGATCAAAGGGCCATTCGTGTAAAAACAACTTTTTGCTTTTTTTTTTGTATATATTTCGGAGTCAGACGTTCCGCCTCGGGCGACTAGGAGATTGAGGACAAACACATGGGAAAGAAGTAAACGGAGTGCAAAACATGAAGCTCGGCTGTCGAGTCTAGTCAACTGCCAGCTCTCAATGCGACACATGTATTCTGCGCCACCTTCTGGCATTGCCGATAATGCATGGATCGAGCTTTAGTCCTTACTTGCCGAAGACGGATAATGCAAGTGACATGACCCAGCTCCATGGCAATTCATGAAGGACCCTGAGGTCACGAAAATGAGAGTCTGCATCGTGGAAAGTTGTCATCCCTGACACTGTAAGGACTTCGGGACAAGTTGACTTCATCCAGCCGCACAAATCGGCAGCTGTCGAGCGTTTCCAGTCGAGAATGGCGAAATGATGGAAAATCCGGCGGCATCAGTAGGTTCAGAAGCCTGGCCGGGATCTGACCATCCCGAGGGAATGCTGTCATATATCATCTGTGCCTGATGCTACTGTGGCATGGCCGGCGATCAAAGCTTGTTGATGATGGGCAATTGAGTTGGAGAGCTTACCTCATTGTCGATAGCGGGAAGCTCCCCTTGCGGCCGGCCCCACTCCCGCTCAGCAAGGACCCCTGATGACGCGCTTTGGGCCGGCCCATTAAACTTGGACCGCGTCGGCTCGGCCATCAACACTTAAACGTGCAGGCCATCAGCAAAGACCCCGGGACGCATTTCACTACCTGCGCAACATGATCTAAGCCCAATACACATGCCATCTTGGACCACTGTCATCGCCTTAGTGCTCTAATTGCGCCACGAGCCATGTTCACCACAATGGGCCTCCCTCCAATCTTCCCCGACTTCGCCAGCCACGCGCCTCCCACGCTGTCCAACCCTTCCGCCCACCGACCTGCCATCTCCTCGCCCTTGTCGTCCAGCCCCATCCGCGCAACAACGCCGTCGCCACCGCCGCTGTCGACACGCGACGCCAACGCGCGGAGGGAAGTCCAGTCTTCACCCATATCCGCGTCGTGGTCATCATCGTCAGGCCCCTCCAAGCCCGTCAGCAGGTTCGCGGCGCGAACAACGCGGCCGAACCCCGTGGTCAGCCAGAAGCGCGAGGCGGCGCAGGAGAGCAGGCGCAAGCTCTTCCTCAAGAACGTGAGGCAGAGGGCGGACGACAGCAGGTGGGAGAGGAGGGGCGGCGAGCAGGAGGTATGTGGTCTCCATTTTTCTTTCTCGTCACGATCTGCCGAGGGGCGGCATCAGAGCTGGACGGGCGGAGGAGATGCTAACTTCCGGGCGTAGTTACTCAAGCTGGAGTGGTTCTCTCTGAACAAGGACCTGCGGCAGGCAAAGAACGCCGACCTCGACGGGCTGGTGTTCGAGTCGGATATCGAGGAGGCCGCGCGACTGCGCGAGGAGGATGAAGCCGCCGCCGGTGGCTCAACAGCGGCTGCGCCATGGGTGCCAGCCGGTCCGAACGGTCCTGATGCGGACGAGATGATGGTGGACACTTTGGAACGGGAGCAGCAGGCCGAGGTCGAGGAGTACGAGGCCATGATGGCGTCAATACAGAATGGCGCTTCTGACGGACAACAGTGGGGCCAGCAGCATGAACAAAAGCCGCCAGATTCGTCCCACCTGTCTGACGACGACGACGACTACGACGCACTGTTCATGGACTACCTATCCCAGGAGCAACAGGGTCCAGGACAAGCGCCTGCTTCTTCGGGCGAGATGGATCTGTCATGACAATGTGTGGTTCGAGTATTTGTTTTTATTAGGCTTTTGCACCTGATGTCGCTGCCCACGGCTGGGTTGAGCCAACATTGATTTCTGTTGTGCTGGAATAAAGACAGGCTGGCGTTCTGAGGCTATCATAGAAACGGCGTTTCGAGGTCAGGGGAACATTATACGGCATAGGCTTGTATTTACAGATGACAGTAACTCCCACGAAGATGCCCGTAGCTCATTGAGGATTACAGGATTCTGCGTCAGGAGCATTCAAGGCTTCTTGTGCGGATGGCATGTCGCCGACTAGATCCGGGGGTGGAGACCCGGCAGCCTGCATCTAAAGAGGAGATTTCGTGTTAGCAAGTGCGAAGTTGCCCATATTGACGGAGGTGGCTTACCTTTTGCATCCTATCCACAATATACTCCCGGTCTGGGGCGTTGGAATCCGAGTATGTACTCTCCTCGAACTTGGCCACTATCTCCTTGACGAACCCCTGCTGCAGCTCGTACCGCTTCCTGTCCTCCTCCGAAACCGTGTCCTTGTTCTTCTCCATCCATCCGGGGAATTTGTCGTTCAGCTCCTTCATGGGCTCGTACAGGATGTCCTTGTTGGTCAGCTGCTCCATCATGCCAAGTAGCATTTTGGAAAACTCCTCCTCGCTTCCCTCGACGCCGCCCTCTCCCAGGCCGCCCGCCTGCATCTGCTTCAGCAGCTCTGCCATGAAGTCGTCCGAGCCTTCACTCTGGGCAGCGGCAGTGGCCTGGTCGCCCGAGGTCTGCATGCGCTCCATGGTGCGGCGGATCGTGTCCTGGAACGAGGCATCGGCACCACCGGGTGATGGTTCCTGGGGACGCTCGGCAGACCCTGTGCCTGGCGGTACTCCGCTCGACGAGGATTCGCCTGTGGTGGCTGCTGCTGCGGCGCCGAGTTCCTTGAATATGCTCTCGAACTGGGCTTGCATCTCCGGCTTGGCAATGTCAGTAAATGCAAGTTCTTTAAGGCACAGACTGGGTTAAGTGTACCGAGCTCTCCATCTCCCCCATTAGCTCGGCCATTCCAGCCTGTAGTTGCTTCGCAAAGTCGTCATCCGAGAGGGCGTCATCCTCGGCGGTTGCGGGTTTGTCTTTTGGTGCTGGAGCTGTTGTTGTCGAAGGCCTGCCCGGCCCAGCAGCCGAGACCGCAGGCGCTTTGGGCTCAATTTTGACCGAAGAGAAGTCATCCAGCATATCTGTGTTTCGAAGGTCAGACACGTCGAGATCCTGCCAGAAGGCTCACTATCACATGCCATCGAGGTCGTCCAGATCGTCCTCATCGGGATCCGGCACATCGTCCACATCCTCCAATTTGGTTTCCTCTGCTGCTGCCTTGGAGACCTCTTTTGAGGCCTCTATATCGCCAGGCTTAGTTGCCATCTTCTCGTGCCGCCAAGCCCAAGTCGGAGGCTATCGTTTGGGGAAGGGGGGTTTGTTCAACAGAAGTAGTGACTGAGGGGCAGGCAACTGATTCAAGCTCTTGTTCCAACTCCGGTCCTTGCTTGATTGTGAGTCGCCTTTCAACACTGATGCAAAAGCTGCAGGTTAAGGGGAGGAAATGAATAACTTGATATAAAGCAAATGAAGATGCAAAATGAGAAGATGCCAAAGAAAATACCCGAATACCTAGGCTACTAGCAGGTGCCTGAAGGCGATCGCTCAATGCCGAGGAAGTTCACTCAGACCTGGTCCAATGGGTCTCGCCCAACAGCAGTGGCAGGGTTCCAGTTGGTAGACCAATCCCCGCAATCGGTCCAGTGGCACAGTGGGGGCAAAAGTCCAGGGTTCGAGTGTAGGCTAAAGATCACCCACAGCGCCTTCCGCCTTCTCTTTCAGGGCTGTACTGCAACCTTCCGGGCGCCTTTTTCTGCCCAATCCTTGTCAAAGAGTGGATGCTGCGGGTTGAACATCTTCGAGGTCGAGGGACCAACCATCAGAGCCTCACTTCTGCATCACACATCACACTGCGCGCTCTCCCACCAGGCTTCCTGGTCTCTCCCGGCCCTTTGTCTTATCCAGAAAGCATTTCAAGGTGCTAGGCTACCAGCATCCCCTTTCTGCTGATCATTTTGATAAATCGCCCCTTCCATCCCGCTTCGGAGTATCTGGCGTGACAGCCTCGCTCAACCAACTGCCCCCACCCAACTGGTGTGAACTCGGCCACCTTCGGAAATCGCTACCCTGAAGCTCGTCCGCCAACAACACTACCCATCGCGCGAACCGTCACCCTTTTGCAGACATGTCTTTGTGTATGAATCGCCTCCAGGAGGAGCGGTACGTGCGGCGAACAGCTTCAGAACGCAATGTGCATTTGCAAACTCGCTGACGAGATGGCTGAACAGAAAGCTCTGGCGGCGCGACCACCCTTTTGGGTTCTACGCGCGACCCACGCGCAACAGCGACGGCATCCTGGACCTCAAGAACTGGGAGTGCGGTATACCTGGCAAGGAGAAGACCATTTGGGAGGGTGGCCAGTTCAAAATGACCGTGCAGTTCCCCGACGGTAACTTGCCCAACCTCATGAGACTGGGAGAGCAGAATGCTGACGCGCAACTTGTTTGCCTACCCAGAGTACCCAACAAAGCCTCCAAAGTGTAAGCCGACCATCACCGAAGCATGACTTCGAGGAGGATACGAAGAACTGACAAGACGGCCAGGCAAATTCGTTCCACCTCTGTTCCACCCGAATGTCTACCCGAGTGGCACGGTCTGCCTGTCCATATTGAACGAGGAGGAGGCTTGGAAGCCAGCCATTACTGTAAAGCAGATCCTCATCGGCGTTCAGGACCTCCTCAACGACCCCAACCCCGAGTCGCCTGCGCAGGCAGACGCCTACAACCTGTTCAAGAAGGACCGAGCAGAGTACGAGCGCCGTGTCAAGCGGGTGGTGCGCGACAATCCAGCCCCTTAGAAGCAATAGCTTGATCACGCTGCTTGGACTTCCCCCACTCAATTGTGTGCTTTGGCAGGAATTTTCGGAGTTCTAGGCAGGGCAAATACCAGGCAGGGTCGGCTCAGGTGATTCATTTACAAGGAGTTTGGAGATTCGATGTTGCTGCGCAACTGCGCCGCATTTTCTGCGGGGAGAAGACGGATTAAATTCAACGAAGAGACGATCACCATGCGATCAGCAGCATGCGATCATCGTTGTTGCATTGCGTGAAGACAGATGATGGCTGTAGGCATGGTTGTATGCTGTCAACAAGCTCCTCCGCTGGCTGCATCCTCGTACGTGATCTCAGCATGTGGCCGAGAGAGCTGTTCATCCGAACCCAGCTTTGGCCTCATCTTTTCAAGGGTGAACTGCAGCCGTCACTCCCAATACTCAACTATTTTATCAGATGGTTCGTTGGGACTTGAAGCAGTGCTTTCTACGTAGAGAGCAGTCATTCAGTCTTGAGGCTTTAATTCTGAGAACGTCGACCTGCATTTCGCTAGGAGCCGAATGTACGAAGCATGCAAATTCTTGGCATACAGGGTGCAGATCGGGCTGTCTTGTCAGACCGCCTACACGACATTATGTCTGGTCTAGCTAAGCAGGTGATTATCCGTGGTGCCGGCCAGTAGGTGGTTTGGAAATCCCACTGGCGTCGTTTGAAGGCACACGGAATGCGTGTAAATCAGGGAGCGCGGCACTGTCTCAGGGGCCCAGATAGATAAGCGTTGGGCCAGTAGATGACTCTTCCAGACCGTTGCCCGAGATCGGAACCAGCTCGCCCAAGCTCTGACCAAAATTCAATCACGGGCGTTACGTTTCGCATGGGGCCGCGAGGTGGGCTCTGTATCAGGACATTTTATCAAATCGAATCTGGCTGACCTCTGACTCAACTGACGTCTCTGCTACTGGATAGATAGACCCGTTGCTCGACCTGGCTCGCTGGCTGACTATTCTTCCCTCCCACACACATTCTCTTCTTCAACATTTCTCCCACCGAGCGCATAGCTGGACGTCTTGACCGTCGTTCCCTTCCACTGCCCCCTTCTCTCCCATATCTCCAGAGCCAGCACAATCCTCAGTCACAATGTGTGGTATATTTGCGTGTCATAGGTACGTATATCCACCCTTCCCGAGTCAATGGCTTGGGGCGATCTCCCCTTGGAGGGGCAGCTTTGAGCCCCACCATCGCGACGGATTATCGCGGACTCAGCTCGACTGACAGCATGCGCGCGCAGACACCCCGAGGTGCAAAAGTTCAAGCCGACTGCATTGAAACTCTCAAAAGCGTATGTACTCCCATTCCTCGTTGAGGAGCTGCTCAATTGACTTTATCGCTGCAGAATCCGGCACAGGGGCCCCGATTGGAGTAAGAACTGAGTCACACGGACTTCTTTCGCACGACGCAGCAAACTGACATTGGGGGCTCTATAGGCGGAAGCATCATCTGCAAGGATACAAGTATGGATGCCCGGCACTTATATGCAGTATAACAAGTAGCGCAAGCCTTGCTGACTTCTTGCGACAGTCTTGTGCCATGAGCGTCTGAGCATCGTGGGCGTCGGTACGTTGCGCTCACACCGCCTTCGAAAGCATGTGAACTGACACACATAACTAGAGAGTGGTGCCCAGCCCCTGACCAACGCCGACGACAGCATCATTCTCGCCGTCAATGGCGAGATCTACAACCACAGGTTAATCCGAAAGAGCCTCAAGACGACATACCACTTCAAGACGCACTCCGACTGCGAGGTCGTCATTCCTCTGGTTTGTACACACACTGTCTGACCAGGAGGGAGATGAAGAGGCTGACCATTCCACAGTATATGGAATATGGCCTTGACGCCCCCAAGCACCTCGATGGCATGTTCTCTTTCGTGCTCTACGACAAGAAGCTAGACCGCACGATAGCCGCCCGAGACCCTATCGGTATTACCACACTGTATCAGGGCTGGTCGTCGAAGGAGCCCGGCACGGTCTACTTCGGCTCCGAGCTCAAGTGCCTGCACCCAGTATGTGACAGGGTCGAGGCCTTCCCCCCAGGGCATATCTACGACAGCCAGACCGGCCAGACGACAAGATATTTCGAGCCAAAATGGTGGGACGGCTCGAAGGTGCCACAGCAGCCCGTCGACCTCAAGATCCT
Source organism: Diaporthe humulicola (assembly GCA_038088545.1). Lineage (NCBI taxonomy): Eukaryota > Fungi > Ascomycota > Sordariomycetes > Diaporthales > Diaporthaceae > Diaporthe > Diaporthe humulicola. Next base: position 84,512 of record JBBWSL010000002.1, on the reverse strand, counting down.
GCGTGAGAGTTTGGAGAAGTCGGTGCGCAAGCGACTGATGGCTGAGGTCCCATACGGTGTTCTGCTGTCAGGAGGCCTGGACTCGAGTCTTGTCGCATCAATTGCACAGCGCGAGACGATGCGCCTCAAGAAGGCTGCTCTGGAGGCCAACGGTGGCGCAGAGCCCCAGCCCGGAGACGAGGACAAGGGTGAGGGGCTTGTAGGTATCGACGATGACAACAAGCTGTCAACCGTCACATACCTGCCTCAGCTCAACTCTTTCTCCATTGGCCTGCCAGGCTCGCCCGACAACGAGGCCGCGCTCAAGGTGGCCAAGTTCCTCGGAACAAAACACCACGTCATGACGTTCACCATTGAGGATGGTCTCAACGCCCTGTCGGATGTCATCTACCACCTCGAGACCTACGATGTGACGACCATCCGCGCATCAACACCCATGTACCTCTTGTCCCGCAAGATCAAGGCCATGGGTATCAAGATGGTGCTCAGTGGCGAGGGCAGTGATGAGATCTTTGGCGGTTACCTGTATTTCGGCCATGCCCCCGACAAGGACTCCTTCCACGACGAGTGTGTCCGCCGCGTCAAGGCTCTGCATCTGGCCGACTGCCTCCGGGCCAACAAGTCCACCTCGGCGTGGGGTCTTGAGGCGCGAGTGCCATTCCTGGACAAGGAGGTATGTGAACAGCACGGGCGCAACATCCATCGATGCATACTGACCACCTTCACAGTTCCTCGAGACCTCCATGGCCATTGATCCCGCCGACAAGATGATCACCAAGGAGCGCATGGAGAAGTACATCCTGCGCAAGGCTTTCGACACTTCTGACGAGCCCGACAACCAGCCATACCTCCCCGACGAGATCCTCTGGCGGCAGAAGGAGCAGTTCTCCGACGGTGTTGGCTACGGGTGGATCGACGCGCTCAAGGACAACGCCGAGCTACACGTCACGGACGAGATGATGAAGAACCCCAAGCCTGAGTGGGGCAGCGACATCCCGGACACGAAGGAGGCCTACTGGTACCGCTGCATGTTTGACGAGCACTTCCCCCCGAGCTGTGCTTCGACTGTGATGCGGTGGGTGCCGAAGTGGGTGCAGCAGACTGACCCCAGTGGACGGTGAGTACGACCCTGGCCTGTGATGTGTGTCTTTGTTTCTAATGTGTTCAATTAGTGCGATTGCTTCTCACCAGCAGAAGTACGACCATGTTGAGTAGTTGGATTGCGCGGCAGTGCGAAACTGGAGGTGTGCTGTGGTGAAATGTTGGAAGGGAAAATAGCCTAGGGATGGGATAGAAGATAGACTACTAGGTAATCTGATACCACGAACGACCCGGTGTGGGATACCATAGACATGGCTGATGGCCTTCTTATTTCCCACGAATAGACTGCAAATGCCGTCCAAGAACGAAAGGACAAACTGGCGATGCGTAGTGCTGGTTACCCTCACTGGACTCGTCTTACTGAACCTACAGCTTGAGTCAGGAATGAGGCCTGAAGACAAGAAGTTTCCATGTTTTGTAGGCATTTGCATGAATCGATCTCATCGTCTATGCATGAGGATCCATTCAAAATCGCTGGTGCAGCACGTGGTTGATGTTGTGTCAATGCAGAAGGGGGAGGGGGGTGCTTTACTCTGCTCCTGAGTCTGCGGCCCTCCATGCAGCAATAGTCTGGTCCGCCCGGCCCCCCTGTCTCATTTGTATGGGGCCGGTTTGTGCCGACAAGCCACTCCTACCCAATGGCTCTGGGGCGGGAATCAAATTTCGCGGTTGTCAGTCGCAGCTACCGAGCTTCAGTCAGCCCAACAAACAAAGCCTTGTCCACTTCGTCGTCCGCAACTCTTACTTTCAACATTCTCGCAAGCAACCGTTCAGCTTCTCTACCCAGTTTTTAGTCTTTCAGCCAAGCAAGATGTCTATCCCAGCCTTCTCCGACATCTCCAAGTCGGCCAACGACGTGAGTTCGGCTGCTCCACAACCTTCCCCAGCTTTCGCCCACTCGCCTCGACGAGGGCGTGAGCTGCGGAGGGCCAATTCGCGCAACGGATTCCTGCTAACGTCGATGCGCCCCTTCTAGTTGCTCAACAAGGACTTCTACCACCTGTCCGCCGGTACCATCGAGGTCAAGAGCAACACCCCCAACAATGTTGCCTTCAAGGTGACGGGCAAGAGCAGCCACGACAAGGCCACCTCTGGCGCGGTACGATTAGCCTCCGGTCCCATCAGCTTCGTCAAGAACATGCGACAAAACCAGTTGCGTTGGAGACACAAATGTAACGTAACCTGGCGGCTGACTTGACCCTCTTCGCGGGACCAACAGATCGAGGGAAAGTTCTCGGACAAGGCAAACGGTACATCCAACCTCCCGCAACCACTGCTGCGCGCGATCCGTCGTGCAGGGCCGCCACCTCTCTCGGGCATGCTCGAGCTGTTTGGCTCCGTGTACCGATAGTCCCGCTGCCCGGTCCAATTCGGCACCGTGCTCGCCCCTGGTTTCCAACTTTTGCTGATCAAAATTGCGCCACGACCAGGCATCACCGTCACCCAGACTTGGAACACCCTGAATGCCCTCGACACCAAGGTCGAGGCCGCCGACAACCTCGCCAAGGGCCTGAAGCTCGAGGGTGCCTTCTCCTTCCTGCCCCAGTCGCAGAGGAAGGGCGCCAAGTTCAACCTGTACTTCAAGCAGCCCAAGTTCCACTTCCGCGGCTTCTTCGACCTGCTCAAGGGCCCCACCGCCAACGTTGACGCCGTCGTCGGCCATGAGGGCTTCCTGGCTGGTGCCTCTGCCGGCTACGACGCCCAGAACGCCAAGATCACCACCTTCGCCGCCGCCGTCGGCTTCGCCCACCCCACCTACACTGCCGCCATCACCGCCTCCGACAAGTGCAGCGTCTTCGCCGCTTCTTACTACCACAAGGTCAACCCTCTGGTTGAGGCTGGTGCCAAGGCCCAGTGGGACTCCAAGACTCCTGGTAGCGCCGTCGGTCTCGAGGTTGCCACCAAGTACCGCATTGACCCCGTCTCTTTCGTCAAGGTTTGTTGCGGCCCAAGTCCATGTTACATAGGGCTATGGTGTTGATGACCATGATTACAGGGCAAGATCAACGACCGCGGTGTCACCGCTATCGCCTACAACGTCCTGCTCCGCCCTGGTGTCACTCTCGGCATTGGTGCCTCTTTCGATACCCAGAAGCTCGACCAGGCCACCCACAAGGTGCGTATCCCTTTCTCGGAGCATGGAAACTGACGGCGTCCGTTCAAACTAACCTCAATTTCGCAGGTCGGTGCTAGCTTCACCTTCGAGGGCTAAATGCGAGATCCAGAAGCAACAAGGTCTTGGGCCCTGGACCCGTCCGAATGCGATTCTTTGAAAAGTTTGGATGGATGGCGTACTCTTCCTCTAGACTTTCGTAACCCACATGTATACCAATTTCGAAGCTTAGACAATCAGCATTCGGGTGCAAATGTCATCTCGGAAGTGTAGATTAGATGAGCATGCGCGCCCGCAACCATTCATAATACACTCACGCAAGATCCATCACATCGAACCGTTGTATTTGTCTAGGTAGCACAAAGAAGATGAGGTCTTGTCTTGTCTAGCAGACACAACACCAAACATCCACGGCTGGGTGACGTAGGCTCAAAGGCCCGGGTATCAATCTATGTACCTTCCTTCCTACCCTCTCGTTCGTCACCCCGCCGCGGCCCTTGACCCGTCCCCTCACCCCTGGGTCTTCTTCTGCTTCTTCTCCGGCCGGTTCCAGCCCCTCATCACGAGGTACGGCAGCCCGACCGCGGCGCCCAGCACGGCAAGAATGGCGAAGAAGCTCCCGACCTCCCCGTAGTCGCCCGACGCGGACGGGAACCTGGGCTTCTTGGCGGCGTTGCGCGCCCGGATTTCGTCGACCCGGCCCTGCGTCCGCGTATGCGCCGCCTTGGCCGTCCGGTCGAAGTGCGGCATTTCACCGCTGCCGCCGCCGAAGGGCTCCTGGCCGGAGCCTGCCGCACCACCACTTCCAAAGTTTCCATACCCGTGCGCCCCAGACGCTGACTGCTGATGTTGGTGATGGTGGTGGCCGTGGTGGTGTTGATGATGTTCATGGCCATGGTGGTGGTTGCCGCCGCCGCTCATCGAGTCCTCGTGCGCCTGACTCCTCTTGGCGCCGTGGGCGCCCCACCCTCCGCTGCGGTAGAAGCTGGGCGGCGGGCCGCGGAAGGCACCTCGCCTCCTCGACAGGCCCGAGGCCGGCCTGCCACCCGCGGGGCCGGTGCTGCTGTAGCTGCCGCCGCGCTGTTGTGATGCGGCGGCGGCGGCGGCGCGCTGGTCGTGGAGGCGCAGGACGTCACGGTCGTACCTTGCGCGGCGTTCGGTGTGGGAGAGCACGGTGTAGGCCTCGCTGATGCGCATGAAGCGCTTGGAGGCTAGCGGGTCATCACGGTTGTGGTCTGGGTGGTGCGTCTTGGAGAGGTGGTAGAAGGAGCGCTTGATATCCTTTGGGGACGCGCTGGTCTGGACCCCGAGGGTCTCGTAGTGGTTCTTGCTGTCGATGTCATCGCGGCGCAGGGCCGGGCTGCTGTGGAACAAGGAGGAGAGGGTGCAGGAGGGTGGTCGCGTGCGGCTGTCTGCTGCGGCGATGAGATGCGCTGCTGCACGGAACGGGGAGATGCGGAGTGGCATTCCTCATCCCGACCTCGCTGGCTAGCTAAAGCCAATATCTAGGTGTTCGGAAGAGCTCAGGATGAGCCCATTGAAAGTTTGGGGTCTTGGAGGAAAGCGTGAATTGCTGAATGCTGGGGTAATATAGGTCGTCCTCAGAGCGTTTTTGTCCAGAAGTTGTGATAATGTAGTGACGACATCGGAGTAGCGACATGGTACGGCATTGGCTTCGCTTAGCTGCGGTGCTTTTTGCAAAGCTACGGTAAAATACGCCCACTTGCAGCTCAAGCGCACGCCCTTCCATATAAACATTTCTCGACTCAGTGGGGTCGGGTTTTCTCACAACCAAGTCCGAGGTAACTTGATCTCACTTCCTGCTTTTCTCCAGAGAGGCAGAATCAAAATGGCGGCTCAGGCTCCTACAGAAGAGCTGGACAAGCTCACAGGTAAATTTCCCCGAGACAATGCAAACTGGTCGCTTTTCCCAGGTGGTCTGACGAAAAATACAGTCAAGGACGCCGCCGGCGCGAACGGCAAGGCTACCACCAAAGCCGCCACGCAGGGTGACGCTGCCGACCAAGATAGTGACGGCTCGGATGACGAGGCAGACGAAGGCGCCGGTGATGCCCAGGTAGAGGGCGAAGGCGCAGCCAAGAAGAAGAAGAAGAAGAACAAGAAAAAGAAGAAGAAGAAGAAGGCCACCACCCAGTCCGACCCCCCACGAGTCCTCCTGTCGCAGCTATTCCCCAACGGCACCTACCCCAAGGGCGAGGAGGTCGAGTACGTCGGGGAGGAGAACCTCAAGCGCACGACCGACGCCGAGGTGCGGGAGCGCGAGCGGCTGCTCTTCAACGATGACTTCCTGCGGGACTACAGACACGGCGCCGAGACGCACCGGCAAGTACGGCAGTCGGCGCAGAAGTGGATCCAGCCGGGGATGGGCCTCACCGAGATCGCCAACGGCATCGAGGACAGCGTACGGGCGCTTGTGGGCCACTCGGGGCTGGAGGAGGGCGACGCGATCGTGGCGGGCATGGGCTTCCCGACCGGCCTGAACCTGAACGACGTCGCGGCGCACTACTCGCCCAACGCGATCAACAACAAGGTGTTTGGGCAGGACGACGTCATGAAGATCGACATCGGCGTGCATGTCAACGGCCGCATCGTGGACAGCGCCTTCACCATGGCGTTTGACCACAAGTACGACAACCTGCTGGACGCCGTCAAGGCAGCCACCAACACGGGCGTGAAGGAGGCGGGCATCGACGCCCGGCTCGGCGAGATCGGCGGGGCCATCCAGGAGACGATGGAGAGCTACGAGATCGAGCTGGACGGCAAGACATACCCCATCAAGTCGATCCGCAACCTGAACGGGCACACAATCCACCACTACAGCATCCACGGCGACAAGAGCGTGCCCATTGTCAAGACCGAGGACCAGACCAAGATGGAGGAGGGCGACGTGTTCGCCATCGAGACGTTCGGCAGCACCGGCAACGGCTACGTGAGGGACCAGGGCGAGGTGTCGCACTACGCGCTGATGGCGGACGCGCCCAAGGTAGACCTGAGGCTGTCGTCGGCCAGGTCGCTGCTCAGTACCATCAAGAAGAACTTCGGCACTCTGCCGTTCTGCCGGCGGTACCTGGACCGCATCGGCTGTGACAAGTACCTCCTGGGCCTCAACAACCTTGTCAACACGGGCATCGTGCAGGACTACCCTCCGCTAGTTGACAAGAAGGGGTCCTACACGGCGCAGTTCGAACACGTGAGTCTTTCAATTTCGGTACTGTGAAGATGATATTGTGCTAGATGCTGACCTGCGATTAGACCATCTTGATCAAGCCAAGCTGCAAGGAGATCATCAGCCGAGGCGACGATTATTAAGTCGCCCTGCGGCGGAGCTCGCAACCTGGGCTAGGTAGCCCGATATCCGTGATGAATCAACATTGTGACAGCAATCCGAAGGTGGGTTGTGCGTTGGCTGCTTCGTACTTCCCCGTACCCCTTTGTGGGTGACATAACAATCTCCTCTGCTGGGTCAACCCGACAGGATCATCGTGAAGAACCATAGTTAACACCCTTGGAAAGAATCGTGATCAGAATGTATTGCTGTACAACCCTGCAGCACCACTGGCCCATCTATCTTGGTATCGTGTAGACTACTGTAAGCTGGCACGCAACTGCAAATGTGGGTCAGTAGGACTTGGTAACCGCACATGTTCTACGAACAAACGTCATGGTTATACAGTCCACGACATGCCGAGTAACACGAGTGATGCAGACGATAGACACTCAGTCAATCAGTGCTGTGTTACGGCGTAGGGGTCTCCAGAGTCCAGGGACGAGGGCCGTCAGGGAACGCGGATATGACAACATACATCCGTAAAGACCAATGGAACGGTCTCGAATCGGCGTCGATTTGTTTGTCGTGTGCCCCCGTTCGTGACGTTCCGGCGGGCCGATCGCGCTCATCATTCGCCCAAGGCGGCATCAAATGCATGGTTCGCGGAGCCGGTATGACCCGCAAAAACAAAGGGATCTTCTCTACTACGTGTCTAGCAGATCGCCACCAATCCAGCGCGGAGTCTCGTTAGGCGACTGTTAGTCAAAGACCGGGTTCCCGCCGTCTCCGCTCCGCCGTCGGTTCGTCCCCCCTTGCAGGCTTTGTCGACCCCAGCTTCTTGGGGGCAAAGCGGCGCCTGCTGGTTGGCTCGATAGCGCCTGGGTTCCGATCTGCTTTCGTCTCGCCCTTTCGCCGCCGCCAGAATTTTCGAAACTCTAATCAGCGGCCCCATTAAAAACGCGCACCCTGCTCGCTCTCCGCTATCCTTTTCTGTCTTGTGAAAATCCTCCATCTATCAGTCACACACCCACCACAAGGCTTGGACTGCCACTACTTTCCTTTTCAACCTTTCACTTATCGAGTCGTTTTCATAGACGTTGATTTCCTACAAAGAGTCGACCCAGACAACACACCAAAAGATCGAGACACAAGCAGATCCACCAAAACCCGAGGTCCGCCGAGGGTCATCACAAGCGAATACCGATCACATCCGGTGTCGCCAATAGAGGTCACAAGAGATTCACTTCTCGACCACCGTCGCTCCAAACAACACTCTCCAAGCCTTCCAAGACCTCCGATCTCAAAATGAAGGTCTTCTCCAGCTCGCACACCTTCAACTACTCGTGGGAGGAGGTGACGACCGCCAACTGGCGCAAGTACTGCCCCTGGAATGAGCAATCCACCCACGTCGTCGCAGTCGACACCCTCGCCCGCTCCGTCGAGCCCTCAACAGGCATCCTCCGCACCGAGCGTCTCATCACCTGCAAGCAATCCGCACCGGAATGGATGAAGTCTATTATGGGCGCCGGGGACGTCAGCCAGGTGTTTGAGACCTCCTACGTCGACCCGGCCCGCAAGACGGTCACCATGGTGTCCTGGAACCTCACCTGGTCCAACCTCATCAACTGCCAGGAGACGGTCGTCTACAAGCCCATGGGCGCCCACCAGACCCAGTTCGCCCAGGAGGCCCAGATCACCGCGCTCTGCGGCGGCTGGCAGCGCATCAAGAACAAGATCGAGGACTTCTCCGTCAACCGCTTCAAGGACAACGCGATCAAGGGCAAGGAGGGTTTCGAGGCCGTGCTGGCCATGAGCAGGCGGGTGTTTGCCGAGGAGAGGGAGAAGGAGAAGATGAAGATGGCTCTGGCTGCATAGACTGCCGCTGTCTTCCTCTCCACCCCTGGGTATCACATACCCACACATACACAAACACTCGAGCACCACCAACACCACGGTGCTACGACCCGCACATGCAACACACGACCTTGATCCATTCAGCATAGCGTTGGCTTATGACATAAAAAGAAAGGCGAGGGCGGGTTAGATTTCGGTTAAAGGAGTACTCGGTTGTATTAGAAAAGTGGCGTTCCGGACACCTCCTTTCGAGCGGGTTTGATTTTACGCTCGTGATCGCCAGAGGGCTTGATCTCACAATAGACATGATAGACATTTAGTCATAATACCAAGAAATGACTCCTACTCTTAACCATCAGAACTTTTCATACCGATTCAGTGTGCACTGCCAAGAATACCATGAATTGGCGTTCCGTGGGGGGGCACGACTTCATGATTTGCATGATTGTGATTCACGAGGATGTTCTGTGTAGTGCCAGACAAATGCTACCGACCCAGCTTCTCATTGCACTTCCTCTCGTAGGTCCTCAGCAAACCCCGGACGTCCGCATCAAGCCCATCCCCACCGCCCTCACCCTCAAATATCCTGCCGACGAGCGAGACAGCTTCCTCGAACCTGCGGAAGAAATACAGCTCCTCCACGGCGTGCAGCAGCTCCTGGCCCTCGTGCTTGGGCACCCTGCGGGGGCCGAGCGGGACATCCACGGACTTCCATATCTGTACAGGTGCGCGTGTGAGGCTCTGTTGTCAGGGACTTTCTTGTTTGTTCCCCCCCCTCTCTAGCATCTCAAATAAGAGCAAAACCAAGAGGGCGCCGCATGGGATATCACTGCAGTTCTGCCTGTTGACTCACCTCGCCGTTCTCGACCTTGGCCCGGTACCCGCTCTTGACGGCCCGGAACGCGTCCTCGGACTGCCCGGTGCGGTCCTCCCGGCTCTTCTTGGAGGAGCTCGCGATGCCGTGGCTCGTGTCGATGCCGCCGTCTTCCCCCTCCGAGTCGGAGATGGAGATGTTGAATAGCCCGCCCGGGTCGTCGTCTATCCCATCTTGGGCCATTTGTTTCCTTTCCTCTTTCCCGGGCGCCCTGGTGCACTCGGCCCGCTGGGGTAGAGAGACAGTAAAAAGGTGGGTGACAGTGTCACTTGAAAAAAAAAAATGCGGTAGTCAAGGAGGTGGCTGTACTTTAGTGGAAACAATGCAGACAAGTCTGGAAAGTTGGATCTTGGATCATGTCAGTCCAATCTCGGTAGGGCTGCAGGCGTTGACATCAGTGTGCAGGCTGGCAGTGCTGGCTGGCCCAGGAAGTGGATGGATGGGCGTTGAATTGCAAGGTTAAGTTCCAAGGGGTCCTATTTTAGGTGGGGTTGCTGGTGTGTTGGTGGTGATGCAAGCCGGTGGGAAAGACGTCCACGCGCAATGGCTCTCTCCTCCCCTCCTCTCATGACTTTGCTCCCACAATCTAACTTATTACCCAACTCCACTTGTAAATATTTGCCCTGGGTACATTCAAATTCATAGACCGCATCATACCAATTCAAGTTGAGTATAAGCGGACATGGATAGCCAAGTTGAACGACTCGTGGACAAGGTCTGGGACAAGTTCCTGCCGATGCCCCCAGAACGGCGATTAAGTGAGTGACCGTTGTGATTTGATCGAGTTATCAGGGGAAAGAGAGACCAAATAAATGAGAGGACACCGCAGCAGTGTTTATAATTCACGATGATTGCAGGTTGCAACAAGTCATGGGATCTGAGTGGTACGGCTCAAGCGAGCCCCCAGGAAACGAGACACCCTCGGGAGTGCACATACATGTTGGAGAGAACATGATAGCAAGCACAGACGACTAAAACAGTGGATTGCAGTGGTTGGCATAGGTGGAATCCCAGGCTCAGGTCAGTCAAGCCGCACCGGTGCTGCCCCCATCAAGCAACTTGAAGCTCACACCGGACCACCAGGCAAGACGACCCTCTCGCAGACCGTGACCACGGCCCTCAACGCCAGGCACGCGAGGCTGGAGCCCTCGCATGCGTCATACTCCCCGGACCCGGTGGCCGCCTTCGTGCCCATGGACGGCTTCCACCTGACGCGGGCCCAGCTGTCGGCCATGCCCGACCCGGAGACGGCGCACGCCCGCCGCGGCGCCGAGTTCACCTTCGACGGCGCCTCGTTCCACAAGCTGGTCCAGGCGCTGCGCGAGCCCCTCCCCGTGCCCGCGCCTCCCGCACCGCTGGAGACCCCGGCGCGGCTCGAGGACTACCCGCGGGGCACCGTCTTCGCGCCCTCGTTCGACCACGCCGTCAAGGACCCCAAGGCGGCCGACATCGCGGTCCTGCCCTCGCACCGCATCGTCGTCTTCGAGGGCAACTACGTGGCGCTGGACAAGGAGCCGTGGTCGTCGGCCGCCCGCCTCATGGACGAGGTGTGGTTCGTCGACGTCGACTTTGCCGTCGCCCGCCGCCGCCTCGTCGTCCGCCACGTCAAAGCCGGCATCGCCGCCGACGAGGCCGAGGCCGACAAGCGCGCCGTCGAGAATGACCTGCCCAACGGGGAGGAGATCGTCGGCAGGCGGCTCCCCGTCGATGAGGTTATTGTGTCCAAGGAGGACACGGCGTGGGTGCATGAGTGAGCGGGCATGGCCGCATGGAAAGTGCCTGGGACCAGGTCAACCACCTCAACATTTTGACTGTGTCAGGATAGTTTCACTTGGGCGCGGGTGCTTGGTCTCGAAAGATCAGTGCCCGCAGGTCAGTATCCTCATCTGCCAGAACCTCACACGAAGGTCGAGACGAATCATGGGCAGTGTCTAGATAATCGTTGGCGGATATAGCGCGGCTCAATCCAGGAAACCTCGTTCATAATGCTCATTCAGGTCCAGATTCACTGCCAGGTCAAGGTACATCAGTGACATCTCGGTCGGCAGTGCTATGTTCATCCCCATCACGGCTTCGGTTGGTGAGCTGCCAGGAATCTGTCAACCCAACCATTACATCGTTGAATCACCAACCATGCAACCAGCCAGAGATGACGACGGCTCCAAATTACAAGTTTCCATTTTCTACCTAGAGTATGGCGATTCCAAGCCGCTGTCGGATGCAGCCACGTCGATTGCCAAAATTTGCCAGATCAAGGCTTCTCGATCCAGAGTACTTTTGCTACATTACTCACAAACCACCCCCGACTGACTCTCATCAGCCCAAGATCCCCAGAAATGTCTCAACACCTCAATATCAGGGAACTAATAAAGGTCCGAAATGAGGTTCTCGAATCGTCCACTGCTGATATTTGCCTCCAATGCCAGCAGCCGAACCGTGCTCTCAAACGAAACACCTTCGCCAACAACGAACGACCCAGGCCTTCGGGACACAGCGCCTCTAAGTTGGTCGTCCTTCGCTAAAGTGGACTCGTGCAAACCGGTCAGCAATCTCGGCGACCTCGGGATCATTGGCACGGATGACATCAAAGTCCTCTACTCGATCAAGCAACATCAAGTCCGCCAAGTGCGACTTGTCTCGAGAAAGCACACCAGTGAACTGGCCCGCGCTCTGCCCAAGGATATCACGACCGTTCTGGTTGTGTCTGGAGGAATTCAGCCCGCTCATCTCACCATGAATGGAGATAAGGGGCTCCTCAGGATCAGGCATCCCCACTGGAGCGGTCACGGTGATGCTAGGTGCGTGGGTGGGCAACGCTGGTGCAGTTTGTACCAAGACAGCATCAGCTCTGCGGCTGCCGGTGTCTCGCGCACGAGCTGGGGATGCATGGCCATCAAGACTGTGGTCTGCCTGTGGGTAACCCGCACGAAGAGTCGGAGTAGTTGCTTTGTCCAGGACCTGGGCCGTCTGCTCCAGCAGGGAGCTGCTGTGAAGTTCGTCGGCTCGTTGAATGATTTCGTGGATCCGGACTCGAGTCTCCGGGTTCATCTCAGGCAGATACCTGAGCTCAGGCAACCAGTCAGGCGGGTCGATGGCCGTGGACTCGAGCTGTATTAGCCTGTCAATGGTGTACTTAGGTCGAAGGCACTGCGTAGTCTCTTGCTCATTTAGAGACGTCTGAGCACCAAGTACGATTGTGGATTCAGACTCGGTCGGTCCCTTCTTGGCGTCCTCCTCCTTTATTCGGCGCTGGAACCTCTCGAATACCTTCGGGACGCAGACGTCGTCGACAAAAGCAACCCGTTCCTTGGGCTCGAGGTCAGAGAAGCCAGGCTGCTTTTCGATCAAAACTGCAGCTGATGCTCCTCGGATGATGCCAGGCAATGCATCAGCGCTCGCCAACTCGGCAGGGCCAGCATCTCGAATGAAGACGACGATATGCATAGCCCATGACACAATGTCCTCGAGAATGGCCACAGAGATCGTATCTGTGGTATCTTGCTGCTGAGGGCTCTCGACTATCGGAGCTGAGGCGTCGCGAGGAGGCTCAATGGACACAGCCTGTTCAGTGCCGACGGTGGGAGTGCCTATGTTTGTACTTGCTGGACTTGTGGTTGGCTCCTTGAGACGGTCGACGAATTTCCGAAGAGCTTCCACGAAAGAAACCATGGTATCCCGCTGGCGGAACACAACAACAAACCAAGTGATATAGCCGGAGTCATCCTTGAACTGCAGGATGAGTCTATCCGAATCGGACAGGTAGTCGACATACTCTCTACTACGACGCGCCACATCCTCCACGCGGTCCTCGTCGATGTGGAGGATAATCTGGTCTTCGACAGTGATGGGTCCATTAATGAGGTAAATGGTCCCCGGGTACTCTGCGGTTCGATTGATAAAGGTGGGCGATGCAAAAGTAACCGGTGCCTGGAACAATATAGAGTATCCATCTGGCAGTTCCAATTTCACCTTGGTTGACCGCACTCGAGCTTCCTCTTGGGAGCTACTGCTCTGAGTCGGGACAGCTACGGGCTGAGCCGGAGTTCGAGTTCTGTCCAAGGGCCGGGCAGCAGGGGATATGGGCGATGATGTTCTGTCCGTACTATGAGCATTGGGAACAACGGGTGGCAACCTAACGACGGGTGGCGACCTGTCATTCCTCGAGGGACCAATGGGGTGTTGCAAGTTGATGTTCAAGACAGGTGCAGGCGCCGTTCCACGATGACTGGGCCGTATTGCTCCGCGGAGCTCAACTGGGCCATTCCCCGTATGATTCAGTCCGGCCCGCGCCGGACCTCGCTCTCCTCGAGAGAACCGTGCCCGAGGGGCGATTTGGCCATTGTGATTTTGGCGCAGACGACGGTCGTTATAGTCGAAATTCCTGTTGACAGCCATGAAAGACAGGTCAGCCGCTCGACGCATGCGAGCAAGCTGGCCATTCCCAAGCTCATTCTGCCCTGCGACAACGGCGGCGTCTTCGTCTTCAAACGCGCCTTCGGCAATGGCCTGGTTCCACGAATTTTTGGTGCCAGTTCGGCCGCTCTCAATGTTGTTCATTGCAGCGCCGCTACGAGGAACCATTCCGGTGTCCTCCAAAGGGAGCTCATCGACACGACCAACGCCAATGTCATCCTGTGGGTTGCTGGTTAGTTCTTAACCTGGGTGTGCGCTGTAGCCTCGATGCGGAGTGAGAAGGGGCCATACCAGCATGGCCAGTTCCGCCGCACTGTACTCGCGCCTCTGCAAGTTTTGTGGCGCCATCTTGTTGTGTTCTTTGTTCCAAGTCTTATCTCAAACGTTCTGTTGCCTAGAAACATTAGCTTTGTCTTTGTGAACGGTGAACTTTGGGAGCTCAAGAAAACGAAGCTGGGGAAGCGTGAAAAGGGCAGTAACAGTCAGGTTTTGCTTAGATGTGAAACAGATTCCAAGGCCAATAGACCATCAGCTGTGGGCAGCATGGAGGCTTCCAAGTCCGCAAGGAAGGTCCCAAAATGGGAGACTTTCAGCACAGCTTTCAAGGTGTGTGAAGTCTCCACACCTTGCTGCTTAAGGGGCACAGATGGACCCTCCAACACAGGAAACGGTGCGCATCATACCAAAGGACCACTGGCCTCGATGCTTCTCAAAAGACTGGGGCTGGGAAAGCGGAAGTGGATTCAACGGTCTGTCAACATGAAGGGCTGACCTGAGCCTAAAGGCAGAAGGTGTTTTGAGCTTGGTTTTGGGTGAGGGGGCAAAAACCTTTCATGGAAGTGGGTGGACAGCAGACTTGCCCTTCCGGATATGAACAGGGATTGATTGTGGTGCTCGACTCTGGCGAGTACTTTTGTAAGGAGAGAGAGAGATTGTGAAGGGAAGTGTCTTGGAAACGATGTACAAAGCTGTGGTCTTGTGTTTGAGTTGGGAGGCTGTGACTCCAGGGGAAATATGGAAGGAACGAAGTGGACTTACCAAGGTTGGAGGTTGAGCGGTTGAACCTCTGTTGTAGAAGGCTTCAAGGTGGGATTCGTGATCAGGAAAAGGAGGTTTTCTCGATGATTGTGATCCGCGTCAGAAGACAGGCAGGCGTGTCACGTTGGATGCTCAACGACTGCAACACAGTCAGTACTCAGGTTGGGTGATGCTTTGTGAGGGAAAGAGATGGGTTATGTCCTGCGCAAGAAGAGTTTGGCCTGGGGAGAAAGTCATGTCAAAGAAGAGGGAAGGACTGGGTGCTTACCAGAGCTTAATTTGATGCTTGACAAAGTGGGTGGTTGCTAGGTACTTGTTTGTTGTTCCTGCTATGGGTGTGGGAGGAGGTGGTGATGGACGAAGCTTGGGACGTGTTGCCAGTGCCAAGGGTTTTATGCAGCGGCCTCACCACAGGAAAGGGCCTCGAAGCTCCTGGCCCAGCAACAAGATACAGGACCTCGGGTCTAACAGGCACCAGCCTGGCAGCAGGTCATCAAATATGGCAGGTACCCAAGTGCTGCGGACAAGGAAGCTGTCATCCATGGACCTGGGAGCTTGCCTCCCTGGCTTCTTGTGGAGGTCTTTGTACGAAATCCTTGAGTGATTTTGATGCAGCAATTGCTTCCAGCTGTCTCATATCTTTTCTTTGGAAATGGAGGCCTTGTCCACAAGAAAATGGATATTCGGCTCACACTTTCCACTTAGGCTTTGTTCACACAGCGTTTAAACTTCATTTGACTGCTCCCACGTTTACTCACTTGCATACAGGAGTTTCTATGAAGTAAGACGGACGGATAAGGTACACATGAACAGATACAGTTCCCTTTCAAATGCAGTACAGAGAGTCTTGCAGGTTCCAGGTCTGAAGCTGATGTAGGAAACAGCTCCAGACAAAAGGAGGAGGAGGCGCATACCACAATACTCTGGCACCTTTTCTCTCCCAAATAAGTCAAGCTTCTTTCACGACGTCAATTACCAAGTAATTATATGCTGGGCTACAAAGCCTTGGTACTGAAACAAGGCTTTCTCTTGTGCATGATCCTGCCAGTATCTGCTTTGCTTGATGCTCCAAATGTGTACATGCAAAGGGTGAGTGCCAGCACATGCGTACTTGGCTAGGTACAAATTGAATAGTTCCCATCGAGCCCATGGCTACATCATTTCGCCAATGAAATCAAACCTTGGACCGACATAAGCAGCTCAGAGCTTAGTGCGCTATAATTAGTCTGCGCAACCTGTTGTCTTTGGGTCCCAAAAAAAGGGACTGGTGTTAATTGATATTGTGGTTGAGCACTTGTGGGGACAGCTTCGATATGTGCAATCTGCTGTCAAAAGACGCAACAATGTGGATTGACATGTGCAAGAATGGTTCTCTTGATAGCCAGACAAGTGAAGTGTGAATTGGGCTTTGTGTTCTCGTACCGTTGAGCGTATTTTCCACATTGGATTCTAGAATTGTTCGACTTTTGAGATCAATGCCCACTCCTGCATGATAGTTATACGGAGACGATTCCGTCAAATGTGTGAGGAAGGACAAGCTCTCACAGGGAACATAAAATGCGCGATAGGACCGGTCATCCAGCAGACTAATCCAGCAGAGGGCTGCAGGTGACGACGTTCCTTCAAACCTCGAGCATCCATCCTTTTACAATGGTTGCAGAACCATATTTGGACATCCTCACCGTTTTAGCAAGTCGAAGTCAACAACAGGTCACAGCCAGAAACATCGTGGTTGGTCAATGCAATGAATTCCATTTGACATGCCAAAAGCCATTCCAAGACATGAGGTTCCTCAGTACAACCCTCACGGCATAGCATAAACGTGCTCGCATCGTCATCCCATTCCATTCATGTCCCTCCCTTCCAGAGAACGCCAAACCACAAGAAATCAATCCGAGCTCCGCTTTTGTTTGGGGGCGGGGGCGAAAGGGCTCTGGGGAAGCACCTATCGCGCGGCGGCGTCCTTGGGGGGGCCGTCCAGGTTGTCCTTGCCCTCGCGACCGATGTTGCTCATGTCGGTCTCGCCAGAGGACTTGGTGGCGGGCTCGCGCAGGCCGGCGGTGGAGGCGGCACCGGTCGAGACGTCGCTCGCCACGTCGCGGCCGGAGCCCACGTTGACGGTGCGGGCGTCGGCAGATTGCCAGTCAGATGCCACGGGGGGCTGCTCAGGGAGAGGCAGGTTGGACTGAGCCTCGTTGATCTTGTCGGCCTTGGATTGAGTCATCTCTGCACAGTGATGTCAGCTCCCAATTCCAGAGAAACGTGTTTGCGGGGTGATCGACCGTGTGAATTGAGAGGCGAGGGGCGGCTGGTGGCTTACTGAGTGTTGGGTAAAAGGTTGGTTGGTTGGTTTAGTGTGTGGTTTTGAGGAGGGTGAGCTTGTTGATTGTGAGGATGTCCTGGCTTTGCTGGGTATCTTTTTGATGATGAGGCAAAAGAAAGGACAAGCTGCTCCGGTCCGAAAAGAAAGGTCTTATAAGTAGATGATGGTGTTCAGACCTCAGGGACAACTACGTCACTCTACTACGCGCTGTTGACGTAAATGGTGGGTCACCCACTTACAGAAATGCAGCCGCATCCTGCCCCACACGCCACCACCTACATACCAGAATCAGATGGAATCGATGATGCCAGGGAATTGTCACACAGAGTTGCCATGACACATAAGGCATAAACAGCGCAAGGCTCCGCCTGAGCAAGCAGGATAGTGAGCGGTAGTTCGAGGAGGGGCGGGAGATCCCGAAATCTTGAAGATCATGAGTCCTGCTATAGGTCTTTCAGCCTGGTATCTTACCACAAACGCCTGCGGCCCAATGCACTCAAAAAGTCTCTCGTGAAGTCATATGCCAGCCGAACAACTCCGGATTTAATCCCTCACAAACGCCGTTGGCCAAATAATCAAGCTTGGTCACATCGCAGGGACCCACTACCTCTAAGCAACACGCCTGTCGGTCTCGGCCGAGGTGGCCTTCTCGCCCAGGTCTGGATTGAGGTAATCCGCAGTTTCGGCGGCTTCGTAGTCGGCAATCAAGTCGGCCACCACCTCTCGCGACTCGTCGAATTCGTTCAGATTGTCGGAGAACGGGGCAGTCTTCTTGTATACCTCCATGAACGCGTTGCGCTTGCGCATGCCGTCGTACTGCCTGACGATCCTCTTGAAGAGCTGCAGAGCATGTTAGAATCATTCGCCAACAGCTGCAACCACACATGTACCTACAGTTGCAATGCTTGTATGGTTTGCCAGCATGAGACCGCTCACACGGTGGCTCATCGGGATGTAAGGGCTGCGCTTTGTGAGGGCCACCTGTATACTGGCCGGGCCCCAGGGAATGAATTGGGCCAGCCTGCGCTCGCGTATTCTGAGAAGACTCTTGTGCACATCTGTCGGGTCCACCTCGCCTTGGATGACATTGAGGATAGAGATGTAACAGCTCTTCTTGCCCGGGACGGTCGAGACCATGCGATTCTTGGGCTGAAGCAGTCTCCGCATGACGTCTAGTACCGTCGTCTTCCGCACCGTCTTGGCTTGCTCGACCTGGTCGCCTGTGAATGGTGTGTATGCGGTCATCAAGAAATGACACCGAGGTGTGGGAATCAGCGAGGCTAATATGCTGACGAGGTCGTTGTGCATATAGCCTGGATACCGCAGTGTTGTTGTGCTGGCAGACATGACGGTTGAGACAAGCTGGTTGGTCTGCTGCCAAGACGGCTCTTGCACGTGTAGTCTGTCGGCCGCGATGTGAGACAGAGCGCCGTTGTCGAGAACAACTACCGAGTCGGCATTTTGCGTCAGCCGCCTCATCGCCAGCATACTGTTGTAGGGATGCACGACGACGTCTCCGGCATTCGTGGTATCTGGGAACACCGAGTATGTTTGAATGATCTTCTTGGGAAACCTGTCGTTCAACCGCTCGAGCAGAAAGGAACCTAGGCCGGAACCTGTGCCACCAGCGATAGAATGCAGCATCATGAATCCCTGTGCAGCATGTTAGAGACAAACTCAACACGCGATACCAGAGTCGAGCCTACTTCGAGCGAGTCACTGCCGTCGGCTTCGCGGTCTATCATCTCCATGATATCCTCACACACGGTCTCGCCAGTCTGGTACCCATCACCCCAGTTGTTTGCGGCGCCGACACCATTCTTGCCAACATAGAAGTTCTCAGGATTGTATATGTTCTTGAAAGGGCCGGTCTGTATTCCGTTGATGACGCGGGGTTCCAGGTCGATGAGGATGGCGCGAGGGATGTAGCGTGTGTCGTCGCTTTGGTAGAAGAAGACGTCTTTCCGGTCACCGCCCTCGGTCGCGAATTCCTCGAGGTTGCCATCCTGGCCGATCCCGTGTTCTTGACAAAGCTGCTGCCAGAACTGGCTGCCAACTGGGAGCTGTCAGCAACGGTCGGCGCTGAATGTCCGTGGTGTAGCAGGCCTCTGTGGTCAACATGGATGAGTTACTGACTGCTGTTGCCGCATTGGCCTGCCTGAACCGTGATGATCTCCCTCCTCGAAGTTAGTAAAATACCACTTTGGTCCGGGTTATGCACGGGTTTACCTGGGCATGGTTGTCTGAGTACCTGGGTATCTCCGCCGGTCGTCAATGTGGTGAAGTCGTTCTGGGCATAACGCGTCTTGCTTTGACGCGAAGCAGTCGCTATCTGACCCCTCGCCCTGCGATTGAAGCTCAGGGTTCGGGTCGGGCAGAATTCAAACTTGGGGTTCGGGTTTGCCTGCCTTTGTGGGGGGCCAATCTCATACCAAGACGGACTCGAACTGGATTCTCTTCAATTTACAAAGCATATCAGGTCTTTGCCCACCGGTTGCGCCTGACTTTGCCTGGCAACAATTGGTATTATCCTGTGGAATAGTCCCATGCCTAAGTGGTAGCAGATGGTCATTCTGTCAGTGCCTTTCCTCAACCCCCACGGTCCGTGGAACAACCGCGCCAAAGAAGTTGAGAACCAGTGCCGGATTACCAACGCAGAAGAAAGGTAGGATCCAAAACGCCCTAGTAACAGCAGTCCATTCTTTGTGATACAACTAGCGAGACAACCGCCTTCCAATTTGGATGTAAAGAGATCAAGTCCATCCTTTTCACAAGTCACAGTCATCCGGCAGATGTAGCAGGACTTCAGGATGCTTGTATCAACATCAACCAGGCATGACCTTCGTCCCGGAACGATGTGCAGATATGCACAATGCACTGTTACGACGAGCCACCGAGCACGACCCAACTGCCATCACGGAGCGGACGCTGGTGCACCGTTTCCTGGAGGCTACCCCAGAATTCGCAAATGTCGACGGTCTTGAGGACCTGCCCATCTACCGCTTCTTCTCGTCCATAGAGACGACCATTTCGCCGCCAGGGCGGGGCCCAGGCGTGCTGACGCCGGACATGCTCCAGCCCGATCCGCTAGACTTTTGGAGTCTCACTTTCGCTCTTCATGAACGGCCCGAGATCATCCTACTCTACGGCCAGAATAACGGCGAGCCCGCGGACGGCGGCTTATTTCTCAACCTCCAGAGCTGTCGTGTAGTCTGGCACTGGGCGCCCGGACCGTTCCCTGCCGACGAGCAATGGGTCGCCCTCGACTTCGCCCTGCAGCAATCCCTCGACAAGTGGAATTCTGGAAAATACTTTTGGAATGCAGCACAGGGCGTCATCGACGTGCGGCCTTGGACCAACAGTGACCTGACCGATGCTCTCTTGTCATGGGGTCGCCTCCTCAGCAGCATCGAGCAAAGACTGCCGCGGCCGACCCAGAGACGTGACCCCATCCAGCTGGACCCAGCGGCCAGGGCAGCCTTCCGCATCAGCGCTTTTGCAGCCGAGTTCCTCTCACGAGCCCCGCGGCCCGGCTTCACATTCGTCGCCCCGGGAATCACAACGTTCTCTGCCGAAAGTCTCACCGAGCTCTACGCATCCGAAAGCCAGCAGGCGACCCGGCGCTTCCATCCCACCGGCGCGGGAGACCCGGGTGGAGATGAGTGGGCGAGCCTCGTCTTGCCCGCCACACGATCCGTGGCTAATAGCATCCCGCGCCAGCACCAGGACTTTGACAGGGCCTGGGGCTTTGGCAAGTTCACCGTGGGCCGCCGCGCCGGCCTCTACATTATCGCCGAGGTTTCGGATGCGGCTATCGTCCGTCTCATCAACCCATCCGGGCTGTCGGACGCAGGTGACTTCACAGGTCTCTGTCCTTGGGGGGACAGACGGCCGCCACGCCTTGCCGAGATACTGGCCCATTGGGCATCGCTCGTCGAGTCTGGTACGTGGGCAGTGGGTGCGGATGGGGTCTCAGATGCGGACGACTGGTTTGACCGGTGCCTGGCCGCCGCAAAACTGAGCTGGAATGTGTTGTAGCAAGATATGCTGTTCAGCGAGACCCCCACGCTGGAAAAATGATCTCTAACCACACCCGGGGGGGGGGGGGCAGACATGGTGTGGAATAACGTGTATTGAGACCTACAAATAAGGCTCTGTAATCATAAGAAACATATTAATAAGGGTTGTTTATAGAATATTTACACTGCACTTACATACAATATAAAGCTTATTAACATACAGTTGAAATATAAACGATTGTAAGTTTTTGCTTTAATTTAGCGCTAGCATGCAAGAGAAATAGTGTCTTAGTACTGTGTACAGATGAATGGGCTTGGTTTTTGTGCACATGATCCCAAATATGCTGTGGCTTGGCCATCAGATCACTTGGATTATCGCCATTTTGGGCCTTGATGTGTTCAATTTCGAGGACTAGAGAGCTGTGGGGATTGCAGGTCCCCGATATATACAAGGAGATTGCGCAGTGTGGGTTGGCCGCCCATGTTCAATTAATTCTTGAGAGCAATTGAGTTTGGCCTCAGTAATTTGCTAGTCTATCAAAGGGTCGTCAAGAGACACGTCACGAGGGCTTCGCCCTCAATCTGAAGCTATTTTGGATGGCGTTTCGCTGGCGACTTACATGTGTAGCGTTAACACGTCGCGGGGCACCGTTGGCTGGGTAGATATCTGGCAAATGTAACCTGGGTATCCATAACGGAGATAGCCAGGTGGTTGAGTGACATCACTTGTACAGCTGCATGCGAGATTGCCGCTCTGTACACAGTACTGGGTGCTGCAGAGAGAAGTACCTAGCTGCGCTGAATTGTGGCAGCTTAGGGTGGACCTAGGTCCCCTGCCCCCACTGAAACATCCTTGCACGACCCCTACTCTAGTCTCCACAAGCTTGTTGTTAGCCAGATTGCTGGCGACCTCCTAAACCATTAGACTACCAAATCTCCCAAGAAAGGGAGACTTCACAGCTTCCAAGACTCCGAAGACCGTGATCTTTCTCCGTCCTCGCTGTCGCCCTCTCTTTGGCTTGCACGCACCCCGTTCAAAACGTCTGAGAGGCGCGTACGACTTCCTTCGTCCCAACGCTCTCGCATGACCGTCTTCAGCACCATCCGAAGCCCATCTCACGCGAGAAGCTGGCCGCAAGGGACCGCCTAGGACCGACCACCTGCCACACGCTCACCTCCTTACCAACGCCATCGCCGAGCTGCATCCTTATAGCATAGTAGAGCAATTAGTATTTCGATTGACTTCCACGGCTCCCGTGACACTTCCAACACCCTCACTCCAACGCCAATGGCGGCAGAAGGGCCCCAACCACCGCAACATGTCCATCAATACGCCAGCGATGTCGATGATGCCGACGTGGAGGAGACCGCGGACGAGTCAACTCCACGGCCATCTAATGGCGCCTTTGCGAAGAAGAAGCGCCGCCTGCCGAGGCGCATAGGACAGTTCTCCGGCTCGGTTCCTTCCACCCCAAAGGCTCGTACCGGCTCTCCCAGCGCCCGCCGCTTTCCCTCCTTGCCACGACGCTCGACAATGCCAGACCCTCGCGACCGTGGGGCTGTGTCAGAATCCGAAGCACGCGAGTTTTCTCGGCCTCCCGCCCTAAGGGGCCTCTCACACTTGGGTAGATCAGTCGATGCGGAGGAAGCAGACGATGTGGTAGATACCCCCCGCAGGAGCCATTTCCGTGGGATGAGCGTGTTCACAGGAGGCGGAGGCATGTCGGACGGCGATGCGTTACAGACGCCCCGCCGGCCACGCTTCGGAGGGGAGCGATACTCGACCTTCGGCGGCCACAGATGGAAACAAGTTAAGAATACTCTGGGTCTACTGCGGCACAGAAAAGGCGAGCGCATCGACTACCTGAAGTCTACTGAACTCATGGGTGAGCTCCGCGCTGGTGCGCCGGCCGTGGTGATGTTTGCCAGCATGCTCCAGCGTGACGAACACGGCCACAAGAAGATTCCCGTGCTTCTCGAGCAAGTTCGCGTCAACATCAGCGACAGCGTGGTTCGAGGCGACAGCGAACGACACACCCTATTCACCATCCACCTCGAGTATGGCAATGGGCCAAATCGAATGATATGGACAGTGAAGAAGAGCATCGGAGACATCGTACGCATGCATCTCAAGTACAAGGGCAGCGTCACCACTGAGAGACTGAAGCGCCCCGGAGCCCGCGTAGGACCGAAGCAGCCCAAATTCCCAGCCAAGGCCTTTCCCTACTTGCGGAGTATCAAAGCAATGGACTTCAGTGATGATGAAGACGAGACCCGCCCTGCTGAGGCGCCAGAGGCTGTAGCAGCCGGAGAAATGACGGCCGGTGAGGCCACAGCTGGCGAGATGACTGCTGCCGAGGGCACGGGTACCGAGGCGGAGGGTCGTTCGGGGAAGAGACGCAAGGGCTCGCGCATGAACGTCCTCAGTCCGCGGCGCAACACCTCAATGCCAGAGGACGGTAGCGGCGCAGTGGGCGACGCCCAAGTCCAGGCTGCTAAGGACGCCGACGAAGCAAAGCGCAAATATGTCACGTTCCAGCGACGATCATTGGAGAAATACCTCCGTGAAATGATACGCTGGCTCATGTTCAGGCCAGACAGCAACCGCCTCTGTCGTTTCTTCGAGCTGTCCGCGCTGGGGGTGCGCCTCGCGGCCGAGGGCGGCTACCACGGGAAAGAAGGTTTCATGCAGATCCGGCCAGCTAACGGCATCGCCAACCCGGCCAAGGCTGTTACTCGAAGAGATCGCAAGTGGTTCTTGATTCGACAGAGCTACATAGCGTGTGTTGACTCTCCGGAGAGCATTGACATATGTGACGTCGTCCTGGTCGACTTCAAATTCGAGATCATTGCCAAGAAGAAAGGCCTCAAGCAGGTTGGGCGAAAGGGCTCTAAGAAGGCCAAATCTGACCAGGACGGACCAGATGTCGGCGACGATGACGATTTCCTCAACGATCCCCAGTCATCAAAGAAAAGCCACCACCACAAGCTGACCATCATCAACTCTGAGCGAAAGGTTAAACTCTATGCCCAACAGCACGACCTGCCGCAGTTTGAGGAGTCCATCAAGATGATGAAGCAGAACTCGCCTTGGGCCTCAGACAAGATTCGATTCGCCAGCTTTGCGCCCGTTCGGCAAAACGTCTATGCTCAGTGGCTTGTTGACGCGCGCGATTACATGTGGAATGTCTCACGGGCTATTTCCATGGCGAAGGATGTGATCTATATCCACGACTGGTGGCTGAGTCCAGAGATATACATGCGAAGGCCACCTTGCATCAGTCAGAGATGGCGACTTGATCGGCTCCTCCAGTCGAAGGCTCAAGAAGGCGTGAAGATATTCGTCATCGTATATCGCAACGTCGAGGCCGCCGTTCCCATCAACTCCGAGTACACGAAGAGGTCCTTGCTCAACTTGCATCCGAACATTTTCGTGCAGAGATCACCAAATCAGTACAAGAAGAATCAGTACTTCTTTGCTCACCACGAGAAGGTCTGCATAGTTGACCATTATATCGCGTTTGTCGGAGGTATCGACCTGTGTTTTGGCAGATGGGATACACCTCAGCACAAACTCACGGATGACAAACCGACAGGCTTTGAGCCGGATGAGGTACAGAACGTCCCCCGGGATGCTGAACATGTTCAGATGTTTCCGGGCAAGGACTACACCAATCCGAGGGTGCAGGACTTCTTCAATCTGGATCGGCCATACGAAGAGATGTATGACCGATCGAAGATCCCACGGATGCCGTGGCACGATATATCAATGCAAGTGGTCGGACAACCAGCTCGTGACCTTACAAGGCACTTCGTGCAGCGGTGGAATTATCTCCGTCGCGGGAGGAAGCCCACACGGCCTTTGCCTTACTTACTCCCACCGCCTGACTTCCGCCACGAAGACTTGGAGGCCATGGGCCTCACTGGCACATGCGAAGTCCAGATTCTTCGATCCGCGTCGACTTGGTCTTTGGGAATACAACACACCGAGTGCAGTATCCAGAACGCGTACATTCAAATGATCGAAAAGTCGGAACATTTCGTTTACATCGAGAACCAGTTCTTTGTCTCAAGCACCGAGGCGCTCGGCGTGCCAATAGTCAACAACATTGGCGATGCCCTCGTGGACCGCATAAAGCGCGCCTACGAAAACGACGAGGATTGGAAGGCCATCATTCTTATCCCTCTGATGCCCGGTTTCCAGAACACTGTAGCTGAGAAGGAGGGTACCAGCGTCCGGCTCATCATGGAGTGCCAATACCGCAGCATCTGTCGCGGGGAGTCCTCAATATTTGGCAGACTACGAGCTGCCGGCATTGAACCTGAAGATTACATCCAGTTCTTCAGTCTGCGGCAATGGGGGGAGATTGGCCCCAATCAGATGCATGTCACCGAGCAGCTCTACATTCACGCCAAGCTTATCATTGTCGATGACCGCGTAGCTTTGATAGGCTCGGCCAACATCAATGAACGATCCATGCTGGGCTCTCGTGACTCCGAGTGTGCTGCAGTCGTTAGGGACACTGACCTGATATGGTCGACTATGGCAGGGAAGCCATTCCAGGTCGGCCGCTTTGCACACACCCTGCGCATGCGGCTCATGAGAGAACATCTTGGCCTTCCTGTGGATGAGATCATTGAAGAGGAAAGAAACGCGGATCAGGCGAACGAGGAGGCTTTCCAGTCTGATATGGATCGAATCTACCACAGCGACTCCGATGGCTCTGAAACTTCGAGGCGGTCAGGTGCCAATGGGGACTTGAACGTACCGCGTCCTCCAATCGAGAGAGGTCACAGTATTAATCATGATGTTGACCTCCAGAGAATGGACAATAGCGATCAGTCGTCCTCCAAGTCCTCCAACTCTGATTCGAATGTCGTTGAAGCAGAAAGCTTGGACGCACCTGCCGACCCCAAACAGAAGAACGAGGTCGAGGGCTTTGGTCCTGATCGCTGGAAAGAGGCACAGGAGAAGGGTCTAGATCAGGGCAGGGATACCATTGTCATTGGTGGGCGAGAATACCTCGCCCGTGACATCTCAGCTGAGGGTAAAGGAACCATCGAGAGTCCAGCCCCTAGCCAGAAGTCTGAGAGCCCACAACCTGCTGCGACGGCTTCAGTCGGAGAAGGCCCGAGCAGAGCTGTGATGCCTCCCCTGGACCGTCGGAACACCGACCAACTAGGGCTCCCCAGGGCCAACCAGCTCCCTGACCTCCCACAGTGTGACGACACGGATATTGGCGGGCCGCCACTTCTCGACGCAGATGGAGACCCGGTTCTTTCTGTGTCGCATCCGCTTGCCGCTGAGATCAAGCCTGCTGTCCTCGATAAGGATTGCATGCGTGATCCGTTGGATGCGGCCTTCTACGAGGACGTCTGGTACCGTCTTGCGGACAACAACACCAAGATCTACAGACAGGTGTTCCACTGCATGCCAGACAACGAGGTGAGGGAGTGGGATCAGTACACGGAGTACATAGACCACCAGAGACGACTGCAGGTGGCACAGGAAGGACCGCGAGAGACACAGAAGAGCGACCAGGGCGAACCAGCTGACCCCAGCGGATCTGAAAAGCCGCCTCCAGAAGCCACGTCTGGCGGAGCTGGCATATCAGCCCCAGGTCCCCCGCTCCCCGCAACTCGCTCGTTCTCAAGCAAGTTCGCCGGCAAAGGCAACGCTGGTAAGAACCTGCCTCCGCTGGCTGGCGGCCTGAAGAAGTCCCCGACGGAGAACGAGTCACCGGCGCACCGCCATGCTCGACAGGACTCCAGGCTTGACGTGGAAAGAGCGGCCGCGGCGGCGCGTGCCATCAACTCACCCATGGGCAGCCCTGCAATCAGCCCGCCTGCCAACAGCCCTTTCATTCCAGCCTCGGCGGCACCCACAGACCCAGAGAAAGCGGCGGCGGCACGCGAGGATAGCAATACGAATGGCAGCGTATTGGAACCGTCGTCCAAACTTGTCGTGCCCGAGGCCGGCAGGGCGACCACACCGGACAAGCGTGACCGGCGCACCACCTTCAGCACCCCTGACAACACGCCGACGATTTCGGAGAAGCCACCAGGCAGCTCGGCCTCAACGACGCCCGCACCGGGGGTACAGGGGTCCGTCAAGCGCCGCAGACGTGCTAACACCAGAGGGAGCCGCCACCGGGCCCCTGTAGAAGAGCTCTTGACCAGGGAGCAGCGCGAGGGGCTGCTGGGGATGATCCAGGGCCACGTCGTGTTGTTCCCGTACGACTGGCTCGTGGGTGCGGACGAGAAGGGCAACTGGCTTACATTGGTGGATCAGGCCGCTCCGTTGCAGATCTAGTAAGTGTCGAGACATGTCGAGTCGGGTGTTGCGAACGAAAGCTGACCTCTTTACAGTAACTAAGATGGCTCCGGATCGTGGGCTCTGGAGGTGACACCTGGGAGGTGTGAGAAGTTCTCCTACGATATCCTCGTTTTGTGATGTTCTCTACCAACTTCCCATGCGTAATCTCACCAAGATGGCGAGAATTTGCTGGCTGGCCAAGTCTGATTGCATGACATGGCTCGCTGTTGAAGCACCGTCTCGAACTGGGGGAAGGGAACCTTGGAAGGTCATCTCATCAAGCAATCGGCGTTTTGGTTTTGCGCATTTGCATAAAGTTTCGCCCTACGGTTGCATTATGGGTCATGAAAGCCCACATTCCTCTATCCAACCAAGTCATTGTTAACCATGTAGATATTCCAAAGATATCCATCCGTCCTTGAACACTATCAAGCCTCAGTGTGCTCCTTCAAGTCTTCCGTATTTTACATGACGTAGCTCTACTCCGTACTGGTACACTTTTAGGCTGCGGGTTGAACCCTGACAGGGTTTCTGGGAACAGCTTCCGGACCTCAGACCACTGCCGATGATGCGCACGACTTCTCGACTACAAAGTATCTCCTCTGCACAATCCTTCTTGACCAGAGCCACATGCGCCGGGGTTTGCATTAAACGCCAACATGCCTCCATCAACAACCTTGTTGCGCACGGCGCGCCGCAAATTGACTGCGGCAAGACAGTTCCCAGTCCACGACTTCCTCGCGCCTGCGCTTTTCTACCCAACCGTCTCATCACGGCGCCTGGTATCAAGCACACCCACGAGACGCGCCGAAGTCGCCGACAACATACCAGCAGGAGTGGCAGCAGCAGCGCCGCCAGCGGGATCCCAGGGTGACGCGCCCAAGGGCGACAACTCCAGCAAGGGCAAGCGCAAGCCGCTCACCAAGGAGCAGCGCGACTTCCTCTCGTCGGCGCTGCGAGTCAACCAGGCCGGCGAGCTGGCGGCGACGCTCATCTACACGGCGCAGACGCCGCCTGTGATTCGGCGGCAGCCCCACCTGCGGCCCCTGATGCGGCACATGTACGAGCAGGAGGAGGGCCACCTGACGACGTTCAACGCGCTGCTGGCGCGCCACCGGGTGCGGCCGACGGCCATGTACCCGGCGTGGTCCGCGCTGAGCTACGGGCTGGGGTGGGCGACGGCGGTGATGGGCAACGAGGCGGCCATGGCGTGCACCGAGGCGGTCGAGACCGAGATCGGCGACCACTACAACGGGCAGGTGCGCGAGCTGCTCGCCATGGTGCGCGGCTGGGAGGACGAGGGGTACGAGGTCGGCCCGGAGATCCGCGGCCTCGTGTCGACGCTGCGCCGCATCCGCGACGAGGAGCTCGAGCACCTCGACCACGCCATCGAGCACGACGCCCAGAAGGCGGAGCCGCACTGGCTGCTTACCGGGGCCATCCGGATGGGGTGCCGGGGCGCGATCTGGGTGAGCGAGAGGGTCTAGACGCGTTGTGGAAGGACTTGTGAGATGCTCATGTCAACATTGGCTACAGTGAGGCTCGGGTTGGGTGAGGGATGGGCATTGGCCTTTGGTGTTCAAACGCGGACTTCGTCCCTAAGGTTATATTGAGCGCTAAAATTACAACACAAGCGCAAACAAAACATCGAGATACAGCCAATGAAACTCGACAAGTCGGACTCAGAATCTCGAGAATGGGTTTGGTGTTGCGGGTTTATGACGGATGCAAATATTCTTCAGCTCCAGAGTTGCAAGCTTACTCCAAATGAAACAAAAAACAAAAAGTAACGTCATGAACGTGACAAGAGCGAGATTCGAACTCGCGCCTCATACGAGACCTGAAATCACCTGTGTTACACAGGAAAGTGAAGTAATCACTTGAGTCAGGCGCCTTAGACCAACTCGGCCATCTTGCCTCTGGAGCTTGCCCGAGTTTTGGTGATTACCTACTAGGGGGAGGGAGGTATTTGAGCGGGTCGCACAATGTATTACTCATAGTACTGTGTATATTGATAGTCAAGCTAAACAAATTGTTAGGTTTGTGATGGTATAGGTCTTATATACTTGATCTGCTAACATATACACCTTCATACTCTAAGAAATTAGAAACACAATGGACAACAATGAGCGCCAGGCCTGTGATGGCGTCAACAGACTGCCCATGGCTGAGACTGTCATGTCCACTCTCTTCCTCCTGAAGTCTGCAAATTGTTTTGCCTTTGATAAGGCCCCAGTCTTGCTTGGTTAACTCAGGTTATTCTTAAGTCACACACAGTATCTTCTCCGCGACAGCATCACTATGAGGATTGGAATAAGTGTGTGTATACAGCCCTGGGATGATGCTGGTGTAGCAAACCCGGTATTTTGGGACGGCGGGGCCCAAGCATTGGCGTTACACCGCACATTGTCCGTGCCGGGAGGATTACCAATCACTCATTCCGAGCAGCCACACAGATGATGGCAATCGCCCATCCATCCAGGGGGCTCATTGTCTCGGTCCCTTCGGGGTCGGAATTCGTTTACAGGGCAGGGTGCTTTGTACCATCCCTATCTATTACTCACAATGGCTGTCCTTCTCAGTTTATATTTCCCTCGTTGAGAAATGTTGCGATCCGCCCATGCCATGTCGTCACACCTTCTTGAAGCTTGCTTGTCTCTTATCGAACCTTGAGCCTCTCTCTCCCGTTGGTCATATCCCAAATGGTATAGTGTGCGCTGCTATATTTCATCGCTATATATTATCCAGACATTCAGCCACTCCATAATGACTGTGCCCAACCTCCATACTCCGGGCACAGTCAGTGCTGCCTCCAATAACGACAGCACTGCACCGGATGCCTCCGAGTACACGCCTCTCATCTCACACCCGCCGGGCCCGCCTCTACAACAGCGAACTGTTGTCCAAGATAATGATGACGACGACGCTGTCCAGCATCATGTCTCGCCCACGCGCGCCGCATCGATTTCCTTCAGCATGTGGGTGCTCATGTTTGTGCAGGGTAAGTGAAATGCATATATTCTTGGGCAAACACATAGGTATATGCATTTATACACACATATACAGGTGCTAACTTCCGATAGCGTGCAACATGTCCGGGATGACAATGGTCCAGTCCGCCATCGCCGAGGAGCTCGAGGCGTACGAGCTCGCGACGTGGTTCACGTCGGCCTACATGATCGCAGTGGCCTCGTCCGCACCGCTGGCGGGCCGCCTCGCCACCATCTTCTCGCCGGGCATGATGATCCTGGCCTCGGGCCTGTCCCTCGCCGCCGGCGCCATCATCACCTCCCAGGCCGGCTCCTTTGCCGTCTTCACGCTCGGCCGTGTGCTCACGGGGGTCGGAGGCGGCGGCGTGATGACGCTGTCGCTCATCCTGGTGCTGCAGCTCACCTCCCGGCGCCGCCGTGGGCTGTTCGTCGGTATGGTCAACATGGGCTTCACCGTTGGCGTGTCCTTCGGGGCTGTCGTGTTCGGCGCGCTGTTGCCCGTGATAGGCTGGAGGGCTCTCTTCTGGGTGCAGGCTCCTATCGGTATCCTGGCCGGGGCTGGTGTTTTTCTGAGCATCCCGGCTTTTGCCACCTCGGACCCGGCCAAGGACAAGAGTCTGTTACAGAAGCTGAAGTCGATCGATTATGCCGGCGCTGTCTTGTTGACGGCTGCCATCGTGCTGTTCCTCTACGGCCTTTCCGGATCGATTCAGGTCCTCCCGATGGTGCTCTCGGTGATCCCCTTGGCGCTTTTCGTCTTCGTCGAATACAAGGTGGCATCCGACCCGCTCATCCCCGTCAGCGTGCTACAATCCCGCGGCGTCTTGTTCTCGTGCCTGGCTCAGTTGGGATTCATGGCAGCCCGCTGGACGGTCCTCTACTACGCGCCCATCTTCGTCCTCGCCGTCCGGGGTCTGTCCCCAGCCATGGCCGGCTCGGTTCTCATCCCGACGAACCTGGGCTTTGGCATCGGGGGCGTCCTTGTTGGTTGGCTGCATATCCGCCGGTCGGGGGCCTTCTGGCTACCGTGCGTAGTATCAATCTTCCTGTTTGGCCTGGCCCTCTTCGGTCTGTCCCTCACGAGTAACGCCGGCTCTCCAGCGTGGTTATATGTGCTTCTGATCTTTTTGAACGGTTTCTGCACCGGCGCGGCGCTGAACTACACGCTGGCTCATATCCTCCACCTCGCTACACCAGACACGCACTTCATTGCCACAAGCCTGCTGGCAACCTTCAGAGGCTTCGCAGGCAGCTTCGGAACGGCCATCGGCGGCGGCATATTCACGCGGAGCTTAAAGAAGCACCTGACAGAAGGCTTCGTAACGCTTGACGGGACAGTCGACCTGTCACCCAGCCGGGTGGCCCTGGTCAGGAGGCTACTTGGCAGCCCAAACTTTGTGTTTAACGGCTACCTGAGCCATGCGGAGAGGGAGGTAGCGGTCAAGGGGTACGAGTCCGCTTTCAGCGTCATGTACGCCTCCGCTGCTGCCTTGACAGTGCTGGTGCTCCTGATCCAGGCCGGCACGGGCTGGACTGCCCCGGCGAACCAGGAGGGCGAGGACGAGATCCAGGAGGAGATCGAGGAGCACGATGGGCGTATGGAGGCTTAGGCGACGTGCATGACACGGGAAAGGACAGCTCTTGATACTAGCGGCGGGACGGCGTTTGGCGGTTCATTGGGTTCACAACAATGTTCAGACTTGTTAGTAGATATATAGACGATATATGGCCACAGGCGGGGAAAAAAGTGCTGCCTTAACTCAAAAGCATGAGTGGCTTTCTCCACAAAGATTTTTATTTCAAGACCCGAAACTCTACGGCAGCATATCCCCGCAAAGCCAGAAGTCGGTGAAACCCATACCCACCTTGTTCCACTCTGTGAATCCCGTCGACAACCTCAGGCGCGATACCATCGCGGATGCATGTGATTATCCCTGCTCATAACGCCGCTAGATCTGCTAAATTCCGTGGCGCCGCCCTTCTCAGCCAGCAAACCCCCGCGTCTCCTCTTTTTACGCCCTTTTGCTGAGACATTTGAGTCAAGTTGTTTGTCTTCTTTGTCCGGAGATGATGCAGTGGCTCCTGCATGAACATAAACGCCGAGGGACAGTGAGAAAGATGTAGAGGGCGCATATATCCAGAGAGCGCGTCCCACCACCATTGAACCATGCTAATCGCTTGGACAAGCTGCTGTCGCCAAATTCTTCTCTTCCAGAGGACCATATTATTGCAATACAATAGCAGAGCTTGCGGAGCATAATGTCGTTATCCCTGGTAGTAGAGAAACCCGTCCTTGTCTCCCTTACTCGCCAGCCCAGTTTACTTGACTACTTTTCCCTCTCTCACATGTGCCTCTGCTAACACCAACTACTCCACCAAACAGCACGGCACAATCCACTGGCTCGAGATCCCCGTCATCAATGCCGCTCGAGCCGCAGCCTTCTACACCACCATCTTTGGCGTAAGCATTGGCTCAAAGGAGCAGCAAGCAACTGCTGGTGGCCCATACAAGCATCATCAACCTAGCTGACTGACCGACCCGAGGGGACGACCGCAGTGGGAATGCACAACATTCGACCCGTCCTCGTCCTCATCCGCCCACACAAATGGTAGCACCACCAGCACCGCAAGCACGATTCACATGTTCCGGAAAGGTTCCACTCTCAACGGCGCATTCATTCAGGTGCCTGAGGGCTGTCTGGTCCAGGCGTGGGGCTCCAGCGGCTCGGGCGAGGGCAGAGTCAGCATGGCGGTCCTGACGACGTTCACGGTAGAGAGCATCGAGGGGGCGATAGGTATGGTCGAGGACTTGGGCGGGAGGGTGCACATGTGAGTGTTGCAGGTTATTGTGCCTTTGCGTCCCTTTCATTCCCTTCCTTTTCCTTTTATTGCTTGGCATGAACCACGAATTTGTGCGGCCGTGTGTGTGTATATCTGGCTGGTGAGAGCAATGATGGAAATTGACTCTGTATACCTAGGCAAAAGACAGCCATCGGCGGCGATATGGGGTACTTGGCTAGGTTCGTCGACTGTGAGGGCAACCTCCAGGGCATTTGGGCTCAAAACTGAAAGGTTTCTGTCTCCCATTTAATTTTGTATGCCGGTGTGTCGACTGTATCTGCATATAGTACAGCATCAATGGCGTTTTGTGTTGGCGCAGTACATAATTCTTGCAGAACTTTGGACACAGCAGTGTCTACGCAGCAAAACTTCTGGTGAATCTTATAATGCATGTTTGCGTGCTCGCGCTTTTTCCAATACTAGACGCCTTGAGACCTGCTGTTCATACACAAGAAGATTAGAATTCCCTTCCTCTTGCCAGGGCCAAACAAAAACAGAATAAGACTCCCAGAGATCCCAGCTAGCCGTGAAGCACCAAACAATCATGCACGTGGAAAGGCTTCACAGCCGGATGTTCCATACTTATTTCTCCTTATGATAATTACTGTAAAACAATCTTGTCAACTTGGAGGGTGAGCCACTTGAGCAAGTATAGAGATTTTTAGGTCACTGCAAGATTGCTTCGAACCAAGATAGTCCACTGTCAAGGATGAATATATACACACTGCTCAGGGCGGGTTATTATACAATAGAGAAATTCATTGTTGATCAAACAAATGCTCAAATGCTTATATGCAGATTTTCCAACCCTGACCCCATATGCCGCCGCGAGAAAGGACCTAATAGATCAAACAAAAATAAATGGATGAGAAAGCAAGTGAAGCGATGCCAATTCAACAGCAACGCCCCATCATTGCTCCTCGGGTATCGTTGGTGTCCTGTTCCCCCTTTGCTGTCCTTGACCGTTTCCCGATTGGTCCCCGTCGCTCTCCCGACGTAGCTCCATGTGCTCAAACATTGGCGACGAGCTAGTCGTCGTCGACGAGCCCTGTCTTTTCTTCTCCCGTCGTTTCTCATTGAATGTGGCTATCTTCCCCACAACAAAGGCAAGCGGCCCACTGTCGTTGTAGGTAGAATTAGTAGTGGCGTTGCTCATCCTCCTGTGCCTGAGGATCTCGTCCATATTGGCACTGGTGTCCCTCGTACTGTGTCCACTCTCCGGGTGTTCTCCTCCACCCATGCCACCGCCTGCACTAGCACGCCGGCCCCGAGGTGTTTGCGGGTCCACAAGCTCTTTCGCGTCTCTCTGTATTGTCAGGAAGACTGGATATGCGAGCGTGAAAAGCAGCAAGATGACGGGCACAATGAATGCAAGCTGTACGGACGCGCCATTGTTGCTCATAATTCCATACATTACGAACGGCCAAAAGGCTGGTCCACTTGCACCCATGGTAAGCCATGCTGATGCGCGTTTCGTGCGGTTACCTTGCCCACGAAGGCCCATTGCGAAGATCAGAGGCCATATGGGTCCCTCGACGAAGAAGAACAATATTGCAGGTATCGCGATCAAATTCGGGTTCGTGGGGCGCAGCAAGACGCATACGAGCGCGAGGATAACAGATAGTCCAGACCAGATGGTGAGCTGGGTACGAGGAGTTGGTACGAGTCGGCTTCGTGGGTGCTTCACCGACAGCCACGCGAGGTGAGCTGCGTTGAAGCGAGAGATTGTGAATGCGGCGTGGGCGATGAGAAGGTAATCAGATACTGATAGGACGAGGCCTGGGGGTTTGTCGGCATCCGAAGGGCCTGGTGATGTAGAAGTCATGAGGTCGTCAAAGAAAATGGACATTGACTCCTGCGCCGCAACGTAAAACCATTGTGCCATCACAGCGAAGATGATGCACACAGTCCTCAGTTGCATGCCTCCAATGGTCCGTTTCTTCGCGTCTACGGGCAGGCGATCCGCAACCCGGCCCAGTTCGCCATCAGTGACCTCGGGGAGTGGCATGTAATAGAAGAATAGGGCTAAAACGACGCAGGAAAGCGTGATGGCCAGATATGTCCACTGCACGTCGATCAACTCCAGACTGGTCCGCTTTCCTTCGCTGTCGGCAATATCGTCGAAGAAGACCTTCTGCGCCAGCAGTCCACTTATGACGCTTGCGACACCTTGAAAGCCCTGTGCTATGAGTATCCTAGTCTCGGCGTATTGTTGAGGCCCGCAGAGGATGATAAAGGGGTTTGCCGCCGTCTCAAGGACGCCCAAACCAAAGCCGACAACAAAGTTGCTGATCATGAAACCGGGAAACGAGGTCAGAACGGCGCATGGCCAGAACATGATCGTTCCGATGCCATATATGCAAAGCCCCAAGATGAACGTGGCCTTGAAGCCGCCGACTGCGTCACGATGTTTATGTCTGCGTCGGTTTCTGTGGAAGCGGGCGTGTTCGTCGTGACGGAGGACCCATTCTCCTACGACAAGGGGCCCGAAAAAATAACCGCCGCCAAAGTAGGCGCTGGTCAATCCCAGAGTCTCCGCCGTGCTCATATTGGAAATGGTGGCAATGACGTTGTTTAGCGTGTTCAGAAGCCCGTAGGAAAACCCCCAAAGCAGGAAGAGGATGGTGACGACCACACAGTACCGCAGCGATTCACCTGGGGCTGTCTTGATCATGCTCTTGGGTCTTCTCATGTTGACAAATCCGAAGTAGATAGCGTTGTCGTTTCGGGACCTCCCAGACATCCAGGTGCTTCTTGTAACCGGAGAGAAGGGCTGCTGCGGAGCAGAATTCGGGGAGGCGGGATTGACCATATCCGGTGTTGTGAGGAAGTCGAGGGCGGAGATCTGCTCTGCAGACGAGTCTAGCTGCTGTGCTGGAGCAGGCACTGCCAGTGATTCGGGTCCCTCGCCAGATTCGGCAGGTCCTGGGGCATTCTGACTTCCGCTCGGCTCCTTGTCTTGTGTGTCGGTAGCATACGTCGACAGGCTTGAATCATGTGTTCCATCTGGATCGAAGAGCACTGTGGGCAAGATCTTGAGGATCAAAGGCTTGAGTGTTGGGATGCAGGCGCAGATCATTCCAACGTTGACCTCTACCGCCGACCACATCAAGGACAAGGACGCGTTCCAAGCGAATTCGGGGCTGTCGCCGAATAAGGCATCGGGATCGTTCGACGGATTGGTTGGGACGAAAGAGATGGCCTGTTGGAGGTAATAGATGCGGACGACATCCACAATAGTGACGAAGATACCGAGGGAGAAGGTGAAGACCAAGATGTACTTCTGCCGCTTAGGCAACCTCATTCCCGTGAGAACAGGAATCGGGAGGGCCAGAATCGCGAGATCGGTGACAATGTTGACCGGCGCGGAACAAATGAACTCGGTGAGTAGGGGTATACACTGAGCTTGGTACCTGTACAGGCTAAAGGCCGCAATCACTGGGTCGCACTGGAAGATATTCAAGAAGGTGAGGACAACCCCTGCGGTGTTGACGATACCAAGCACAACCCATGACGCAATGCGAAGGATCTGCTGTGTGTTCTTGGAGAGACGCAGGTAGAAAATCAGGATGCTGGTCTTCAGCGCCATGAGCGCAGGATTCTGGTATAATGTTAGCCGAAGGGCCTCGAGGCGCGCGCGCGCGCGTGTGTGAATGTGCCTTACGTAAAGCACAGAGAAGACATATTCCGTCTTCCTAAGCGGAAGTCGGTCTTCATTAGCAATGTTTGCATCGTGCCTCCCCAATCCCTTGCTCGTGCCAATATCGATGGTGGTGCTGAGACCGACAGCCAGGAACCATGCGAGGATGATGAAGTAGTCGTCCCAGCTGACGCGCTTGACGATGAATGATCGACAGAAGAGTCTGGCGATGAAGAAAGCCGTGCCGACCACCAGCGTGGCTGTGGTGACGGCGAAGACCGCGGGACCTCGATCGGGGATATGGTCCGCCGAAACGGCCATATCAGACATTTCGAAGGACCAGGGCGCAGAGGCCGCCTATGGAGGTCTGCGCAGATATGATGGGGCCCTAATGCGATAAATTGAGCGAAAGCGCCATGTTTGAGATTTCGGGCGCATCAGGTGAGGCTGGAAGGCGACGACGACGACAATGGGAATGGGCAGGTCCACTGCGCCGTGGATGCGGCTGCGACCTGGAGGGATAGGAACGTGTGACCGTGACCGAGGCCAGGTCCTCTTTTCGCTTCGGGGTGTTGCTGACGGCGCCGGCCCTTGACGGTCTGTGACTTGACGGTCTGTGACTTGTCTGACCGAGTATAAGTCGGGTGCGAGAAATGGCTGGATTCGCCAACCGAGCGTCGGTATTGTCTGCTGGGCGGAACGCGGTGGCCACGTGTGACGGCTCACCTAGCCGGGCAAGCTATTTTTGTCCTCAACGGTGATGAGCGGGCCCAGGCGCAATTTCGTCTGTTTTGCTATACAATGCCTTACTTAATACCGGACAAAGTTCATTGTGACGGCGGCGCTAAGACAGGAGTCAGTCGATCCTCAATGCCACCAGCCGGGAACTGCGCAGACAGCAGAATCCGGGGTAGTGTGTGTCTGCTTGGAGGAGAGATCGAGAGTTGGCCACGAACAGTTAATATACACGGATAGCAAAATAGGCATATATGAACAGGCGGTGCAGTCTGTTATAGGCTATGTGGTGTGGTGTGTTGTATGTGTGTGTGTGTGTGTGTGTGTGTGGCTTGGGACGAGACGTCCAAGACGTGTTAAAAGTTGGGGCCCAGATGTCCGGTTGACCCTAGAGCGCCTGGGGCGGCGGGGCCGCCGGAGCTAGTTTCTTCAACGCCTTCCCCACTTGAATTCGGTGAAGGGTGCTGGACCGGGTGCTGGACGAGGACCGGCAGCAGGCTCACGATCCAGCCTGCCTGGGAGGGGAGAGGGATTAATACAAGGGTGGATGCATGAATCGGCGGAGGGCTAGCCGATCGAAGGAGGTCGGGAAGGGACGAAAATGCGACTCGAGCAGAAGACAAAAGCAGAACTGGGTTTGATCGGATCCTGGGCCAGTCTCTACGGGGTGCAGTAGTGGCTGGGGGAAAAGGGAGCAGAAGACAGAGGAGGAGGGACGAGGATGAGGATGGAGAGGCAGAGAGGATAGATAATCCCTCCACCGAAAGAGACAGGATGCTGGGGAGGCTGCGGGATTACTACGCCCGCCCACTGGCGCTGGCAGCGAGCGAGTGGCACACTGCAGGCGAGGAGGGCAAATGGCGGATGACGGATGGCAGGATGGAAGCCGGACCGTCGATGATGGAACCGAACCGATGTCGATGATGCCTGTGCAGCCTGTGCCTGTCCCAAACCCAAGAGGCCGGGAAAGCTTGGCATTGGATGCCACCCGACGAGCCCTGCGAGCTCACGCTGACGGTCAGGTGAGGGAACATTGATCTGAAGCGGGCGACCAGCAAATAGGCCCGACAGGACAGGCGAACAGGGCGAGGCGAAGTCGATCCCGTCTGCCCCGACTGCCCCGTCTGCCCGCGGGCCATCCTGCGTGTCTGCCGACCTGCCACTCTTCTGCTAATGTGCCAGGAGGGCGTTACGTTGCAGCAAGATCGTCTCGATCAAGTGAGATTGTCGCAGCTCTGGCTGTGCCAATGTGCGTTGGTGTGGGTTGTTTGTGACTCGGCCATGACATTGCACCAGGCGTCGATCGCCAGCCAGGGTGCCTGTAGACCATTGTATGCCCTGTCGCCCTGTGGCCCTGTACGCAAAAGTCCTCGTCCCAGTCTCTGAGCCGAATGAGTGGGGCGGCGGCGACAAGGCGTTTGTTGCGTGCAGGCGGGCAGCCGGTTGATGTTTGCTCTTACCCCGGATTCGAGCACGGGCACCTGGAGGACCGAACAAATACCGCTGGGACTGCTCGCCTCCCGAGTACGCGAGTGCGCGAGTGCACTTACACGTGTACATCCGTACCTAATGGTGAGTGGGCAGGTACAAGTGTAGGTACTTTACACACCCCGCACAACACGATGCGGCAGGTACAACCACGAGTGGTGTGCTGTGTCTTCCCACCTGTCTGCGTCTCAAGACCTGCAGCCATTGGAAACCTCTTTCTTGCTGCAGGCTTGTCATCAATGTTCCCTCGCACTGAGGCACCGCACTGCCTAAATGCCAGGACAGCAATTATGATGCACCCACGCAAACTTGGCAGGTTGGTCACAATTGCTGATCGTAATCTTCCATTTTGCACTCTCCAGCCCAGCAGCCCTGGCAGCAACATGACTGGGATGGAACATCGCGAATCCTCAGCGACGTCATCATCCGCCAACCCCGCATTGCCAATTGAGGCTTTTTATCTAGGGAACTTTAAAGGCACAGATGGCGTGCCAAGGCCAAACAGACGCCCGACATACCTGAGCCTGAGAATTGATGTTCTACCGTGTACCGTGGCGCCGTGGTGGTCTGCCCAAGTACAGCAATAGCGTACAGTAGTCTACCGGTTGCGAGCCTCGTCCTGATCCGAGCCACCCCTGCTTGCCGAGCGATCTTGAACAAACTTTCCACTTTGGACCCTGCAGCAGAAACCACATCTCGAACCGCTGGTCCTACCAACGCGCAGAAGACATTTGTCCTGATTGCCAGATCGCCTACGTACCACTCTCCACATATGCTATCTAGACGTCGCTATCGACTACCTACACAGTACTGTTTCTCGCCAGCACCGTCAGGAGAACCCTTGACCGCTACCGACCTGCTCCGAATGCGTTTCGTGGAGGACAAATAAAAATGCATTCATTGCTCGCGAATTACGGCTATGTTCCGTAAGCCCATGGCTCGCTGCCTCGCATCGTCACCCTTGGAGCTGCATGCCGAATTCATGCATGGCCCTCCCAGCGGTGAGGGAAAAGCTACCGAGCCAGCCCAATCGCACCACGCCCTGGTGCATCCTCCTCTCCTGAATCGACACCTGGTCATGAGCTGGCACATGCTCCCTCCTTTTCCCACCAACGCCGCTGGAGAAAACACTCCTCCTCGAGGCACTGTGAGGCAGTGGAACCCGCTCTTCAAAGGAGGCTAGACTATCCGCACCGGGTCCGCATGATCCACGATCTCGACGCTCCGGCGCCCCGCCGTCGCTTAGAATTTCCCCATCCCTCCCTGCTTGGACATGTGTTCATCACCAGGGCATGCGTCTTGAACAACAACATCACAGCAGAACATTCTCCGCTCCGCTAATTGACAGACTTCTCACACAACACAACGGCGCACTGCCAAGCTTGTCGCAGTGTTGCGCACAGTAAGCAAGCACAGGCAAAGTGTGAGACGTCCATCTGCAACCTACTCACTACCTGTGCTCTGCAACTGTCAGCAGTAATTCCCCATGGAACCCGTCTCAGCCTCCCAGAGGACAATGCTCTGTTCTCGTTGGCTCTGAAAATTTCTGCGCGGTTACCTGCATCTACTAAATGCGCACTTAGCTAAGTACACCAAAGCTCCCGGCGTCCAGACTCGTCCTCCCAGCTTCGAAGTGGGCCTGGTCACACGCCCAATGCCCAATCACGGAACTGACAACAAATCCGGACGACGAATGCTTGGGCCTCTCTTCAACAGAGAGAAAGGCCAGGAAATCTACTGGTCCTACCAGAGTGGTTGGTACCAGTGCTAGCGATAACCTTGGGTATTAAGCTCTTGTTACACGAGTTGCCTAGTCATGCCCACAGGTGAAACTATAGAGCAGCCCGGTAGGGACATGCAGGGCGAGGACAACCTCGAGTCACACAGCGTCAGAGGTCTCAAGGCTTGTCACACTGCCCGCGACACCCATATAGCATGTATGACCTGCCAGCCTGCGGAACTAAGGCATGGGGTTCCGGGACCCTAGATGC
Organism: Diaporthe humulicola; assembly: GCA_038088545.1. Taxonomy (NCBI): domain Eukaryota; kingdom Fungi; phylum Ascomycota; class Sordariomycetes; order Diaporthales; family Diaporthaceae; genus Diaporthe; species Diaporthe humulicola. Next base: position 43,487 of record JBBWSL010000002.1, on the reverse strand, counting down.
TCTCGCACAGGCAGTCGGGGCTATCGTTCTACTGGCACGTTGTGCAGCCCATTGTATGCGGTCAGCATCCAATGCACACCTGACGCTCTGAATCTGGGGCATCCTGCAAGGGAGGCCATCTCTCGATTTTATTATTTTATTCTGTCTGACCGCAGGCCAGGCCAGTCCAGCCAGTCCAGCCACAATATCGGCAGCAACGCAATTGGGCTGCACTGGTGGTGAATCACATCTGGGGTGGGGAGGGGGGGTGCCACATCTCCAAGCTGACGGCGGAGCTCACCGCTGACACAGATCTATGTTGTAGGGCCTGCTGTTATGCCACGGCGGTTAGGCAAGACCCCAACGTTGGGCTACACGGCCATCGTGACTGAGGCGTGTTATTCAGCATGTGCTGGCGAGCGGGCGTGAGTTAGGCGCTCTGAGAAGACTTTATGGATCGCAAAGAAGGGCAATATCTAAAATATCGGCGTCGACCGATGTCAGTGTCCGCAAGTCCCCGGATACACACACAGGATTTGACGGACTTGGCCTCGGCCTTTGTGGGTTTCATAGCTCATCTTGCCCGCCGATAGTGATGTGTGTCTTGTGCTGCCTGTGGTGATGTACAGAGAGACCTAGATCACAATCTATATCACCGTCAAAGACTTGTCCTAGTTGAGCCTGCACCAGGCGCACCTGTATCTGGCACAGTGTGATGAACAGCTTGCGTATTCAAGGACAATAACACGACCTGATGTTTCTGTTGACTGCCGAGTTGACACAATGTAGCACCCGCTTTGGTCCTGTGGGCTCCCTCTCCATCAAAGATGTCTCCCCTCGTTTCTGTATTCCGGGCACGTCGTCGTCTCCATGTCTTGTGTCCCGTTGGTGTCCCGTCGTCCATGTCTTCCCATTCATGACTCCTCCCAGGCAGGCGCCGCGTAGAAGCATGCGAGGACATGTGCGGGTTTGGAGTGTCAAGCTAAGATCGAGGAATCAATCGCCCCACACACACGGCTGGCCTTTTGCCGGAGAGTCTCCTGCCGAATTTATGATGTATACATTCCCACTGTCTTCGTTGTCTTGGTTCGGTGAGATGAGTTACCCTTCGATGTCGCCTATGAGGCAGCTCTCAACATGGTTGATATTTGCGGGAATTGGTCTTTGGGTACGGCGAAATATCTACCCAGGGCAGTAGAATGGAATCATGAGATTTCTTCAGCCTGGATTTGAGCACCGCTTGAATTCCCGGGACATGAAAACCAATTAAATTCAGCTTTGGTGAACTGGAATCATTGTGACAAGTCTGAACAACAGTAATAAGTTATGCGTATATGGTTTTCACGACAACTTGCCCAGCAGAATTCTGTACATGTTACGGTCCTAATTTGATCCTGGATATCTACACTGCACATACGCCATTGTATATAATACAGGATATGCCGTTTCTTCGATTGTCTCGCCGATTCTCTTTCAATCAATCTCAGAGCTTGCGGTATAGTCTGTTGATATGGCCACATTGTGTTATGAACTTTTTACATTAAAGGCCTTGACAGTCGAGGGAAACACAAGATAATACACCTAGATAATTACAGATTGCTCCGTTTGAAATTTTCAGGGATTTGACTAATAACTTTCTGAAGTCACGGCTATCTGCCGGCCAGTTCTTCGCATTCGTAGAAATTGCACACTCACTACCCCATAGATGAATCATGTTTCCACTTGAGTATCTACAAACGAACGGATGGCGCCTTTCATAAATTGTTTAGTTGATTCATATTTAGCTGCATTATCGGATTTCCTTGCTCTCGGGAGAGCGAAGAGAACGGATGTTCCTTCACCCGTGGGATGAGACGCACATTGCAGGCGATGAGGAGTCTCTGTAATCCAGGGGTAGTAAAATACTACTTACCATTGAGTGCTATAGTATCATCTGTTATCCGAGAGCAGAGCGCGTGCTATGTAGAGTAGTATACAGATTTCGGGTTCTGCAAGCTGAGGATATCCTTTGACGGCCACTCAACCTACTTGTTTCTGCTCACCGGCTCTTCAATGATCGGGGTTGTATCTCAGCAGCTTCATAGGTACGCAATATGCTTCCACTACTGGAAAATCACTCACCGCAAGAGAAACACCAACTTCTATCTGTAAACCCTAAATTCGCGGAGTAGTGGATGTCGCATAAGGTGTTCCCATTTAGCTCTAGTCACTATAAATAAGCGGAGACACATTTGAGTTCATTGATAGTTTTCAATCCATTGTTTGCGTGCGGATAAATACAAGTGGTCAGATTCATGGAGGGAATCGGATGAACCAAATGGTAGGGTTCATGAAGGAATCACGAACAGAACTCTTCGCTCGAGGCACAATTTTTTACTACCTGCGACGCCGTTCAAGCTTGTTACACTTGCATTTATGATAGCTTTGTCCTTACCATTTACATAGAAAATTTGGGATCAAGACAGGTATTGTTACTGTATGAGAAAGTCTATCGCGCTGCAAGACCGACTGCAAGAAGGATGTTGCAATACCGAGAGTAATACTGTGGCTTGCACTCATTATACGTACCATGACAGGCATGACATTCACTCAGGGAGTTATCCTCTGGGCGTATGATTTTCTTGATTATGATCACTTCATCGTGCCTCAAAGACCAAAGTGTATTTCTACTACTACAAATTATCAACAAGTATTGTCGCCTGTCTAGTTAAAGCTCGAGTCAGATTGCTTTCGGGACTCCAACCTCAGCCACCAAAGACCAAATATCTGCTGAGATTGATACGGTATAAAGACAAAATTGAGCAGCAAAGTGATCAGCTTCTAAGCTGCTCCCAGTTTAAATCTGTTCTAAGATCCAGCCCAACGGCATCATACTAAACAAAAACAGAACGATATGCTACACAAGTATGGGTTTCACTCGGTTCGTAGCTTCCACAGTTAGATCAAAGCCATGGTTATCGGAACCGTCAAGATACTTCATGCCGTTGTATTCGTATATCGAAGTAGTGGCCCTTATTCAGGGCTGACCATAGCATGTGTCATTTGATAAGGCTGCCACCACTTCCTCTACAGTGAAACGGAGGTATTTCGGTATTGCAAAACACCAGAGAACAGTGCTCGCCTTGTCCCCGAACTAATAATCTTTGAGCTTCCAGGTTTCTCCTTGGCGTGAGCAACTACAAGAACATCTGGAAGACTTGGCGGTTATGAAATTTCAGCTGGCATCTAACGGCACCGCCACTGAACCCACAGACCAAACAAACTCTTACCAGCTCACACATATGCCGTCTGTCAGCTGCCATGTATCAGACCCCTGTGTGCGCCCCCCCCCCCAGCACGTACACAGACGCCAACATCGCAAACGACGGCCTCGACGACCCGTGGAAACGAAAACCCTCAAGTCTTGGGTGATTAATAAACGGCTCAACAACTTTATGCAGTGATAAGAACCACTGGCATATAGAACCGGCAGGGCTAGGCCGGCCAAGACCACCAGGATCGCAAGGGACCCAGACGCGGCTCGATGCCAGGAAGACGTCGCCTGCTGAGAGTTCAAGCGAGGCGTGGAACCATGACGCCCTGGCAAGGATAGCAGCAGTTCAATCTCCCCTCACAGGGCTCGACAGGCAGAGGGGGCCCCGGAAACGTGAGACGATCACGCCAGATGAGCCGTTTCTTTTGACGAGGCATGCGGGCCTCGACTCGGGATCCCGGCAGCGGTGTGGGAAGGATCCTGCCAGGAGGACGGGGAGCGCGTCGTCCTGACGGGACTCGCCTACCACCGGAAGTCCCGGAGCAGGCCTGCTAGAGTGGGCTTGCAAGGCTTTCCGGCTGCCCGTCGTGGGGCCAGGTGTCTCACTTAGAAAGCTCGGGAGGGATGTGTGTGAGGCAGCTGTCGCAGGAACGGCTCCATGATGGTGCCGGCGACGGTCGCCGGACGAGTCCTTGGCCATGGGCAAGGCAGACATACGGGAGGAAATCACATACGCCAGTCTGGGACAGACGCGTCGTCCCGCTGGGCCGCGTACGCGAGCTGCTGCTATTGCTGCTGCTGTTGTTTCTGAGACGGGAGAGCTCGAACGCGAATGGATCCTGTCATGCTCATGGCCAGGCTTCATCGCTGGACGTCACCCGGCCAGGGGGTGGGCGGTGGCCGGGTTGCCTTCTCGGCAGTCGAGAAAGCCTCGTGCAGGAACACCACGCTACCAAGTGGACATGCCAATTGGGATGGCAGGAGCGGTGGTGCACTATAAATAAGGTTTTCCTCTGGGCGGTGGGGGTGGTATCGGGAAGTTTATGTCGATATATGACTTGCGATTGGCACATCAAGAAACTCGGGCCCCCTCCGTCGGTTCCCTATCAGCCTCGCAGTGGACCGGGCCACGAACCAGCCGCGGGCGGCTCCACACAACGAGTCCCAGACGCGTGCGAACTTGAAACGACGGCAGATTAACAGATCCCCGAGGAGATCCTCCCTCTCTCGTCTGATGGCCATTTGCGCATGTTAACCCTCGCCACTGGGAACTGGTGGTTATATGATGACTTAGGATGATCTATAACTGGCCTTTTCTTGGTACCCACGTCCCTGGGCTGACAGGAGCCTGGCGTTTTGGGAGTATCCTCGCTCCGATGCGCAGGTACGCTATAATATGAGCTGGGATCGCGATATCACACGGGAAGGCGGGCTGAATAGGCGGGCAGTGGGCACCCACGCACACAGACAGATACCCACACGCAACACGACGACACGTCGGTCGGTCCCTCGGCTCTTTCGCGGTTGGTCGGTCCTTTCAGGGGGCAGCACTGGCTCGTGCCTGCGATTCACAGAGGCCGTCCGGATATGCCAGGTGGCTGACGACGACGGGGACACACACGAATCTCACACGCCGGGCAATGAATCTGAACCATTCCGGGGCAGAGCGGGTGCCAGCGGGCCTCATTTATCAAAGACGCTGGCGGGAAGGGACGGGCACGGCCTCTGGCTGCCGGCGGCCAACTTGGACGGTACCGGTATGGTAGGGCAGCCGGAGACAGAGACCCACATCGATGTCAAGACGGCCCGTCAAACCTTGTCCAGTGTGACGCTGGTGACACATGCGTCATCAATATCGCTGGAAGAGCCACGGGATGCCGGTCAATATAGCATTGTGGAAGGAACTCATTGTGGTTGCGCTGGTGGTGGTGTTGGTGGTGGTGGAGGAGGGCGTCCAGGGATCTGGGGTTTAGTCGTCCTGTCTTGGCCAGGTGCGGCGCGGTGTGGTGTGGTGAGGTGTGGCAGGGACACCGCTCCCAACATAAATTCGTCTCATCTCGCAAGGGCTGCCAAAGGGTGAAGACGTGCATCTGACTGAACGTTGCTCATGTCTGTTTGCAGGTCTGTTTGCAGGATTGCGGGCTACTGCGTGTGCGTTCTTATACTCTGAAGTCGACGCCGGCGCGGCTCCCAAACAAGCATGCCGTGCATCTATTGTACGCAGTGCCTATCTATCAAGGTGGTATTTGAGCCATTCGGGCTAGAACCTGTCGAACCAAAGATTCCAATCCCACCACCGGCGCATGAACCAAAGAATTCCGACGCCGCTAACTATCTACCGGTAAAGCTTGCGCTTCAACATTGGTGTGGGCAACGGGGGGGATTGCACTAATTGACTGCATGCATTTGAAGACTTTTGCTAAGCATCACTTGTCACCACTCGTCACTATTCATCACCCATCACACAAAGCTTAGAAGTAGGCTCTCGTGTGGGCCAACGTCTCCCATATTGTGACAGTGCAGCAATGCGACCATCTCAGGGAATCCTCTCGACACGTCTCCGTGTCCAAGAGAGGAAATAACCATGTCTGTTCGCAAAATCCGAGGCCAAAAGTCATAGGTACAGGTACAAAGCAATAGCAGGGCTCGGCTATAAGGTTGCGTTTCCCGCAGAGAGCCCACAGGTCACATCGCTGGATCCGTCTGCGGCTCTCCCATGGAGGCAAGGACATGACTGGGGGGGGGGGGGCGAAGATAAAAGAAAGATGCCCTACTAGCCAATCTGCCTATCTGGGGTAAGGGAGATGGAAGCCGTGGCACCCCTGTAAGCAAGGGTACCCCATGATCGCCCCAAAGGTCGGAAAAGCCTCGGCTGCGACCCTCCAGCCCGTCGGACCAAGGCTTAGGTGCTCTGTACGTGTATCGACTCCTTCGCCTTCCTTGACCGGGCCCCCAAAATTGGAGGGCCACGGAGGGCTTCAGCCCGTCCTGGGGCCCTGTGCAGGGAGGTACCTGTGATTTGGCCCCTGGCAGGCTGGGCCCTGACCCCGGCTGACATGAATGATGCTTGCCTTGGCTGGCAAGGGCGCTTTGATGCTTGAGAGGTTCAGTCGAGACGAAGAAACTGTAATCTCCAGGCACTTGAGATCGTCTTGCAATAGGACGTCACCCGTGAGGGCACCAAGCTCCGTTGATCCGAAGCCTCATGGCATACTATATACTAGGCAATAATATGATACATAATTTTGTTGACCCATGGGTATACGGGGCCGATATCAATGTAGATGGGCATCGTCAAACCTCATCATCATCGTCGTCGTCGTCGTCCATCTTCCAAGCCGGACTGGCAGTACAGAATACCGCCATCACTTCCCTCCTGGAACTCGCGCTCAAGATTTCCACGCCTGGGACGTGCAAAACCCTTACAAGTCAAACCCCAGACTCTGCCAGGCTCTATTCAAACCATGATTGCAGTTGTCCTCACACCCCGCGAAGTTGTTCCAAGTTGGGAGCGAGTTGCTACCAACAAGAGAAACCAGTTCCCGTGCCAAACACGCCCCGTTGCCTTCACATGTGAATTTTCCTTCCCTCTAAAACACCGAGTGCCGCCCCATAGATAAATTCAACTTGAGCGCCGCGTAATAATATGTTGGTCGTCGGAAGAATAAAGAAAAAAAAGGTGAGGTCCTCGTAGATACGGGATCATGTCGATGCCTCGTTGTAGAACCAAAACATGCAGTTATCCCGTCAAATGCCGACGAAGGTCGGCTCCAGGTTCTCATTGCGGAGCTGTGCCTGCGAAGAAGAAGTCGAACTCGGATCCCGGCCCACGTGCGTTCTCGTTCTCTGCAAGCTGCTCCAGTAGGCTGAGGAACGGGTCCTTCTCCTCACCGGGCCCAGTGCCGGTGCTGCCGTTGTTGCTCATTCCACCTGGACTAGGTGCCAGCTGAACCCCTGCTGGTCTGGGAGTCCCCTCATTGCCATTCCATGCGGCGGGACTTGAGAAAGCGTTAGTAGGCAAACCACCGAACATAGGGTCATAGGATGTTCCGCTCGTGTTGTTCTGATTGTTCGGTGGGGAGGCGGGGCCGGGGGTCGAACTAGGCATGTGACCAAAACTCGCATAAGGGGGGCTGAAAGGGTTGGCTTGGGGCTGCGAAGGTGGAGGATGTTGAGGATGTTGTGGGATGGAGAAGCCAGCAGCAGCAGCAGCCGCCATGGCGGCATTGTTCGCGATCTCGTCGGAGTCCTGCATACCATTCATGTGTCCATGTTCTGGAAGCCCCGTGTGGGACGCAATCGACGCAGGGCTGTGGAGCATCGCTGGCGACGGGTGTGGCGGGTGGACTGGCATGCCGTGTGTCGGAAAGGCAGGATGTCGGGGCTGTGATGGCGTCGGCAAGCCTGTGTGTATGGGTGCGTTCATATTGACATTGCTGGCCAGCGGGGCCAGCGACTTCGAGTCTGCTCTCCGTCGGCCCCCTTGAAGGGTCGGCTTGCGTTTGAGGTTTGGTCGATCGGGGCCCTGTTCCCGCGGTGCGTACAAGTCGTGCCCGGTGTAGGCGTCAGCGGTGAAGTCAACCACGACGTCGGATAGGCTGAGATTGGCAGCGTCAAAGTTAAAGGTCTGGCCCCCTGGTCCTCCGATGTTTGAGTATCGATCAAAGAAGTCCTCAAGTTGGAAGGCGGGAGAGTACCGCATGTTTGCGAAGCTCTTGACCAGTTCTGTGTGCGCGTTGAAGATGCTCTGAAGTGTTTCGCGTTGGTGTTGCACGCTTGCCCAAGCATATCGCAGCTCGCTAAGTTGCTGCATCTCTCGTGAGAGAAACTCAGCGGACGAGTTGAAGACACTCATCTCTCCACCAGGGCCAAGCTTGCTGTAATGTGCGCCATGTATGTGCACCGTGCCGGCCGTGCAGATGCAGTAGCCTACGAATGCAGGCCACTCGATGGTTGCTGTCTGCTTCCCAAGTTCCACCAACTCGGCGATTGCATTTGCATGCAGGAAGCACATGTTGGTAGCCTCAATCTGCCATGACTGGTGCTGGCCGTTGCCCGCGAGCTCTGCGAGATCGATCGGGAGGAAGGGTCGGTAGATCAGGCAGTGTATCAGGTGATAGATGAGCTTGCTGAGCACAAGGACTGTCGAGTCATTCTGCCCAAAGAGGGTATCAAGGCTCGAGAAGACGTCCTCGGTGCCAGAAGCCCATATGTCCAAGTCTTGACGGATCTTCGACAGGTTGGAGAGCGAGTGCCAGGGGAAATGCGAGTCGCCTTTGACGCCTCCTGCTGCAAGATACCGGTTTGTGATACCGAGAATCCGGCTGATGTCGATCAGCATCCCGCTGCTCCCTTGTGACTTCTTTCCCGTGCCCTGCAAATACTGAAGATTGGAAGCGCTCTGGAAGAACTCTCCCTCGATCGGTAGCGCCGCTGGATTCGGTGACCAGCATGGTAGACGTAGCAAAATGGTTTTGTCGCCAGCAAGGCATGGCCTCTTTGACCCGCAGGCCATAAACCGATCGAGCAAGTAGCAGGTCCAGAAGAGTCGCCTTCGTGTCTCGCGTTCGACCGGTGTGACGCCTGCACGTGGGTCCATTTCTCGATGAAGCTCCTGTGCCATGGCCATCCCGACAGCGTTGGCTACGTCCGTTAGCAGTTGACACAGAGCGGCAATATGGAGGTCGTACTTAGAAGCATATACGCCTTCTTGCCCTTCCCAGCTGCGGTGAAGGCAGTGACCAGCAAAAGGCAAGCTTGCAGGGCATCAATGGACGGTTCATCGAGGTCGATTTCCATTCGGGCACGTGTGGCATATTCCTCGCTCAGCTTTACCGCGGATTGGTACCCGCTTGGATGAGGCGTATACCTGTCAGGGATTTAGTCATACCGAATGAACATTAATTGCAAATCGCTTACCTGGCCCCCACGGCGTATATGGCGTGTACCAAGTACGTCGGAAGCTGATTCAACTGTAGCCTTTGCCGAACGGACGATTCGTCAAGGATATAAAACGGTTTGGCGTGGAATCTAGAGAAATAAGTATCGAGAAGGGCGTCAGGTTGAATACCTGGTGGCGACGGAGCACTGTTCAAGAGCGGTCAAGGTCAGTCGTCCATGATACTCCTGCTACCATCCCCAATGAGTGCAAGAGAGAGCGGCATACCTGCTCGAAGTAGGTGTATACACGGCCGATTCTGTTACATCCACCAACCGCGCTGTATCAATAACCGGCTGAGGTTTCGATTCATCATCCTCAGTGCTGTTCGGGTTTGCTGTGGTTGCTGACTCTGCTACCGCCGATGATGATGCCTCTTCCGTGGTGGAGAGGACGGTCTCTGAAGTCGGCAGGCCTGGCTGTTCCTTTTTGCTTTTCAACTTGGCCTCAAGCCCATCTACCCTTTTCAGGAGTGCCTCCAGAACATCTGTCTTGGGCCCGCGTTTCTTGGGTACAGCATCTGCTCGCGGGAGTTGATATGGTAAGCTTCCACGCTCGTCTCACTAAGACGGGGAATTCCTGGCCATGACATTGACATGCGCTGCTGTTCACGTACCATAGACACAAGGGCATTGGAAGACCTGGCATGCCTCACAAGAGGGTCGTAGCCGGTTGCATTTTATCTAACCATCGTAGCACAATCAGTCCATGTTGACTGGGACCGAGCCATAAAACAAAACTTCGCTGCTGGAGCATTCGGCGATTCGAGTCTTCCATACCTTGCGCTTGCGGCATGATTTGCAGTTCATTGACTCTCGAGGCTCGTTGCTCATGCGCCGAGCAGGCAGTCGCTCGATGCCTACTTGGGGTCGAGACATTGTGACGGAGTGAACTCCTGGGGGAGGCGGCGCGACACCGGTCGCTTCGAAAGGAACTGTCATTCCTAGGGTGATGAAGGGCATTCGTCGGGGGCAAAAGACAGCCAGTGCCTATATCAGATCAAAGTTGAGGGGTCTAGCCCAAGTATCCTCCCTGGAGTCTACCAGTCGTTCACACGCATCATCCAGTGCCGGTCGCAAGCGTGGTATACCGCTGGGAAAAGTTCTTAGATGTCCGCAGTGGGCGTCGAGGGGGCCTCTGGTCTGATATGTGTATACAAGTCGGCAACTACTTGTCCTCGATGTGTGATAGTAGTATTGGTGATGATGGTGGGGGGTTGAGCTTGGGGTCACGCTTGGAGACTCAGAAAAGCACCAAGGTGAGAGAGCAAGACTATCTAAGGAGATGGCACGGTAAATATGAAGCACGCAAGTGACTGTAGAGGCGACCTGGGAGTGTGGAGTAGCAGCAGATGAGAAGGGAGGCTAGCCGGACCCGGTACGCGTGGTGGACCCTGGTGTGGAGGTGGCAGGAGTGGCTAGTGAGCCCAGGACTGGGGTTTGACGCTGCTGCGTTGCGACCAACGCGACATAATAAATAACGGACAAGCAGAGACCAGACGAGTCAATCCAGTTCCTCATCAGGGGTGGTGGTAGGGGAGGGGGGCGACGAGCAGTGTACATAGTACACCGTACTCAGGGGCGACTGCAGGGTTGGTCGAGATCAGGTCGCAGAGTAAGGATACCTTGACCTGCAGGACTTGCTGGGTATCCGTATGACAAGGATGTGCAAGCTCTCCATGATGAAGGGCACTCGAACGAGGGAAGGAAGATGGCAGGCGAGACGGAGCGGGGGTTCAGTAGGATGCCCCAGAAATCGGACTCCCGGGAGAGCAACGCACGTGTGGAGGCATGGCGGAGGGACTCGACCGCGCTTGCAACTGGAGTGAGGGGGATGGGGAGAGGACGCTACTCCTTCTGGCCATCTGGGCCGTGAGGCGAGGATGCGGATAAGCTTGTGGTACCCCCTCTGGGGGGATTTGCACTGCACGGCGTGCACGGGCAGGCGAGGGACAGGTGCGGATAGGCATGCTGGCATGTCGCGCAGCGTGTTCGCAGCCCCCAAAACATTGGCCTACTCTGCATGAGGCAAGAGGACCGGGCCTGTACATGTCAATCTTGGGCATGGAGGGGAGGGAGGGGGCCTCGGGCTCGGGCTCGACTGGAGCGTGAGCGTGAGCTTGAGCGTGAGCGTGGAGTGAGGGTCGAGGGTCGTGGGCCCGCGGAGCGAGAACCTGGAGGCCAGCAAGCTCATTGGGATGGAGTGAGTGCAGGCGCAGGTGCAACACCACAGCCGCCTGAGGAGGAGGTCATGGGGACAGGGCCCACCACAAGGAAATACCCGACTCGCCCTGTGGTCGTGATGTTGCAGCCCTCGCAATCCACCCTCACAGCTCGCCGAGGTCGACTCCGTTGCTCGTGCCCCAGTCCGAAAGCGCCTTTTTGCCTCTCAGTTTAGACCGCCGGGGCCACGCAGCCGTGGCCGTTGGCGGGCGGAGCCTACCCCCAGACAGAGCAGAGCACAACCAACGGAACATGCCATACTAAGTAGAGCGCTTGCATGCTTGCTCTCTCTTCGTGAATCCTCGAGGAGGGCGTTCCCACTGTCAGGATGCCAGGATGCCAGGTCAGGCGGCAGTGTGAGTAATGTCAACGTGTAGCAGAGGCGTAGAGCTGCCGCCCCCACCCTGGCTTGAGAGTCGCTGGCCGAGGGCTGCAAGACGCGAGAGTTGCCCTGCCCTGCCCTGGCTTGTCATACCGGTCATCATGGAAGGACCAGCAGTAGCTGCGGGTCCAGGTTTGATACCGTGGCCTTGCCGAGGGATTGAGATGAAAGGGATGGGTGCATGCTGAGAGGAGCGTGACGAAATTGAGCATGGATGGTATTCATCACTTTGCTGTGCCGGTACTTTTGCAGTATGAGAGTCCAGGGCGGGCATGAAAGTAGATGTAGCTAATACAGTGAGAGAGCCCGGCAGGAGAAGAATGAACGACAGAGAACGTGCGTGCCTGTCCTGCGTGCCCTGCCAGCCTGCTTGCCCAAACTGAGAGAGACTGACGAGCGAGAAGGCTTCTTTCCTTCCATGGTGGAGACAGAAGAATTCCGTCGGGCGAGTGGGTCTCGGCCCACAGGGATTGCCCGTGATAGGATCGGCCTGGGCTCCCTGGCGCTGAGTACCTTGCACCCGCGACAGCCCGCTCCAGCGAGACTGGTCTTGTACCGGTACTTTAGAACCCAAGATTGTGCATGGTGCCTGGCCAGCCTCCTCACAAGCTCCGCATCTGTCTTGCACGTAGGCTCTTGCAGCGGCTAGAAAGGCAGATCTTGGTTTGGAATCGGTGCGCCTACTGTGCACATAAAATTGCACACGCGCAACCCCAGGATGGCTCGAAATCGCTTGAACGACCTCCTCATAGCCCCTGGGCCTTGAGCACTCCACACCGGGGTCTTGACGAGAGCAGGGTCGCACCACACGCCTGTCATCATTGCCATGCCGGTAGACGAACTGTCACGTCAGGGATATCGGATGCACCTCCTGCGTCTTGCACGGTCAGCCACAACAGTATGGCTTGCTTCTTCTGTCGGCATCGCCAGCGTCCAGTGTCCCAAGTGGACAAAACCCCGGATGTGATGGTCTTGGGAAAGGTGCAGATTAATCTCCTGCGAGGCGTTTCGCTGTGACTGTGCCGCTCTTGCTCGCTGTTTTCCAAACCTGCCTGCTTGCGCTTTGCAGAGCACCCGGGCAGGTGGGGAAGGAAACCTTGAAATCTTACGGAGACTGGGTTTAAGAGAATTGTGAGTGAGATAGCCCTGGCCAAAACGGCATGGCCAGGCCACCCAAGGCTGCAAAGGTCCCTGACCAGAAGTGAGTCTCTTGGCCATTTGATGCCCCGGTCGCCTTGCAATACTCGTCTTGCGCTGTCACGGTCGCACAAGCCTGCCAGCAGGCACCTCTCAAACCAGCACACCAGTCATCCCTAAACCGTGGCATGGCTAGCTTCAAGGACAGTCCATGATGCTTCTATCCGGATCTGTCACATCTTCAGGCACCGTTAGCCATCTCATGCGAGAGCTCTTCCGCCAAGGTCTCTTTTCATTTGCCCGTACAGGGCATGAGAGCTGGGCCCCCATGGCTGGCAGTTGCAATGTGACGAGCAGAGAGACCCTTAATCTTTTACTGCATCACCTCTGACGTTCGAAGGAAGGTTCTGGATAGGAGACGAACCCACGCTCCTAGCGATGACACTTTTTCGTTGCTATCAGATCCGATTCCATAGTCTGATGTAAAATGAACTCGAGACCCGGTAATCCACCCGCGTGGCAGACCCCGGAGACATAATGAATGTCTGCCTGAACCCTGGTTCCCGCCCAGCCGGCATCTGGTCATTGTGCATGCAAAAGGTTGTGGAGGCAACTACCGGAGGCATTGACGGAGGTTTTGAGGTCGTCTACGGAGTACCATTGGGTGATTGGCTGTGGTACCGGTGAATCGCAGTCCGGGGCACGGCATCCTAAAATCCTAGCTACAGTAGTTTGTTTTGGAGCTGGCTGTTTCTGAACCGAGCAATGCTCAGTGCTTCGGCTGATGAGCTATCTTGGCTTCGCCTGACCGCTGCCGAGATACCGGGACTTAGAGATGCGAACTGGCTTGACTCGTATCTCGTATCCTTGGACTAGAGCAGCATCGCCTCGGCGGACTCCATGTCTGGCCGTCTTATGGCTGGGAGACAGTGATAAAAGAGAACTTGTTCACGGCGCCACCAGCGAAGCGCCTCTGGAAGTAGAGCTGGTTGTTGTCACAAACATTGAACCAAGTCTGCCTGCTGGCAGGTTGATGCTATCTTGTCGGCTTGTTCCGCCATGTTCCTCGAGGATTACTGCGGGCGGGTCCCGCCATTGCTGTCTTCGGCTCGGTCTCGGTAATCTGACACAAAAAAGTCGATCACAAACTCCATCTTGGGGCGTAGTTCTAGTGAGGTCCGGATTAGATGGCCAAAATCTGGCCAGGCACATATACCGAGTGAGTCAACAAGGGGCGGGGCAAAGGCGGGTGATCTTGGCACTGAAGCCATAAGGCTGGGTCCATAGGTTGTTGCGATTCGAAGATCATGAAATCGCACGTGTCTCGTCGAGATTGCACCACCTCCCGAGTTTCAGAAACAGCCGCATCATGCTACTGCTCTGGGGGTTGATGTTCAGAGCGCAGAGTAGCCCGTGCTCCTGGCAGCAGCCGCCAGCGAGCCCGCGGCTCTGGCCCCGGCACCATATTTGACTTGGCTTATCAACAGTGACATGACACCGGGCCATCGGGTCACTCCTGTCTTAGGTCGAGGCACTTCCGGACTGCTCTTCGGAAGAGCATGGTATCCACCCGTACCAAACGAGGCCCACCACATGCAGCACCGTCCTCGTGTCCGTGAGCACTCCCTTATTCAGCTTGGCCGACCGGCAGCTGGGCCGGGAGTGGTCAAGCTCTTTGACCCTCATTCGTGCCAAGCTCCAGCGCCGCGGGACGGCTACTATAGTAGGTACGGAGGGGTCGGACCCTGGTAGGCTGGGCAAAAGCATCCATGTGGTGGGAGACAGGGTATGGCGAGATATATCGAAAGAGACCCGGGAAGCAAGAGAATTGGCAAGATATCATGTGAGGTAGCGAGCAACCATGCCGCAGCATCACTCCAACCCAATCTGGAGCAGTTCGTTTTTTTTTTGGGCGAAGAGCTCGCACATCACAGTGCTTCTTCAGGCGTAGCTCTTGGTAGTTGTTTTGACCAAGTCTAGCCCTGGATACGCGGCAGCAAATAGAACGATGCTGTTCCGGGTGTGCGTCTGGCAGGTGGAGTTGTTCGCATGCTATACTGCTTGTTGCCATCAAGGCCGTCGTCCGGTGTTGCTGATCGTCTAAGGAGATGATCAGCCGATCATGCAGCAGGCACATCCCTGCCGGTCATGAGTCTTAACCTGGCAGGCCACCAGCTTGTGGCTGTCAAGCTCCTGCCCTGATGCCTTGCGTGCAACGTCGAGTCGAGAAGAAGAAAAGAGCCCATAGCAGTGCTGCAGTATTATTACGGGCAGATTGCAGGCCAGGGCCACTGCGGACCACCATCGGGATGTGATTGTACCCGTGTTGCCGCGTCGGGGGCCCGGGACTCGAGGTGTCAAGATCTGGTCAACGTCAGAGTTCATCTATCTCGAGCAAGCCACGAGGGATTGCGATTCGTCGAGAAGCGCTGCCGTTGTCGAGCCTCCATCTTCTCTCATGCTGGACCCCGTTCGAGGCTCTGGCCGGCCGATTGGAAACTGGCGAGGAAGCCCATCCTTCTGAATCTAAAAGCAACAACGTTGCCGTGGACTGCGCCGACCGGAGCGCAGCCAACGGCGGGGTGCCATGTTGCAAAGAGCCCGCAGACTTCGAGATGACATACGATGTGTTGCATGATGCATGATGAATCTGCGCACAAGATGGCCAGGGCCAGCGAAGCCCTGCACAGGATCGTGGGGGTTGAATTCCTGTTGTTGTTCGATGCTTATCAATGGATGAGCACGCTTGGGACGACACCATGGCTTGCACGGTTGCTGGGCCTTGTACAGCTCCGGGCATTGCACGGTAATCGATCTGCAGAGGGGAGGTAGCGGTAAGACGGTAGCGAGTGGGTAGCAGTGGAAGGGAAGGATGGCAAGGAAGGGACGAGCCGAGGTACGTACCCTATACGTACCCGGTACGTACTGTGAGCCTTCTGCACCCAGACTACCAGGGGGGCCTCCTAAAAAGCCCCCCCCTCGTCTGGGATATCACCCCTCCTGCCGGTCCTGGCAGCCTGGCCGCCGCTCTGCATCGCGAAAACCTCAAATCACGCACACCCCATGCTCAGGCTCACAACCACCTCGAACCCCCGTCCAGGCCCAGGCCCA
The DNA here is from genome assembly GCA_038088545.1 of Diaporthe humulicola. Taxonomy (NCBI): domain Eukaryota; kingdom Fungi; phylum Ascomycota; class Sordariomycetes; order Diaporthales; family Diaporthaceae; genus Diaporthe; species Diaporthe humulicola. Next base: position 27,465 of record JBBWSL010000002.1, on the reverse strand, counting down.
CCCGGGCAGCTTTCTTCTTGCTCACGTGGCTGTCGACAGTTGAACCCGGTCCTTTCTCATCATGTCAATCTAATTGCATGAAAGTGGGCTCGGTACGCGCTGACGGCTCCATGCATCATGATGCTGTGCTGCTGTGATGCTGGTGTCGCCTTACAGATCGCTGACGGATCTTGACGAATCTTGACTAAACCGCCGCGTCAGGACCCGTCCACACTCTATCGGCGAGATCACGACGCATACACACTGGGCCCCTCAGCGCTGCCCTCAGCCGTGTCATCGCTACATTAGGTCGTTCGTAGTTCAGACGGTCGTGCGTGGCGGGCGTTTTATTTCTCGACCTCGTGAAACGATAATTTCCGCGACTATCATGGCCTGCTGCCGCACAATCTCTGCTGTCACGGCAGATGCCAACGATCTACGTCGAGAAGCCTAGACTCGTTGATGCACCATGCACACCTTGAATGAGCCTAAAAGCAGCTGTGTGCTATCAAGCTGACCTCGATGTGTTCATCTCGTCAGGCCTTGTTCGTTCATCAATCTGTTTGATCCGCCGTCGATCAGTTCACAGCTCCCCACGATACCGCTCGCACCTGCGAGCCTGCACCTGTCAGCCAGCCAGCATACGCGATAGAAGTACTTTCAAACACGGCACTCGTTAGCGCCGACTCCTACCCACATTGTTCGCCCACTCTTTCTTGCCGGCATTCGACATTGAACAGCGCTGTGGCGCCCACTCAGTCCCTTGGTGTGCTTCCTGAATCGGCTCAGATAAAGTCGATCTTGATGCGACCTTCCCCATAGGTGTTGCAGGCGGTGGTGCCGCATTCGCAGACCGAAACAGCAAAGTCTTGACATGATCCAGCCTGGTCCAGTCAGCGCCGAGCACAAGGCATGCTATGCCCTGTAGCACCTTTGTTCGTGCTTCCACCATTGTGTTATGCACCAACACCAGCGGGCCAGTAAGGCGGTCCGATGATTGCTGTTCGTAGAGAGGGCCTGGTCGGCCCAGCCTCCATGCGTCCTGGGGCACGGCCAGCCGGCACGTCTCGTCTGCTCGACGGAGAGGGAAACAGTTCCTTTCCCACCCCAGCATCTCAACCTCACGCTACCAAGGTAGCCCTGCCAAAGCAAGATCGACGGCACCATCTCAATTTTGGGCCCCGGAACAGACCTCTGGGTCATCCACACTGCCGCAACAAGGGTCCAACCTCAGCACCAACGACATTGTGTTAATCTATATCTTACAGAGGCTAGACGAGTCTGGATCTTTCCTTCCCAACATTCTTCCCATTTCAGCAGAGTGGCCTGATTAGAGGCAGATCCTGGATGGCTCATCCCTTCCCTGAGCAGAACCTCTAATGGCGTAATGTTACCATCCTCGGATAACAGCATCCCCGGATGTGGAAGCAGGTTGCTCCCAATACTTGGTGAGTATGTCAGGGCCCTAGATCGGGTAAGAATTGTCAAGATATCGTCATTGGCAAAGCGAATGCTACCAAACTGACTGTTGTCAAACACGCATCTGCCCAAGCCGACCAACTGGATCCTTGTGACCGCCAACTCGTTCTAACTGAGCGGGTTTGTCTAGTGCCAGGGCCCAACCCACAGCGCTCTGATATCCTCCAGTTGGCGCCCACTCAATCAATCAGGTTTCAAAGATAAGGTAATGCTCGAACAATTCGGGCTGACCGCGCGCTTTTTCAGGATACAGGTTGTGCCATGGGCCTGCTCTGGACAGGGCCACCACCTCAGGCTTGGATGCTCATAAGTCGACCAAGAGTTTTGACCTGCGACCCACGATACGTCTCGTCGAAACACGCGTGTATTTGAGTGTCACAGACCGCGCCGCACCACATTTCAGACTTCAAGGTAGGACTGACCTATGCTGTTGTTAGAGGGTGGCCAGAGCGTGAGCCTGAGTATCGAGTCTGCCTGCATACATCACGAGGACCCTATCCATCATGGCCTGCCTATTAGAGCTTAGCCATCCCAGGTGCCTGCAGACATGTCAGACCACAGGGCACTGATAATCCTGAAAGCCTCTGTATCGAGACGTCTTCTCTGGCGCTCTTAAAGCCACCTGGCCGCCGATACCATGCCACTGATGGTTCGCTGGGGAAGGCCAACACTGCCGGCGAGGTCTACACAGCCAGTCGTCACGATGGCACCTCTCAAAAAACGTTGCCTAACGGGACTGGCCGCAGCAACTGTAAACTGCCCTGTTCCGCAAAAGCTAGATTCCTGGTGGATTCCCCCCTGTTTCTTGACAGCAGGACTGGAGATGACCTGCCCCGCTCCACAACATACATCATTTGCTCCGATATCATGACTGCCATCATGTTCTGGAAGGTGGCCAACGGTCGTTGCGATGCAACGGTGATATCATGTCTTGGCCCCGTAATCAAATCCTGCCAATCTGATATCTCTTGTATTTAGCCTCTCCCACAAGGATTGTCGGTCGGCCCAATGCAGCGCGAGACTCAGTACCATATTCACGCCCATTCGAGTTCCTCTACGACATGGGATACCAGAAACAGGTTCGAAGGTGGGCGAAGGGTTGGCGGTTGGACTTCGACCCTCCCTCTCGGTACACGGTAATGTACAGTACTCCCGGACCTACCAGCCAAGATTGGAGATCTGCAATGCGCCTCATCTGGGGTGCATATGCGCTTCGATCGATGCGCACCAATAGCGGCTTGGTGGCCAGTTCACACTTCAGAATATTCGCTTCCTTCTCCATATTTGCTCCTTTGAGCCTCAGCACAGACCGGACCCTCACCACCAGGATGTAACAGCTCACCACCTCGAATGAGTGATGCTCAATCACATGGACCTTCACCCGTGCATCCCCGGCAGCTTTCATTTACCCGTTTTGCCATCTTGACCACTCAGAACCTTTAGTCATTACCCCAGACTCTGGACCGCCCGGAGTACGACCTTAGCATGACTAGTAAGGCCAGGTAGGTGCCTCCACGCTGTCTGCTTAGACGCAGCTTACCGGAACCACGGGATGCTAACCGTTGGTACGATACAGGCGCGTATGCGAGATCTCGGGCTTATATTCTCAGGTGCACAGTGGGCCTCGAAGTCGGCCAGAATAGAAAAAAAGACAAGTGCGGGTCAGCCCCGTGTCAGCTCACCACGTCACATTCTACGGGCCTACGGAACGGGCTCGCAAGCCTCAATGAGCTATCTACAGGGTTGGCAAGTGCCGGTTGTCCCTTCGGCATTTCACAAAATCGCCAATTCCGATGCCTGGCGTGACACAATGGCGGTCTACGGCTTCAGCCCACCGGCTTAGGAGGATCCCTTTTTTTTTCTCTCTTGATATGTGAGATCTATCACGTCGGCACATGGAGTCGGGTCGAAGCCCCACCCCCAAATTGGACACCGGAGACTGACAAGCATCTCTCTAGGCCTCTGACAGTCTTACTGCGAGCGGTTGACTCAATAATTGGGGAGATATCGGTCGTCACGACCGCCATCAAGACCGTAGCAGGGACGAGGAGGATAACGACAGCAGAACACACACTGGCTGTTACTGTCTGCAATACGAGACCAGACTGGCTTAGCCCTTCTCGAGCTGAACCCAGACTCAGACCTTGCACCTTCAGGTCGGTAATGGTGTTGCTGGCTCTGAGAGCTCGCCTCGCTTTAGCCCCCTGGAGCCTCTTGGTGCAGTTCACGGTGCTCGCCCCACTGGTTGGCGGCAGTAAGGGGTTCAATGTCTAGCCAAGTCGGATTCTCTAGGTGAAGGCGGTCAGCCCAGGTCGACGGGGCTGCCGACCAGCGAGAATTCAACCACTGAAGTGCTGGCATGCCTCATGTGACGCCATCACCAGCGGTGTCGAGATAGCTCGAAGCAGCTTCTGCTGTGTCTCAACCCACTGTTTTAGGGGCCCCGGTAACTCTTGAGTCTCGTGCAAGGCTTCTGCAATGCCCATGTCTCGGAAACCCTACGGAGTCACGGGATTGTGCGACATGGCGATGCACGTTGAACCAGATGTCTCGCGGTTTGTGACCCGTGAAGTTCTGCCCGGCCCCTCGTGAAGGGGCAACGGGGCTGTTGCGGTTTCACGGTGGCGGTCCGTCTTGATCGTCATCGTTACCGCGTGCATGCTGCAGTGCGCACGCAGGTTCCCTGCGTCCCTGGCCCAAGGAGCCGGGGCGCGATCGTCTTCGCGGTAGGACGGTGGCACAGCGAGGCTGTCTCAGATTGTGGGGGTTGGGAGATGCGATCGGCTTTCTCGCTTCTGCAAGCTGTACATGATCGTGCTTCTCGCGAGTTTTGTCGGGTCTGTCTGTCTGTCTGTGCAAGCGCGGAACTGTGCGGGAATGTCAGATCGCGGTGGCGCCACAGTCACAAACCCAACCCACGTTGGTGCCAACCTCGGTGTGATTATCTCGTCGTCGCACAGCATTGACTCACTTGCACCTGGTCTCGTCTGATCTTGCCCACCGCATGTCTCCGGGTCAAGCCACAAGTCGACTGGAAAACCGGTCCTGACTGAGGCTGATACTGCTCTCTCTGCCGTGTCGCCCACCAAAAAAGTCTGGGTCCCAGAGCTCAGCCCTTGTCCGGGAGCCTTTGGCGCCTCCTTCCAGGCCCTGCTGCCCGTCTGAGGAGGCGAGGCCCAGCAGAATGTGATCGCCGACCTCCGTAAGCCGGGAGCATCGTTCGGAGCCGGTCGCTTACCACCTCCATATGCAGGAACAGCACAATGGACAGTCCCGCAATCACATAAGAATGGGAATGATTAAGCGAGGAGGGTCGGCTAAGATGCGGTCGTAGCTTGCTTCATTGCTGGCTCCTTTTGTGGAGTGCCTACTTTGAGCCAAATTGTCTATAGAATCCTGTCTACACTGCATTCTGCACCGGAGTCTATTCTGGGATCCTTTGTGAGCGTAATGCATTCGGCACGAGGGGGTCTCGGACTATGAACAGCACCCACAGCCTGACCGATTGGAGCACAGGCCTGCCTGCATGCTGGTAAGGTATCGATGTGATGATGCAACATACTAACCACTCGCAACTCTTTGCAGGAACAGAGACACTAGCACGCAAATTGCCCAAGGCTGCAAGTACCGGTATTGGACATTGGCACCCACATTGTTCGGAAGACTCATCCGTCACTTGTTGCCATAAAAAGAACCGACGGGAAATATGTACAAGATGCTCGCAGACGATGCACAGCGACGGATACGCGCCCGGTTAGACGGGCATGGTCGAAAAATAGTAAGTAAAACCACACAAATCAAAGCAAAAAAACAACAAAGAAGGAAGTAGTAGTCCCGGAACTCATCACCGAAACGCCGTGCCCAATGCGAACGTTACCCACACTTTGCACCCCCCCAAAAAGAGTCCTAGTTACTTACCCCTGTCAGCAAAGGGCCGATACTATGTTTGCTCCCTTGCCCCACGGGGCCTCTGACTCCACCGCTGACTCTTGTGCTAACCATCCTGATGGGGATGCCCTCCCGTTCCCAGTGTTATGCGCCCCCCCCCCCTTTCTGGACTACCTTCAGCCGTCTATTCACCGCCTGTGGTTCATTCAGCACTTGTATGTTGTGATCACAAACTCTCCAATTCGCCAACCGCCGAAAGAGAAGGATCAGGTCGAAGCAAAGACACGGGGTGGAGCGAACAGGACCATGAAAATGGCCCATTCCTGCACCAAGCAGGAGGGACTCCATTACACACGACTCAGTCTCCCGAGCGCTCTCGTGAAGCGCCGTCCTCCGAATGCATGACCATTCCAGCTCTCAAGGTGCATTACCGGGGCCCATGTGCGTGAGTTGTAGCATGTAAAGCCAAAGCAGCTCCACGTCGCTGCCTACAGGGTCCCGCATGTCCATTTTCCCAAGCTGACCCGTCGGAATACCGTCAGACAAAAAAGGCCGAGTCCCGGATACAGGGCTTCTGAAGTTGCCCGACGTCAGGTAGGGAGGTCCGCGGACCGCGCAGGAAGGAGCCTGCGAGTCACCGCAAGCTCAAGCTCAAGGCGGGTTCTCAAGTACTCAGAACATGCCTCGCCCGCTGGCCAGCCTGACAAAGCTGTACGGGACGTTCTGGCCCACCAGCAGCCTCAGCGTCTCGACCGTCGCGAACGCGGCGGTGTCTGCGACGCCGTAGGCCGTGAACCCGCTCTGCTCGGCGATGATGCCCGGGTCGGCCTTGCGGGGCACACCCATGCCGCCGTCGGCGAGGTCGAGGAACACCTTGCGCGCGGACCCCGAGCCGGACCCGGGGGCCTTGTTGGCCCCACCACCGCCGCCAAAGACCCGGATCATCATGCCCACGATGTTGGCCTTCTCCGGGCCGAGGGCGCTGACGACCACGAAGGGCGACGCGGCGTCGTCGGTGGCGCCGACCATGCGCGCCCGCTGCAGGGACTCGAGCGAGTTGAACGGCTCGATGGTCAGGCCGTAGGCCAGCGCGGGGGGCGTCTTGAAGCCCACGGTGTAGATCTTGCCCACGCGCAGGGCCTTGAGGGCGAAGATGACGCTCGCGGCGTCGTCGGACGACGACGCCAGCACGACGGCCGCCCTGCCGAAGTAGGCCGACGGCGCGAGGTCGCGCGTCAGCGTGCTGAGGACGCCGCGCCAGAGCGCGTTGTCGAGGATGAGCGTCGTGTTAGGCGGGAGGCCCGCATCGCCGCCCAGATGGCCCAGCGAGTCCATCCTCGCGTGCCCGTTGCGCGGGCTCGAAGGTATTGACGCCGGCGCCGAGGACGGCGACGGCGAGGACACCCCCGGCCGCACAACAATGGTGTCGACCATGCCGATCACCCGGGCCGCCTCGCTGAGTATGGGCCCGGCGCCGCCGTTGATAGAGGCGAAGAAGGGGCTGCTCCCGACCAGGCTGTGGAAGGAGACGGGCGGTTGGAGGTAGGCACCCCCGAAGTTCTTCTGGTTACACCACGCCTCCATGCCGCTGTTGCCCTTGGGCTGCCTCTCCACCACCGCAAAGTGGTGCGGCAAGCCGAGCTCGTTGAAGCATTTCTCGTAAAAGGGGGCCTGCGGCGTCGCGCTGCGGCTGGCCGGGCTGCTGATGCCGTAGATGTTCTTCTTGGGGAGCTGGCCGAGCAGAGACAGCGCTGCATTTATCTCGGCCGCACTCATCTGACCGGGTGCGGCTATGATTGGCAGCAGCGGATGCGTGATGGGGGTGAAGACCTTGTTCAAGGTTCTGGAGAATTGGCCAGTCTCGCCCATGTTGACGCCAGAGAATGGCGGCGAGTCCGGGTAGTCGGCCTTCATCTTGGATCGGAAATATTCAAGCTCGAAGTTCTCATTGTGATCGTTGATGATCGTGATCATCTTGATAATGTCTGCGTATTTCTGGGATTCCACGAATATCTCCTCGGCATGTCTCGAAGGCCACTTGAAAGTCCCAGAGAAATCGTGGAACGCAGACATGATTCGACTGCTCCCCCTATTCTCCCAAAGTGACTTCCTGATGGCTTCTGGCAGCCAGAGTTCGACGTCGATGTACTCTACACCCCACTTGATGGCTCTGTGGAGGTACTCGTAGTATAGGTTGGGATCATCCATGGGAAATCGTCCGTTTTCTCTTATGCATCTTGTCGTGAATATGATTGGCAGTTCTGTACTCTGTCGCAATAGCATGACCTGTTGTCCAACATAGCTTAAGCTCGGTATGTCAGAGTGCGTGCCGTCCGCAAGCGGTTCCTTCAACAGGTCGACTCGGATCTCAACAGCATCGGCGCCAACTGTCAGTATGTCCAGATTTGGTAGGGCGGCTCGTACGTCAGGAAAGGTGGTTGATATGAAGTAGGTCCTCGACTTGGCCATGAGTGTTTCGTGGTGGTTTAGCTGGCCCAAGGTGAAGGAGATGAACCTCGACAGGTCTCGCCGAAAGAAAGGAGTTTCGGTGTAGAGAAATTCATAGTCGCACTGCGCAGATAGAAGCTCGTCCGGTGGCATACCCAGGTTCACCCAGTGTGCATTGATAGCCACGACGAGCCCACGATCGCGGTCCACAACGTCCGTCTTGGCCTTGTCTGCTGGTATTCCAACAACCAGTCCTTGGTCCGCCTCGTTGACGTCCTTGAAGGCCTCAGTCAATCTTTGTGGCTTTCCCAGGATCTCAGCAAAAATAGACACGATCTTGTCCTGCCCGGGTCCGTAGATGATGACCACAATCCTCGTGTCCCCCCTCTGAGGTCCACTGCCAAACGTCGTGGTGGTCAAGATGGGAGGCGAGTGCCCGTTCATCTCCATCTCAGTATCGCCATTATTTGAGAACCCGGCGACCATACTCCTGGGTCTTGCCGGCGTCGGCGTTAATTCAAGCTGTTGGACCGCCGTCATCCTTCGTCTTGCGGTGATATCAGACAGCCAAGAGCACTGCGAATTGTGCGAGTGATGTCGCCTTGGTAACAGCAGACCAGGGTAGCGAGCGGAAACCAGTCGTCTTGTGGAGTTCTTTGAGCTGCTCTCAGTATCCGAGGCTAAGAATCACGGTGGCGCCACTCTTTAGTTGGCCACTGTAATCGCGAGTTGTTTCTGTGTTCCCAGTCGCGCATGGCAAAATGACCGGCAGTGCAAAAGATTGTACAGAGCGGGGCGGAAAGCTGGAGCCCTGACTCCAAGATCAACAGCCCATGTAGGACAGGCTTTGGAGGGACGCGTGGCGGCAGATAAAGGATAGCGGGCCGCAACCCAAGCTGTGCCTGTTGAGAGTTTCGAGCCCTTGAAAGCGTTCGAGGGGGAGAACCCGTACCAGGGAGTGGGCGAGCAGTGCAAGCTTACTTGGACTCGGTGTTTGGTGGTGAGTGACAAGGTGTGTTCCTCCCAGTGAGGTGATAGACGGTATGCGGTTTGACCAGTTGACTGACAGGTGGCGCGGATGAGAATGCCCTCCGAGCCCCCGGGGTTTGTGGTTGGTTATGCAGGGCCAAGCGACAGGAAAGTCCTGGAGAAATTCTCAATAGGTTGTTCGGAGCTGAAAGCGTCAATTGGTCGACGCTGGTTGGTGTGTAGAGGCGACGTTATTCCACATATGATTCCGGCGCATTCCTGTCATGTCATGGCGGCTGTAGACCGATCTCGTGACATGAGGTCCAGACCGTCTCTCTCTGGGTAGGTCACGCAAGCCCAAGGCCCCGGGATGTCTGCGAGTGGTAATCGCGTGTGCTGAAGGCCGACAGGACAGACGCATGCGTATGGTATCGAAGGGGAAAGTAGATGTCAGGAGGCCGAATGATGTGATGTTTGGAGTAGTGGGTAAGTAGAAGTAGTCGGCTTCCCGCGTCAGGGACCCGAGCAGTCGCAGCGCCAAGGAGTCAGCCAGAATATTTCGCCGACGCTGGAAACGATTATCCCTGACCTAGCCTGGAAATAAGCTCATTGAGATATCGGCGGGTTTGGCAGGGGTCTATTGTGGCATCAGGTTACTGCGAGCGCTCTCGACGAAACATCACCCAGGAGAAACCCCAGCTTTGCCCGCCAGGCTCGCGCTGGACACGGGCAATCCAAGGGAGGCTGCTAAGCTGGTCAAGGCAGGAGGAGGAGCCCGGACATCACGACGACTTCTACCGGTCCAGTGACTAACATGCCGCGGCTGAGAGCAACCCACTGTTCCACCACATGACATGGATGAAGCTCGACAGATCTACAATGCGGATCTCGGCGCACCAGGCCCATGAGCCTCTCAAACACAGGCGGGCACTGAGCATTCCTCCCCCAGCAGGGCCCAGCAGGGCCAGATGTGCCGTGCTCTACATTATAGGTGGTGGGCCCACTGGCCGAAACTGGTGATCAAGCGAGCAGCCGCCAGTGAGATCTGCTGTGGTTGCCCACGCTTGCCACGGTGAGGGCTGCAGGTGGGGATGCAATGCAAGGCCTGCGACCCGCCCCGCCTGTCGCCAATCCACATGGTCCGGCGGGCTGGTGGGCAACAACTGGTGATGGGTGGCTCGAGGATACGCGCGACCTGATCCTCAGAGGACGCCATCCCAACTGGCATGGAGGCTCCGAGTTCCCCCCGCGTTGGCGAGTCACAGGCCCAGCGCAGGGGACGTAACATCGCGGGGTAGCCTGCCTATACTGCCTAAGCAAAGAGCTTGATCCCACGGATGGGCGGACGTACCCCGACACCCAAAACACCTTGGGCCCCTGCTGGAAGGCTCGCTCAGGTGCTCCAGACCAGTTTCCCCAGGCCGGAGAGTTGGGGAAGAACGTGGGGCGAGGGGTGGTCCGGAATCTGGACCTCTGATTTCTGCCGTAATTCCCCTATTTCTGGATTTTTGACAGCCGAGATCTTCCGCCAATCACCACCTACTGGACTGGCCTCGGCACATTGCTTGGCGAACGCCGCTTGATGATCAGCAAGCGTGGGCCAGACCAGCAGAACCAGATGAATGCCATACACAAAAGGGCTTGATGTGATTGTGACACCTCTGATGCCGGTCAAAGGCTCGCTCCTTGACTGGCTCCTTGACTCGCAGGCTGCTACCAGCCTAGATGAAGCTTGCCTCGGCCATGCGGGTCATATATTTCTATGAGACATCGCGTCTCTCTGAACCGTTCTTTTCACCAGTTGTGTTGGAGCAACGTTCCGTTCCTATCAGCCTAATGGCCTGTCGGTGAGCTACCGCGGACAGATGGCGCCTTTTAATATCGTCGTCTCAGCCACGACGAGGTACAAAGTGTAAGAACACTTGTGCTGCGATGAGGGCTCAGACGGCAGTATGCCCATCAGTGAGCCAGAGTTGCCTTTGTCGGATCGTTCCGAAGTGCATTTCAAGTGCGAACGCCAGGCCGGTCCTGCAGGTCCTAGGTTGAAAGCTTGTCCCCCGAGACGGACCCGGCAGCCCGGAAATTACGGAACCTCCACACCTAGTCTGCAGGACGTGGTGAGCAGCGGCTGCCAAGTCGAGCAGCTTCATCTATTCTGTGCTGCTGGAGATTTGACGGAGGGGTATAGCCAGTGCCCTGCAACGACGATCCGATCGATTGACCCGGCCGACTCCTGGTCGTGGATTTTTGCCAAAACGGGCCCTGCGGCCGGCTGAACTGTGGCTGGATTGCCCGAGCCGGTCGTACCCCAGGCCAGTGTACTGAGTTCAATAATTCGGCTACACATGGAGAAGGAAAACCAAATGATTCTAGCCCCTGGGCTACCAAACTTTCTCCTGGGCCAGATGGAGAGACAGCAACGAGCTTAACCTTGGCCGCGTCTCGCCATTTCTCCAAGACGGCTTGGATCTCATTTCCCCGCCACAATTTGTGGCGTGTGTGATGGCCGTTGGATTACTCGACGTCAGGAACATTACGACCAGTATGGAGAATGGAGAAGGTGCCTTTGCCATCCAAGACCAGTTTTTCCGCCTATGGTCAGTACTGCCAAGGGAAGCCCGATCAGAACGCAGCCTTGGAGCTGCACATGCACGCAACGAAGCCAAGGGATGCGGCGCCACATCCCTCTCGAGCTCGTCGCAAAAGCCTTTGGCGAGAATTGTGCACCAAGGCCGTGTCTCGTGCCGAGGCGCGAGAAAGGTGCTCTAACGTATTCATTCACGTTGACGTCGCGCCGGTATTGGTGGAAAGACAGCCCAGTTCTCGATGGTTGCAAGTTGGGCAACACTGTTGTTGTCCCTTCGCCTTCTTTGAGTGGTCGCACCAAGAAAATGGACTTAGACCACGAAGTGCTCTGAGGCCTATGGTGATCTCTCCAGGGGCAAGTCTCGTTCACTCCGGAATCCTGGCACAGACAACTTGTCTGCTTGAGAGCGCGTGTGCCCAAGTCTTTGCAGACTTCGAATTGCCTGAGAAAATTGCTGCAGTAAGCAGACCAGTCGTCGTCGATGGTATCCGCAAGAAAGTCGCGGGCCTCAACTTTCGCTATAGCTTGGTACGGCTCCGTTCTCGTCGTGATTCTGGCTGTCTCTAGTGGTGATAATTCCACATCGAAGGATCTCGATGATAGGTGACCCCTCATCCTGTGCATATTTCTTGTGCGTGAAGTCTTGATCCGGCCTGATGGGATTTATCAGCAAACTGCTGTCTGATCTCGGGAAGTTGCCGTTTCCTTGGCCAGATCCGCCAGGCCATGAATTCCTCCTTGCTCGTCCACCAACCATTGCGATTGTCAACTGTTTCGCCCCGCCGTGATCCGCGAAGTTTCCTCCTTGATCTTGCACCTTCATGTTGACGCAGGCTCCAAACCTTGGCAGGCAGGCAGCCTGTCTACCCAGTGCCTCGAGGATCACATACACAGCTGCTGTCCACGATATGACCGGTCAATCTGTTGGTAAGACGTCGAACGACCTTCGCAGAGTGCAAAGAACGCATGCGATCACCCGTCAGCCTTGTGATTCTTGGCTCATGAGGTCAACCGCGTTGCCCGAGGCAGGTGGATATCGGCCAGATCTCGGTCTCAGATTGTACCGCGGTGGACCGTTCTCGCAGTCTGGCACCGAGTGAGCTTCGAATGGAAACCACGGATTTCCACGGACTCCCACGGAGTAACTGATTCCAATTTGCGTTTGAGTCTCGAATGGCTCATCGACGAATGGTCCGATGCTCAGATAGAGGGCTGCCGCGGGCCCCAGATCAGGCCATGCAGACCCATCGAACCATCATTCATAGCTGCTGGGTCACTGCTTCTGGGGTGCTGTCAGCTCGCCTTTGCGAAGTCTTTGAATATCTCATTCGAGGAGAATTCCATCAACTATAGACGTTACAGTGAGACCGCCTCGGCGACGGCACATCCTTTCAGTGCGTGACTTCACCTGACCACGGCTCGGGCTCTTGCGAGCATTTAAAAGGGGATTGCCAGCCGAACGTTGCGCGGAGGAACGGCTGTTTTCCCTGAGATCTGGCTGTGCTCTTTCTGATTTTGACATGGTAGTCAGCGCAGTTGAAGAAGGAATGAGCCGTTCGTTTGGTGTGTAACCTTCCCCCCTCTTTTTGATGCTGCTTGATCAAATTCATTTGGCAACCCAGGAAGTGCGGGAGTTGGCGGGCAGGGGTCATTGCTCTCGGAAGCGCAAGGCACATCAAGACGTTCTGGTGTCACAACATGAGGGCTTTGAAAGGATGCGTGCCTCAACGAATTGGTTTTGAACGAAGGGCGAAACCCGATGTCTACAGTCTCGATACGTCATTGAAATTGTAAAGTTGATTCGTGCAGCTCGCCTGTCGACAGGGACAGCGACACCAACCTTATCTGCTATCGATGATCCCCACCGTCAATCAGTTGGCTCGAGGACGACCACCTCTCTTTCACTACTCAGCCCCAAGAAGAAATAAGATACGATGGGACACTTGCTTTCTTGACGTTCATCAACCCCAAAATGCCCTCTTTGCTGTTGAGAGGCGGCCTTTGGCTGTCATTTGCCGTCGTGGTAGTGGCTGTCTACCTGCGACTTCAGGGCCCGCTCCAGCAGGTCTTCACGCCGACCACAGTCCAGACTTTCTGCTACTCAAAGGGCGCCACAACTAGATTCTCGAACCACGACACGGCTGCTTGCTTTACTGTCGAAGACGGCCATTTTGGCCAAGTATTCACGCCCGTATCAGAGCCTGTCGAGGTCCGCCCCGGTCACGCCATTCCCGGACTTTGGGACGGTGTAAGAGACCCTGCTCGAAGGCGTTATAAATCAGCGACTGATTTCATGGTAGCATGGCCACTTGGCTCAATATGGGGAGTTCCTTCACTCAGTGGACCTCTTCGGTTCCACATCGGCCAAAGACGCCAAAGAACGCCTGGCCGCCTATGTTTCGGCACACGAGGGGGTGGGTTCCAGGGAAGATTGGATCAGGGGTGTGGGTTGGGATCAGATGGCAATGGGAGAGATGCCAACTGCGGTAAGTATACCCTCAAAGCACCTGGTTATGGCTTCTGACCGTTTTACTTTGACAAGGCCATGCTTGCCGACTTCGACGGGCTCTATATTATGCTGGACCGCGTTGACGTCCACTGCATATGGGTCTCCCAAGCCGTCCTCGATCTGCTGCCGGACGACTTGGCCGATGTTCCCGGCGGGGAGATTATTCGAGAGCCAGGCATGGGTGTCTTTTGTGACAATGCCATGGAGGTCGTCATGAAGTTCTGGCCACGGCCAGACGGTGCTCGGAAAGCAGCATTTCTCAAGTCTGCAATGACGAGCCTCCACCAAGTCGGACTCGTGGGCATGCACGATGCTGGCGTCTACACTAATGAGCTGCAGCTATACAAGGATATTTGCAGTGCAGACGACTGGACATTGCGTGTCTATGCCATGATTGAATGCGAGGAAAGGAACACGTTCTGCCCAGAAAAGGTGTCTCCATTCACTGATAGTGATGGGTTTCTCAGTGTCAAGAGCGTCAAGCTCTTTGCCGGTACGTCGAATTCTTGGTCGTCTCATTTGCTTCTACTCAACTCCAACTGTAAAGTATCTCAATGCCATGCTGACCTATTGCAACAGATGGGGCACTGGGGAGCTGGGGAAGTGCCATGATCGAGCCCTATTCAGATCGTCCGGACACAGCAGGTTCTCTCCTAGTCAATACCTCAACGCTCACCTCATTAGCGAGGTCGTGGTCATCGGAGGGCTACCAAGTCAATATTCACGCGATCGGCGGTTCGTATTTCGCCTTGTTGCCCCTCACTTGCCCAGCATATTGCATTGAACTCTTGGAGCGTTTCGAGTGGGCGCACAAGCCGTACTTTCATTCATCGTGTCGTGCCCAAGGGACTTTTATAGGCCGGATAAATGTGTTTAGGAGGGCCGCACAAATTTTCCTGGAGTATCTTCAAACTTTTTACAAGATGACAGTTTACTGACAGAGTTCAAAGATCTTGCTAACTGGCTCGCCCTTGACGCATTGGAAGCCGCCTTAATCGACCTATGCCCGGGCGAAATGGTCTCAGCCTGTCAAGCGAAACACCGTTTCCGAATAGAGCAGTAAGAATAATTTCTTTGTCCATCAAGTATCACGTCACTCCCAAGCATCGATTTCACTGTACCGTCCTGGACATTCAAGGATACCATCCTGAACCGATGCAATCGGGCACATTACTGATCGCAAGGGTGAACAGTGCACAGATTATACACCCCGAAGACCAGGCACGAATGCACTCTATAGGAATCATTCCATCCATCCAGCCTACTCACGCAACTTCCGATATGGGCTACGCGGAGCTGAGACTGGGGGCAAAACGGACCGCCACCGAGGCCTACAGGATGCGCTCGCTGCTCGATCTACAGCCCGTTCTGGGGAGTGACTTCCCCGTCGAACCTCCCAACCCATTCGAGGGGATCTACGCGGCCATTACCAGGAGAAGTCCCCACACAGGCAAGGGCGCCAACGGCAGCCCGGACAGCTGGTACCCCGAGGAGGCGCTGACACTCCGCGAGGCTCTCGTGGGGTTCACCGAGGGCCCTGCGCACGGTGCGTTCCTCGATGGGAAGGCTGGGGTGATCCAACCGGGCGCCTTAGCGGACTGGGTCGTTCTAGACGAGCCTTTAGAGAGCCTGGATGTTGAGGATATACGTCACCTTAAAGTGAAAGAGACTTGGGTTGGTGGACGGCGGGTCTACTCGAGGGAGTGAGCTGAGAAGTTGGAACACATTGGGAAGGGGACGATTTTTGGTCTCCTTCAACAATTGCTTCTCAGAGGAATCATGAATGC
This sequence comes from Diaporthe humulicola, assembly GCA_038088545.1. Classification (NCBI taxonomy): domain Eukaryota; kingdom Fungi; phylum Ascomycota; class Sordariomycetes; order Diaporthales; family Diaporthaceae; genus Diaporthe; species Diaporthe humulicola. The sequence continues at coordinate 11,819 of JBBWSL010000002.1, read as the reverse complement.
CTTGTAAAGTCGCCATAATGGCCGATTTGTCATTCTACTCCTGCTTGGAAAATCTCATGGATGCCTTCAGTCATGTCCGGGTGGCAAGTCATTGGCGCTCTTTAGTGTATCGGGTCTTCATGACTTCCAACAAAAGCCATATCCCTTGAGACCCTTTTCAAACACGGAGCAGTTGAACGACCTCTTACGACACATATTGCGGAATTCGCCAGATAGCATTATTACTCGCACAGATAAGCTTGACGGCCAGAAACGCTCTGACCGAGGTCATCTCCTTATTTCGGCCTTTTGCTGGCTTCTCGTTCCCCTGAAACCCTCTCACTTGTGTTTGTAGAGCGTGTGACCTAGCTCTTTGACCCACGACTTGTCCTTTGATTGCTTTCCTTCGTCGTCAAAAGCAAATCTGAGAGCTTGCAGTCGTTGTTTTGCCGCCTCCCTCGTGTTCCTAACGATATCGGCAGCAGGAATTGCATCTTTGACCAAACCAACACCCGTGCCGCTGCAAATCATCAGTAATTGTTGGAAGCGGGCGTACGACATGTTTGAACTTACGCCCATGCCACCTGCCTCGAAGCGTCCCCAGCGCGCTCCGCCTCGCCTAACTTTGACTTGTTCTCGTCGAGAGACATGCCGGAGAGATGGTCCTTGTAGGACTGAGTAATGATGGCCCTGCCATCATAGAGTTCCGGCCAGAAATTCGTACCTCGGATATCGTCATGGAATGTCGACCTATGAGATGGACCGTGTCAATAAAGAGACAAGAATCAGGGATTGACTTTGACCTTACTTCACTGTTGAGCTTCCTCCGTCCCGGGTCTCAAGAATTGCCTTCCTGACACGGTCAGAGGTGGTCGCTTCTTTCGCGGGTATGAACTGCAACCTGCTAGTCAGCACTTCTGCCTCATGACTGTAGCCATCGGTGACCAAGACTGACCTTTGTTCCCATCACAACAGCATCCGCTCCTATATGACCATCAGCCTCACACCCAACGCCGGCGCCGACCCTGAGACGAGGCCCACTTACCCAGAGCAATGGCAGCCACCACGGCACTCGGATCAGAAATTCCTCCCGCCGCCACCAACGCAATATCCTTGCCCATAAAATCGTCGTCCAACATGGCCTTGATCTCGGGCACGAGACTGACAACCCCAGCGCCCGCAGCAAATTGGTGCCCGCCAGCATCAACACCCTGCGCCACGATCACGTCCGCGCCGTCCCGCGCGGCCTCCCTCGCGGCAGCCACCGTGCCGATCTGCACGAACACCTTGATACCGTGGTCGTGGCAAGCCTCGATGATATCCGGGTGCGCCCTCTCGGCGGTTGCAGAGTCGGGCGCGAACAGCCAGACGGCCTGGGGCATGTATTTCTCCAGGATGGGCAAGACGGTCTCGCGGAAGCGGGACGCGGACGGGTCAAAGGTCAAGAAGCCCACGCCGACCGGCGCCGGCGTGAGGGTCATCTCGGTCAGGCCCAGCACCGAGCGAGCCGCCTTGAGCTCGTTCTCGAGGGCCACGAGCTGTGCGCTGCCGGGCTTGAAGTCCAGCCCGCCGGGGACCATGCCGAAGCCGCCGGCCTTTGATACATGTGCGGCCAAGGTCCCGTTTGAGACCCCGAGCATGGGCGCTGAGATGATTATGGGGAGCTTGGTGTTTGGGAACAACTCCTGCAGCTTGGACCTAGGCTGGGGGCGTTCTGGAGCCATTGTGGGGGTAGTCAATGGGTGACGGGCTGGTCGGAGGCGTTGGTGTATGCGAGGGGTTCTTGGGTCTCTTTGGTGAGACAGGGGACGTGGCTTCTGAATGGGCTGGGCTGTTCTTGTTGAAATCCAGAAATGAGTTGTGCTCCTGATCGTTGGGAACACAAAGATCTGATGCAATGCGTCGCTAGGCAAAGATGGCAAGTCTGTCTGCCTGCCTGTCTGTCTGAGTCGTTGGGTGTTGCGGGTTGTGCGGGCCAATGAAGTCATCTAGCGTACTGTCAATCACTTCAACACGGCAACCCACAGCAACCATCAGCATTGGCGTGCCTGCGGGGGCTGCATGTCTGACATGCGCCTTCCGAGGTTACAAGCGCGAAACTTTGACTTAGATTTAAGCAATTGCTATTTTTGATCCATGCTCATGGATGCTGAGTGATTTACAACATCTGAGTCACTAGCACACATATCCTTGGTGTGGGTGGTTCTGCTGGATGTCATCTAGCAGAGGTCATCTAGAAATACCAGCACATCGCGTTTCAAATATTGTAAAGTGATTTTTGGTACTTGTATGAGCACTGGAACGCTTTTATTATTTTCCACATTGTGACCCTGTTTCTAGTATCTTAAGTGGTGTAGGGTGACCAACATTCCTGTACAAGACCGACTTCTATCAAAGGCCAAGACGATGTACGGGTCTCGGGGCAATCTATTGTGCTGTGGCATATTCAACCCATCACAACGACATCAGTCCAATGCCAAACGCCTGAAAAGCGCTCAACGGGGCCTCTCTCCTCTGCGACCCACGATTCTTTCCCAATTACTGTTCAGGCCCAATTGTGCTGACCCTGTCTCGCCCACTCAGCTCGGGCTTGAGTAGGACTGATCTCGGAGGTCATTGACTGACCGGGGATTCTGTAAGCGTCGAAATCGATCACATGCCAATCATATGCAATCGCGCCTCGAATATGGCCACCACCCAGGAAATGCAACCTGTTCGCCTCCCCAGCACAAGAGAAGGTGTCGATATTGATATCCTGTTGCTCGACCATGGACTCACCACGCCAGAACAGCACGGTCCCTTCCTCGTCCTCATCCGGCTGGTAAGGTCGGTCCACCTTCATGATTCCAACAAGTGGGCCAAAGTCAAACTTCAACCAGAGCTTGGTGCCGTCCAGAGTCGCGATAAGGCCGAAATCGTTCCTGTACTCTGGAAAGTTGTCTTGCAGGTGGCGGCAGTCAACCTCGTATCGTCCATTGAGCAAACCGATGCCCTGCCGAGGGCTGGACTGGAATCCAGGGCCGTAATCAGGGTCGACCTCGGAGTAGGGAGGGGGAGCATCGCCGTAGCCTCCACTCGGGTCTCCGGTTACGTACCCAGAAGCCTGGGAAGCGCTTGATTTGGGAGGGAGAGGTTGCTGGGCTGGTGTCTTTGCCGCCGGTCTCTTGCCTGCGGGTTTGACTGATCTTGGTACGACCATCTCAGATTTGGCGGTAGGTGCCTTCTTAGCCTTGACTGTGGTGGCAGGAGCAGCGGCTGTCTTGTTAGAAGTGGGTTTTGCTGCCGAGCCCGACTTTGCAACTTTTGGCCGCTTCGTTGACGGCTGAGCGGCCTGGACCTGGACAGCTCCAGTGTTGGAGACCTGAACCGTGACGTTGACGTTGACTTTGGTAGAGACCTGGTCAGCTTTGCGCTTGGTTCCCCTGCCATCAGGCTCTTTGAGGACCTTCCTTGCCTCCCGCTCCCGCTTGTTCCACTCCTTCTTCAGTTCAACCTCGATTTTCTGGATGTTGGCTGGCACTGTGAGTCCGCCTTTACCCATCACAGCGTCGAAGACTGGGAGATACAGAGTCAGCTAAGTTACCAAAGCACTGAGTAGCATACGTATGACGAGGGAAGGGACTATCCCCAAGACCATCTCAAAGAGACCCCTGGTTCAGGGAATCGTGGGAGAAGTCCGTTGTTCATGACTATTTGCAAGAAACTTACGGCGTTTGTGAGCGGTGCCCTTGACCTTGCTGGGAGGCAAGCCATAATGGAGCAGTTGAGCCTCGTACCAGTGAGCAGGCCGGTTCTCGGTGTCCTTGCCGGCGAAGTGTGCCTTCAGTTCTGGGACTGTCGCCCGACGGTGGCGACTGAGGTTACTCGCTTCACGGAAGAGCGAGTCTCCTGCGTAGGAGAAGCCGTCCTTGTCAACGGGAGGGACCAGCGCCATGATGCTTCTTGATAGGGAAGAAGTGCGCGTGGTTTCTCTGGGCGGGTTCAGAGGTGTGTAGCAGACGATCAGCTCCTTGTAATTCACATTTGGGCGTTCAGGAGCGGGGCATTCCAAATGGAATCAAGTACTGAAGTGCAGAGACACACGGCCCTGAGACGAACCCAATTCGGCATGCTTTAGATACCGACCGGCAGCTTGCAGGCGTCTAGGGTTCTGGGACGTACTTGGTCAGTAAAGGCTGTATGTATATTCCATTAACCTCACAGAAATTCTTCAAGACCATGGGTGTTTTCCACAAGACGTTCGCATCTGTCCTGTAAGACTTCATAATCTGCAATCTGCAACGTGCAGGTCGAATGCCACATCCTCTCAGCTCCTTCGGCATATAATACTGCGGAAATGGAATGCTTTCGTGGAGAACTTCCTGTCAAGGGCTCGATATCGCCAGATGCCAACAAGTTTTCCGGCATCGTATGCGACTCCTTTGTGCTGTTCAGGTGTGACATTCGGTGGATACAAGTCATTGTGCACTTCAGCGGCCTAACTGCTCCCAGCGGGCACAAAGATCGAAGACCCCTGTAGGAAGCTCAGGGTCGGGTCTCTTATCAGTGATAAGCCTCGCGCCCGGGGCCTTTCATTTCCATGTCAACACCTGCTGCCATTTTTCCCATCCGCGTCATCCCAGGCTCTCTCTCGTCTTGCTTTTTTCGCTGCGAAGGGTCCGTGAACTCGACCTGTGTTATCCTTGTTTGGGAGGTAAGCCATCCTTTCACCATCACCGCTCCTACACTTCTCTGCGCCGTGCACCTCCAGAGAGCACCGACAAGTGGCGCAAGCTGAGTCGATCGCTACCTGGCCAAAGGCAGCCCCCGCAACAAAGAGGCCGACGCCGTCCTCCCTTTGCGCACAAGGCTCCTGCTGACCTGTCGACAGTTTCTTCCCTTTCTTTCTTCTTCCGATTGCAGTCGCCCGTACTAACGACAGGATACAATCATGGACGACGTCAAGTCAGAGGAACCGGTCCAGGAGACTCGCCCTGCCGAGGAAGAGGGCAATGAAGAGGTGGGCTATCACAAGATATGGTGATTCTGGCGTCTCAAAAAAACAATCTGACAAGAGCTGGCGCTTTAGGAGGAGATCTCTGCGATGAAGCGACGGGTTGCAGAGATGGAAGAGGAGGCCGCCAAGCTCCGCGAGATGCAAGCCAGCCTGGACAACCAGGCCGAGAACGCCCAGGAGAGCAAGACCGACGTCGACAGCCGCAGCATCTTCGTGGGCAACGTCGACTACTCGGCCTCTCCCGAGGAGATCCAGGCGCACTTCCAGAGCTGCGGGTCCATCAACCGTGTCACAATCCTGCTGGACAAGTTCACCGGGCAACCTAAAGGGTGAGTGCGACCGACGCGCCCCGCACCGTCGTAGTCGTCTCCTGGGATCTCACTACAGCGGGCCCCTGCTGACCACGATGCTTCAGATATGCCTACGTCGAATTTACCGAACCAAGCCTGGTCGCCCAGGCCCTTGTCCTTAACGAGAGCGTTTTCAAGGGCCGCAATATCAAGGTCGTGCCAAAGCGGACCAACGTGCCGGGGATGAGCAGGGGACGCGGCGGTAGAGGGGGAGTACGGGGTGGCCGTGGAGGCCCAGGGTTCTATGGCGGACGAGGCGGGTTCGTCCCACGAGGTGGCTACCGCGGTGGCTATCGTGGAGGCTTCCGAGGTGCACCCCGTGGATTTGCGCCCTACTGAGCGGCAGCTCCCCGGACCTTTCCAACGAGGACTTCAAGACGATGGCATATCCAAGGTGGCACAAGAATTGTTGGGTGTATGATAGAATCCCCAGCCTACACGGCTTCGGCCTGCCGGAAGCGATCGTTGCAGTTGCTTTTGCCTACGGCGTATCGGGTTAAAAGGGGGAAAAGGACAGGCTTCTCCATCGCATTATTCTACTTAAACAAATGGAACCCATGATACTTAGGAATAGCGATACAGGGAGAACATGCTTGGGTATTGCCCGTGTAATCGCCACTGCCACAAGACTCTGGCCTTTGTGCAGGCTGTGTGTGTACTGTACGGGTTTCACAGTTGGACGCGGATCTGGAGCTGCCGTCTCCTCCTGAAAGTGGAGAAAAATGCTGGCGAAGACCGTCCCTGCGTCTCTCAGACGTCCTTGGGGGGCCCAGGAGGTTCACAACGGTGTTGAAGAGATACTGACATCTTCCAAGATGTCTTGTCAGACAAGGCTGGAGGAGGCTACTCTGAGTTACTTGCCCCGCGGCAGTCCGGATACAGAAAGCCGTGTCTGTCAACGTCATAGGCTGCTCCACCAATCCGACAGAAGAAATACTAGGATGGCCAAGGCAGCTGCCAGTATGCATCAGTACCGGTAACGAGTATTGGTCTAGCAGGACAGGCAGGAGAGACAGAATGTGCAAGTGAACTCGGAACTGTGAGGTTTAATAAGCGCTGTAACTAGGCTTCCGAGAAGAGCAGAGGGAGGCCCTTCGGGCGTGTCACATCAGGTTTGGGTAGGCATAAGTGAAGCAGAGCGTACATGTAGATCTAACTACATCGACTTTATAGTAGTGGGTACGTCTGTAGTTGGGTAATTATTAGCAGAGCCCAACCTTGTCTGCAAAAATCGCAATCAACACAGGCCCGGTCGCACAGGATGCTCTGCTCGGAGCTCACCCCTGGGAGCATGTTTGGCCGGATGTCTGGCCAACGGAGTCGCATGAACCTTGGGATGGCGATGAAGCGCGTTTTGGGCCACAGCGCCGCCCGACGAGCTGTACTACGGAGTACCTAGGTACGGCAGCCACAACTGGTGCACAGCAAACTTCACTGTTCCTTGGCACCCCTCCCGAGGTCGTTCCCGCCCCCCTGGGCAGCCCAGCCTGGCAGTCCCGGCCCAGTGCGAGTTCCAGGCTGCCCGCCTGCCAGCCAGTGCCCAATGCTTGCCAGCCAGCCCAGCTCGGTGCTCACCTCATCATCCGTTCACAGTCGTTGCAGGCCCATCTCGCCTGCGGGTGGCACGGTGGGTACCTAGGTAGGCTGGGCTGGCTGGCCGGAACATACCCACTCCTCCCTCCTTCAACTGCCCTCCACCCCCCCGTCTGACATTTTTGACGCCTTCCATCCAACAGCGACTCGCTGCCCGCACGTTGCTGCACCCATCCGCATCGAAACCCGCCGAACAACACTTGCAGCTGCCCGCCCCAACCACCTCTAACGGCACCATTGTCCTGCCAGTATTGACACGCCTGACCTGGGCGCGGGATTGGTTCGAGCATCTGGCAGAGCGGGGGGCCCGAGAGAGCACAGCCTCAACTCGCCTGCGTCGCCGCCCTTGAGCCGTACCAAATCGTCATTGTCAGCAATCTAGCGCCCGTCCATCTGCAATCCTCGCCTGGCTACTCCTTTTCCAACAGGTGGATTCTGAGCCATTTCCTTCTTGCCTGTCCAGTTACCTGATCCCTCCATCGCCTTTGTTCTCTCGACTCTGAGAGGAGGACGCCGACAACAGCAGGACAACCTGCTGCCACTGCAAAGATGAGTCGCCGAAACGACTCCGGGCTTCCTGCGTACGTTTCATCATACCCCCCCGGCCCACGCGAGCATCCCGCCCCCAGCGCCCCAGGCTGCACACGACCGTGTGTGGTGATGGGGCGCTGTTCATGAGACCATTCGCTGACGGGAACAACATCTACAGCAACCAGCCCAATCTTCGGGTGACGAGTAAAGTACCATGCGAGCATACGCACCGCCCTGTATACTGACTTGAACCTAGTTATCGCCGCGGACGGGCTTTACAAACGCGATGTATTTCGTATGCTTCACCTCGAAACCACAACGGCATGCCACGATAGACCTTCACTGACCCTGCCACAGGCTTCCCCGACCCGTTCGCCGTCGCCACCATCAGTGGCGAACAGACGCAGACGACCGCTGTGTCCAAGAGGACGCTCTGCCCCTATTGGAATGAGAGCTTCGACTTGTGTGCAACCCCAGCCTTCGACGTCGATCGCGGTGCCTGCTAGCTAACACTCACCACAGCAAAGTAAATGAGGACAGCATCTTGGCGGTTCAAGTTTTTGACCAAAAGAAGTTCAAGAAGAAGGACCAAGGCTTCTTGGGTGTTATCAATATCCGCATTGGCGATGTGATAGAGCTTGCTCCAGACGCCGATGGTAATCCGCCCATTTGACATCCGCGCCCATCCACGACTATGCTGACAAACGACTGCGCCTCAACAGATCAGATGCTCACTAGAGACCTGAAGAAATCGACCGATAATCTCGTCGTCCACGGAAAACTGATAATCAACTTGTCTACCAACCTGTCCAGCCCACCAAGGGGGCAGGCGGCTAGCAACCGGCCCCCGCTGGCTAGCCCACATCCTTCCGGTGCGGGCTCGCTCAACCCCGATCGCTCGTCCGAACGACCGACCTCGGCCATGGGAACCCCCAGTGGCAGCGCAACCGGTAACCCGGCGAATCTCCCCCACCGGCCTGCCAGCATGACCGCGCCGTCTGCGTCGCAGCCAGCCCCGAATGGCGCCACCCCGCAACGAGGCAACAGCACGTTGAGCCCCTTCGAGGATGCACAGGGTCGTCTGCCGCCCGGCTGGGAGCGCCGAGAGGACAACCTGGGCCGTACCTACTACGTTGACCATAACACGCGAACAACGAGTTGGAACAGACCCAGCGCCAGCGGGGCGGTCAACTCGGCCAGACAAGAAGAGTCCACACAAGTTGAGCGACAGAGGCATCAGAACCGTACGCTGCCTGAAGATAGAACGGGTTCTAGCTCCCCTACACTTCAGGCCCAGCAAGCGGCGCAGAGTGCGAATGCGCAGACAATGATGCACACCGGGGCCACGAGCCCCGGCACGGGCGAGCTTCCCCCTGGGTGGGAGCAACGGTTTACGCCCGAGGGACGGCCTTACTTTGTTGACCACAATACCAGGACCACGACATGGGTCGATCCCCGGAGGCAGCAATACATTAGGATGTATGGTGGCCAAAACAACGCCAGTGGGACCATCCAGCAACAGCCCGTGTCTCAACTCGGGCCACTTCCCAGCGGTTGGGAAATGCGGCTTACGAACACGGCTCGAGTTTATTTCGTCGACCACAACACCAAAACGACGACCTGGGACGACCCACGCTTGCCGTCTTCGTTGGATCAGAATGTGCCGCAGTACAAGCGTGACTTCCGGCGCAAGCTCATCTACTTCCGGTCTCAACCGGCCATGCGCATTCTCTCCGGCCAATGCCATATTAAGATTCGCCGATCACATATTTTCGAGGATTCCTTCGCAGAGATTTCGCGCCAATCCGCTACTGACCTGAAGAAGCGCTTGATGATAAAGTTTGATGGCGAGGATGGTCTCGACTACGGCGGTCTGTCTCGAGAATTCTTCTTCCTTCTCTCTCACGAGATGTTCAACCCCTTCTACTGCCTATTCGAGTACTCGGCGCACGACAACTACACCCTTCAAATCAACCCTCACTCAGGCATCAACCCTGAGCATCTTAATTACTTCAAGTTCATCGGCCGCGTCGTGGGCCTGGCCATCTTCCACAGGCGCTTCCTCGATGCATTCTTCATCGGCGCCTTGTACAAGATGATTCTTGGCAAGTCTGTGGTGCTGGCAGACATGGAGGGTGTGGATGCGGACTTCCACAGGTCTCTCCAGTGGATGCTGGACAACGATATTTCGGGTGGCATTTTGGAGCAGACATTTTCCACCGAGGATGAGCGTTTCGGTGTCATTACTGTCGAGGACCTCATCCCAGGCGGCCGCGATATCGACGTCACCAACGACAACAAGAAGGAGTATGTCGATCTGATGGTCAAATGGCGGATTGAGAAACGTATTGCGGAGCAATTCCAGGCCTTCAGAGAGGGGTTCCATGAGCTCATTCCTCAAGATCTCATCAATGTGTTCGATGAGCGTGAGCTCGAGCTGCTCATCGGAGGTATCGCCGAGATCGACGTGGATGACTGGAAGAAGCACACCGACTACCGTGGATACACAGAAAGTGATGAGGTAATCCAGTTCTTCTGGCAGACGGTGCGCAGCTGGGATGGAGAGCAGAAGAGCCGACTTTTGCAGTTCACAACTGGCACGTCGAGGATCCCAGTCAACGGTTTCAAGGATCTGCAAGGAAGCGATGGGCCGCGTAGGTTCACCATTGAAAAGGCGGGCGAGGTCAACAACCTGCCGAAGGCTCACACATGGTACGTGCACGTCCCAAGGTTTATTTCTACCTGTCTACTGTCCTCCCGCTGACCAACCCGTAGTTTCAACCGCTTGGACTTGCCACCATACAAGTCTCTTGAGCAGTTACAGCAGAAGCTCACCATTGCGGTCGAAGAGACCATGGGCTTCGGACAAGAATAAACACTCGAGTGCCAGGCTTGAACTGAGTAGAGAACGCGGACAATTTCAAGGCGATCGAAAGGCGGACAACAAGCGATGGGCCACAGGCAGCGTTCCCAATGAAAGGGAAGGGGGGTGAGGGTGTGAGGGGAAGCTACAACTACTACCGGGAGGCGTTCAGGCGTCAATGGACCGAGACAGACGAGCATGTATTCTTTGAAGTACGGAGACATTGGCCATCATCCGCACATTGCTTTGGAGAGAACAAGGAAGGTGCTCATTTTTTTTTATTACACATTTAGTCGAGACTGGACACACAAGTCTCCACAGAGTCTGTCGTTTATAGCAACGCTGTTTCGAGGGACAAATTGGGCAGATTCAAGGGCGGGCATTCTTAAGCTTTAGGAATTATAAACGCTGTACTTCCACTCAAGTGTTCGAGCGAGGTCACGGTTAATGTGTTGTATTACCGGATCTCACCCCGTTTGGCGCGAGGACCGGTCAATTTGATAGCATTGCGAGTATTTCGTTTTCGATTTTGCAACAAATCCTATGCCCACTTCCGCCGCTCCTATCACGACATTAACATGTCCACACATGTTTTGCAAGGTGAGAAGATAAAATAAGCCGATGTCTGACTGGCTGAAGTAACTCTCGCCACTCACCTAGTTTCAGAGCCGTAGTAAGGAGCTTTGTGCTCTGGCGCGGTATGGTGGAAAGGTGAGCGGAAGCACACCGCCGGAGACGGAAACAGGGGCCGGGGCGAGGGATGGAGACGGGCACTCGGGAACACGGGCAGATTTGCTGGTCTGCAGAGTTGATCGTGGATGGGTGGCAAACAGACCACAGGTCATGGAAAAGCCACCTCTGTATTGATAATGTGAGAAGCCCAGTGGCAGGAGAGGGGGTCCATGACTGGCTGCTGAGTTCCAGCCAGGGACGTATCATTTGAGCCTCCTACCTCTGCTGCGTTTTCAGTTGTCCTCTGGGCAGTGAAGTTTGTGTGTCTTCGGAGGGGGCGTCTTCTAAGACAGCTGTTGGCCTGCGGTGGCCGAGACCACCGGATTTGAAGACAGCTTCGCAACCTGACGGAGTGTCCAGCACAACTCAAGTGGAATAGAGTGCGCTGTCCCTCCTTAGGGTTGCACGGCCTGAGAGTTGGTGATGATTACCAGGCGGAAAAACTTGTTGCATATCGATGTCTATCTTGCTTGACACTCCGGTTCTTTCCCCAACTAGTTCTCACACGGTTATGTACAGAGCACGCATGGTATGGTAGACAAATGAAAGAATGTGGCCATGACTTGTGTCAGCTGTATGTTCTTTTCTTTATTGCATCCTCGAACCAGATAGCTCATCTCTGCTGAATACCACGGCCGTGCCTGGTAAAGCCTGCAGCTTGACCTTACCGTCACTGCCACAGAACAACCCCCCCCCCCCCGGGCCATTTGACTCTCATGCCCACGGCCCGCATCATAGCGACCATTGCCACTACCACCAACCACCAATCGCTCAT